>CM031244.1:765490481-766732113 GCA_018340775.1 Taxus wallichiana var. yunnanensis
TAAGCCATCATATGGCTTCCTTGTATTACCCTCAAGCCAACGGATAGGCTGAAGCGACAAACAAGACACTGAAAGCCATTCTCCTTAAAACGGTAAAAGAAAACAAACGAGATTGGCATTTGAAGTTATATCCGGCCTTGTGGGCCCACCGAACCTCAATAAGAACACCAATGGGAGCAACTCCTTTCTCGCTAGTATTTGGGGCAGAAGCAGTTCTCCCACTTGAGGTCGAAATACCCAGTCTCCGCATTTCATTACAAGGGATTCTGGATGAAGACGCTTACAGAGAAGCACGTCTTTCCCAACTAGAAATCCTAGATGAAACTAGGTTAGATGTTGAGCAGTGGCATAGAGCTTATGCTGACCGAATGTGCCGGTAGTATAACAAGAAGGTCTATGAACGCGACATATACGAAGGTGATCTAGTTCTAATACTAGACAGCCGTATCGACAAGAAGACCGGCGAAGGAAGGAAATTCCGGCCCAAATGGTTGGGCCCATACCGAGTCATGAAGGACTATGGAAATGGTGCATACCTCTTATGTACGCTAGAAGGTGAGGAATTTGGTGAAACAGTCAATTCCCTGCACCTCAAGCGATTCTACGCATAAGCGGCTAGCACTACATATATAATTATCTACATTACATCTTCATATAGATTAAGATCATTTTGTCCACTTGTTTCTTACATAAATGGTGATCAAGGAATCTATTCTCAAAGTAATTCATTACAAACTCATGATGTTGTTGGCATAAACTTTCTAATCATACCTCTCCATTTTCATGATATCATCAAATCATCTCAGAATCATTTTATCAAATAAAGTCAGACATGACGAAGTCTTAACGGTAACCATACCAAGATCTGCAAGTTTATTCTCGCTTTGATTTCTTCTTAGGATAGGTGTCTTGCCTATGGTCTATTCTAGAAGCTTCATGGTGTCACATCTATCCCATATGTATATCTCTTTGGAAATAAGCACATACTGACATTTTACTCAAGAAAACAAGTCAACAAGTGATTAAACAGAAAATTTTATTTTTACACATTTCCTTGCCCCACCAACCTTCGGTGATGAGCTTGCGTCTCTTACTAGTGACGTAGGGTTGGGAAAGGATGGAAATGCCCTTACTACTTTGTACCTTACCCATGGTGATAAACCCACGCTTCTTACTAGTAGCATGGGGCAAAGTACAGGGGTCCTCTTGAAAAAAATGTAAAAGGTCATATACAAACAATTCAAACTTTGAAACTTTGAGTCAAAAATGAATGAATCGGATGTTCAAAATTCCAAGAGAATTAAAATCCTAAAAACCAGATTTTGTCTACTATGTGGCCATCTACGGATCTAAGTCTAGATAAACCGCAAAGCAAGTTGCATTCTAAACTATGAAGTCACTCGGGTGGAGTAAGCTTGTAGTTTCCTATTTGGTTCCACCAAAGCTTTGTCTGTCTTTCATCACTATCATTTCAGCTACACCTCATAACTTGTGCCCTTTCTAGCTCTCGGTGAAGAGCCCTCGCATCTTACTAGTTACGTGGAGTTAAGAGTGGGGCAAGTTTATTTGTTCATCATCCTGGTTATATTCATCACTTTGCAAAACAAACAGGAGGTATCCAAAATTGCTTACAGAAGCTAAGATTCAAAATCATATTTTAACTACATATATCAGCATCATGAAATACACAAAAAGAAACAAACATTTGCATCATCTATTCTCCATTGCATACATTCTAAAAAGCATACAAACATACATCGTAGTATACATAGAAAAGTTGGAAATAGAAAAGAAACCATGAGTGCCAAGGTTTTGATCCAAAATGAATACGTATATATAAATGATCAACGTTTATATACAATGCCATCATGCACTAAGCATGGTCAAAACACTCAAAGAGCCCGTGATATACAAAGAATACATAATGCAAAATACACGAGAGCCAAGAGGCCTCTCAATCCCTACGCGACCCCTCCGAAGGTGCACGCCCACGCCTAGGACTCCGGCTACACCGGCGCTCTGAATGTACGGAGGGCTCAGGGTCTCGAGGAGCAGCTGCAGTCTCACCATGAGAATGGCTCCTCATAAGACTCTCGGCCGTCCCCATAGCCCGCTAACTCAGTGTGGAGGGTCGACACCATCCTGGCCATGTGCTAGACAGGAGCAAAAACATCGGTATGCCTACCGGCTGCTGAAGGCTCCCCAGCGTCCACGGACAGCTCTGCGCGGGTCCTATCCATGGGGATCATCAGGGAATCAGTACATACCCTACGGATCAGATCCCACCACTCATCAACAGTCTCTCAAAACAAACAAAGAAGAAAACGAATTAGAAACTAAGCAAGAGGCTAAAAGATACAAAATAGCAACTAAGAAGAGCCTACAAATAAGCATTAAAAGGGAGAAAGGGTAACTTACTCGGATCCCCAGGCCTCTAAGATGGGTCATTTGGGACTAGCACTGCCGCGGATCTTTGCCGAGGCGAGGGGCTGCTCCTGTAGCAGGAGCAAAGTGTCATCCCACAATGGACTCATCCTCTCCAACATGGCCCTGGGAGAGTGGCTCCTCTGAAACTAGAGTATCCCTCTCTGCGCTCTTCTCAGCCCTCTCTGCCTGCATAATATCCTGAGTATCATGCCACTCAGGGTCGCTATCATCAGTCTCTCCCTCTGACCCTCCCTCTGTGAACTCCTTGGACTCGGAGTCAATATCAATAGGGTCATCGCTGCTATGAGCAGGACCCGCAGCTATCTGAAGTAAAGGTGCCCGAGGTGCACCAGCTCTCCCTCTAGCACGAACTATCCTCCTGGCTGCAATGGGAATGCCAGGAGTAATCACTGTCCAACCTCGGCCTCTAGGCCCCCCTCTGGCCTCGCGAATCGATTCGTAAACCGGTGCCCTTTGGAAGAAGCATACCCATGTATGGAAGGCCAAACTGCTGAGGAACTCGGCCAAAGGGGTGCACCTCCACTCGTCCCACTCGATCGATAAGCTGCCTGTGGTGGAGCAGGAGATCAAGGTAAGGGTCTCCTCACCCCATATGCCGGCCATGAGCTGGTATGGTGTCGCCTCCATATCAGCAGTAGTCAAGGAGGCAACTGGCTGATGAGGTGCTCTAAGCACCGACATGTCTGCCCATCTGGCTGCCCTAACAGCTCCAGGATCTGCCACCTCCACACCCCTGCCATAAGGGATGAAGCGCTCATAAACCCAACTCATGACTAGAGTCGGGTGGCTCGGTGATTGCCTCGTAAATGAGACCACCCTATATAAATCGTGGTCGGTTGTCCCAAGAATATATGTGCCTGGCGTATATCCGGCCATGCCCCTCTATCTGTGTAATAATGGGGCCCCAGCAGTATAATAACGTGTCACCTCCCTTGTCCTCGATCAATCTCGAGGCAAGGATCCCCATGATGGCCTGGCGAAGTAAGGGGATAGGCAAAGAAGGAATGGATCGAACTCTCACCCCCTTCTTCAACCCCATGGAGATGACTGCATCTCCCATATATGCTGCCCACTGTGCAATCTGTGCCCGTGAGCCTGCTGTCTCTAATGTAAGTCGCCTCCCGATGATCGGGACCCCTAGAATGTGGTAGACATCCTCTAATGTAATGGTCCACTCACCACATACCCCTAGCAATTAGAAGGTGTTCCGATCTGCATCCCGAAGAAAATAGGTCACAAAGGATGTGACTAGATGATGAAACATGGGGCACGCACGATATGCGCAGTATACCAGCCCTCTGAAGTATGTCCTCCTTGTCCTGTGAGAGGGCATCTAGTACCCCTGAGAGCCAATCACACTCTCTCTCTCTGCTCCATCGGATGTACTCCTCTCTCGCCTGCATACACCCAAAAACACACAAAACAGAGCAAGTTAGCATCCAGGACAATGCTGAGAAAGTCATAAAAACACGTAGAAATGCTAAAAATATAAGTGCAACCTCAAATATCAGTTCCTTTTGCATTCTGTGCAAAACCGCCGCCCGAGCAGGAGGAGGTGGTTTTATAGAATCGCCGCCTTAAAGGCGGCGGTCGTGTAATAATGCGCCCCGAGCAAAGTGGCGGTCATGTAACCGCCGCCCTGGCCAGGGCGGCGGTCATGGTCCGAAAACCCACGCGGTTTTTAATCTAAAAAAGCCTAAAACATGCAAAAAATGACCATTTAACCTAAAAATGGAGCCTACCCAGTAGGCGCCCCCCCTAGATGAACCTTTTAACACTAGCATTTTCAAAAATGACCCCCCCATTACAACAAATTTAGCATTTCAAATTTAAGGGGGGAAAAACAATAAACTGAAGAAAACCAACCTGTGATCTAGCGGGCGGTTTTCCGCATGTGGAGGCATGATCACGATCTTGCTGCAAACATTTCGACTTTACTCACACAAGAAACCGTCACCGTGGGTCCCGAGCTCAAAATCAATCAAATCAACTTGCGCAAATGAATAGGAAAATGGGCCCACTTTTTTATATATATAGCGCCCGATTCGTTTTAAAAAACTTTTCACAGGTTTGGAGCACTGATGGAGGTAAGTTCCTATCCCCACACGAATGGTACGTTCTCATTCCCTATTATTTTAGCGTTTATTTTCCAAACTATTGTATCTATCTACACTTGAGTTCTCTTTTCATTTTCAGTAGCAAAGGGAATTTCGGATGGTGTCATTTCAACACACGGACGTGTCGGGTATAACTTCTAACTTCCCATTTCGGGACTGCCATACTCGGACCCACCGTTTTTACGCCTCTTCATGGCTAAAATGCTTTCTCCGATGGGGCAATATGTACGTACCCAAAATTGTAAAGGTCTTATCTTGCCTTAGGAATAGTGTAACAAGTGCCCCAATGATGATATAGGTCTCCTCACAAGGTGTTAGGATCCGGAAAAGCCCTCGGAGTATGCGTTAACATCCTGCATGCCGCGCTTAGCCCCCGCGTCCTTTGTTTTTCCCCTTTTTCCCTCTTTTCTTGGCCTCTTGCTCTTGATGTGAAACCGCCGCTTCGATAAGGTGGCGCGGCGTCTCTATAACCGCCACCGCCACCCCGCTCGAGCGCGGTCCTTTATGCGTTTTCCTAAAAGCGTTTTGACGCGACTCACGTAAAGATCAACGTTTCACCAGCTTTTCCTTGCCGACTTGGGCTTGCATTTATGTTTTTGGTCCCCTGGAATAGTGTTTTGCCTTTGTTTATTGTTTGAGAGTTCAGTTTGGTTTTGATCTTTGGGTGAATGCAATTCCTATAAATAGATTGCTTGTGCTCAAGCAAATGGCCCTGAAGTTTGTCTCTGAATTTCTCTTTGCAATAGGCTTAGCTTTCATTTTGCTTAGAGTGCTTGGTTTAGTTCATTATATGTCTAGTTAGCATTGTTCAACTGTTGGTAAGCCACATATCCAGCTTGTGCAAATGGTGTTGTTGTTTTATCCAATCCATTGGAGTAGAATAGCTTAGGAAGCCATTAAAGTTGCAGGTTTTGCTCCTCAAACAGGATAGTTTCTGTGTTCGGTCGCTTTATGTTGCATGACTTACAGTAAATCCCGCTAGGAATTGCATAAGCCAAGCTCTGTACTCTTACGCTACCCCTCTCCTACTCACATTTTTGGTGCATTACGAGTTGTCCTTGTCCCAATATCTACTTCAGCGTCGATGCTAGCATTACACGCTTTTCTAGATCCACGTGAACATGAAAGAATGAGGAGATCACTTTGAGGACAAGATCACACACACCATCAGATTCGCCACTGTTCTGCGGAATCCAGGTTTTAACTTTCAAAGTTCTAGTTAGAATCATATCAAATAGAGTAGATAATTGCTTCATTTCAGTAAATTCTATTCTCGATATTGCCAGGGAAGCTGTGAGGATTGATAGTTTCTGAGAAACTATGATTCACTCCTCACTTCTGAGGTAGGATCGAGAATCTTGTAGATAGATGAGCTATTTCATTTGTTTAGAATAAATCTACAAATCACACAGGCAAATAACTACACTCGGTTATCTTGTTTGTTTTAAATTGTTATTTAGTTGTTATTTCTAGATACGTTTAAATAGCTGCTTTCCTTAAATTCTTAAAAGGTTTCTCAGAAAAATAGAAGTTATATATGTTTTAGATTTATTCCACGTAGTTAGAATTTGCTTTGTTACAGTTAGATTTACATTTTGTTTTGTATGACAATCATGGGACCCCAGGAGCCCAGGGAATACATATTTGAGCCAATCGTGCCTCAACCAAACCTCGTCACAGCAATAGTTGACATAGACCAAAATCTCAGAATACAAGTATTCCAAACAACAATAGATTTACAATTGATCAGTTCTCAATTGAGAGGGTTAAACATAGAAGACGACCAAGCACACACGTTTTGGTCAAACCAACCAAACTACAGATTACCCTAGGCAAAAATTTGCATGATCAGAAGGGTTCGAAGGAGAACAAACCTTTGGTTGTGATCCTTTGGTCCATGACAGTGCGAGGAGACACTCTCACGAGACATAGATACCAGTTTAAGGATCCAAGTTGCACGAACGCTGTGAGATATTCTCCGAGAAGATCATGAAGTTATTGGTCCTAAACATAGAAGGTTGAGAAAGCGTATGATTACTGGATACTAGGAATTAGGACTTGATTTCGTACATGACCATAGCAGGACCGCAACAACCAAAAGCCTACGGTTGTGATCCACAGATCCCACACCCCAACAAATCCACAAGTCAATCGGATAAAGACGCCGGCCTACGCACACTAGTATTCCAATCCACTCCACTTCCACCCATCATCATCAAACAATTGTCCTTACTGGATATAGCGGCTAACGAAGCTAGAGAATTTTGGACTAGGCCAGAAAATCGTCCGTAGAGTCAATTGTATTTCACCATCCACCATATGACCTTATCACGGAGACGCATACATGAAACTATCCCGGTCACTTCCACGTATTCCACAACCCATAGATCGAATCACGCCAAAGCTCGATATTGATTGGAGCCTTGAGCGATCATCCTGCCGATCGATCTATCACACCACCCAAGTTAGAAGTTCTTTGCCTTAGATTCACAAATTCCATTAGTGCGTATCAAAGACATTAGATTTCCTAACTAGTTTGTCTCGCATCCCACGCATATTCCATCCCTACTCAAGGCTATCTCAAGCACGACCTCGGGAGGTCGGGTACACGGAAGAGTTACCTGTAGATTCCCACGCTCGCTTGTCGCTTTCCGGCGTCTGACCCGAAAGCGATGGATCTGAGCTATCTAGCTAAACTGGAGAGCCTGGAGAGGGACAGGAGTACCGACGGGCACTCTGGTCTATAGAATGGGAGCCCTGGTCTATGTAAAAGGTCTAGAATTGAATTTCACAGGTTTGGTAGGTGGTCCAAAAACCTCGTTATTTGTCACATCATATTCGTTGCACTATGTTATATGTCGTTGATAATCTAAGATGAAATAAATACCTACAACAGAACACAAGAAGTATCAAAACCCTAAAAAGAAGAATGTAAATGAATAGGTTGGATTGACCTCAGCTACCACGATAGTGGGCTTACTAACTGAGTATTGCACTACATTTTAGACCCAAATGTAATTCTGGTGTGTGTGTGTGTGCATCATGTGCCCTAGGTGCTCTTGTGTCAGTCGCACTTTGTGAAGTAGCGAGCAATAACTAGATGTAAAAATGTAGTAGAATGGTGGATGGAATAAAATAGAATCCCTCCCCTATGCTTGTGTGATGCAGATTAACTAGCCTTGTCCTTGTGATGGAGCTAATGGATGCAATTCTAGGTGGATGATAGTAGTGACTAGTTCTTGGTCCCTCATTATGGTTTCATAACTTTATATTTATAGGGTTATCTTGATCTAATTTCGTAATTAACCTCAAAATGGCCGACCACCCAAAAATATAAGATGTTGAAATGCCTAGAAAGTGCCCAAAATTTTCAAAAGGATCGGGGCACCCCCTGGCAAGACCAAGGCACCCATAGGTGCCCTAGTACTAGCATGGGTGCCTCAGTCAAGGCTAAAATAACGCAAGATGACAAAAGTTGAATGGGCATGAGGGTGTAAGAGGTCGGGAATGATGAAAGAATATAAAAGAATATGACCAAAAGATGGGGGTTAATTAGTACTTTCTTCATTCAAAAACCTTGTAAATAGTAGTATGAGACCAAGATTAAATAATTTCTAAAGTGCATGATTTTGTGTCTACAATCAGTGGAGTGAGGAAACTAACATGCTACAATTGTAGCAATAAGAGATTTCACATCAAGCGCCAAAACCACCTCGAAAGGATCATGCCTTGGGGGATTTGAACACGGGTGGGATAACACACAATCATGTGACTTGATTTGCACACTCCCACCCCATCGGCACCAATTTACCATATACTTTAGTCACTATTTGCAACCACTTTTACAACTAATGCACGTTGCACAATTTTGCTCATATCTTGACTCTCGTAACTCCGTTTGTCTCATCGTTTATGCCATACGGATCATAATCTCCTCTAGAAGCTGTACCATATAAATTCCAACATCTCATGCTCAAATATGGAACATACACTCATCAATATCTGCTCATACTTTGACGGTATTATCTCATACTATTTTTCTTTTACTATTACAATGTCTTATACGTCTTGCTTTCAGCTCAGTGTTCATTTCTCCACCCTTCACCCTTTCACCGAAAAAGGGGGTGCATACAATCAGGATCATCTCATAATCCTTCTCAGGATACAATACAATCAATTGATACTCTTATTACATATTACTATCACAATTTTCTTTGATCTTATTCAAACTAAGGTACAATCATTCTACACGAAAAATCAATACTTTCTACTATTCCAAATATATTCCCCTAAATGACCTAATCTAGGGGCAAAGCAAAAATATCTCCGTGAGTAATATCCTAAGTACATATTATTTCAAACAATATTCTATCACTCAAATCAAATCAATCAATCAATATAATAAAAACACTTACTATATCTCTTAGATGACCTAACTTGGGAGTTGCATTACATTACTATCACTTCTAGATGACCTAACTTGGAAGCCATCTAGCACTATTCAAATCAGAACACTGTTACTATAGGAGTGGGGAAAATGAGACGTCATTTCCTTTCCTATACTGCTCCTATATGGGTTCTTCAATCGGAACAAACAAATTTTCAATCGAAACTAATTGGAACGAAATTAGAACTAAATTTGGTCTCTATCCATCTGCATCGTTGGAAATTTTGGGGATGTAGTCATAGATAGAGAGTAAAAGTATACCTCTCTCCCTAGCACTCTTCCTCGGCTATCGGGTTAGGAATTGATCACTCCCTACCTCTTCTATCACCTCCAATAACAATCCAAAATCTTCAAGGTCTCCAAATCATTTCAACTATTTCTCTAAGTGCTCCTTACGACAATTTTCTATCTCCGCTTATGCTACATGGGTCAAAGATCTGATCCATGGTTCACCACGCTAAAATTTTCAACATTCTACACAAACTTCGTAACATGGCTTCCCCAAACTCTATGCATGTATGTTTCTTACTTCCATTACACTACTTGAATTTCATTCAAATAGCATAAAGAGGAGGCAAATGTAGACACAAAATTAATCACATATTATTATTTTGATATGTCATCAAGTATGTTGTTTATATACATAGATCTCAAGTAAGAAAATTATTCACTTGTGACACAATTCCTTATCCATCTACTTGTTTTGATTGATTTCTATTGTATCGCCCTCCTATATCTATCATTTATGTATCCACTTTTGGTCAGGTCATAGGGATCCATGTTTGTTTGTCTTTTCACATATGTCATCAATTATCTTAGGACACTAGCACTCATTCGGACACTAGCACTCAAGCACCCATGTCCATTCTCGGTGCTTATATCTTGTTTATTCTTTTTACTTATTTTGACATTTGTGGTTGGCCTTTTTAGTTTTTTTATCCTTATCTCGAGCTCATAGTTCGTCGTTTTTGTTACTAGTGTCGAATTCAAACAAAAGATTCATATATATATACACAACATACACATTATTATTATGGCTGGAAATTCTAAGGGACAATCACATTTGCATATTATCACTAACATCAAAGGGACCTGCATTTTGGGCTCCATACACTACATTAGAAGGGGAAGAGTTGAATTCCATACCACACAATTGCATCTAATCTAGTTACAGCCCACTATCTTGGTGTCATTGGTGCAAGGGAAACCTAAGGACACTATTTCACATACAAACACAAAGAACTACATGGAGTCTGGAATGTAGTGTAGCACTTGGTCATAAGTTCACTCTTCGAGTGACCACTAGCGTCAGTCCAACTTCACATATTGCATATTTTATTTAGATTTGATGTGTTTGTGAGCTTGTGTAGGTAGCTAGGGTTTGTTTTGCAAGTTATAGGTACCTTCAATCAAAGAGCAAATATCAGGTGACTAACATGAATCAACACCGAAACCCTAGTGATATAAAAGAAAGCAGACTCTAATCATTTCAGACTGTCACCAGCACCCAGTGCCTTTGTCTTCTTGTGGGTGCCCCTGCCCGGATCAATGCAGAGTTCAGTCTCTTAAGTGAGCACATGTGGCATCGGTTCTCGCCATATCAAGCATATACATAGTCCGACTAGCCATAAATCACACAAAAATTATCTAAGTCATTTATCTTTCCCATTTACTTATATTCTTGCATTGCTTGAGTGCTTAACATCTTTATTTTATTGTATTGTATTATATTAGTTACTCGAAATTAGATTTAACATTCTATTTTTATTAAATCAAAGATTAGATCATTGTGTAGACACTAAATCATGCACTTTGGGTATCTATCTAGTCATGATCACATATTATTATTTATCGATTCTAAGCAAGAAAATTACTAATTGATTTCGAGTATTTGGCAATCTTTACCGCTTTATAATTCCTCGTTGATATTACAATATTTCTAGCCCATCTGTCTTTTTAAACTTTGATGTTTCTCATCCTAGACAAAGAACACCCATCTAGGATGCTAGCGCCAAGTGCACATGTTTCCTATGGGTACCCCGACCTCTTTATACTTTGTTCACATCTTTTAGGTCCTTTTTAGCCATTTGGGCATATTATCTTTTTGGTATTCATCCTTTTCGGGGTTAATTGTGAAATTCAAGCAAGGGAATCATATAAATATAAATTTATGTCATGATAATAAATGACCAAGCACTAAGCATTAGCTATCACCACCTAAGGTTTCATTCAAAGGCCATTACAAGAGCACTCAAGCATCCATCTAGCATCCACACACAACGTCAAGGAACTAATACTTCTGCATACATGTATAGGAGGGGAAGTTCATTCTTTCATGCACACATCTATTTACATTTCTTACATCTAACTATTGCTTGATATTCAAGTGTGACACGACAAGAGCCACCTATGGCACAATATCTTCACACACACACACACATAGAACTACATTGGGTCGATATGTAGTGCAGTGCTCGATCGTAAGTTCATTACATGACAGTCCGACCCCTCATTTGGATTATTTTCTTTTTAAGATTTGATGTGTTTTGGGGTTTGCAGGTACTTCTTTCTAATTGCAGGTTTTAGGAGAATGACAATGAAGTCCAACGACATACAGGAAATTAGAGGCAAAAAACAAAAAACATCTTACGACCCTACGAAACTAAGTTTCATAGCTTTTGAGCAGTCACAGGCACCTAGTAACAGGTGTTTGTCACCCTGAGCACCCCGACCCTCCATAGACGCCCGAGTCCCTGGCATTTTCGACACCTCTACAATTTTTTGGGTTTGATTGCGACACATTTCCACTCTACTCCGGTAGTTTTCCATCTCTGCACACCTTGACATCACTTCAAAATAGCTAAGTCTTTTTATCTCTCCTTTACAACTAGGGTTTTAAATTTAAATTTCTTATTTGCTTGGGTCTATTTTTACTTAATTGCTATATCATTTGTGTTGTTACATATTTATTATTGGGCATCTATAAATTATATATTTTCTTAATCATTTGGTGAACCTGACTTTTCGAACACTCTTAGGGTCCTCATACTTTTACTTATATCTTCCTAGGATCGTCTCATCATGGATATTTCTATTCTTGATTTCATGCTCATTAACATTGAATTAAGAGACAAAAACATTACTCTCTTGGCTACCAGTTGCATTCCTTCTGATATTCATCTAGATATAGTATATAACACATTCGTAGATGCATTTTCCCAACACATTACTTTTCCATCTAATATTGTTGTTGATCTTGCTATTTTTGACAATGATCCACCTTTGTACATAATGATTCACATTAATAATGTGGGTGTCAAACGATCCATAATCGATAATGGATCTTAGCTCAATATTTACACTTTATCATTCATTAAAAAACTTGGCCTTTATGTTGCTGATGTTAATCCCTCATACATTTCTCTTCATGCATATAATGCTTCTATTTATCCATGCATAGGCCATATCGCATTTCCTATCACTGTCAGGCCAAAAAATCTACCTACGGTCTTCTTTGTCATTAACTTCTTAGTTCAGTATAATTACTTACTTGGTAGACCACCATGGCTTCATGTCATGCAGCTTCTACATCTGCAATCGATGTGTTAAGTTTTTACATGAGGGTGTAGAATATACAATCCCAGTGATCGTCACCCATTTAAATATTGTAGCTGCGATCCAACCAATATAATTCCTACTCCAACATCTGATACCACTAATGAACCACAACCCATGGATTCTCCGGCTCATTTGCCACCACTTGAAGGTGTTATTTGTATGTTAGATATAGTCCCACCTACATCATCACCTCCTCCTACTTCTACTAATGCTATGATTCTTTATCGGGGGCTTGTCTAAACATTGGACATCGTTCCACCTCTTCACATTCTCATGAGAAACCTCCATTAGCACATCCTCCATTTACATGTACACTTTTCATGAATGACTCTTATTGGGAACACATTCCATTTGATCCTACTTGCTCCGATACTATATGCACACATGATGGGTTGACTCGGCTAGGATTTACAGTTGACGACATATTTCCTCCACCTCGTGATTCTCATCTTTATCATGCATTTATCTGCATTATTGTTGTTTATGGTCTTCGCATATTTTATCTCACAGTATTTCTTGTCCATACTCCTTGCACTTATCCAATTACACTCGAACAGTCTTGGCTTGATTACATTGGGGCACACTAGACCACGATTATATTGATATTTTTTCCCCATGTCATATGGTCGCATCTTCATTTACAATTACTCATTTCTCGAGTTATTCATATTATCTTACCCGTTGGTATGCACATGGTTGTCCACTATTGCTTATCAAGTCTCAGATGCATCACCATTTTATTTTGACCATGACAATGACAACCTCTTAGATGATGTTACTTGATCACTCTCACCATCACACACTTGGGGGCATCACACTTATTTCTCTTCTCCCTTTCTAGCATCGACACACGTCTCATACTCATATCATTTCACATCTAGTCTCCCACATACAACATACACATTTTGATACACACTTGTATCATCATTACTGACACCACTAATGAACCACAACCCATGGATTATCTTACTCATTTGTTGTATCGTAAACTTATTTATTAAGGGAATACTACACACATAAACCTTATACACTACACATTACAAACTACACACGGCACACTTCACACATTGCACAATCATCACATCCCTTTCTCGCAGATTTATTGTTCATTATACACACTTCACACTCTAAGCATTCATGATACATCTTTCTAGCATCTACTTCTACACATTGTGCTCATTACCCTATGATGCAATCTAGTTCTATAGTTCATAGTCAAGCTGCTGAGTGCTTATACTTAAAATGAACCCCACCACTCTCATGCACTCAATATGCTCTATGCTTTGACAATCACTTCTTTCTAGTGCACAGATTCAAACCATTTCCCGATGACACACTCTTGATCTATGGTTCATTCTCAATTATTGAGGGGGCATGTATTAATGAAGCTCATATCATGCATACAAATTCACTCAAGCAGCATGCGACTCCTATCAAACTCACTTTGCATTCCATTCTATCTCACCCATTCACAACATGTTGCATATCTTGGATGAATATTGTTCTTGCTTACTTATACTCACATGTTACATCTCACTTACTATGTTAGCTAGATACATTGTATGTAATTATATTTTCCATATACACATGCATGTTCACTTGCTTTCTAGTTGTGATCGTAGACAATACATAGATCGATACATGCACCATGGATGTTTGGCGCAATTCTATTACTAATCCCATAGCGGCTCTGGGAATTCACTTTCTCACACACCATAGGTGTTATTTTTTTTATTTATACTACTTCCTATTCATACTAGCACACTACATTGTATTAGATATTACACATTTTGACATAATTTTTTATCTTTCTAACATGCTAATGGGTGCTTCATGTGCAACATTTGTCTTGCAGGAACCCTATGCCACAATGATTTTCTATGTTGTTGTAGTTTTCTTGTTTGATTCAAATTAATGATGTTAGATACTAAAGAAATCTAAACAACTCAAAAAATGAAGGGTTTATGGTACCTCGAATGCGTGATATGGATGAATAGGTGTAAAGTAGATGAAGGATCCTTGTTGTGAGCTTGATAAACCTGCAAATAAGAATCACTAAATAAAAATGGATTAGATGGTATATGCGAGGGATTTCTAAAAATTCGGCTCCAAGAAGTGTTACCTTCCTTTCGCGGATGTCAACCCTTGTTTGATAAGAGAAAGTGAAATAAAAGATGGATAATCAAATATCATGTAGAAACTAAAATACTACTAAATTTGGAAGTAATAAAATTGATTTAAGTACTATTTTAACTGAATAAAATACAAATAAAATGGTACCTAATTGTGTCGATGATGACCCGAGAATACGAGAGGAAATTCAATGGTGACCGAGTGAGTGAATATGAAACGTGATGCAAATACGAGACCCACGAGAGGTCTATGTGTAAGCTGGATGCAACGAAACGTGTGAATGTTGGATTCAACCTACGTAAGACGACCTCAAGGAGAAAACACTAGAGGATGAGGGGAAGTAGGGATTTGGAAGAGTAAATTGACAAGCAAGCCCTGGTCGATGACGACTGGGTGGGGTGACAGTGAATGGGATGCAGATAAGCTAGTTTTGATGCAACATAGAATTTGAAGCTATGTGATGGATCGACAAGTTGAGGCAAAGACAAAACACAAACAAAGGTTGAAGAAGGCTCGGAGATGGAAAACATTATGACATAAGGCCAAATTGATAACAACACGAGCCGGGTGGTGATGACTACATGTAACAATAGAGTGAGGTAAAACCGAGGAGAAATGAGCTAGAAGCATGACCTGCAAGTAGAAATATTGGAAGAACAACTTGATAATGGAGTGATGATAGCTACAGAACCTATAAGATGTTAGCCTTAACAAGATAATAACATAAATGATATAAAATGGCACCAAAAAGCAATGTAACCTCTTGATGTCATGCAAACAATCAAAACCATCTCCTAGGGGGTGCAAGAAGGTTATTGAGATGCTCTGGTTCGAAGGTGGATTCACAGAGTGCAAGAAAAACAAATTTTTTATCACGCATGTGTGTTTTCTATCTTGTTTCGGAAAGAGATTAACTTAGTTTAATAGGGTTGACGAGCAGGT
This sequence comes from Taxus wallichiana var. yunnanensis, assembly GCA_018340775.1. Lineage (NCBI taxonomy): Eukaryota > Viridiplantae > Streptophyta > Pinopsida > Cupressales > Taxaceae > Taxus > Taxus wallichiana. The sequence continues at coordinate 765,506,187 of CM031244.1, forward strand.
TGGGTCGACAACGACTAGGTTTGGTTCGTCGACTACAGGGAAACTTTCCCCAATGGGATGGATTTTGTGATTTAGTCGGGATTTGGGTTTTTATGAGCATAAAAGCTACTTTAAAGCATGTAGGTGGGAATATGTTGTTTAGGGATGTGTAGGAAATAAAGATAGATATGATAAAATATAGAAAAGTAGAGGGATGTGGATTTAGAATGAAAGCATCCTAAATAGAAAGTCCATTAGGGCAAGTCAAGGGATATGGATATTAATTAATTAATTAATGTGAATTAATAAGAATTAAATGATGATAGGATAATAAGTGGGCATTTTATTAAATATTGAAGGGGATGGATTTTATTAAGAGGGTGTAGTTTAGAACATGGAGAAATATACACACACGGCAAACAAGGGTAGCGAATTTAGGTGTCTACATTTTCCTCTTTTTGTCGAGTGGTTTGTGCTAGCAATTCATGAGACAAAAATAGTGAGAGAAGAGGAGTATGATGAAGATTGACGGAAATTTGTTGTTGGGATCCCCCTCAAATGGGGGATTGATGACGCTAGAGGAAATCAATGACGCGTTTGAAAAAGGTAGATGATGAAGGGTAGGTGGGTGAAGAAAGATGGGTAAAAGGATAGTGTAAGGAAAGATGCCCCAAGCAAAAAGGATCGCAATAAAAAAATACTATGGTGGTAATTCCAATATCGCATGGGTAGAGGGATGATTGCGGTCTCAATGGAGACAGACAACAATGCTCTACAGGCCAGTGAGTTGGCTAAAATTACTTCAAAAAAGGAAAGAATCCAATGGGAAAGCTCTTAAATGGACGCAAGTCGAGAATGATCATAGGGTCATAGGAAAGCATCAAAGTATGTGCAACTAAATGCGAAAATTATGTGAAATCCTTCATACATGAGGAATCAAGAAAAAAACTATGCGTCCACAAAGGACAAAGATGAAAATAATGGTGCCCCAACACAAGACACAAGAGAAGGTCGAAAAGGTAAGTAGTGAAAAATTATGCCCCAAGGGGGAGAAGTATGGCCACGAGGTGGAATTTGTGCACAAATTGGATAGGATTGTAAAAATAAAATGCCCAAAGAGGGAATAAGTATGGCCACAAAGGTGGACTTCGAGATCGTAAAAGGATAGGATCAAAATATTGAAACAAAATTCCCTAAAGGGAAAATAAAGATGGCCACAAAGGTGGACTTTGAAGAATTCCCAAGAAGAGGTAATAAAAACATCGGGAAGCTAAAATGAAGGTCATCAAGGCAAATTGACGATGACTAAGGTCAATCCATACCAAAAATGCTATGGGAAGAGTCGTGGTGCCCATATTTAAGGTCATGTCTAGGAAAGTGATGGTAGACCACATGATTCTAAATCATTACGGTGATAGAAAATAGAGGCTAATGATGGAGAGATGAGCTAAATATATGACTAAGAGCTCACTGGTAGACATACTAACAATAGAATGGTCTCAAGTGCAAAGCGTTGAGAGGCTCCACTTCCGGTTTACCATCAAGGAAGGGAAAAATTTACACGTAACATCCTAGTCAAAGTCACATTCAAGGATAGAATGATAGCTTATGAAGGAGGGGATGCAATGAGATAGATGAGTGAAGATGAAAAACTATGCGCTACCCTTAAGGAAGTGAAAATATGCATCCCTAACAAGACAAGTAGATGGTCCCCCAAGAGAGGGAAAAATATGACCACAACGGTGGATTTAGGATAAGATGAAATGGTCCCCTAAGAGAGGGACAAATATGGCCACAAGGGTGGACTTAGTATGGAAAGGATGGTGCCTCGAGAAGGGTAAAAATATGGCCACAAAGGTGGACTTGGGATTAGATTAGCTTGGTAGATAAATTGATAGGCTTAAGATGAGATAATAAACCTGGGTAAGACCAGATGGGATGAGTTGGATAATATTTAGACGAGGTTAAAATAAAACAATGTAAAATTGAATTCCCCAGTGCAAGGGGATGAGTTTTTGAGTGGATATGGGTATGCGAGATAAGATGCAAAAAGATTAATAACAAGGATAATGCTCCCCAGGTGAAAGAGATTGCATTGGTCAACTAAGATATAGATGAGCTATTGGATGCCGAAGGAGATTGGGTGGGGTTGTCAAAGAGGATGTCAATGAAAATTTTTGGATTTGGATTGGATAGATGGTTAGGGATCATAAGGGTCATTGTCAAAGCAAAAGTATTGATGAAAAATTGAGGACTCTCCTTAGGAGGAATAACATGCGGAGGTGAAATGATAAGGGATGATGTGGATGAAGGAGGAGATTTAGAAAATTTAATGGATGGGGATGTAGAAATAGGAATTGGATTGGTTGTAGTGGATGGAGAAGGATGGATTTTCTAAATGATAAATTCATCTTTCTCAATAAGATCATGGACATAAGTCTGAAAAGCCTTACACTGCTCAACGTCATGACCTGGGGTACGGTGATAGGCACATATAAGATCAAGGTTGAACCATGATGGTTTCCTACTATGAGGATCAAAATATTTAATTTGAGGAAGCGTGATGGTGGATATTTGAATTAAATGTCGAAGGGTATTTACGTAGGACCCGATCAAAGTGTTGGTAGGAAGAAAGATCTTGTGGGTTTTAATAGGATATTTTGACTTGGATTTAGGGGAAGAAGTGGATGTAGATTGGATGGGTAAATTAAATGTATTATAAGATGAATCAACTTTAGGAGGAGGATTAGATTTTTGGTGGATGTTTTAGATGAAGGACCTTGCCCTAAAATAGATTGGGGTGCTCCTAGGATGGATTTTGTAATATTGAATTCTTTGAGAAGAACGAAGACCTAACTTCTTACGAGGATGCATGAGAGATACCTTTGGGAATATTTACCAAGAGTCTTAGATTTTGATCGAGAAGATTTACCCTTGGCGGGGATGACTATAATTTCAATCGGTGAATCTAAAGATTGTGGTGTAATTTTGAAGGCGATTGATGTAAAAAGCAGTCTATTTTTAAGAGGGAGAACAAATACCCCTTATGTTTGTCTTATATGGACGTTCCTACTTCATAAATGTTGTAAGGGTATCATTGATATATTTGCAAATCGAGAGGATGTGATTGGTACGGTAGCGGATATAGATGTAGATATAGGAATGGATGTTGGAGAAGGAGTGGGCGTAAAAGATTAGGATGGAATGGATGATGTAGTCATATGTAAAGATGTAGGTACATGCATCGAGATAGGTGTTGGGATAGTTGTAAGTGGGGTTGTAGAAGTACATGTGGTATAAATGAGTGTAGTTGGGATTGATGTGGAAATGAGTGATGTAGATGTAGTAATAGGTGTGTTTGATGTAGATGTGGGTGAAGGAATAGATGTGAGAGGTGTAGGAATAGGTGTGGATATCAATGGGACTGAAATAGGTGTTAAAGATGAATCTGATGTGATAGATTAGGGCATGATAGAAGTGGATGAAGTAGGGGTATATTCAAAGTTGATGCGGATGTGGTAAGGGTAAGAGTAGGTATAGGTATAGGACAAGTAGTAAAAGTTGATATAGGTGTGATAGTTGTGGATACGATAGGTTCTAAATAAGGGGTGGGAATAATGTCTAAGGTAGGAACATGTGGAGTTGTTGATGAGATGAGATCTTGATTAATGGTGTTAATGGTGTGAGCATTTGGTAGTTGAGATGTAGAAGGGGTTGTTTGATTTGTTAGAGGTTGATTAGGAAAAGGTTTTTTAATTTTGTTGAGGGGTTTGCTAGGTGAAGTCGTGGAGCTTTCTATTTCGATATCCCCTGATTTATAAGTTTTGGATGCTATCTTTGAAGGAACGACACTTCTTAATGTCATGACCTTTGACTTGATGATATTTACAATAGTGGCCTTCGTGATACCAAGTGGAATTGGGTCGTGATTCGTCAACAAGTCATATGGGAGGAAGTTGGATGGAGTCTACTACCATCAACTTATCAAATATCAAACTATAGGATTCCCCAAGGGGGTATAGTTAGGAGATGATCTAAAATCTCTTTGTGAAAACTTTGTGTGAGAGGAAGATGTGGATGGAGATTGAACCATGATGGTATTGGTGGTAGTTTTAGACTTGTCACTATGTGTAGTGGGTTTGATGAACTCGAGTCTTGGGCTTGTTTGATCAAAGCTTGAGTTGGCCTTGCTCAAGGGTGCAAGTTTTAAGTTTGTGAGCCATAATGAAGGCTTCTTCAAATGTTTGGAAATATTGGATTTGCAATGTAGAAGAAATATGCTTCACACAAGAACATGAGAAGAGTTCGATGAGTTTAGTTTGTGGAAGAGTAAATGAAATTTAATTGATAATATCATGCCATTGTGCAATGAAATTTGTGATAGAATCGCCATCAAATTATTGAATGGAGTATAAGTCTGCAATGGTGATTTTACGTGCAATATTAATAGAAAATTTTTCTAAGAAGAGTTATGCAAGTTGGGTAAAAAAGAACAATGAATGTTGGGGGATGTCGTTGTACCAATACAATGCGAGGATCAGCCAAGGGCATAGGAAAAGTGCGAAGCGAAGTTCCTAATCATAGGAGATAAGGTAGCATGCATGTCTAAAATATCAAAGGTGTTGTTGGCCATCTTCCTTACTATTGAACTTGGTAAATTTGGGAAGCTCCCAGTGAGGAGGGTAAGGTTTGATTGGAACCGATAGATGAATGGGTTCATTAAAGATTTTTTCATAAGACCATGTGAATTTGGGCCCTAAGGTAGTGGCCTTAAGGCTAGCCAACCTATTCATTAAGGCATGAATAGGATTGTTTGCTATGATGATTGGTTGGGATTGTGGTTGTGTGGCATGAAAAATAGTTTGATAAGGAAGTTGATAAGTTTTTGGATGTGCAAGTGTTTGAGGAATCATTTGATAAGGATTAATATATGTCATGGGTTGATATTGGATAAGTGGTTACACAGTTGATGTTGAGAAATAGGGACGTGATGTGATTGTTGGGATTGGGTAAGTTGTTGAGATATATGATGAGTGGGGATATGAGTGTTAAGAGGTTGAGATTATTGGATAGGAATACTAGTGACAGTAGTGGATGGAATAGAGATAGAGTTGATATAAAGTGACATGGGTGGAATAGGATCCACCAATTGAGTAGATTGATAGGATTGAAATATTGTGGGAGATTTACAAAATAAGAAGTCATACATGGGGCTAGAAGGAGGTCCAAGAGTTTCTAAAGGAGCTAGAGATGGGGGTGTAGTTGGTCTCGAAAGGTTGGATTAATGAGAGATGTGAGGATCCAATTGAGTAGATTGACAGGATTGAAAGATTGTGGGAGATTTACGAAATAAGAAGTCATACATGGGGCTAGAAGGAGGTCCAAGAGTTTCTAAAGGATCGAAGATGGGGGTGTAGTTGGTCTAGAAAGGTTGGATTGATGAGAGATATGAGGATTTTTTTCAAGATAGGGATGATTTTTATGACATGATCCTCAGGAAGTGAGACCATGGAGACAAGGGGTTGGGAAACCAAAGGTGTGGTCTTAAGTTTGGAATCTTGTTGGGAAGGATCATTAGAGGAAGGGATTTCATTGGATGGAGTGGATTGTTGTGTTGCCTCGACTTGAGGAAGGGTGACAATAGGCATGAAATAGGTGAACATTTGTTTATGTAATTTGTTAACAAATAAATCAAGTAACAAGTTTCTTATTAACATGATTAATTAAAAAATGTGAGAAAAAGAAAAGGGGAGGTGGATAATGAAGGTACCTAAGGAATGATAGTCTAAGGTTGGTTTCAAGTAGTTATGGCTAGGAGATTTCAAGTGGCTTCTTGTTGGGTGATGAAATCCCAATCATTCCACCGGGTAGGAAGATGTTTAGATGTGTTGATTGATGTGTGAGTTTTAGGTTGTGTGTGATAGGATGTGAGATGCAGAAGCTTAACCCCTACTTAAGTTATGTTATCAAGTAGGATGAAGAAAATAAAGGTTCTTTTAAAACCAAATTGAAGTGTGATCTTTCGATGATGACACACGGGGGAAGTTAAATACGATGCAAAAGGAGAAAATAGGAAAAAATGAGGAATACTTGGATAAAACTTTTCCTTTTTATCTGAACTTTAAGCAAAGAGCAATCTAAGCATCCAAACCCAACATGAGCAAGCAAAAAGTGAAGCCTTGTGCTACAATGTTAGTAGAAGACAGAAGGAACTTAAAATAGAAAAAAATGCAAGGAATCACCTAAAGGGTGGTCCCCCAGCGTGCGTGCAAGAATGTTGTTGTAGTTTTCTCATTTGATTCAAATTAATGATGTTAGCTACTAAAGAAAGCTAAACAACTCGAGAAAATGGAGGGTTTATGGTACCTCAAATGCGTGATATGGATGAACAGCAAAGTAGATGAATGATCCTTGATGTGAGCTTGATAAACCTAAAAGTAATAATCACTAAAGAAAAATGGATTAGATGGTATATGCAAGGGCTGCCCAACAAACCCGGCTCTAAGAAGTGTTACCTTCCTTTCATGGAATTCAACCCATATTTGATAAGAGAAAGTGAAATAAAAGATGGATAATCTGATAACATGTAGAAACAGAAATACTACTGAATCTGAAAGTAATAAAGATTGATTTAAGTACTATTCTAATTGAATAAAATACAAATCAAATGGTACCTGACTAGGTTGACGCTGATCCAGGACTACATAGAGCAGGAGTCAATGATGACCTGAGTGAGTGAATATGAAAAGTGATGCAAATATGCAGACCAGCAGAGGTCTGAGTGCAAATTGGATGCAGCAAAACTTGTGAATGCTGGAGTCAACTTGCAAAAGATGGTCTGAGGGAGAAAACACTAGAGGATGAGGGGAAGTAGGGATTGAAGGAAGGTTAAATTGACAAATAGACCCCATGGTCGCGACGACGACCAGTTTGGGCGATAGCAATTGGGATGCAAATAGGCTAGTTTTGATGCAACAGAGAAGCTCTGTGATGGATATGACAAGATGAGGTAGAGACGAAGAACATAGGTAGTAGAGGTTGAAGAAGACTCGGAGATGGAAAACATAGTGATAGAAGGCCAAATCGATGATGAATCGATCTGGATGATGGTGACTATAGTAGAGTGAGGCAAGGTCGAGGGGAAGCGAGTTGGAAGAATGACCCGTGCAAGTAGAAATATTGGAAGAATAACTTGATAATGGAGTGACGACGGCTATAGAACCTGCAAGATGTTATCCTTAACAAGATAATAACAAAAATGATATAAGATGGAACCAAAAAGCAATGTAACCTCCCGATGTCATGCAAGCAATCAAAACCATCTCCAAAGGGCAAGAAGGTTGTTAAGATGCTCTAGTTCAAACGTGGATTCGTAGAGTGCAAGATAAACAAGTTTTTTCGCACCTATGTGATTTTTGTATTAATTTTGGAAAGAGATGAACTTATTTTAAAAGGGTTGATGGTGACTAGGCTAGTCACCGCTAACTACTGAGGGAAACTTTCCCCAATGGGGTGGATTTTGTGATTTAGTCGGGATTTCAAGTTTTTATGAATGGAAAATTTGTTTTAAAGCATGTAGGCGAGAATAGGTTGTTTAGGGATGTGTGGGAAATAAATCTAGATAGGATAAAATCTGGAAAAGCGGAGGGATGTGGATTGAGAATGAAAGCATCCTAAATAGCAAGTCCATTAAGACAAGTCAAGGGATATGGATATTAATTAATCAATTAACTAATGGGAATTAATTAATTAATGTGAATTAATAAGAATTAAATGATGATAGGATAATAAGTGGGCATTTTATTAAATATTGAAGGGGATGGATTTAATTAAGAGGGTCTAGTTAGGACCGTGGAGAAGTATGTACACGCAGCAAACAAGGGTAGAGATACTAAATTTAGGTGTCTATAGTTTTTATATTACTTGTTTGTCATTATTTGTCATTGTATGCCATTATTTATGGGATTTTCCTATGTCTTGCTTGTTCTTTGATTGTGTGTATATTTTCGACCATGTCGGCCTCGATTTTCTGGTGACATCGTGAGTGATGTCCCATGTTTGAAACCTACTTTTACGGTCTATTTTTGTTGCATCATTGCTTGTTTAGATTGTCTTCTTGTGTTTTTAGCTTACATCTTGTCTTCTACATGCGTGTTTTTCTTTCTTGTACTAACACTTGTTCCAACCACTTTGTTTATGTGTGCCTTGGTTTCTACCAAGTACACACCCTCCTCTGTAGGGCTTCGGTTTTAGCACAATTTTCAGTTCTCCTTTGGTGCATTCTCCTCAATGACATTGCATGCACCCCAAAGGAAGGGGGCATCTATTGGGTGAATCGATTACCCGTCAACAGTTCACAATCACCACACAACATAATTTAGTCTTTGGTATAACATAGTCATATATCACAACAACGATCAAGATCCTAACTTGGGTCCTCGATACAACACAAATATCAGCACCTAGACCCGGGTAGTAATTCTTGGGCACCCTTGACCCTTCCTAGATGCATGTGACTAGGGGTTAGTTCAACACATTTCTCAAAGACTTCACATAGCGGTTTTTATAAGACAACAGTCCTTCAACACTTGACATGCATGTACAACACTCTCTTTTCTACTTTCGTGTTGGATTAGAAATGTTTGAAATGGATCGGATTTTTACTCACTATCTGTAGTGGTGTTCACACTTTGGGAAGTAGTTAAAGGTTTGGAGGATGACACCAGAATTTTCTCCCTACACTTCTTCCGTTCTTGGCGTGAGATCGCCCCAAAACTCATCCTTTTACAACATATTTAGGATCATTTCTACACTCTTTTCTCATCATGGATAAGGTGCACATGTTCCTTGTTTCATTTTTACATGTTTTCTTACATAATTTCTACTCATTTTGATCATATACATGTATTTGATTAATTGATCATTATTCTCTTTGAGTACGTCCGTCTTTATAGGAAGCGATAGTCACAACAATCACACATCATCAATCAAACAACAATTGACACCAACAACAGGTATTATCGAGACATATACACATAAAATATCACCCTAGGGTCATCATCATCACATTTCACTTCCACTTCTCTAGTTTTCACGCTTAACATTTTTATCACTCCACGCTTTTCCTTATCTCTTAACACACTTTTACCACCGATCTACAGTTTATTAGGTACACATCTTGCATCTACTTTATGTTATCGAGCATTCACTCGATAACATAAAGTGGGGGAAATATAGACACTAAATCACACACTTTGGGTATCTATCTAGTCTTGATCACGTACTACTATTCGTATGACTCCTAAGCAAGAAAATTACTAATTGATCTCAAGTATTTTGCCATATTTTCTTACTTTCGATTGCCTTTGTTGATCTTACACCATTTCTAGCTTGTCTGTCTTTTTATACTTGACATTTCTCATCTGGACACCAACCCCAGCCAAGATGTCAGGCCAGTGCCCCCATTCCTCTCGGGTGCCCCTGACATCTTTGTACTTTGTTCACATATTTTGGGTCCTTTCTAACCATTTGGGCATCTTATCTTTTTGGTAGTCAGCCTTTTTGGGGTTAATTACGAAATTCAAGCAAGGGAATCATATAAATATAAAGTTATGTGATCATAATAAAGGACCAAGAACTAAGCATTAGCTATCACCACCTAAGGTTACATTCAAAGGCCATTACAAGAGCACTCAAACATCCATCTAGCATCACACACAAGGGAAAGGGATTGATACTTTTGCATACATGCATATGAGGGGAATTTCATTCTTTCATACACATATCTATTTAATTTTTTTACATCTAGCTATTGCTCGTTATTCAAGTGTGACACGCATAAGAGCCACCTAGGGCACAATCTCTTCACACACACATTCAACTACATTGGAGTCCGAGATGTAGCGCAAAGATCGATCATAAGTTCATGGGTGATAGCGAGGACAGTCGACCCCTCATTTACATTATTTTATTTTTGGGATTTGATGTGTTTTGGGGTTTTGTAGGTGCTTCTTTCGATTACATGTTTCGGGAGAATAACAATGAAGTCCAACGACATACATGTTATCAAAGGCAACAAACAACAAACATCTTGTGACTCGTGAAACCGACTTCTACAACTTCGAGTAGTCATGGACGCCCAAAATAAGTCTTTGGTGCCCTAGGCACCCCGACCTTCCATAAGTGCCCTAGTCTTGGCATTTTCGACACCTCTGCAATTTTTAGGTCGATTGTGACACATTGCCTCTCTACTCAAGAATTTTTCCAGCTCGCACACCTTCGGCATCACTTCAAAATAGCTAAGTATTTTTATCTCTCTTTTCAACTAGGGTTTTAAATTCTAAGTGCTTATTTGTTTGGGTTTATTTTGTACTTAATTGTTATATCATTTGTGTTGTTACATATTTAGTATTAGGCATCTATTAATTCTATATTTGCTTAATCACATTGATTTTATTGCGATCAACAATATTGACGAGGATTATTCAAATTAAATTGCAAGCATTGCAAACAAGGTCAAATTGAAGTTATGATGACTAGTTATACCTATATGAGTCCACTTCTTTTGGTGAGTATAGATTATGTGTTATTTGGTTTATAAATTTCAACTACACTTGTAAATTTTTACATATGCTTTAGTATTTAGGGCATGATGGTTAAATTGAATTCAACATCATCTAAATATTCATTCATTAACTAGAAGTATTTGTAGAATTTTATTACATCTAAATTACATTTGCTTTGTGTAGACACCCTAATTTCACATCTGTCCTAAATCAATTAATTCCCCTACCTCATTTCCCACAAAAATACACTTGAATTAATCAAATATAATTTGATTAATTATCCATTTCAAATCTAAAAATAACCTAATCCTTACCACATGTCATTATTCTCCATGTTTTTCTACTATTGAATTAAAAATTCAAAATCAAATCCTCACCCACTCTTCGTGGTCCCCACTCACCTAAAATCCTCCACTTATGAATTAAAAATCCAAAATCAAATCCTCACCCATTCTTTATGGTCCCCACTCACCTAATCTTTCCCACATTTTCAAACCATGATTACTTAAATTACTCTAAGTTAATCACTTCCCCAGGCTATAAATATAACCTTACCCCTCCCCTCTAAGACATAGAGAATAAGCTTGAATGCCTTGTCTAAGTTCTTGCATCCTTTGAGCAAAGAACATCCTTCCACCTCGTCCTAATGCCCAAATAGCCTCATCTTGAAGCACCCCAAATCCATAATCCTTTTACCCATTTGGTGCAAAGTAAGTGGATCATTGTTGCAGGAAGGCCTTGCTCCGTCTTGAGAAAAGCACCTACATATCACGCAATCGGGGCTCAATCCATGTTTCCTAGCCCATTCTGAGGTTGTTCAGAACACAAAGGAGGAGGTATTATTGTTAGTATTTTACTTCCTTGTTAGTAGTGCATTTTTCCTAGCTTACATTCAGCATGCCCGATTACTTTTGATCTATTACCATTAATTTCCCAATTAGTGGTTTTATCCATTCTTTGTTTATTATTGTTTATTATTATCTCATTTTCTGTGCCTTATGGCCTTCTTTGGTTAACCTTCACGCTATGGGAAGTGCTTTTGTTGTGTGGTGTCTTGTGGTGCATATGCAGGTTGTAGTAACAATGACATTATGATGCTCATCATCTCTTTGATCTCCACAGTGCTCGGTGTCTGGTAGAAAGAACATTCATCCCCTGCTCTAGCTACTCGTGGGTCGCCGTGGACGACAACTTTTGGTATGGGAAACCAATCCGGAAACTTAATTTCTTTATCTATTTATTTCTTTTTGCTACAATAATTGTTTTGTGGGCACTCGATCTTCTTTACTCATCCATTTTTAAAATCTTAGTTTTAAATCACTATCTATTTTGATTTCCTAACACACATACTTTTCGATCTTTGCTTAAAAAAAACCCAAAACAAAAATAAATATATATTTCTTTCTTTCGCCCTTCATCTAGATCTGAATTTTATGACTCTAATCATTTATATTTATTTCTTTTAATCTCATTTTTAAAGGTAACTATAAATCATGTTTTCGAAAAATCAAAATCCACCTATATCGATCTTTGTTTCTTTAACGTTTTATTCATGTTTTCTTTAAAATTTAGCTCTTGCATATATAACTCTTAGTTTATATATAGGTTTATTTATTTAGATAAATAAAAACTAAAATAAAATATCTATCCTAAACTAAAACCATCCTATCCCCCACATCTACCCCTCCCCTACGCACTATTACCTCATTCCTACCCACCTCGGTCTTACACAGACCACTCACCCTGTCTACTCCTCACCTCTCCTAGCTCCTCGGCCATGCTTATTCCAGTCCCCAACCCCACTATCTTCCAACTAATTCCTTCCCCATTTCCACGTCGACTCCTCTCCCTATTTTCCTCCACATCAAACCCCTCTCCCACCGATCACATCTCCCAACTCGCATTCACATCCCCGCCCCGACCACTCAACAATCCCCGCCCCTTCCACACTAACTCCATCCCCGCCTCCACTACTCCTCTCTCCACCACATGTCCACAAAGCCTACATCCCCACTCCTTCCATGTCGCCTCCATCCCCACTCCCTCCACGCTAAATCCCCCATCAAACCCATCCCCATTCCCCTCCACATGGACCTCCATCCCTATCGCCCGAGCCCTTCCCATATCCCACGCCCCTGTCCTTCCTTCCATGTCAACTAGTCTTTGCCCTTCTCCACGTACCCACTTCCCCTGCTCACCTTGACCCCATCCAACTCAACCATCCCCCATGATCCCTCCTCACTCCCTATATCCTCTCTTCCAAGCATTAAACTAATACTAATAACACGCATTGATTTTTCTATTTCTTTGTTATTCCCAACTTTGCTCCATGACCATTCATAAGCTCTCTAGCTCCCATTCCATTTGATCACACCCACTACAATACACACAAACCATTAATCCACATTATCTGCTTTGACTCATTACTTTGCATAAGAGTTTTGAATATTATTTACACTCCTCTCCCACAAGTCTTATTTTGAACATAAAACACAACAATACCCACCACATGGATTTGACTAGTTACTTTGACTTCTCAATTTATCATTCATAGATATCTTTCCATTCAAATATCCACTTATCACCTACCCTCTTCCACTACATATTTCACCTAACCTATTCTATTGATCCGTTCACATTACGTCCCATCGTTGTATTTGTCTAAGTCCACCTCTTCACCATATCACTCCGCATTCTTGTTGTATAATGTCCACATTTTTGTCTTAAAATTCATCATATGGGTCCATCTTTTTGTCTCAAATAGTCATATATAGGAATTTATTCACACCGAACACGTTAAATGCATTTAAATCAACTTGTAGAAGTCGAGTTATTTTACTATTTTCTCTTTACTAGGATTTTAATTAAACATTATTTAATTAGGTCTTTTATCATTACTAATTTTTTGTTGCTTTTGATCGCTTTATACCAAATCATTCATCATTTTTCACAATTGAATTTTTTTAGACCAAATTTGTACCTCTTTATGTGGTTATTCACAATCGTAAGTGAACAAAGGTAATTACTTTTTCGCAACCCATTTTATGACTTATAACGTAGTAGTTATCAATTTTCCCGATTCTTTTTCCAGTTCATTCCTTGTGACTTTTAAATACTAATTTCCACATTTTATTTTATCAAATCTAGTTTTTGTTTAACACTTCAATATTTTGATTCATTATTTTTAGTAATCTCACATTGTGTGTGTAGTACGAACTACTAATCATTTTCTTACAAGACCTTTTTCGACAATACAGGACCTATTCACACCTCTCTCACCAAACTTATTAGGTCCGCATTCCCCGTCATCTTTTGCACACTAGAGGCCACCCGGGCTCCATGCAAAACAAAAAAATTGCCTTACATTCCAATTTTCCACGACGACACTTCTGGTAACATTTTTAATGCTCTTCTTTCATTTTTTTCTTTTCTTTGTGAAGATAATCATTATTACTATTTCACAATCATGATTAATTGCAATACTTATTAAAAAAATTTAACAAAATCTATTCCAATTGTATCCACGTATGCTCTTTTCCTACGCCTTGAAGCAATCGAAAAATTAGAAACGGTCGTGATTGTTTAGTTTCTTGTTCTAACATTGCAGGATCCATTTCCTTATTATTTTATGTTTCTAGCTATCATCTCAATCAATTTTATTTTGTCGCACTATTGATATTTGTTTGGTTGTTGGTTGTGTATGCTCTTTTCTTGCACCTTCAAGTGATCTGGAAAATCAAAAACAACCACGATTGTTTTTCTTCCTAACATTTTGTCTGCAGGATAACTACTAATTTGTTTTCTATAGGACCGCGTCGCTAGAATATTGTCAAAAACGCAAAAAAAAAAAAAAAATCTAAAAAAACTACCATCATTCAAAGAAAATTTTTGCAAACAAAAAAAAATTAGCACGCTCGAGTACGTTGTCATTTTCCACCAAGTAATTTCAAGTTGGAAAGAACCTTGCTTATAATCACATCATTCTTGTTTTTGCATGTAGTAGAGGTGGATTTCATCACCACCAAAGCTACACCGATGATATGGACTTGACTACCACGCACCAACAACATTTGCATCTACATTACATGTTGAGACATAGACTCATCACATCGTTCGATATTTACCTCACCCCTACTCTTCACTTACATGTAATGTTGTTGTGCGACACATGCGTGTCATGCCTAAATAGTTGTAACAACAAAGCTTGGGCATCGTCCCTATAAATATTTGGGGATTTATAAGGACACCATACACATTCATCCCCCATCACCTTCCACCTTTTCACAAAACTTGTTTTAGACGTGGTGATTCACTCCGAAGTAAGTAAGTAAGAATTGGTGAGTCTCCTCCAGTGCTCTAAGGGTTCCCTGTACCAATTCTATCCCCATACAAAATTAGGTATATCAGGACTAGGGTATATCGGAGGATGCATCTTTTTGGAGTGATAAGATCCTGCATCCATCATTCCACGGCATACTTGTATGATTACATGAAACAATGATCATTTCTGAAGAATTTATCTTTTGAGCCAAAACAATTTGATCCACATGATTGCTTGTTGTTTGTAAACAAAATAGTTTAGCATTGTTTTTATCATAAAACTTGGTTGATATCAATGTGTTTATTGTAAATTTCAAACCCTAGTTGTGTTCCACAAAAATCATTTCTCAACCAATTCAATACCAAGCAAAACGTCCAAACAATCCAACAACGTAGACCAAAACATCGCACCAATTTCATTAGCTTACTTCAACCAACAACACATCTGCCATAGCTTGTCTTCAGCTATATCCAACTGATATTGAGTGACTGGCATTCACTCCCCATATCGTCAATTGTCAAAACATCCTTCATAGTTCATTTCAAGCTATATCAAACTAATATTGGGTGACTTGTTTGAGTTCACTCCTTATTTTGTCAACCATCACATTTATCCAAATCACAACCGACACAAATCCTTTCATAACTCATTTTGAGTTATATCACAACCATATTGAGATTAACCTATTTGAGTTACTCTCCCCATCAACAATCCAGAGCTTGTTCAAGCCAAATCTACACAACGTGAAACAAATTCCCTAATAACTCGTCTCGAGTTATATCACAATCATATTGAGATAACTTGTTTGAGTTACTCTCCTTATCAGTCATCACGAGCTTATTCAAGCTAAATCCAAAGCAATCAAGTTCTCATTTAATCACACCTACTCAAAATTCCTACCCACTTTTACTGACTTAATCAAGCACATCTCATCATGGTATTCACACGTAGTCACAATCATGAAAATGACGATGAATAATTCACACAACTAGAACTCACCAATGAAGAACAAGAACAAGTAAATAGGGTGATAGAACAAAACAAAAATGAATATCTATTACGCATCCTAGCCATGGGGAAAAACTACCCCGACTTCGGGACTGAAAATTTAAACAAACTTATCGACAATAGTGAATCAATTTATCACAACAAAATACCAAACAATCCAAATAGATCTTCGACCGACGAGTTATTCACTAAAATCCAAGACTTAACAAAGAAACTTGAGGAAGCAACTGCTAGAGCTGAAAAGTTAAAAGAATCCAATCCAGACCCCAATACTCACGACATTCTTGATAACTCATCCCCTGCCTCTCCATTCACACAAGAATGGAAACATATGAAAGACACCATTCAAGGACTACAAAAACAATCAAAACAATTCAACTTTGAAGAACTGTGTCCTTATCCATTTGATACAAAGATATCATGCTTACCATTTCCGTCATCCTTTTAAATCCCAAAATTTGATAAATACAAAATTAAAGGTGACCCCCATGAACATGTCAAGTAATTTTACATGCAATTTCAGGAAGTTGCCTATCGTGACACATATCTTTTACGATTATTCCCCCAAAGTTTAGCAGACGGGCTTTAGTCTGGTTTTTCTATCTTCCCAAAGGGTCGGTCATGAAATTCGTATACTTATAGGTTTCGTCAAACTTTTTTCCTATGACTTAGACTCGAAATAACCTCCTTTTACAATGATGGTGAGGAATTGCAAGCAGATTTCCCTACTCAATACCCGAGAGATAATTAGTTAGCATTTTTGTTCCAAATCTCAATGCCGAATTATCATTCCACATGCAAATGCATTGTCTAAATAGTTTCAAAGAAGTCATTGAAAAGGGAACACAAATCGAAAAATACCTCATTTCTAAGGGCTTACTTAAAGCACCCTTTAGGGACCAACCTTATCGAGACACCCCTCAGAACTAGGACAAATCTAAATTCTTTAACCGAAACTGAAATATAGTCAACGATGGTGTTACTGATTCTCGCCATGTCCAAAACATTCAAAACAATCCCATCAACACATTAAAATCCAAACAACCAATCATAATCCCTAGAAAGGAAGTTCCTTCTCGGGACCGGCGAAGATAGTTCACTCCTCTCGGAGAAAGCCTATCTAGTGTCTTTTATCACTTGGAAAATGCCAACATGATTACATATCCCATTGTCAAACCCTTCGAAGAAGGACAACCCAAACCAAATTGGTATAAGGACAATGAATATTGTGATTACCATCGCATAAAAGGGCACTCTACAGATCGATGCATGCAACTCCGCCATTACGTCTAAGACTTGATTGAACGTGGAGACATAGAAATTGAAAATACTTCTGATACAAAAACCCTAATGAAAAATTTCACATGTTCAAAAATCCCTTCCCTAACCATGATAATAATTCAAAAGATAAGGGTCAATCATCAAGCAATGTCAAGTATGACTCAGTCATCTCGACCATAGACTATGACCAAGACTTAGTGGTAACTATAAAGATCAAAAATGACCGTATAATCACCACCGATAGAAAAAAATATGGGTCCTACGGAAAAAAAAATCTGCAGTTCATCCCCTACACCACCTCCTAATCCACCATCTAATTCCACCACCAATTCCACTCCACAACCTACACCATCATTCAATATTGTCAAACAATTGGAGAAGACTGTAACACAAATTTCCATCATGGAATTACTTAATTCTTCTCCCGCACTACAACGCATCCTTATGCAAACATTGAATAATGCTCGTGTCCCTGAGGACATCAATTCACAACAATTACAAGCTTTAATTGCACATCTTACGGTCCCCAATCCTATTTTATCTTTTGGTCCCGTTGACCTTCTTAATCCCAACATCACTAATAATCATTCTTTATACGTCGAGGGTTATATAACTCATCGTAAGATCAAGCGTGTATTAATCAACAATGGATCCGCATTGAATATTTGTTCCATGAAAATCTTACATTGTCTAGGTTACACTGAAAATGATTTACAAAACAATATCATAACCATTCGTGGGTATGATAATAGCGAAAGAAAGTCTAAAGGCACAATCATGTTGCCTCTCCAAGTTGGACCCATCACCTTAGAAATGGTATGTCATGTAGTGGATGTAGAAGTTGCATATAACATTCTCGCTTGGCCGACTATGGATTCACACCATAAAGGTCGTCCCATCAACATTCCACAATTGTATTAAATTTCCTCATTTGGAAAAGGAATTTACGTTATGTGCAGATCCTCAACCCTTTGAGTATTGTAGATTCCTCAAACAATGGTATCGACATGATCACTATTGTCCATCAATAGATAAGTATACTCCACCTCGCGTAATCCCTAATGAAACACGCATCGATCCGGATACACTCCCTAAAAATGATCCAAAACCATCATCTTCTAACCAAACCACATTTTCCAATCCATTCTCTTCCGCTAATCAACAATCTTCAACCAGTCCTCCTCCCACTAATCAATCATCTTCTTCCACTAATCAAGCTTCTTCTTCCAACAATAATTATTCTTCCACCACACCATCTTCTTCCTCGCCTAGTCAACCTTCTTCATCTAACCACACCTCTTCTATTAAGATACCTTCTTTTGTGAATAACCAAACTTCATCCTCCAATCCACCCCTTCTTCAGTAACCCATTCTCTTCATCTTTTAGAACTAATAAATCGACTTCCCGCCACATGCGGTATTGTTAGTGTGAAAGCACAAACACCCCCAAATGAGTTATGGATCTACTTTTCTAAGGCAGGGTCATTTGGTGTGATTTGCATAACATTGGATCATTTCCCAAGTGTGGGACTTACAAATGGGAATGATCCTCCAAAGAAGGTTGGTTCCTCTTCCTAATCCTAGCACTAAACTACTTTTACTAAGGAAATGTGACTATATACTCCCGATCTAACAATTCCAAGGGACCAAGAGAGAGAGAGAGCATGAAAATAAAGAAATCCTACACTACATAGGTGATAGACCGAGAAAAGGGGAGTGCTGGTCACAATCTCATCTACCTGAAGTGGAGAGAGGTGAGCAGAGGAGAGGGTGGATAAGATGCACCATAGACTAGAGATAAATTTCACATAGAACACCACTTCAAAACCCATTAAACACAGCTCCCAGGACCTGCAACAAACATCAGAATATGCACAGTATACCCTGCAATGACGAGAGGCAAGGAGAGATAATAAAATAAGCAAAGGATGGAAAGATGCATCACAGAATAGAATTTATTGCTCCAAAAGTTCACACAGTACATCGTTAGTGGGAAAGAGGCAAGAGAATGCCATTACAGAGCCATGAAAGGAGGTTCAAACTCCATTTTCAACCCTAGGGAAGAAAAGAGAGAGGGGGCAGAGAAGAAGAATGAACATTCCTTTACAATGAATCCTTCCCCTATATTTATAGATTTGACCGAGAGAAGAAAGAGAGAGGGAAGTGGGAAAAGTGGGTTGAATCTCAACCATTGTTGTTAATGCTTCTGATAAAATATGCCCCAAATCCATCTTTACTACATGATTCCTTGATTCGGCACCTTGAAAGAAGAGGAAACGGTGGAAACAAATCGAATCTGATTTGGTTGTTGAGATAGATGGATCCTACATTGAAGGCCCGAAGATGTTTCCTCCATTTTCCTTTACCTAACCTCCTCAAAATTAAAGTCTCAAACCTCCATGGCATAGGTGAGGCCGAGATCTTTCTAATGGTGTCAGATTTGCAATATTTTGAGCCCTGAGTCAAAAGATATGCCCCTTCAAAGTTTGTATCGGATCCATACGAATGGACGGGGAAAACAGTTTGAAAATGGGTCCCCCTTTTGAGATGGGACACGTGGTAGCCAAATTAGAGAAAAAATCAGGTTTGCAGGGTCCGTAATTTACCTTTTCCCCTTTTCATGAAATGTAAAACTCAGAAAACCCTGCGGCCCCAAAGCTCCACCTTTTGACTCTGCTTGACCATTTTCCCCTGCCTCCGTTTCATCTTGAGACACATGGAGATGTGGTGCTTGTTTGAGCTTCTCTTTTTGGATTCACCTTTGGAGGAGTGTCATTAGGACATGTGGTTCCCTCTGCTGGCTCTTCCATACTTAGTCGATTCTGGATTCTTTCCTAAACGGTTTTGAGCCCAAGACCTTGGATCCTTGTCATTTTTCCTTTCTTTCTCTTGGCCTCTCTTGCGGCACTACCCCTTCTTCTCTGACCCTACAATTCCATTGTTGAGTCCTCCTTGAACCTTTAAATAGATTTAAGACATGGAAATGCCCAGAAGAACTGTTTCTTCTATTTCTTCTTGTGCGAAGGTCAAATTTGAATTTCTCGAGCCTCTATTTTCACTTTGCCTGGTTCTGGAACTCAAGCTCATGGGTCTGAATCATTTCCCTTCATGTTTTCTTTATGTGTAAGGCTTGTTCTGACCAAAATTTCGGGGAAATTTGGGATAACAATACCTATTGGTCCCCCATCCCACACATTTAAAATCATTGACAAAGGATGTGGTGAATACCAATTTCAAAATATGGCAAACTCCTTTTACATCAAAAATCCCCACACAACTACGGAAAACCTAATGCTCCACATCTGAGAATCCATCCCACTTACCAAATGGGATAGTCAATTTGGAAAAAAATCGGTTATCTTGACAATGAACATATTCCAAGTTCTTTAGGATCTTGGTTATATAATGACGAATTTGCTCCATGTTATGAGTCCCCTCAATTTACCAAAGCTCGTCGAATAATGAAAAACATGCGATGGAAGGGTAAAGGACTCGGTCCAAATGAACAAGGTTATTTAGACCCAATCAATTGCACACAACATCATGGTAAACATGGTCTGGGTTTCAAGGTATTTGATGTTGCTCCCATATTAATTTCAAGTGATAACAATGACACCAGCTTTGATAATGACACTAGGTCTCCATGTAGCCTTTTCAAGGACCTCACTGAAACACATATTTACTTTGAACATTTATCTGTTAATGTCATCGATTTTGAGCCTACACATCTCGAATCTCATAGACCATGGCCAACCACATCATACGGCCATGGACATGTTCCAAAATGATGAAGCCATTGAAGAATTCCTTGGAACTCACGATCAAATCCCTACTTCGACCATAGAAAAGGATTTGAAATCAATCTAGATGAATCAACCTATTTTGGTGAAGAAATAAAATATTCGGATCCTTCACCTTGAAAATTTGGATCAGAAGCACAAATAGAAAATTTCCCATAGTCAAAATCTCATCGCCACCCTATCAAACAAACATGTCAATAAAAAGTCTCAACATCACACACAAAAATCTTGTACCAACTCCCCAAATCACGACACTGATGACCTACATCAACCATTAGCATCATTCTCCAAAAAATGATACATCTAAAATGCTTGTAGAAGAAACTAAAGACATAAACATTGGAACCACCGAACAGCCAAAAATTTTACAACTTGGCATTAGTCTGTCTAACCAAGAATGCATAGAATTCACAACACTCCTTATTGAATTCCAAGATATCTTTGCATGGACATATAAGGACATGTCAATCCTGGATCCATCTCTTGTAGTACACCACCTTGTGGTGCATCCAGGATGCAAAGCCTGTAAAACAAAAACTATGCAAAATACATCCCCAAGTAACATTATTTGTCAAAGCCGAACTTGAGAAACTCTTGGAAGCCAACTTTATCGACCTATTGATTATTCGAAGCATGGATATCTAACATAGTTCCCATAGCCAAGAAAAACCCCTGACATCAAGATATGCATAGACTTCTGAGACATTAACAAGGCTTGTCCCAAAGATGACTTTCCCTTGCCAAATATAGACATGATTATTGATTCTATGGCATGCCATGAAATGCTCTCCTTAATGGATGAATTTTCTGGTTACAATCAAATACGTATTGTTGAAGGGGATCAACATAAAACAACATTTACTACACCATGGGGCACCTTCTGTTATAAGGTCATGCCTTTCAGCTTGAAAAATGTCGGTGCCACCTATCAACGAGCAATGACTGTTATCTTCCATGATATCTTGCGCATGATATCATTGAAGATTATATTGATGATATATTAGCAAAATCAAAAACACGAATAGGGCATCCAAGTGTGTTGAGACGCATTTTTGATAGATTACGTGAGTATAAGGTTCGTCTTAACCCAAAGAAATGTGTGTTCGGAGTGACCTCTAGTAAATTGTTAGGGTTTATTGTCTCACAGAGAGGCATAAAAGTGGATCCTGCAAAATTCAAATCATTATGGAAATGCCTCCTCCTCAAAACCTAAAACAATTACGTAGTCTTCAGGGAAAAATACAATCTATTCGGTGTTTCATATCACAGTTGGTTGATAAGTGCCATCACTTCAACCAATTACTCAAGAAAGATGCACAATTTCACTGGAACCACAATTGTCAAGACTCTTTTGCTAAGTTAAAAGAATACCTCTCTAGCCCACCTATTCTTATGTCACCAGTTTCGATAAACCCATGTTGCTTTATACATCTACCACTGAACATGCCATAGGAGCTTTGTTAGCACAACATAACGATCAAGCAAAAGAACAAGTTGTATATTACCTTAGTCAAACACTTATTGAGCATGAAGTACGTTATTCCCAAATCAAAAAGTATGCTTAGCGGTCACCTTTGCATTCCATAAGTTACGTCATTACTTGCTCAATCACACAACTAAGTTGATCGCCAAGATTGATCCTCTCAAGTATCTCTTGTCCCAACCCATTCTCACGGGAAGAATGTCTAGTTGGGTCGTACTACTTAGTGAATTTGATGTCGAGTTTGTTCGCGGAGGAAATTAAAGGACAGGCCCTTGCAGACCAACTTGTTGAGGCACCCCTTCTTGGCACATAACCACTTCATTTTGCTTTTCCTGATGAAGATCTTCTGCACATAGACATCGTGCTAGCTTGGACTCTATTTTTTGATGGATCTTGTAATCTCCATGGCTTAGGGGCTGGTATTTTTCTTATCACACCTAGCGGACACGTCATCCCCAAATAATTTTGATTAGCATTCCCATGTACCAACAATATCACAGAATATGAAGCTCTAATCACAAGATTAAAACTAGCTATATCTTGGAATCTTACAGAGTTAGTTGTATTTGGTGATTCTTTACTTATCATCAAACAAGTTACTGATGAATACCAAGTCAAGGATGAAAAACTTATCCCATATAAGCGCATGGTGGATAGTCTTCAAAGTTATTTTCGATTAATTAGCTTTGATCAAATCCCTAGAATTCGTAATAAATCATCGATGCTATAAAAACCATTGGATCCCTATTAGAAATCGCATCTAGTCAACCCCGGGCACATTTTCTCGTAGAACATCTCTTAATGCCTTCCTATGATCTTCCTGAAAACACTATGGTATGCGAAATCATGGGTCTAAATAACCCTTGGTACCATGATCTTTATACCTTCATCCATGATAAAACATTTCTGTCGACATGAAACCAATGCATAAACATGCTTTAGCACAACATGCCTCTCATTACACCATTTTAGAAAAAAATCTTTATAAATGAGGATATGATGGCACCTTGCTCCAATGTCTTAATCAGGAAGAAGCCTCGAGTGTCCTAACTGAAGTCCATTCTAGTATCTATGGAGCGCACACGAATGGTATAGCCTTAGCCAAGAAAATCCTGCGAGTTGGATATTATTGGCCCACCATGGAAAGTGACGCATGCCATTTTGTCAAATGATGTCAAGTATGTCAAAAGCATGGAAATCTTATCCACGCACCTTCCGAAGCATTGCAATTGATAACCACAACATGGTCCTTCTCTTAATGGGGACTTGATCTCATTGGTAAAATTAGACCAACATCATCCGATGGACATAAGTTCATCATTACCACTACCGATTACTTCACTAAATGGGTGGAAGTTATGCCTCTCATAGATGTTATTGGTAGCCAAGTATCGAAACTCATTTTTAATAATCTCATCTATCGATTTGGTATTCCATCCGCTCTGGTCGCAGATAATGGAAAATCATTTAAAAACAGGATGTAAAAGACCTAGCCAAATGTTTTCGCATCAAACTTAAGTGGTCCACTCCATACTACCCTCAGGGTAATGGTCAAGCAGAAGCAACCAACAAGACTTTAAAATCCATCATGGAAAAAATCATCAACACCCATGGACGTAATTGGCATACTCAAATTCACCCCACTCTTTGGGCTTACTGTACATCTTACCGCACGCCTACCGAAGCCACCCCATTTTCCCTTGTTTATGGTTCTGAAGTCATTTTACCTATTGAGATAAAAATCCCATCCTTAAGAATCTCCCTTAAAGATGTAATTAATGAGGATGAATACTGACAGTCACGGCTTCAAGAGCTTGAGCTTCTCAATGAAAAATGACTTAATGCTCTCAATCATCTTCAAGTCTATCAAAACTGAATGCAACGCATTTATCATAAAAAGGTTAGGAAATAAGGGATAAAATATGCATAATAATCCCTCACATAATTGCAATGAGAAACTAATATGCGAAAATATTACATATCTAAAAAAAAGTGTAGAATAAAATAAGACAACACAAAGAGACAATATTTAATGTGGTTTACCCAATTTGGGCTACGTCCACCAAGAATCACTTGCTCATATTTTATTACAAGTCATCGCTCTCTCAATACAATACCCATATCTATTTGGAGCTATGCTCAACAAACTCTATAAATTCACACCGAATTCAAAACACATCTATGATGTTACATTTGCCTACCATATGCATAAAACCATATAAGTAGACAACTACTTAAGAATTTTTACAAAATCGTGGGTATTAAAATCATGGGCCAAAACTATCCCATAAACCTATGGGTCAAAAATCCCACCCATATGAAAAAAAATGTTTCCGGTATATCGGGCACATTTTAAGGCCAAAAATTCTCGGGGCTGCGCCTTTGCCCGATGAGACAACTATGGAAAGTGTACAATACTCTTAGTGTACAGTCTTCAACACTTTCTCACATGAAAACATGCTCCACAACCTAACAATATCCCACTTGGAGACTAGTTTTCCTTTGAGCAAGCTTCTCAACCCTTCACTATTTTTTGTGAAGACCAACCAAAGTTGAACACAACTTTAGTTTTTCCCTTGTGACCACCTTGGTCATCATGTCTACAGGATTCTAACTGGTATGAATCTTCTCCGGCTTTAACTTCTCTTCCTCCAAAGTTATCCTGATGAAATGGTACCTTAATTATATATGCTTCGTCCTAGAGTGGAAAGCGAGTTCTTAGCTAGGTGTTTAAGCACTATGACTATCACTACGCAACTTTCTTTCCTCTTGCTTATGCCCCAACTCCTCAAGTAATTGTTGTAACCAAATCATTTTTTGCTTTCCTCTATGGCAATAACATACTCGGCCTCCGTGGTTGAAAAAGCTACCAACTCGTACTCGTGAAATCCGACTTCTTTGTTGTCCCACCTACAGTGTAAACATAACCTATCATGCTCCTCCTACTTTCTACATCTCCAGCCATATCTTAATCTACATAACCACACAAAGTGGTATCGATCCTTGTGGCAAAAATTGTCCCCATGGTCCCTCTCAAATACCGAAGGATCCACTTTTTGTCTGCCAATGATCTCTACCTAGATCACTCATAAATCTACTCACCGCTCCCTTTGCGTGGGCAATATCAAGCTTGGTGCACACCATGGCATACATCAAATTGTTAACCATTGATGAGTAAGGTACCTTGGACATTTGGTTTCTCTCTGCTCTGTCTGCGGACACCGATCCTTTGATAACTTGAAATTATCGCCAAAGGAGTCCCAACCGGTTTAGCATTCTACATATTAAACCTCTCAAAGACTTTCTTAACGTACTCTTCTGACGAGATAAAGCTAGCTTACATTCCTTCCTATCCTGAGATATCCTCATACCAAGGATTTGTTTGTGCCCCCAAATCCTTCATAGCAAAGGATTCACTTAGCTACTTCTTGAGTACTTTTATTTCCTGCATGTTTTAACTGTAACCAACATATCATCCAAATACAAACAAAGGATAATATAACTGTCATCCTCAAATTTCTTTATATACGCGCAATGGTCATAATGACATCTAATATAACCTTGCTCCATCATAAAGCTATCAAATTTCTTATACCATTGACATGGAGCTTGTTTCAAGCCATACAAGTTCTTCTTCAGTTTGCACACCATCTCCTCTTTACCTTTGACCTCATAGCCCTCTGGTTGTTGCATATATAGTTCCTCCTCCAAATCACCGTGGAGAAATGTAGTATTTACACCAAGTTGTTCTAAGTGAAAGTCTTCACCTGCAACTATTCCTAGAACAGTTCTAATATAAGTCATTTTTACTACGGAGAAAAAAATCTCATCAAAATCTATACCTTTTTTCTATGCAAACCCCTTGACCACCAATCGGGCCTTATATATTTTCTTGCATCCTTCTTCCTCTTTGACTCTGAACACCTACTTGTTCTGTAATGCTCTTTTTCCTTCGGATAGCTTCACCAAATCCCATGTTTGGTTTTGCATGAGATCCTGATGCTCCTCATCCATGGCTTGCTCCCACTTCTTCCTGGCATCTACCTGCATTGCTTCATCAAAGCTCTCTGGCTCTCCACATTTAGTGAGTAATAACTAATAAAGAGAAGGAGAAAAATGTTTAGGTTCTCTTCTTACCCTAGAAGACCTCCTCAATATAGGAGTTTGGGGTTCCTGTTGAGGAGGTTCCTAAACTGATTCATGTGTCACTTTCCCATCCGGAAGATCCTCTACCACTGCATATTCTTTCTTGGATTCTTCTCTATTTTCCGTAATCTGTTGCTTATACATGACTTTCTCATCAAAGGCCACATCCCTAGATCGAATGATTTTCTTGTCCTTAATACTCCAACATTTATATCCAAAGTCATCACCACCATAACTAATGAAAGTACATTTTTCTGATTTAGCCTCTAGTTTGGTCCTATCATCCTTGTCTATATGGAAAAACACCTCACATCCAAAGACTCTAAGAAATTAATAATCAACTTTCTTACCATACCAAGCCTCCTCGGGTATGCCTCCATCTAAGGCACTTGAGGGTCCTTTGTTTATCAAGTACACAACTATGCTCACTTTACGCCCAAAAACAAAGAGGTAACCATGTATGTAACCTCATGCTCCTAGCACATTCCATTATTGTTTTGTTCATCCTTTATGACACCCCATTTTGTTGCGGAGTTCCTGGAACCATCTTTTCTATGCGGATTCCATTCTTAGAATAGTAATCATCAAATTCATTGTTGTAATACTCCCCTCCATTATCTGACCTAAGACATTTTAGCTTAAGACCTATTTCATTCTCTACCAAGGCTTTCCATTTAACAAAAGTGTCAAATACATCAGATTTGTTTCTAATACAATAAACCCAAACTTTCCTCGTTGCGTCATCATCAATAAAAGTAACATAGTAACTTGAACCCCAAGAGATGATACGAGCGGCGCCCACACATCGAATGCACTAGCTCTAACTTACTCTCTGTCTTTGTAGGTCCAACCTGAGAAACCTTACTCGCTTATGTTTCCTATATATTCAATCCTCACATAACTCCAAACTTGTTTTTGTATATCGATCAAATCCTTCTTTATGATCTCCATGCCCTTATGGCTCATATGACCGAGCCTATGGTGTCACAATGTTATATCTACTTGAAGCCACAAGATTACAAACATTAGTGCTATAAGTGGTTAAATACAAGGTTCCAATATTCTTACCTCTTTCCACCACAAGATCACCCTTGGTAACCTTCCAAGAGTCCGATGTAAATATCACAGTACAACCATCACTTCCCAACTACCATGTCCGTATCAAATTTCATCTTAATGTAGGCATAAGTCTGACATCCTTCAATAACTAAGTATTTCCATTCTTCATCTTAACCTAAATGTAACCTTTTCCAACTATGCTGCAAGGCTCATCATCACCAAGAAAAACATGTCTAAAATCTCCTTGAACATAATCAACATAATAATGCCTATGTGGAGTAGCATGGAAAGAAACCCCCGAATCTAAAACCCAAGATTCAGTAATATTGTGTAAAGAAAGAATTAAAGCATCCTGACATACATTACCCGTTGCCACATTTGCCTCCTTATTTTCTTCTTGTTGTTTCTTCTTGTCCTGAAGCTCCCAACAATCCTTCTTTGCATGCCTAGACTTTCCACAGTGCCAACATACTATCTTGCTTTTGGATTTTGACCTTGCCCGATCCTTTGATTTTCCATGACTTCCTCTATTCTTTTGTCTCCCTCTAGTTTTCACTGTCAAAGCATTCCCTGAAGTAGAAGATTCCCCATAGCTTTTTCTTCACATTTCCTCACTTAGAATCACCTTTACAACATCCTCAAACTTCAACTTTGAGTTAGTTGAAACCGATTTGCTTATCGTCATTACTGAGCTATTCAACTCTCAAGTAAAGAGAACATAACTAATAAAGCCCTAACTTCTTCATCAAATTCTATTATAACCAAAGCTATCATATTTACAACCGTATTAAAATCATTTAAATGATCTGCTATTGAACCATTCTCAGACATCTTCATATTAAACAACTTTTTCATTAAAAATATCTTATTAGAGGCAGAGGGTTTTTCATATAACTTCCTAATGCATCCATCGGTTCTTTTGTAGTCTTTTCATTTGAAACATTAAATAATACCGAAGATGCAAGACACGGCAGATTATCCCAAGTGCCTTCCTATCTAAAGAAATCTCATTACGCATCCGTCATGCTCAAGGGTTTTTGGAATATAAATATCCTTCTAATAAAGGTAATCTTCCATCTCCATCTTCCAAAGACTAAAATTCTACCTGTTGAATTTATCAACCCTTGATCTTTCATCATCTGACATAGCTCCCACTCAAGATAAAACTTTCCCTCTGATTCAACACTTCAGCAAACCAAACCAGGCTCTGATACCAATTGTTAGGAAATAAGGGATAAAATATGTGGAATAATCCCTCACAAAATCGTAACAGTAGAAACTAATATGCAGAAAATATTACATATCTCAAATAAAAGTGCAAAATAAAATAACACAACACAAAGAGAGTATTTAACGTGGTTCACCCAATTTGGGCTACGTCCACCAAGAATCACTTGCTTAGATTTTATTACAAGCTATCGCTCTCTCAATACAATACCTAGATCTGTTTGGAGCTATGCTCAACAAACTCTACTGGAATTCACACAGAATTCAAAACACATCTCTGATGTTACATTTGCTTACCATATTCATAAAACCATATAAGTAGACAACTGCTTAAGCATTTTTACAAAACCGTGGGTATTAAAACCATGGGCCAAAACCGTCCCATAAACCTATGGGTAAAAAATCCTACCCATATGAGAAAAAAATGTTTCTGGTATATTGGGCATGTTTTAAGGCCAAAAATCCCGAACCCCGCGAGACAACTATGGAAAGTGTACAATACTCTTAGTGTACAGTTTTCAACACTTTCTCACATGAAAACAGGCTCCATAACCTAACAAAGGTAAGACTGGAGAATTCAAAATTGGCAACCTTGTTTTAAAATAAAATCAAAAGAATACCACTAAAGAGCAAGAAAAACAAGGAAAATTTGAGCCTAATTGGTTAGGACCCTATGTAATTACAACTAAATTTGGCTCTGGAGCCTATAAGTTGGCCACTGAAGATGGTCAAGAACTTGATGAACCAATGAATGTAGTTCATTTAAAGAAATTTTATCCTTGAGGCATTCACTATTCCAGGAAACAACGACATGTACATTGTTCCTTTTATCTAGCTTATCTCCGAATAATTTAAAGTTATTCATTTCCATTGGCAGATATTTTCATTATCAAAATCACATCTTCATATTTATCATCATGAGACAGGTGCTAATATAGATCCTATTAAGTTTGAATATCATACTTCTTATAATATCTCCCATTTTCAGTCACTTTTACCTATGGTCATACCTAGAATCTTATTAATGGTAATATATTCCCTTTCAAAAAAATCTCTCTTTCATAACAAAGCTCTAAACTTCTTTACCCAGTTCATTTGATCGTCCATATCAGTGTTCGGTGTTGAACCCTCGCATCCTACTTGTCATGTGGCGCTAAGATTAGGGGCAGACGTTCCTTCCCAAATACAAAGCATTATTGTAAAATTCCATTAATTCAATAAATTATGAATAATTCATTATCACATCTTTTGTCCTTCATAGTCTTTGGTGTTGAGACCACACTTCTTACTAGTAGTGTGAGACTGGGAATGGAGGAAGGTGCCCTTACTCATCTACGTCTTGTCTTTGGTGATAAACCCTTGCCTCTTATAGGTGGCATGGGGCAAAGCGTAGAGGGTCATTCTCATAAAAGCATAAAAATATTGCAAAAACATTCAAAAAATAAATAAAAAAACATTAAATAAAAATAAAACAAAACAAAAAAGAATTTACTCGCCTATGTTTTGCCTTTAGTGATGAGCCCTTGCTTCTTACTAGTAGCATGGGGCAAGGCATAGGGATACCTTTCAAGAATAAAAATATTATAAATCGTGACATTTGCAATTATAAAATCTCCAAAGAAGTAATTTAGATGCCTAAATGAAGAGAGAACTATCCCTTCACCTCATATCTTACCAATCAGTAGGCCACGTAATTGTCTAAGTCTAGCATGTGACTCATAGAGTGAAAGCCATTTTTAAAACTAGTTCAGTAACGTTAAGAATAATTGAGTCACAATTTCCCAAAGGGATTGTTGTTAGCATTTGTCTCTATATTCATTATCTACCTCATGCGTCCTTCTTGATTCTCGGTGATGAGCCCTCGCATCTTACTAGTTGTGTGGAGTCAAGAATGGAGCTAGACTTCTTTTCATCATATCATCACCAACATATCCTACCAATGGAATGAGAATTTGTGTTATTCCAAGCATGAGTTACCATGAGGAACACGGTACATGCGGACAATATCCTGGTTTATCACCTCTCAAAATAAGTCTGCACTTTGGTCCATAAATTGCTAATAACTAGTGTAAAAATCTAAAAATTCTAAAAACATTCGATAATCGTCAAAAATCCAAAAACATTCGAAAATCATCAAAAATCCAAAAACATTAGAAAAAATCGTCAAAAATCCAAAAACATTAGAAACAATTTAAAAATCCAAAAACATTGGAAAATCTCCAAAACTCCAACAAAAAATATAATAAAAAAAAAATAATTTTTTTGTAAACTCCACAAAATCACAAAAACTCTAACATAATCAACACAATTCATCCTTTGAACTATTATCCCCAACGAATGATCCAATCACCTTATGACTACCAAATTCAAACCACTTCTCCTCGCGTGAATCCTCGCTTGGGGAAAATTTGGCTCTCATTGTTTCCTTGTTTGAGGATAATGACCAAACCCTTTTTATGTCCTTATACCCCTGCTTGGGGGCACATCCGATCAATCCTCACTATGGAACACATTAGGGACATGTTTATTGGTTCTTGTGTTGCATTATTAGTTACAAGTTATTAATTATTTTCTTATATCTTGATATATTATAGGGGGCATCTTGATTTTATGTATCATGGTGTTATCTCTAATATACTTATGTTATCTGATTGCATATCATACTGGGGCATCATACTTTCTTGATGGCCTCTATCTATGCTCTCTTCCATTTACATATTGTATTGGTGCATCATACTTTCTTGATGGCCTTTGTCTATGCTCTCTTCCACTTGCATATTGTATTGGGGCATCAAACCTTTTTATGGCCCCTATTTATGCTATCATGCATATTATAGTCTAGTCATCCTGATCTTTTATATCACGATGCATCATGTTATGTACTATTAAGATGATTTTCATCACGTGAGTATCTTCTGCATGATCAACATCTTACTTTTCTCCCCATCCATTCACCCATATTAATATGTTCCCTAGTTTGGGGATCCTACTTGATCACCGTTGTAGTTTGTGAATCCTACTTGAAGATCTTTCTCAAGTAGCATTCACTATCCAGACTCCTCCTCCCCCACCATGATCACCATATATTTGATCCATTCATCCTTGCTCCTCATTTCTACTCCTCTGCCACTTATCCCCATATTACCCTTCTCACCATTCATGTCCCCTCTCACTCATTTGTCTTCTTTCCTTTCACTCTTCTACTTCCCGCTTGACAATCTTACTTAATAACCCCTTCTATATGGGATCCTCGGTGGAGGTTTACCCTCTCCCTAAGATCTTCCCATTGTAGAAGCTTCTCCACCACCTCCCCTCTCATCAAACAACAATCACCACCACACACATCTTCCCATTCCACCTCTTCTGCTTCTCATTCTTACATCATTACTCTCACCACACGGGCATCCCAATTAAGGATTCCCCTCACACTCTCCACCCTCCACTACATATATTCCTTCATCCATTCATGTTACACTCCTTTGTTTCCTTTCTTCCTTGTTATCACCTCCTCTCATCTCCTCTTCCACTCGGGCATACATCACTCACTCTTTTCTCATCCTTCCCCAAATCCATCTTATTCCTGGTCATCCTACTTACACACTCTCGTAGTATGGAAAATTCACTTGAGGGTTCCCCTTCAGTCCATTTTTTCATACCCTATTCCCACCAACTCTATCATCATTCTTCTTCTTCTTCAGCTTGGCGATCTTACTTAACCATCCTGTCGCATGGCAATCTTACTTAAGAGTCCCTCTTAAGGTTGATTTTCCCTATGGCCTTCCCCCTCCCATCATATTTCCCCCATCTTATTTCTCTTGCCTCTCATCGCGATCATCTTCTTCAACCAACCATTCCACCCCTATACCCAATACAATTTTGTCTTTCTCCTTGCATATCATCCATGTCGGTTTGGCGATCTTACAAAACCACTTCGGTGGCATGATGATCTTACTTAAGAGTCTCTCTTAAGCATGACATGTCATCTTGCACTCGCCCATCACTCTACATTCTCACCATCCATATTTTCTCTTCATTCCCCATCATCACATCTTCTTACCACCACTATCACCATCCTCTGCTTGGAAATCTTACTTAACCACTCGCATGACATGGCGATCTCACTTAAGAGTCCCTCTTAAGGATGATCTATCTTCTTGCCTTTCCCCATCACTACACATCCTTCACCCTTCACTTTTTCTCGGCATTCCCCATTATCACATCCTCTCACCTCCTCTTCCATTCTCACAAACACCACTTCTTGCTTTCCCACTTGTCATCTCCAATGTCACTCGCTTGGCAATCTTACTTAACCACTTTCATCACATGACAGTCTTATGTCAAGGTCCTCCCTACGCTAAACTTGTCATTTTGAACTTTTCCCTCACCTCATTCTTCGTTCACTTTGTTGATCACTTCTTCCACCTGGTCTCTCCTACCAACCACATTTTCCTCCTACCATTATCCTTTCTCCACCTATCATCTCACAACATACGTCTAATATCTTCCACCTATAATCACGTTCTTTTCCCCCATTTTCCCCTTCTTGATCCATCATCCTTCATATCGTTTCTTCCCATTCTTTTCATGTCTTGTTTCTTCATCCTCACCTCGTTCGTCCTCATATTTTGCATCCTCTCCTCGCCTTCACCTCATCCCAAATCATCCCTCACATTTTCTTTATTCTTTCCACTTCTTCTTGAATCCTCCCACATCTCTACCGACAAACTTATTCATCATTGTTGTTAACATTCCTCTAACATTCTTTTTTATCAACATCTTTTATTCCTGCGCTAATAAGTGTTAGTGGAATTTCCCTAAAAATCATCAATACTCATTCCGCATGACCTCGTTCACTACCTTGGACCTTCTACTGGTTTCCCTTCATTCCTTCCTTCCTTAATGGGCTTTCCCTAACATCCCTTCATTGGCGTTACCCTTTCAAATCCTTATTACCTTTCTCCCTTTCTTCATCTTTTCTCTCATCCTTCCCCGCCACTTATTGTTAGTGGACTTTCCCTAATATCCCCTCACTTTGGTATTGCTTCTTCTATCTCCCATTCTCTTTTCTCTCATATTTTGTTCCCCCACTCCCACCCTTTCTTGTCACTTCTTCCCCACCTCTCCATCTTCCCTTCACCCTCTTCAATATCTTTATTGTCTTCATCATACATCCTTTGTCTATTTTCTTGTAATCCTAGTATCCTCATTTCATGCATCTCCGCATATTTTCCAATCTGTGTCATTCCTCCCCTCTTTCTTCTCTTTACATTCCTCATATTGTTCACTCTACACTTATTATCCCCATTTTGTATTCCCTTCCTTCTACATCATTTTCTCTGTTATCCTCTTCTCTCTCCCACCCCTCGTCTTATTTCACTTCCTCTGTATCATCTTCTTCCCCTTTTTACATCATGTTTCCTCCTTACTTCCCCATCGATAACTTGGCTCTTCAGTATTGTCCCATATTTTTATCATCCCACCCCCTCCACATGCATCTCCATACGGTTTGTTCCATATTCTTTGCCCTTGGTCTTCCTTGCGAAAACTTGGTTCCTTGATCTTCTCCCTGTATTCGCTCTATCCTCCTTTCCTCTCCCATAATTTTCACGTTTCTTCTGACCACCCCTCCTTTTCTCTACCACCCCTACCTTTTCATTCATTCTATTCATATTTCTCCTCTTTTCTCTACTCTTTTCACACTTTCCTCGCCCCTCATAGTTTCTTTTTTTTCTCCGTTCTACTTCTTCTTTCGTCCTCTTTCAATTTTTTGTCGATTTTACCCCTACTCCCACCTCGTCTTCTCCTTCTTATTTATCTTTCCCCATTTCTTGCTTTTCTTAGCTCTAACATTTCTTTCTTTTTCCTACATCCCTCTTTATTATCTTTGTTGTTTCCTTGATTGGCACATCTCTCCATTTCATCCCTTCACCCTCTGCTTTGGCATTTTCTTGTCTTCTTCTTGTTTGTCCTTCATCATTCCCTTCTTCCCCTATCATCCCTCTCTCTTATTCTCTTCTACCTCTTTCATTTATTTTGTCCCTCCTCTATCTCCATAACCCTTCACCTTTCTTACTCTTCTCATAATCAACCACCAATCATGTCCATTCCCTTTTCTCTTTCCCATTACATCATCCCACACACCCTCACACCTAGCATTCAAGGCCGATTGAATCCTTTCTCCATTTACATCGTGTGGTCATTCCAGTCTCTTACACCCCATTATCGTCCTCCTCTCCACATAATTAATCTCTCCTCTTTTCGAGAGCTCTGTCATATATTCCATTCTCATCAGACCCTCTTGAGGGGGCATCATCACATCTGTCCATAATCACATCTTCTCATGACATTTTTGTCTTGGAAGATACCATGACATCCGTCACTCACCATATTCAATTCTCTTCAACAAACATTCACTCTACTTTTTGCTTAAGAAAATTAGATTGAATTCGTCTACTTTCTTTGAAAGGACGCTACTTTCATAGTACCCTTCCAAAGAGGGGCAAATGTAGACACCCTAATTTCACATCTTTCCTAAATCAATTAATTCCCTATCTCTCCCACAAAAATACACTTGAATTAATCAAATATAATTTGATTAATTATCCATTTCAAATCTAAAAATAACCTAATCCTTACCACATGTCATTATTCTCCATATTTTTCTACTATTGAATTAAAAATTCAAAATCAAATCCTCACCCACTCTTCGTGGTCCCCACTCACCTAAAATCCTCCACTTACAAATTACAAATCCAAAATCAAATCCTCACCCATTCTTTGTGGTCCCCACTCACCTAATATTGCCCACATCTTCAAACCATGATTACTTAAATTACTCTAAGTGAATCACTTCCCCAGGCTATAAATACAGCCTTACCCCTCCCCTCTAAGACAAGAAGAACAAGCTTGAATGCCCTGTCTAAGTTCTTATATCCTTTGAGCAAAGAAACATCCTTCCACCTCATCCTAATGCCCAAATAGCTTCATCTTGAAGCATCCCAAATCCGTAATCCTTTTACCCATTTGGTGCAAAGTAAGTGGATCATTGTTACAGGAAGGCCTTGCTCTGTCTTGAGAAAAGTACCTACATATCACGCAATCAAGGCTCAATCCATGTTTCCTATCCCATTCTGAGGTTTGCTATGGAACGTGAAGGAGGAGGTATTATTGTTAGTATTTTACTTCCTTGTTAGTAATGCATTTTTCCTAGCTTACACTTTGTATTTTGCTATTTTATTTATAGATATTATGCCACGTGGTGGCCTTATTTTAAATGTTGCATGTTTATAATTTAGTAGTGACTATATTACCTTCTATATGAATTTTTGTTTACAAGCGATAAATGACATCAATCTAATCATAACAATGTGTTAGTCTTAAAAATAGATTTTTAGAAAAATAAAAAATGGACTCCAAACTTCACCATATGCATAAGTTATCACAATTTTTTGATCACCTTCTAAAAGCAAGAAGAAAAACCTCCATAGGAAAGATAAATGGACATCAAGTTTAAGGTCGATACTACCCTATGAAGGTCAAACGAATGGTGAATTTAAATTCGACCATTTCTAATATCTCACACTATTACACTTCACCACCACCCCTGACATCCATTGTAGGTTATCAATATCAGCGTAAGAAGTAAAAACTTCTTTTGGATGGTCAAATGGACATCCAATTTATGATCAATACTACCCTATGAAGGATAAATGGGCGTCAAATTTAAATTCATCCATTTTCATTGGCATCTCAAATTATTACACTCCGACACCACCCTCAATTGTGAATTTAGGTTACACTTATCAATGTAATAATGTTGAAAATTTTTATTATCATCTCACATTATTACATTCCACCACCACAATGACTACCATTGTAGGTTGTACCTAATATGCATTTTTGAGGAACATGGAGTTTTAGAAACAATTCGAGATGTAAGCATATTGAAAAGGAGAGGGGATGTTGAGCAACTCAACACACACATCTACAATCAATCGATCGTTATATTACTATTGACATAAACATCATAGTATATTAAGTTTATATGTTCTACAAACCAAGCCTTCTAACCAATATAATATTTATGTAGGAATGTATATTGTAATGTCGTATAAACAATTCCAAAACACAATTGACAATACACTTCACTTGTAGGTCATGAGTTCAATTCTTATCAAAATGTTAGACATCAATACTCCAATTGGTAATGAAATCAAGATTATATTTGGTGGTAATAACTCCTTCAACTATTTTAGATGTTAATTTGATGGATCCGAGAAAATTTTATTGAAGGGCTAAATTTGAGAGTTAATCGTATTTGTCACGTGAAATTATGATGACAATTATTTATTCAAGATCACCTTTCAAATATTAATATTGTTTATAATAGGAAGAAAAATTAAGGATAATATATATATATATATATATATATATATATATATATATATATATATATATATATATATATATATATATATATATATATATATATATATATATATATATATATATATATATATATATATATATATATATATATATATATATATGTGCATTTATTAGCATTATCATTGGTTATACTATTGTAATCAATGGTTCTTATCCAACAATTAATTGGAACATTTTTTTATCACATAATTCTCTCTTACTTTTTCTAATCTATAATGTTTATAAATTTAAAGTTGCAATTTTTTTATTAAAATAAATACAAAAATGTAATTAACAATGTAGTTAATGGATGAAAATAGTCGTGATCTTATTCTACTCTTCAAGTCTTTTGATACACTTAAAGTCAATAGTAACTTTCAATATCATGAAATCAATTGTTTTAAAAAGCTCTTTGCTTCAACATGTATCGTTCAAATTTGACAACAGTTTACACATTTATCTATTTTTAAGCATAAAAACTTGCAATTTTTGGAAATAATAGTGTCATATGACTTGCATATTTAAAATACAATTGTAATTATATGTTTATTAAAAATCATATTGGTATACAAAATAAATATTAAAAACTAGATTTGTCTATTATATTGTTATAGTGTGTAAATAGTACTATTTTACATATTTTGAAGGCTAATATCAAAATATTACCGTCACTTGAGAATTGTTTGACATGCATAAGTGTAGTAAAACTTAAACCTTGTTTACATTTTCTTTACACTCTATATGTTTCTTAAACCATATTTTATAAGAAGGAGACTTACTTAACCTCAATTACCATGTTTAATTGATCACATACAAAAGTGTGCTTAAATTTATATAGAATATTTATACATATCACTATAGTGTGTAGATAAATCTACACATATATTAATATAAGCACAAGTATATAAATCTATGTATTAAAAATGATGGTCATATTTCAAATCTTCAAGTTGGAAGATATGATGATCTCAAAGTTTTTCAAATATCAACAAATGGGTTGTAACCTAATGGTGTGTATAATTTTGTAAAAGGTGTTGCTAGCCACCCAAGTACCAATCCGTGAGATGTCAATTAATAATGGTTGAGGGGATCACGCCCATGTGAATTTGGTGGAACAAATTTCCCTCAATCAATTTGGTGGAAATGTTATCTTGCTTTTTTCTTAGTCATGACAACCAAGCATGGCAGTCTAGATAGCTAAAAATGCAGTCCTTGGCATGAATGAATGAACAAATGAAATATTTTAATAATGTCCACAAGACCAAACAATCTATGGGACCAAGAGTTGAAACAAAGAGCTAAAATAAAATGGCCCCACTCTATTACAAAAATTGGACATAAAGGTTGCCTATCAATCTTGTAAACTTCCCCCTTTTTTGATGTTGGATATTCTATTCTATAGCTTGATAAAAAAACTTGTCGTCTTTTCAAGCCTTGCCTCCTAAAACAAGTCAATTAATTCATCCACTCTCAGGATATCTTCATACTTGATACATATGTTAATATGCAATGTACACTCCATGATGTAATGTCGTTCTCTATCCACCTCCCCCGCCATTTGTTACAAAATAAGTAACTAAGCCTAAGAATTTTATACACCTAACACGTGCAAGTTTAAGATTCAATCACTTTTTTTGTAAATATTTTTCTACTAAAAACACCAAAAACATACAAACAAGTGTCAAATTTAGAACATAAAATTCATTACCATACTAAAATTTAACAATTCAATTTTACAAAATTGTGGCAATACTAGCCACATTAGAACCTTGTTATATATATTTTTGGACAACCTCGCTAAAATTTCACCAAGGTTTCAATGACCATTTGGTCCATTAGTGAAGTTGTTTGGCTCGTATAGAGCCCACTAGGGATTAATTCTTGATGAATGTAAAGGTCCTCAACACCCCAACACAAAGAGTCTATAGGAGAAGTGCCACGACCTGTTGGTTTGAAAAATGCACAAGTGAATGAGGTGAGACGTGAATTGTTCCAAGACAAAACAAAGCAAGCATACAAGACTGCAAATTATGAAAATACATGAGAGATAATTGCAATAACACAGAAATAACTCCAACTCAATATGATCAAATAAAATAATGCAAGAGATGTACATATAGGAGGTGAATGTGTAACCTCCTCCTAAAATCATGGCAATCTCCACCTAGAATAGTGGTAACTAACACCTAGAATGGTGTAGTCAAGTGGTAACCTATAATAGTGTAGTCAAGTGTACACCTAAGCAAGCATATCCCATAAGTGTAGGGAAACTCCAAGTGAGGTGGAATATCCCGAGTAGGATAATAAAAACAGAGCGAGGAAAATAAATCCTTCACTAACAGAGTCAAGCAGTTGAGGTCGGGATCATGCCTAGGTGATTTTGACGGCGTGGATGCCCCTTACCTATAACCACTTAGCTAAAGGTGCTCATTGATTTAGTTTATACACTTACTTAACATAGTACTTTATTTATATACTTCATGTAATGCCTGCTTCAAACTACCACTTGAGACTAAGAAACAAACTAGGTTTAGCTAGGAAAATTATGGAATAATTTTTTTTATTTAGAGTGTTTATAAGGAGGGTTACAAGATCACAGTTAGCACAAACCAAATAAGTATTAACAAGTAATACTCACTTGCAACAAGCAATCCAAGAAACTAATAACAACAAGGCACAAGGGCAAAATGAGAAGCTAAATTCATCACTTAGGTTAGGAGAGTGAAATCCCTCTCATCTCTACCCAAACAGCTTATAGGGTTTAAATTGATTTTTCACACATTTAGAGTCATAAAAACTTCCTAAATCATGCTCATTAGATAGGAAATTTCTTCACCTTTCCAACCATATAAAGAAGTCCTCCTAACTCCTTATAAAACTCAAGTTATGGCCCGAGGAGTTCTAGGGTGAAATTTTCCCTTCCTTTGGCGCAAGGCGCAAAACACCTCCGCGCGCCTGTGGGACCAACGAAAGGGGACACGTGGCACACTCCGGTTGGCTGGAAGGATTGGTGGGCCCATGGAGCGGGTTGAGACTTTGAGTCTCAATCACCAAAAAGTGCTAAGAGGATAAAAGGTCTGCGTGCGCACGCCGATGCCCTAGTGCCATGTGTCGAATGCCTATTAGGTCGCGGGGAAAGATTGGGAATTTTTCCCAAAGTCCAACCCAAAATTTTCCAAAGGAAATTTTGCCTCCAAACCTCCACCCTTGTAAAAAGTGCCATGTGGCATCTTGTGATTGGACGCAGGTCGGCGGAGAGGTGGGGAAAGTTGTGGTTTGAGCTAAAAAGTTTAAAAAGTCAAAATGACTTCATGGCAGTCAAGTGCGTCCGTTAGGACACATGTCATCAGCCCATTGGTTGCGGGGGTGCAGGGTCAAAGAAAAACATGAAACTTTTCCAAAAGGTTAAAAGTTTAAGTTTTCAAAATTCCTTTCGCGCGCCCGCCAAGCCACGTGTCAGCACGTGATTGGGCTGAGGGGCATGCGGGTTACTGAGAGAAAATTGGGAAAATTTCCCAAAGTCAGATTTTTCCAAAAGTTAAGTTTCAATAAGATTCACCCCTCCAAAGTGCCACGTGGTGACACATGATTGGTTGAGAGTGTTGCGGGGCCGCAAACTTTTTGGGAAATTTTTCCAAAGTTCAAATTTTGATTTTAATATAGTTAGATTTATTTTTGGATGGCCATTTTGAAGTAAAACTTCAAATGGCCATAACTTTTGATAGGAAAGTTAGTTTTGGACAAACAAGGACTTTCCAGAAAGATCTCGGAGTCCTCTTTGCACAAAAATCATAAATTTTGGATTTTGGTGAATTTTCAAAGGTCAATTTTGAGAAATCGATCTGCAGGGTTTAAAATTCAAAACTAACAATTTTCCAACTTGTGAGATTTTGATCAAATTTTGGTTTTCTCCTTCTCAACATGTCAATTGAACATGGAGGATTGATCTTGGGTAAGTTTCAGAGTATTTTTAAGGTTCAATTTGTTAATTGAAGTGCAATTCATATTTTTACAACTTTTGATAGGAAAGTGGTCCAACAAGTTCTAAAATTGATTTTATGAAGTTCTAAAATGTCTTTCTTTGATGTTGAGGTCAAATTGAATTCATTAGGGCTTATTACATCCAAATTGCATTGTTTCATTTCTTAATTTAAGTTGCAATCTGAACTGTACATTTATTAGATTATTTTCAAACGCTAGATTTATAAAAAGAACAGAGTTCTTTCATTAACAACTATAATAATCCATTTTCCACTTCCAAACATGGAAAACATTCTCAAAATTGATCTAAGACATTCCATTCTTGTCTAAAACAATTGATTGATTTATCTGATCATTCAAAAGCACAAACAACATTTGATATTTCAAATTTTAAATAAATGCAAAGAACAGAATGTTGTCTTTTTCTCCCACACACATTTTCCTTTTTCAACAGATATTTTATTTCAAAGCAGTAACTCAATTAATACAACATTACAATATGGGAAAGGAATGTATTTCTTTTATTGATTTCCAACAATACATAACAAATTATTTCTTTCTTTGAATTTCAATATGTAATTTACAACTGTATGACATTCTTTTCCAATACAAAGAATAGAATAATACATCTTTACATTTCCCAATGGGTCTCAATCTTTTCCTTTGCATTACAAGTAACTTCACATTTTTAAATAATGATACAATTCATCCACTCCAAGTGGGAAGATAACAATGAAATTTTCTCTAAGGAAGGGACTGGAAAACTACGTTTTCTCCAAGCTCCAAAACAAGCAACATGCTGATTTCTTCATCTTTTCATTTGATCACAACAAGGAAGGGGGAAAGGCAACGCTCTCCACCCAACCAAGACATCCAATGGGAAAGGAGAAGCCATCTTTCCCCATTGGCCCCCAAGCCCCAACCATATTGAAATAGAAAATGGACATCAACACATGGCAACAAGGCTTCTATCACAACAACCAACATTCTTTTCACATGCAGAACACAACAAGAAATACAGTCCAAACAAAGACAGAGTTCACAACTGCAATAAGAATCATTCACACAATACATAGGCTTGATCAAGCAAGCCATTAAGAGCAAGAACTATGAGTAATCTCCTTATGCCTCCCCATTTGGAATTGAGCATCCACCGAATGCATACCGCAAATAAATACATCAAACCCATAAACCTTATATTTCCCAACCCCTCATTATGCCCCCAAGTTTATCCATTATGCCCCCCATAGTAAGAAATGCAAGCGGTTTCTTTTCCAAGGTGGATCCCAAAACCAAAACTCCCTCCACAATAGAATAAGTGCCATTGGCAATCCCTTATGCGCCCCCATATAAGACCCCATAGTCTTCTCCTACACCTTGCCCTAAGCAATCTACCCAACCAACCATGAATACACAACACAAACACCATTTCATTCATGCAAGAAAAGGAAAAAACAACATATAAAAAGGACAAGATCCTACCTCTCCATAGTGGAGATTTTTTTCCAAATAGCAGTTCCTTTAGTGCTCAAAATGCAGTCCCAAAATAGCAAGGTATAAGCATGCAAAATAATTTCCAACTCCTTCCTCAAAGCAAGCTCCAACAACAATAAAATTCAACCCAAGGAGGAAAAAGCAATGTTTCAACAACCATAAACAAGGGAAGAATTTGAATTTTAAAGGAGAGGGAGGGAGAGGATGATGTGGATTCCAAGTGGGATGCCACATCATTCTTACTCAACCCCAAAAAGAGAAAGTCAACTTCACAATAATCACAATAAATGGAGATGACAATCAACTTACACACTCAAAATTAACTCATACTTTAACAAGGACTGAATTAAAAACTTGTAAGAAAAGTGTAATAAAAACTTACACATAGTCATTTCAAAATGCATTATAAATGCCTATATTTAACCTCCAAACCATAGGCATGGTTGGTGGATCATTTTAAGAGGTGTGGGACAAGTTTAACTTGTCCCACAAGCCTCCAAATTTGGCCTCCAAGGTCAAATTCGAATTTTATAAAGGATGGAGTGTTCTACACTCCAAAATCTGACTTACACAACTTACACATCACTTACACATTCTTACAACATGCATTAATACCTATGACTTCATTTATTACATTCTTTTGACATAATGATTTATTTATTTAACATATGGTTATACATGACATAAATCCAATTTAATTAATAACTAAGACAACAACTTTATTACTTACATTCCACATCCCAATTAAATTAAATAAAATTTAACTATATGACTTTCACATTAGAATTATCATATTTAAATTAAATTACAAGAAGGAACACTTTACTAAATAAATTACATACAACAATAATTAAAAGGAACACATACATAAAACACATACCCCACGAACACATACAATGGAAATCCTAACACAACACAACACACAAACAATTACAGTTGCCATGGTGACTCGTTGAGTTCATCCAGAATTTCAATATGGTTAGTCTCCAATCCCCCGACATTGTTGTGATTGTTAACCTGCAAAATGTAAATACCTCCTTCGGCCTCGTGGCCGCATCAGACATCCAAAATGATATAAACAATATTTCAAAATCATCTAAACACACAAATCACAACAACATCATTAATTTAACATTATCATTTTTAATTAAATAAATCAACTATATCATCATCTAAATTCTACCATACCAGATCTACTCAAATATCCAATATCATAAGTCCAAATCAACATCTATAATGTGTCCATGTCACAACAAAGATATCATCAACCACATATAGATATGTTTCTAGTAGTCATCAATCATAATAACTGAATCCAGATCAATACTAGTCCATGATCTAACGTCTAACCATCATACTAAAACAAAACATAGTAGTGTCCATAATATGATCAATAGTATCAAAATCAGTATCAAATGTGTCAAAGGGAAGTAGGCACTACATCGAGTAGGATAATAAAAACAGAGTGAGGAAAATAAATCCTTCACTAACAGAGTCAAGCAGTTGAGGTCAAGATCGTGCCCTAGGTGATTTTGACGGCGTGGATGCCCCTTACCTATAGCCACTTATCTAAAGGTGCTCATTGATTTAGTTTATACACTTACTTAACATTGTACTTTCGCTATATACTTCATCTAAAACATGGACAAAGATCTTGTGACAATTTATATAAATGAGTGCTTATTGTAATGTAATGCTTCAACGTTTAATAAAAAAAAATTCACCAAAATTATATGATCATCAAATTTAACCTCACTAAATCAATATACCACGGTATATGGGAGACATCTACCCTTCACTCATTTTACACCTATGTATGTACATTTCC
The DNA here is from genome assembly GCA_018340775.1 of Taxus wallichiana var. yunnanensis. NCBI lineage: Eukaryota > Viridiplantae > Streptophyta > Pinopsida > Cupressales > Taxaceae > Taxus > Taxus wallichiana. The sequence continues at coordinate 765,550,786 of CM031244.1, forward strand.
CATAATTTACCATCCAACAACATGCCATGCTTCGTCGAATACACATGATGTGTCCATTTTTGTCGGCGTCGGTGGTGGTCTGTCACAAATTATTTGGTTTTCCTATGTGGGAGTCTTCAAAGGACGATTTGGGTGATTGGAGAGCTGTTGTCACTAGCGGAAGTTGTACGCAAGGCATTAATCGTGCTTAGGAAGAGGCGCTTTATGCTAAAACACTATTCAACCCTATTTTCACCCGTGAGCGTAAAGGTATTTTAGTACAAACGTAAACAAACAAAAAACATCTCTCGCAAGAAGCCAAAGCCAAATCCAAAGCCAAAAGGTGTGGATGAATTTGCAGAGTAGAAGGTAAGCAGAGGATGATTTCAGAGAATAGCAGGTGGCTCTCAAGTAATTATATTATATGCCCCATATTATTTAATTGTTTAGTTTCCACTTAACATGGAATTAATTCCTTCATGGAACCATTTGAAAAAATCCTTCACATGATTGATGCCTATCTTCATATTTATGTTGATAACTATCGAGAAGATTTAAAATTAAGTTGTGATGCTTAGTTAAGTTGTTGTTCATTTATAAATTGTGTTATCATTTCAATTATTTCAATCAACCATTTTATTAAATTTGAACAAAGTGGTGTTTTCAATATAGCACAACAAGAGCTTGTAGGAGAAATAATATCTTGTAGAATTTTAAAAGCATTTATGTAATATATTCAATTAAAAATTACTACAACATAGTAACAAACTTGTATAAATACTAAAAATATATTTGGAAGGAATCTTTTTTTGCAAACAAGAAATTCATTTATAGGAAATATAATTGGCATGCTATATAAGATTTGTGCGCTACAAAAGCATTTTAAGAGATGACAAGAACTTAGGGCTACTAAGAACTTGGAATGATAGAAATAAATTAGTTAGCCAAACTTGATATGTACAAATTGCAACAAATGTTGTCATTCAAATGTGTTATGAATACATAATTACTACCATGCTAATAGTTCATAGAAAAGCATGGTCTGAATGGCAGTAGTGTAAGTCTAACTTGTTGAGAGAAATATGTTTTATGAAACTTATTTATAATATTATCCTTTATATTCCAATGTCAGTTATCTATTTTTTAATTATAGTATTCTTACAGCTACGGAAATAACTCGATCGAAAAAGTTAACACAAGGGTATTGAATAAGTGAAGTTCATGTGTTGGTGCTATAATCAAGATATAAATATAAAATGTAAATATATAAGGACCACATGCACTGCTTTCTTTTCATTATAAATAGAAAAAAACTCTCATTGTAGGACAACTCTAAAAGGATATATATATTGAAAGAGGTTTTTCCCATTTAATGAGATGAAAAATGCCATATAAGATGGTATCTCGAGGTGGAAATCTCGTCCAATATGTCCTAAAGTTTTATTTAGTTGTCTAAAGTGAATTTGTTGATTTCTACTCAATTTGAATCTTTCATATACAAAATTGTGTGGGAGTATGGAGTAATCTTACGCCAGGATCTGCAATAGTAGACCATTACCAAAACCAAAAGATCATTGCACACACATAGACACCAATCATGCACAAAGGTTCTATATATTTCTATATTTGTGTATGTTAATATTACAATAGGGAGTCCAAAGTTAAAATAACTTGGAAAGTTGTTTCGCAAAAAACAACTAGTTGTTGTGAACAAACTCAAATATAGGTGGATTTCTAAATAAGTGCACAAATTCATTTTGTATGTGCACGAAAGGTTTTTAATTCAACAACAATAATATCAAACTCCCAAATAAAGCTTACCTCTCAAATGAGTGTGAATCTGAATCTAAGTATCCAACAAGACATAATGAACTTATTGGTCTGAAGTGAATACCATGATCATAAGTCCCTTTCACATATCCAAAAAATCTTTTCACGACTTGCATGTGTCTGAGTGAAGGAATTCTGATGAATCTAGAAACTAGTGAAACCTCATAAATGATATCGGGTCTAATCATAGTGAGATACATCAAACCTCCCACCAAGCTTCTAAAAATCTTCTCATCAGTTAAAGGGTTGCCATCCTACGACATTAGTTTTCCTCCATTTGCAATTGGAGTATCCATAGCCTTAGAATATTGAAGATTGAACTTCAACAACATATCTTGGACATACTTTTCTTGACAAATAAATACTTCCTCTTTCTTTTGATGGACCTCCATTCTGTTGTGATGTGTATGGAGTTGTTAATTTCCTCTTGATGCCTTGTGAAGAACATCGTAAAATATGTGAATGGTGTCTCAATAACTTACAACCTATGTGACAAGTTGTGATTGACCATTAAACACTATTACTAATTTAAATTGAACTCCTCTTTATGCCACTTTATTTTGAAAGTAGTACTTCTTTAACATGTTTTATCGTGGTTATTGGTTCCTATCATGGTCATAGAGACCTTTTCCTATATAGACAGAAAAGTCCTATTTCCATTGACTAACAACTAAATGTCTATATGACGAGATCAATTTCATAATGACAACTAAGATTCTACACACAAAAATCAAGCTCTCAAATTTGAATGGTAATTAATGTTTAGTGATTAACATGTGGAAATCACAATGTGTTTTTCATCTTGATGAAAAACACACTGTGTTTTTCAACATGCTGAAAAACGTAGTGTGTTTTTCAGCACGTTGAAAAACAAGACGATTTTCCACACGTTTTCATTTATGAAATTAAAAATTTCAAGTCACACTAGTATGACCTTAATATTTGTATTTATATTTGTTAACAAGAACCTTAATAATAAATGTCTTGAAATCCGAACTCAAACATTATTATAGTTATAACTCAAACATTAATACAATTATAGTTAAACAAAATGAACACATTTAATGTTATAAGTGTTTGAGATGATTCTTAATATTATCTATAAGCATAAATAAGTTCTAGATTTGCATGTTGATTTGTTTCTATCATAAGAAAATATAAAAATTTCAATTAAATATGCATGTGATCTTCGAGCTCTTAGTTGTAATTTCATTGCTCTTAGTTGTGTTAAATGGAATACATTAGGAAAAGTTTGATTTTTGGATTCATTATAGTTGTAAATATTGCTAATGTGTAGATCATTTGTATATATAATTTTTATTAGTTGTTAAATATTGGTAATTGCAAGGTTGTGAATGTCTGATGTAAGTTGAAGCTACAAAAATTATGTGTTGTCATACTCTCACTCTCAATTCGGTATATGGGGGCAAGTGCCTTTGCAAAGACAAGAATCGGTGCATGTTGAAGGGGCTTGCCCCTTAGGATGTCACATCGATACACCCAACTATCATTGCGTGTTGAAGGGACTTTCCCCTTAGGATTTTGCATCAATAGTTGGGTGGTAGACTGTGTTGCGCAAAGGTTTTTAAAGCCACCCATGAAGAAAATTTATTCATACCTGAATTTGTCATGGATATTAGCTTTCTGAAATGGCATTTTCTTTTCTGTATATTTTTCATATTAGATGATGTATACTAGTTTTGTCATATAACATACTAACTCTACTTATATGCTTCTTTTGTGTACTAGTTACTCTTTTGTGTAGTGAATATGAATACCAGGAGCTTCATTCCTCTCGATCTTGTTGGTAAAATGAAGACATACAGAAATACGAGCCTCCACATAAACTGAAGATGAAGGGAGTTCGCATAGAAAGTTCAAAAATTGCAAGAGTTCCTAAAAATAGTCCTCAATTTATTAACAATTTATAAATTATATGTATATTTTAGACAGTTTAGTATGTCATTGAATACTAGTTGTTCAAAATGTATAGTAAATAATTTTTATTACGATTCAAAAGTTTAGCACCATTTCTAAATTTCAAATAAAAGTGTGAAAATTCTACACATTATAATATTTAGTTTGTATTATCCACAAAATTTGAAATACATGCATTGTGGGAAATTTAATATGCTAGTGATTTCTATTTTTTAATAATATACACTAACAAAATATAAGTAAAACTATAGATGTAGATAGTCTACGCTATTATAATTTACTCACGGATGATAAATCCTTAAACAAGGTAAAAAATTTCAATCATGAATAATATTCATAATTTCATACAAGACAAAATAAATTTTTCAAATATCCATATTTTATAAATTTCATTGTGGAGAAATCACATTTTTCAATTTAATTTTTTTGAAATATCTATATTCTTCAATTTTAGTTTGTAAGTTCACCTTTTTCAAAAAGTAGGGTACATGGGTGTTGCGAAGATTATTATTTTATTGTTGTTTAATTATTATGTTTTGGCATGCATAAATGTATATATATATTTTAAAGATGTTATTAATATTTTAATATTTTAATTTTCTAATTTGTAACTTCTGTTTTAAATAAATATGTTTTTGTTTTGTTAGTTTTTATTGTTTTTAGCTAAATGTAATAATTTCTATTTTATATACATCATTTTTGAAAAATATTATTTTATAAATAAAATAAGCACCATAAAATATATTATTATACAATGTGAATTATATTTATAAATTTAATTATAATATTTTTTATTGGAAGTTTCTCTCAACATTGAATAAATGTATTTGAAATAATATTAATTTTGTAACAGTCTTTGTCACATTATATTTATTTTTTATGTCACATTATAGATGACCATATTGTGATATGCTTGTGCACTGGAAGCAATAGGTAGTCCTATAAATTGTTGTTTTCCTTGCATTTCAATATTGTCTTTTATATAGGTGGATTTTGAATTAGCCAAAAATTCAAATGCTTCCAATGTTTTAAGATGGTATTCATGTTGATGATGATCAATCACAACTCAAAATTTATTTCGGAAAGTATGAAATAATTGTTTCATTAACGATGCAAAACTGCATGTAATAATTTTTAGGATGGGAAGGAGGCCCAAATGGCAGAGCATGATCAATCTTCTTATCCAAGAGATAACAGAGGAAAAGAGTCAATTTTTGTATGATGACCTAGAATGGACACCAATCGGGGATGAGCCGAACATCGACATTTGTGCCGCCATACCACTCGCAAGACTAGAGGCATTTCTAAAGGGGGAAGGTTCTAACGAAATTTTGAGACTACATTCGCCCGCACAAATCACAAGTCAAAAAATATAGCAAACCCTAAACCGCATACAACCAAGTCATATACTAGGTTCAGACCTTTTCTAACAATTCTTTTTGTACATTCTTTTCGTAAACATTTGTATAGCATTTGATGTTACCATTTTTAATTGTAGCTTCACTGTGGTGGTCATATCATGGTCAAGATGACGATAGAAATAAGCCGACAATAGGTGAAAAAGTGAGTAGGTGTCAAATTAAAAGGGGTTGCCAATGTCATTTCAATGTGAAGGTTTTTATGGGAGATCGACAATAGCAATAATATTATACAACAATTTGTTCCATTGTGATGTAAACGGTGAGTGTTGTCATGGTAGGAACGAAAATACCATTAACGATCCTCGTGTCACTGTTTGCCCGTACTTATCAAATGAATGCAAAATTTATATCGAGAGTCTTTTGTTGATGGGTGTCACCATGGAAATGATGTATGAAAAATATATAGAGGATCCATCCAACGTGGGTATATTGAGCAAGAGGGATCAATACTTGACAAGAAAGGACATGGTGAACGCATGGAAAAGAGTTCACTCTCAGAAGGTCTCAAAAGCACGTTGATGATGCCATGAGCGTGAACTTATGGCATGCGGAGGAAAGAGACATTTTTTCTACTATCAACGCCCAAATGGAACCACCGTTCCATTCATTATGGGGTTACAAACATCGTGGATGTGTGAGAGAATGGTTCAACATTCACACAATTCCATAATCTCCATGGATTCAACATTTGCTATGAACAAATATGGCGTAAGTAATTGGAATGAATTTTGAAATGATGTGTGATTTATGTATCATTAATAATGTTCCCTTTCTGTTATATTAAACCCCATGTTAACCTTTGATGTCATATTCCTTGCAGTACCAATTATACATTTATTGTTTTTTTTGATGAGTAAGAGGATGGGGTTCCCCGTAGTGTGGGCTATTTCTTCGAGGAATAAGATTGAAGACATTTACAGGTGGTTGGCTGGAGTCTAGAAACGAGGAAAACATCTTCGTGCCAATCGCGATCAATGCATTCATTATGGATTATGGGTCAGCTGAAATCAAAGCCATCACATGTGTTTTTGGTTGTCGTGTATTGTTATGCCTATGGCATGTGTGTAGGGCATGGTTGAAAAACGTGCACAAGTATTATAGCAAGGAGTCAAGGTGGAAGATTTTCAAGAGATTAGGTACCATCATGTATGGTTCTAGAATGCATGACAAACACACCTTTCGAATCATTTAAGACTTCTCCAATGAACTCAAAGAGGAAACTCAGTTCCTCGAGTACTTCAGGAAGACATGGTGCAAGAGCAAAGAACATATTGGTGAGTACAAGCCTTCGTGTGTTTCCTTATTAATTTTCATCTCAAATAATTAAATGTGGTTTATAGTGTCACTGATTTTCAATCCGTGTCACTTGATAGCTATGTGGGCAATAATTTTTAGAAAATTCTCCCATGTAAATCAGGAAACGAACACATCCATCGAGGCCTACCATTGTTTTTGAAGACTAGATACTTGTGTGATAGACAAAAAAATGTACTCGCCAAATGGACTATTTGTTCTACACACTTATGTATAAGGTGGAGCCATTTTACAAACACAAGAGGAAGTTACAACAATCGACTTCTTAACCAATTTGAAAAAAAGAAAAAACTATTGATAGTGGTTGAGAGAGCAAAGAGTATTCCTAATACAGATTGCCTTGCAATTATGCCTGATTACAATCAATTGTGGGTGAGGAGCCAAACAACTAGAATCACATGGTATTTGGTAAGGCAATGTGGAGCCTTGGACGTATGTGAATGTGCTTGGGCTATCAGAGGAAACATATGTAAGCATGTGTTGAAGGCATTGGAACTTTGCAAGTGATATGTGTTGATGTCATCATATCAAGCACTAGAAGTGGCAGGTAATTCAATGTCATCATATGTTACCGATGTAGATTGCTAAGCATAAGTCATAACAAAATAAACATCGTGTTGAAATTGTTTTCCATTCATGTGCAGGAGCCAATACTTATGGAGACAAGCACAATAAATGAAGAAACATTCTGAGATGGCTCCTCCTTGTTGTATCCAACACCAGAAGTGGAAGGTAATTCAATGTCATCGTATGTGGCAAGTAGTGATATAGATTGCTAAGCATAAGTCGTAACGAAATAAACATCATGTTGAAATTGTTTTCCTTTCTCGTGCAAGAGCCAATACCTATGCAGAGACAAGCATGGTAAATGAAGACATGTTATGGGATGGCCCCTCCTCGCCACCTCAACAATCACTGATAGTTAATGGTTAGTTGTTAATGCCTTTAATCAATTAATTGATACCAATGATAATGTTCATCACACATATTTATGATTAGGTGACAATGTGTATTCGTATGTAGGAGAAAATGTGTATTCTCAATCAAATGTTTTTTTATTAAGGGAAAATAGTTTTGAAGGGACTATACCCTGTATACAAAAGGGCTCAAAAGCCAGATAGCATAGGTGAGAGAAACAACCCAGAGAAGGGCAAAACGGCCAACCTAAGAGGGCTCATCAGCCAGATATGACAATACATGAGAAGAAAGGATCCAAACGAACAATGATCCAAAAAGTAGCAGAAAAGATCAAAAAGCAAACAAAAGATATGCAACATATAAAAACTCCACCAAAAAGTAGCTCCAGAACCGCCAGATAACAAAACTTCGCAGCCAAAAAAAAGAACACAAAGAACCCGTTACTTGATAGCCCTGTCAATCTTGGTTTTGATAGCCTGCAGTGACATGAAGAAGGCAATGGCAAGTGGCCTGAGAGGAGTCTTTCATATCCACCTGAGCAATTGCAATATCCCTTTTCTCTTTGGGGCCCCAAATGTCTTCATTAATCCCACTTAAACTGCAAACACTATGAACATGTTGTTCAATGAAATTATAAATGCTTTTAAGGGTAGATAGTATGCAGTCATTGCGACTTTTTGCATTCCCCATTCTGCCATCCAAAGACTGTAACTTCTTGAAAACTTCAGCAATAACCCCCTCTTCATCATCACTTTGAAGTATTCCTTTTCCCTTAGCTTTTTCCATATTTTTTATAGTCCCTTTGAGCTCTTGTATCTCCTTTTCCAACCTGTCCACTCTGTCCATCAAGTCCTCCTCCTTGGGTTCCTCCATCGGTTTGCTGATATGCAGGAGGTTCTCAGCAAGTTCCAGGTCTTTGTGACTCCTGAGGACCCATTGAGAAGAAGGGATTTTAGTTTTTATGCTCTTGCTTTTCTTGCTGAAAGTAAGAGCTTCAATCTTCCTTTTCAGCAGGGGGAGTGGAAGCGGTGTGAGCAGGTGGAGGTATGGAGGAAGAGGGTGGGGTAGGATTCATGGGGGCAGCTAGAACAGTGGTGATGGATCAGGAGGATAAGCCCTTGGTGCAAAGGGACAGCCCTAGAGTGGCTCTGAACTTCCCTAATTGATTTCTCCAGTGAGTTTATCAAGTAGTGAGGGAAGTTGATGATGATATTTCTACGAAAGTGATTAAGAAATATCAAATGTTTTTGAGGTATAGTCACAAATCTTCCTTCAAGAGTTACATACCTAACAACCATCCTGGCAAGCTCAGCAAAAGGCTCAGGAATCGACGCCACCTTGATGCCAGCAGTCACAAATTCAAGATTCTCCCCATCGTCCAGGAACTTCTTGGTCTCCACCTCCCTGTCAACCTTCTTATTGAAGAATTTGGTGCCCTCCGGCTGAGGCCCGTGATCTAGGCGATGAGCTCTTCTGTGATCTCAATCTCCATGTTACTGTATTTGACAATCCGATTCTTCCATCCCTGGGCGAATCTAATAGAAATGTCTTGATCAAATCCTTGAATCCTTTCAATTAAATTAGATGACCCCCGATTTGAAGGTAGTTCCAAAGCATTGTATCCTCTTTCCATGCCGGATTGTGGGTTGGTTCAGGGCCAGGCGAGACCCCCATGTTTCCACTTATTTCTGCATTCTATTCTCAACGCTAAAAATGCTATCACTATGCGGGAAATGAGCTTTGATGTTGGTTTTGAATCTTTCCCTTCCGTGAAAGTAGGTTTAATTATTATACCATACTTGTAATTATTGCCCCGCTCCTCGGCTTTCCTCCTATGCCAAGAAATGATGTGATCCAAATTTTTCGCACATATCACATCAATCATACATATCTTATGTGATGTCATCATATTGTACTTGAGGATCCGCACATTAGCATCCACATTACAACCGTTAGTGTTGTTTTTTCACCATTCTCAATCAAATGTTATGAATGGGTGTTGTAGCCAAAATATTCCCCTGTCCACCGAACGATGGGTGACATGCATGGATGGTATGAGGTTGTTTTTCTATTGTATAATGATATTGAAAAACCTAGTGTATAAATAAATAACTTTCTATAATGTCTTATACGTCACAGGCACTCCTAAAGTAGTTGGGGCTGGTGGGTTGATGATAGAAAGTGATTCAAATTTTATGGAACACACATCCAAAGAATTCTTGAAGTCAGTGTTGGATATGTACTGAGATGAACAAAAAAAACATTTTTTAAATGTGTTCAAAGGTTTAGGAGAGACCTAGAAGCATCAAATATGTTAGATGTTGCTTTTAAAGGAGATGTCAATGAGAAAACCACCACCCACATGTGTCCATGGTTTAATGCGAGTAAAAACGCCACCATAGTGTGACTAAGAGGCCAGTCATTGTAGAAGATTTGAACAATCACGTTGAAGACTATGAATGCTTCCAATTTCCGACGGCAATCGTGCAAAGAGGAGAGAAACCACACAAATGGAACCTACAGGTAAAAACATTGAATTATTGGTGTGAATGTGAATTTGTAAGAAATTTTAATTATCGAGGCGAAGACTAACATATTGATCATTTATTTTGCAGGTGGTTCAAATGCAGATGAAACATATCTCGTGTCATCGCTTATCTTTTAGCAATTTAGTGTCTATGTAAGGTGTGTATTGAATGTCCTTAATTTCAATACATTCATTTATTATATGTAAGGTACAAATCCTTAGATATCTTGTCTAATATTTAATGCATTGTGTTGCAGATGCAAATGTGATATGCAAAGAGATGTATCTTACAGAATGAGCAGGTTGAGCTGTGGAAAGTAAATGTATGGAATGTAGAGCAGGCCTATTTTAGAATTGTAAACATTTAAAATTCATGTATATGAGATTGTAGATTATGTATATTTAAAATACATAAATATGGAATGTACAACGGGCCTATTTTTGATGATTTTGAGAGTATTTAAATAATGTGCTTGTTGGTGTTAGCCAACGTAGGACCCAACTCATGTAATATATGGATAGTAGAAAATATTTTAACATATAGAAAGCTGATGTAATTATGATGAAATGATGTAATCCACAGTAACTAATTATCACGTGGAATTTTTATTGCTATTTTCAAAGTGCTGAAAAACAAACTTTATTTTTTAAGCACGTTGAAAAACACAGTGTGTTTTTCAACACTATAAAAAAACACACCATCGTTTTCCACAAGGTGCAAACCATGATGTTGTTCCACCTTTATGTAACGATGTAATCCACAATAATGATGTTTTTCCATCTTATTGCAATTATGTAATCCACATTAAGTAATTATCGAGTGGAGAAGCATTGCGTTTTTTTAAGTGCTGAAAAATAAAGTGTGTTTTTTAGCACTTTGAAAAAAATGATGCCATTTTTAACAAGGTGTAAAACACGATGTTTTTCCTCCTTGTTGTAATGATGTAATGCACATCAAGTAATTATCATGTTGAGAAGCTTTGCATTTTCTTAAGTGCTCGTGCATATTGTGTCTAAGGATGGGATTAATATTAATCCAGAGTGAGTTCAACCTATCCAAAAGATATCTCTTCCAACAAGCCAGAAAGGTGTTCATTGTTGTGGTGAAAGAAAAAAATAGCCATCATCATTCGAGTTGGATAGTAATGCATATCAAGTAATTAATTATAGGAGAAGGGTCAATTTTTTCAAAGTGCTAAAAAAGAAAGCATCTTTTTAAGCATGTTGAAAAACACATTGTGTTTTTCAACACTTTGAAAAATGCAACACCATTTTCCACAAGGTGCAAACCACGATGTTTTTCCTCCTTGTTGTAATGATGCAATCCACATCAAGTAATTATCAGGTAGAGAAGAGTTGTTTTTTTTTCAAAGTGTTGAAAAATAAAGTGTGTTTTTCAACAATATGAAAAACGCAATGCGATTTTTAACAAGGTGCAAACCACGATGTTTTTCCTCCTTGCTATAATGATGTAATGCATGTCAAGTAACTACCACAAGGAGAAGGGTTGATTTTTTTTTCAAAGAGCTGAAAAAAAAAGTGTTTTTTGAGCATGTTGAAAAACACACTGTATTTTTCAACATGTTCAAAAACGCAATGCCATTTTCCACAAGGTGTAAAACCACGATGTTTTTCCTCCTTGTTGTAATGATGTAATCCACATCAAGTAATTATCAGGTGGAGAAGAGTTTTTTTTTTCAAAGTGCTGAAAAATAAAGTGTGTTTTTCAACACGTTGAAAAACACATTGTGTTTTTCAACACTTTGAAAAACACAATGTCATTTTCCACAAGGTGTAAACCATGATGTTTTTCTCCTTGTTGTAATGATGCAATCCACATCAAGTAATTATCAAGTGGAGAAGAGTTTTTTTTTTTCAAAGTGCTAAAAAATAAAGTGTGTTTTTCACATTTGAAAAACACACAATGTGAAAATGAAAAACGCATTGCGGTTTTGAACAAGGTGCAAACCATGATGTTTTTCCTCCTTGTTGTAATGATGTAATGCATATCAAGTAATTACCATCGAGGAGAAGGGTTGATTTTTTCAAAGTGCTTGAAAAAAAGTGTATTTTTGAGCATGTTGAAAAACACAATTTCAACAATTTGAAAAATGTAACTTTATTTTCCACAAGGTTCAAACCACAATGTTTTTCCTCCTTGTTGTGATGATGTAATCCACATAAAGTAATTATCAGGTGGAGAAGAGTTGTTTTTTCAAAGTTTAAAAATAAAGTGGTTCTGAAAAATAAAGTCTATTTTTTCAGCAATATGAAAAATGCAATGCAATTTTTAACAAGGTGCAAACCATGATGCTTTTCCTCCTTCATGTAATGATTTAATGCCTATCAAGTAACTACCATGAGGATAAGGGTTGTTTTTTTCAAAGTGTTGAAAAAGAAAGTGTCTATTTGAGCATGTTGAAAAACACACTGTGTTTTTCAACACTTTGAAAAATGCAACGTTATTTTCCACAAGGTGCAAACCACGATATTTTTCCTTCATGTTGTAATGATGTAATCCACATCAAGTACTTATCGGTGGAGAAGAGTTTATTTTTTTTTTCAAACAGCTGAAAAATAAAGTGTGTTTTTCAGCAATATGAAAAATGCATTGCGGTTTTGAATAAGGTGCAAGCCACGATGTTTTTCCTCCTTGTTGTAATGATGTAATGCATATCAAGTAATTACCATGAGGAGAGGCATTGATTTTTTCAAATTCCCTAAAAATAAAGTGTGTTTTTAGCATGTTGAAAAACACACTGTGTTTTTCATCACTATGATAAACGTAACATCATTTTCCACAAGTTGCAAAGCATTATGTTTTTCCTCCATATTCTAATGATGTAATCCACATCAAGTACTTATTTGGTGGAGAAGAGTTGTTTTTTCAAAGTGCTGAAAAATAAAGTGTGTTTTTCAACATGTTGAAAACACATTGTGTTTTTCTTTAATATGAAAAACACATTGTGGTTTTGAACAAGGTGCAAGCCACGATGTTTTTCCTCCTTGTTATAATGATGTAATGCATATCAAGTAATTACCACGATGAGAAAGGTTGATTTTTTCAAAGTGTTGAAAAATAAAGTGTGTTTTTACACATGTTAAAAAACACATTGTGTTTTTCAACACTTTGAAAAACACAATGCCGTTTCTCACAAGGTGCAAACCATGATGTTTTTCCTCCTTGGTGTAGTGATGCAATCCACATCAAGTAATTATCAGGTGGAGAAGAGTTGTTTTTTTTCAAAGTGCTGAAAAAAAAATTTTTTAAATTGTGTTTTTCAATAATATAAAAAAAGCAACGTCATTTTCCACAAGGTGCAAAACCATGATGCCTTCCTCCTGTTGTAATGATGTAATGCATATCAAGTAACTACCACGAGGAGAAGGGTTTATTTTTTCAAAGTGCTAAAAATAAAGTGTGTTTTTCAACACTTTGAAAAAACACAACGTTTTTTCAATATGAAAAACAATTTTTCCACAAGGTGCAAACCATGATGTTTTTCCTCCTTGTTGTAATGATGTAATCCACATCAAGTAATTATCAAGTGAAGAAGAGTTTTTTTTTCAAAGTGCTGAAAAATAAAGTGTGTTTTTTTTAAAAAAACACATTGTGTTTTTCAACAAAAGGTAATGCGTCATTTTCCACAAGGTACAAACCACGATGTTTTTCCTCCTTGTTGTAATGATGTAATGCATATCAAGTAATTACCATGAGGAGAAGGGTTGATTTTTTCAAAGTCCCTAAAAATAAAGTGTGTTTTTGAGCATGTTGAAAAACACACTGTGTTTTTCAAAGACTATGAAAAATGCAACATCATTTTCCACAAGTGCAAAGCATGATGTTTTCCTCCGTGTTCTAATGATGTAATCCACATCAAGTACTTATCGGGTGGAGAAGAGTTGTTTTTTTTCAAAGTGTTGAAAAATAAAGTGTGTTTTTCAACATGTTTTGAAAAACACATTGTGTTTTTCAACATGTAGAAAACACATTTTATTTTTCAAACAATATTTTTGACTTGAAAAACACATTGTTTTTTCACAATATGAAAAACACATCAAGTAATTTTGAACAAGGTGCAAACCCACGATGTTTTTCCTCCTTGTTATAATGATGTAATGCATCAAGTAATTATCACGAGGAAAAGTTGTTTTTTTTTTCAAAATAAAATTTTTCATCACGTTGAAAAAAATAAAGTGTGTTTTTCAACACTTTGAAAAATGCAACATTGTTTTCCACAAGGTGCAAAAACCACAATGTTTTTTTCTCCTTGTTGTAATGATGTAATCCACATCAAATAATTATCGTGTGGAAAGCGTTGCTTTTTTTTTTCAAAGTGCTAAAAATAAAGTGTGTTTTTCAGCAATATGAAAAAAGCAACATGTTTTCCACAAAGTGAAAAACTGCATGATTTTTTTTTCCTCCTCAGATGTTTTTCCTCCTTGTTGTAATGATGTAATGCATATCAAGTAATTGCCACAAGGAGAAGGGTTGATTTTTTCAAAGTCCCGAAAAATAAAGCGTATTTTTTAGCATGTTGAAAAACACAACGCCATTTTCAAAGCACTTTGAAAAACAATAAGTTTTGAAATGGTGCAAACCATGATGTTTTTCCTCCTTGTTGTAATGATGTAATCCACATCAAGTAATTATTAGGTGGAGAAGAGTTTTTTTTTTTCAAAGTGATGAAAAATAAAGTGTGTTTTTTATCATGTGTAAAAACACACTATGTTTTTCAAGCAATATGAAAAATGCAATGCAGTTTTTAACAAGGTATAAACCACGATGTTTTTCCTCCTTGTTGTAATGATGTAATCGACATCAAGTAATTATCGGGTGGAGAAGCGTTGCTTTTTTCAAAGTTTGAAAAAGAATGTGTTTTTGAAAAGAAAACACATATGTTTTTCAACAATTTGAAAAATGCAATGGTTTTTAACAAGGTGCACACCACAATGTTTTTCCTCCTTGTTGTAATGATGTAATGCATATCAAGTAATTACCATAAGGAGAAGGGTTGATTTTTTCAAAGTCCTGAAAAATAAAGTTTTTTCAACATGTTGAAAAACACATTGTGTTTTTCAAAGCACTTTGAAAAAAAGCAACGTCGTTTTTAACAAGGTGCAAACCATGATGCTTTTCCTCCTTGTTGTAATGATGTAATGCATATCAAGTAATTACCATGAGGAGAATGGTTTTTTTTTAAAGTGATGAAAAATAAAGTGTGTTTTTAACATGTTGAAATTTTGAAAAACGAAAAAACATCATTTTCCACAAGGTGCACAAACCCACAATGTTTTTCCTCCCTTGTAATGATGTAATCCACATAAAGTAATTATCGGGTGGAGAAGAGTTGCATTTTTTCAAAGTGTTAAAAAATAAAGTGTGTTTTTTAACACATTGAAAAACACATTGTATTTTTCAACACTTTGAAAAACGCAACACCATTTTCCACAAGGTGGAAACCACGATGTTTTTCCTCCTTTTTGTAATGATGTAATCCACATCAAGTAATTATCAGGTGGAGAAGAGTTGTTTTTTTCAAAGTGCTGAAAAATAAAGTGTGTTTTTCAACATGTTGAAAAAACACATGTGTTTTTAAGCAAGCAATTAAAAAAAATAATGCCATTTTCCACAAGGTGCAAACCACGATGATTTTCCTCCTTTTTGTAATGATGTAATGCATATCAAGTAATTACCACAAGGAGAAGGGTTGATTTTTTCAAAGTCTTGAAAAATAAAGTGCATTTTCACATACATGTTGAAAAAAACACACTGTGTTTTTCAGCACTTTGAAAAATGCAACATCGTTTTCCACAAGGTGCAACGCACGATGTTTTTCCTCCATGTTGTAATGATGCAATCCACATCAAGTAATTATCAGGTGGAGAAGAGTTGTTTTTTTCAAAGTGATGAAAAATAAAGTGTGTTTTTCATCATGTTGAAAAACACACTATGTTTTTCAACAATATGAAAAACGTAATACAATTTTTAACAAGGTGCAAACCACAATGCTTTTCCTCCTTGTTGTGTTATGATGTAATCACATCAAGTAATTATTAGGTGGAGAAGCGTTGTTTTTTTCAAAATGATGAAAAATAAAGTGTTTTTTTCAACACATTGTGTTTTTCAAAAAACAATATGAAAAAGCACTTTGAAAAACATCGTTTTCCATAAGGTGCAAAACCGCGATGCTTTTCCTCCTTGTAATGTAATGATGTAATGCATATCAAGTAAATTCCACAGTGGAGAAGGGGTTTGATTTTTTCAAAGTCTGAAAAAACAAAGCGTATTTTTGAGCATGTTGAAAAAACACATGTGTTTTTTGAATAACACAATGTTGTTTTCAATCTCAAAATGTATAAAGCACGATGTGTTTTTCCTCCTTATTGTAATGATGCAATCCACATCAAGTAATTATTAGGTGGAGAAGAGTTGTTTTTTTTTTCAAAGTGATGAAAAATAAAGTGTGTTTTTCAACACATTGAAAAACACACTATGTTTTTCAACAATATGAAAAACACAATGCGGTTTTTAACAAGGTGTAAACCATGATGTTTTTCCTCCTTGTTGTAATGATGTAATCAACATCAAGTAATTATCATGTGGAGAAGGGTTGTTTTTTTCAAAGTGCTGAAAAATAAAGTGTGTTTTTCAACACTTTGAAAAACACACTGTTTTTTTCAGCACTTTGAAAAATGCAATGTTATTTTTAACAAAGTGCAAACCACGATGTTTTTCCTCCTTTATTAATGATGTAATCCATATCAAGTAATTACAAGAGTGGAGAAGGGTTGATTTTTTCAAAGTCTCTGAAAAATAAAGAACACGTTGAAAAACACACTATGTTTTTCAGCACTTTGAAAAAAGTAATGCCATTTTTAACAAGGTACAAACCACGATGCTTTTCCTCCTTGTTATAATGATGTAATGTATATCAAGTAATTACCATGTGGAGAAGGGTTGATTTTTTTCAAAGTGCTAAAAAATAAAATGTGTTTTTTAACATGTTTTTGAAACTTTGAAAAACGTAACGTTGTTTTCCACAAGGTGCAACCCACGATGTTTTTTCTCGTTGTAATGATGTAATCCACATCAAGTAATTATCATGTGGAAAAGAGTTGCATTTTTTTCAAAGTGCTAAAAAAATAAAGTGTGTTTTTCAACACGTTGAAAAACACATTGTTTTTTCAGCACTTTGAAAAATGCAACGTCATTTTCCACAAGGTGCAACCCATGATGTTTTTCATCCTTTTGTAATGATGTAATCCACATCAAGTAATTATCAATGAGAAGAGTTATTTTTTTCAAAGTGCTAAAAAATAAAGTGTGTTTTTAACACGTTAAAAACACAAGTTGTGTTTTTCAACAATATTGAAAAAAAGCAACGTCGTTTTACACAAGGTGCAAACCACGATGCTTTTCCTCCTTGTTGTAATGATGCAATGCATATCAAGTAACTACCATGAGGAGAAGATTTGATTTGTTCAAAGTCTGAAAAATAAAGTGACTTTTTGAGCATGTTGAAAAACACATTGTGATTTTTCAAAGCACTTTGAAAAACACAATGTCATTTTTTCCGCAAGGTGCAAAGCACGATGTTTTTCCTCCATGTTGTAATGATGCAATCCACATCAAGTAATGATGCGATTTTAATAAAGTGTGTTTTTCAGCAATATGAAAAATGTAATGCGATTTTAATAAGGTGCAAACCATGATGTTTTTTCTCCTTATTGTAATGTTGTAATCGACATCAAGTAATTAGGTGGAGAAGCATTGTTTTTTTCGAAATGCTAAAAAATAAAGTGTGTTTTTCAACACGTTGAAAAATACACGTGTTTCAAAGCAATACAAAAACACAAATTTGTGGTTTTTAACAAGGTGCAAACCACGATGTTTTTCCTTCTTGTTGTAATGATGTAATGCATATCAATCAAGTAATTAACAAGAGAGAAGGGTTGATTTTTTCAAAGTGCTAAAAAATAAAGTGTGTTTTTCAAACGCTTTTTAAAAAGTAACACTATTTTTAACAAGGTGCAAACCACAATGTTTTTCCTCCTTGTTGTAATGATGTAATGCATATAAAGTAATTACCACGAGGAGAAGGGTTGATTTTTTCAAAGTGCTAAAAAAATAAAGTGTGTGTTTTTCAACACATTGAAACTTTGATAAACGCAATGTCATTTTCCACAAGGTGTAACCCACGATGTTTTTCCTCCTTGTTGTAATGATGTAATCCACATCAAGTAATTATCAGGTGGAGAAGAGTGGTTTTTTTCAAAGTGATGAAAAATAAAGTGTGTTTTTCAACACGTTGAAAAAGTGATATTATATTACAGCAAAAAACCCCTTAATTTAAAATCCAAACATTCTTACAGAATTGCATATTATGCAAACAAACAATGAGTTTGTTAAATTGCAAGTGGAGTGGCTACTACAATGATTAAGAGATTAGCAATAGGTAAGGTTTGTGACATTAATGATTTACAAAAGCAACATATACATGGGGAAATGGAATTCTAGTACCTTGAATCCAAGAAATATTTAATGGGGTTGTTCAAAATGGCTTCTCAACATAGTGGACAACCAACGTAAGCACATTTTTTGTTTAAGAGTGAAGATGTAAATAATCCTTTGAACTAGCATAACCAATCCTCTCTTTGTAAAGTTTTATTGGGAGTATGATTAATGATTGGGATGAGAAAAAAAGAAATAAATTAAAGAAAAAACAAGTTTCAAACCAAAACATTAAAAAATAGATCGTTGTGTTACACACAAACACTTGGTTGAAAAAGGTTCGGGATTAAAAAGGTAAATTATATTGTTGTTTCATAGATTTAGAAAGCATTTGACATAGTACTGGGGAGCATGTGTCCTATAACTCTTTTGTAAAGAGGTAGGGATGCATGTGAACATCGACAAAAACAAATTCTAATCTTCTCACTAAAAAGGAAGAGGAGGCATTTCAACTCCCAATTTGAAGGATTCTTTTGAAGTGGTATGTGAATACAAGTATCTTGGCCTTGTCTTTCACAAAAACTCATTTGAAATATGTGTAGGATGAAAATAATACAAGGTGGACAAAGAGCTCTTTATGCACCTCAAAGTATATGCAAGAATGTTGAGATATAGGATTGGAATACCACTAGGGTCTTTTTGAGTTTCTTGTAACCTTGATGGTGTTGGATGGGTGTGAACCATGGTATAGTGCAACTTCAAGCTTGAAATGGAGATGAATAGAAAGGATCCAAAAGTTTTTAATAACGAATAACTTTAGAGTTAAGGCTTCAGTTCCTTAGGAAATAATATTTGTAGAAATATGCATGTTCTTATTAAAGGAAACCGCTATGAAAAGACTATTAGGTTAGTTAAAAAAACATAAAGATAGTTGTCCTAAGGCCATAAGATAACATACATCTAATAATGCTATAATACAATAATATAACCACATACATCTATCCATCTCATCTACTATGTTACAAATGCTATAATCATTACATAAAACAAAAATTTTGCATACCACAAAATCAATATCTATACATATATGTCTTAACACTTCACTTATGACAGTACACTGAGGTCCATGCCCTTCTCAAACATGTTTATACATCATCTCTACCCTCATCACTCTACCATAACACCCAACCAATTCATTATGATATTTTCTACTTCCAAGGATAGAGCATAAAAAAAAAAAATATATCATATTTTTCTAGGGCATAGATCCTCAGAAATAATATTTACTAATATTGTTGAATAATAAGATACTAACATTTGTTCAAGTATTTTAACAAACAGTTAATATATTTTTACAATACTCACAATATACATCACCGAAAATGATTAGTAATATTATTTACTCTTTTAAAAACTAAAATATACTACACATACCAACTCCAAGGTTTTAATCTAATTAGTTGAACAATAACATACTAATGTCAAATATATAAGTTTAATATATGTTTAACAAACATCTTTTGATGTCAAAGGTTGCATGAACAATGTCATTTTATTACAAAGTTGTATATTCATTTATTATTTGTCTTCGGTGGGAGTGATTGGTACATTTTCCTCACTTGACATCTTAGCTTGCATGTACATCTTCTTCCATACTTGTTTGTGATGTTCGTGGATTTTAAGAACAGAATTGAAGCTTGATACCTGATTTTTGAGAGACTTTTTTGTTCGCTTCATGCGTTTTCTCCCAATTCTTAATTTCTAGTTCTAACTCTTGAACCTCAAGCTCCAACTCCATCTGCCTCGAGGAAATATCTCCTATTTGGTCCAATAATTCCTTTTTTTTTACAAATACAAATTTTGCAATGTAAGGCTTTCACACTCATTTTTATAGAAATATCTTTTCTAATTCCATACGGAATGATGGGGAAGACTCATCTTCTTGTCCAACACCCACATCTTCATGTGTAGGGATCTTTGCATTCTTTCCGAACACATAAGTGGCACTATCAAATGTTTCATAATCTTTTGGTTCCTCCACTGGTGAAGCCTTATGCTTTCCATCCTTCTTTTGTCTTGCCATCTAATTACACCTGCATTTAAACAACCAATTTATATCTGTTAGGATTCAACATAATTACAAAGAAAATAATGCACTTAACTTATACTCAACAAAATATTTTCATGGATGAAATATATATGAAAGTTTAGTAAGCACGTCAAACCCAAGTAGGCATACATGGAAGAAGAACGCAACTATGTAACCATAAACCATAAACCATAATCCATAATACACTAGTTTTGAAAACAAAATTGTGAATTATCTACAATAAATTAGTAAACATGTCAAACCCAAGTAGGCAAACATGGAAGAAGAATGCAACTATGTAACCATAAACCATAAACTGTAATCCATAATCCATAGTCACATTAATACATTAACCAAATACATAGTGATAACATCATCATATATAAATAAATGGAATGTCACATAACAAGAATAGAAACCATCTAATGCACTATAAACAAAACATAAATGGATAACTCTATGTAACCCATAACCATAAACCATAAACCACAAACCATATTCAATATATCATGAATGCAATACTAAATCGTAAACGTCAAACACTAGTACATAAACACATTAAAGTAACAACATCATCATATACACATATATAGTAATCAAAGTCCTCGTAAGTAATGTTATACAATAAATGTTATACAATAAACATTGGCATCTCTTCTACTACCTATATTGGCACTAACAAAAAGTATTGTATCATAAAATCTAATATGTTTTTTCTTGTCTCTATGAACGGAATTAGGTGTGATCGCAAGGACGGGGTGTCGATTTGTCGCATCCTTTTATGGTGCACTCTCTCATCTACAACTTGTACTATATCATCTTGAAAGCCAACCATTTAGTAAATAAGTCAACATAGATGAATCATTCAGTTAAACACATAATTAAATTAAATCATCCATTACATCTACTTGCCTCTTAGAAGGAGTGTCCAGTCTCATATCTTTGACATCCCATATTGCAAACCCTTTGACACACTCTACCAAAGTGTTTGCAAATTTCGTAGGGTAGGGCAATGGAGCAGTGGGAACAATGGCCTTATAAATGATGAATTTCACAATAGATGGAATGAGTCTCTTGTCATGACACTTTACATGTGTGTTATTATCACAAAAAACTCCTCTCACAACAACTATATCATCTGACATTAAATTCACTTCGACCATGTCAGGAAAAACTTGGAATAACAACAATCTTGATTGCATTAATAACTTTATCTTAAGTTTACCAAAAATAATACAAAAATCAAATGAGAACATTCAATTACTTACCAGTCCGGCTCCCCCCTCTCTCATCCCATCAGCACTGTCATCTGTTCCCCTCTCCTCATACCTCCCCTTCTCACCCTCTCTCTCCTCGATTGGTAAGGAAGTTGTATCTCCGCCACTATTCATCTCAACATCTCCGCCAATAGGATCGAGACTAGAGGTTGATTGTGAAGGGAACGTCTCATTGAAAATGTCCACCTACAACAATCAAGTCATCAAGACAATTGAAATATCAACAACATAAGGCAACATATAATTTTCACGTGAGTGTTAAGTGGTTTTTACCTCTATCCATTTCGTATTGAGGATCGAGTCTATTTTCCGGTGTAGAACCGACTCAAGGGAATGTCATAATCCTACACACACCGTCAAAAGGATTTAGTATATACAAAAATAAACAAAAACTATATTCCATATAGTAATGAAAGACCAATAATTACTTACAGGATCATTCACTGGGGGTCAACATTCCCTCCAATTGTTCCACCCTCTTCTCTATTTTCTTGTTCATGGAATAATATTAAGTTTTTTATTACCAACCAAACATAATACATAATATATTATACTAATCATAAATTTACCTTTGTCTTGGTATTTGAGTTATTCTTTCTTTCTCTCTCTCTCAACCACCTTTCCTTTCTCTCATGTCACTTCTCCTCTGAATTATAGGCACACATTTCAACTTCCACCTCCCTCTTTCCTCCCCGGCTCAACTCCTCGAATCAAATTTTGCATTCTTTTTTTTGCAAACACGATGGATAACCCTCGTGTCTTGCAGAAGTATCATTGCCTTGTGACATACTCCACGTCCCCCTCTCTCCTATTTATGCATGCTATGCTCCTATCATGAGGGATAGGTGGTCATTTTCCCATATGCTTGCGACTACGCTTGCTTGGTTGCACATTAAGAAGATTGTGTGTATGCATGTGATGTAAGTTAAGTTTTTGGAGCTCCCAAAACTTAACACCCCCACTACCAGCACATGATCCATGCTGACATAAATAATGAATACGACCATCCACCCGTTTAGTTTTGTAGTCTACGAATGTCTAATTGAAAGACGATGTTGCAAGTTCCGTGTTATCCGAGGACTTGGTTGCGTCCTCTCTCGCACTTGTGGAATGCGTATGTGCCATGGTATGTGAAGTTACCTATATGCAGTGAGTACAAATACGTAGTTATTATCCCAACATAAAATATTACATATTATGAAAAAGAATTAATGTTCACAAATTTGTATATTACCATCGTCGAATGTGAAGTAACTTGTATGAAAAGAGGACATTTTATAATTATTAGCCCAATATATGACATACAATCATTGTTCACAAAGTATTATATTACTGTTAGGAAATAAGAGATAAAATATGCGAGAATAATCCATTACGTAATCGCAATAGTAGAAACTAATATGCAGAAAATATTACAGATCACAAATAAAAGTGCAGAATAAATAACACAACACAGAGAGACAATATTTAACGTGGTTCACCCAATTTGGGCTACGTCCACCAAGAATCACTTGCTCAGATTTTATTACAAGCCTCCACTCTCTCAATACAATACCCAGATCTGTTTGGAGCTATGCTCAACAAACTCTATAGAATTCACACCCAAATTCAAAACACATCTGTAATACATTTGCTTATGTATCTATCATATGCATAAGACCATATAAATAGACAACTGCTTAAGTAGTTTGATACAAAACCGTGGGTATCAAAACCAAGGGCAAAAAACCGTGGGTATCAAAACAATGGGCAAAAGACCGAAAAAACCATGGGCCCAAAAACAACCCATAAGTCTTACCCATTACCCATGGGTTAATAAACCACCCATGAAAATTTTTTTCAGGGCTTCGCCCGAACCCCCTTCCATCTGGGGCTTAACCCCCCCGACCGCTCACCGGCGAGCGGGACCGCCGTAAAATACCCGAGTGTAACACATGGAAGGTGTACCATACTCTAACATGAAAATAGGCTCCACAAACATAACATTACCATAATTTTATTTTCATCTTTCCTAATGCAAAATCACAAATATTGAACATGGATGGGGACATCTCGAACTTCTCTATTTTGTTTATGTGCGTTCTCGTAACCACCCCTGACGACGACACATTGTAATACAAGATAAACTGAAACAGATGGTGCACAAACTATTTCATTGTTATTTTTCGTATTGAGATAATTATGCACAATAAAACATTTGTGATGAAGTTAATTATAAACATTATTTTTCAAAATTTGATAATCACCCAAGTTGTTTTGAAGTAAACATGAAATTTCTCTGCCAATGTGTCGAAAGATAATATAGTAGTGCATCAAAACAATATCATTACAATATAATTTTTTTTTAACATCCAAGTATAAACTTCAACGATTATAAGAGGTGTCTTCTTGTTCATAACATGAGTTTATACTAAGGGTAAGTACAACAAGTTGGTGCACAAAAAGTGGACATAAAAACCGAAATTCACGTATCGCAATCACGGGATTGTTTTTACAGTTTGGGAATTTCCGAACCTAAAACCACAATCACGGTCCTCTGAGACAAAAAAATAGACCCGCGACCCCTCATTTTCCCTATTTTCCCTTCGGACCCACGATTCCTCCTTGATCATTGGCACTCGAGCTTTGAAAACCCTCGAAAATTGCTCTTTGGACTTCGGAATGCAAAAGTTTCAATGATTCCGCCAAGACAAAGAGGTAAGCCCTCAATTTTGATCAAATTTCTTGCATTTTAGGTTAATTTTTGTGATTTTCATGGGTTTTTAAAAAAAAAAAAAATGTATACAATTTTTTTGTTTTGTCAGTTGTTCGACAAGCTCATAATCCCGCAAACCATCCAGATATTCCTCAAAACCCTCCAAACATTCCTCAAAACCATCCTCCAAACGTAGATCCGCCTCCCGTGACTCCTTTTGAACCCACGAAACCAATATAGAACACAAGCTAATATCATTTGGAAGAATATGACAAAATAAAATTGCCATTGAGAACCTTATTCAGACAATAAGACAAAATCATGCCACAAATTCATCCCGCATGACTTTAGACAACACATCGCAAACATTGATTGGCAAAAAAGTCGACTCCACAACTAACCAAATAAATAGATGGAATACCTTTAGAGGTGATTATAAGCGGTGGTATAAAGATAAATTATCCCATGTAGCCGTAAAAGACAAAAAATACAAAAGACCGCATTTGTGCGTTATTTATTAACCCGAGAACCAATGACCCCCTAACTACTTGCAAACGGTTCCCAATCCATTGGTGCCACAATGACCGAATCAAGAATTTTTTTAGGACCGATGGTGGATGGTTTTTATTATCCACCATGCAACAACAATGAGGTTCCTCTCTTTTTTTGAAGAAATTATATCATGAGTTCGTGTTTAATGAGGTCCCAAATTATTTTGAATTTTCTTATTTTATAGTAAGGAGGTGGCTCTGACATGAGTAGACTTGGTGTACGTGTTGGTCAACCAAGGATCCCCATGCCCCAAAACCCACATTTCCTTTGAGCTTATCCCTCCTACATCAAGGAGGTTGTGAGATTGGCACACTACATGCATTAAGGAGCTCACCGACACTTTGACCAAGATAGTGACCGATTACATCCGGTGATGTTGGTGGAGGTGCCGCAGTTCTAACGCACCATACCACTATGGATCATGTGGTACCATATGCCTTCATGGGTGAGACATCATTTATTGGATCACATAATTTCTTTTCTCTAGATGAGATGATGGTAGATGTTTTTGAACTAGTGTGCAAATGATCTTGGTCTTTCATAGGTAAATGTCAAATAAAAATTTAATATATCTACACAATAATTTAATTCATTTGAGATTTTAATATATATGTATTTGATTATGTCATGTACAAACATGTAAAAACTAATCTTTTTTTTTATTTTAAACAGCAAGAGTTGGTGAAGGACACATCGTCGACGCCGACATGCTAGCATCGCAACTAGGTGTGTTACTGAGACATAAGTTTCAAGTTACTTACATTTCAAATTATATTTGATTGCACTTTTATTATTAAATACACATTTTTAATGTTTGTGTATAATGTTTCACGTGTACATGTACATATTAATATGTTTGTCTTTTATACACAGGAGCACGTATGGCGGGTCATCATCTCTGCCTGGGCACCGAGGCTATGACACGCCTCATGTGACTTTTACGCTTGAGTTAGTTTCTCTTTACACTTTATTTCTAATTGTGGAAGTTCAATTGTGTATCTACTCTTGTAGGAATTTTGGAGACTCGAGTAACATCGAAGCTTCCCTAGGATCATTAAACCTAGATTCCTACTCTTCCAGGAGGTCATATGACAATAAATTATTATTAAGAGCCTTGGTTGGTTTTTATTAGCAAATTAATACATTGGTTTGTTATGTGTCGATTATGCTTTGGGTCTGTTATGTGGCAACTTCATGTAGATTAATATTGATATGTACATGTTTTTTGTATAGCTTATGACTGCCAGAGAGACTCCTCCCTATATGTAGACTGGAGGCTATTGTAGATGTTGCCATAGCGTTTGCAGATCCACTAACTCAGGTACAATTTTTCAAATTTGTTAAATTTTAGAGGAATTTTTCTTATTACTTATCTATAATATCAAATTTTGTACATGAAATATTTAATTTGAACTATTTATTTATATGTATTCTACCCCTCGTGAGTCTACCATAGACCCCGCAATGCGTTGACGACAAATTGATAGGGATCACAAAATTGTGGTAAGATTTCACATGCATTATAAATTCCAAGTTTCTAAATTTTGAATGTATTTTAAAAATTTGGGTGTTAAAAACTTGTTGTTTATGAATGTGCAGGCTAGGTTGCAGACCTGCTTAGAGACACCTAGGATCACACAGATGAAATCTATAGTAGCATCTCCCTCCACTACATCCATAGGTCATGGACATACTTCTTCTATCGGGCGAAGAGAGGGAAGATTTTTCATGATTAGATTCATAAAACCACGGATGTATAGGTATATATGTCATATGGTCCTAGTTCATGATTCTTCGTATAGTTCATGTATATAGCCTTATGCAATCGCATGTGGTCCTATATGTATGATATAATTAGTTCGATACATTATGAATTTATATTTTCAGAGACATGTGGCACACTTAGTTTTATACTGTATATCCATGTTGGTTTTCATAACAATATTACTTATATGCTTGAATTGATTTCATTGCACATGACATCCTTCTACATGTATGTTTTCATAACCATATTAGTTCTATGTTTGATTTGATTTGATGGTCTCGATTATGTGACCAGCATCCATATGATATATATGATGCTATATTATTGTTAAATGATATATGTTGTTATGTTATATAATGGTTTTGAAGGTTCTTGGGTGCAAGATCATTTTTTTTCAAAAGATTCAAGTATGGACTTATATAAATTTTCTTATTTTAAGCACGTGGTTAACACACTCCAAAGTGGGACAAAATGTACACAATTAAAAATGGTCTTGAGGGATTTAAATTACAACTCATTTTATATGTTTTTAGTGTACTTACAATTTATTTGTTAAATATTAGTCCAAATTAAGTGTTATTGATGTGAGTAACAATAAGGTCCTAATTCAAATTCACTTGTTTAAAAACATACGGAAACATTGTATAGTTTAGTTGGCACAAGATATGCAAAAAATATTCTTAACACTATTGTGTATTAGCATGCTTTAAAAAGAGATCAAACAATCATTAGAATATTTACATGGTAATGTGTTAACCTTGTTGTCATCTCATTGATGTGAGCCGAGTAGTGAGAATTCATGCCCTGGGATATTGTGGGAGCAAAATTTCACCGCCAACGCATTATATTGGGGTCTATATGCCTTCGGGTGCTATGGCGAGCTCTAGGGAGGCCCGGTTTGGAGTCAGACCACCCGATCTTGAGCCAAGAACCCCTTCCCTATTAATCGTAATTCACATTTTCAGCAGTAAACTTATGACGATCACAACTTGGCGCTTGGTCATCCGAACCAAGAACCATTAGAGCCCAAACTTGAGTGAAGGATTTCTCTAGTCACACCCAAGAATTTAAGGTCATGGCATTCCTTGAGCCTTTGTGGCATAATTGTTTACAAACTGTCTTTTCTAGGCAGTCCTAGGAAATGAACGGAGGCGAGTAGTGAGAAGTCATGCCTTGGGATGTCGTGGCACCAAACCAACTACGCCAACACATCTAGGTGGCTAGATAAACATTAGAGTAGGCATCGTTTCAGTGTGTGACAATGTCGTTGCTTCCGGGCTACTTCGTTCGGGCGTAGTCCCTTAAGAGCCTTGAGACCAAAACAACGTTCAACTTCAACGAGTGATTACTCAGACTCCGTGGCACCTCGAGATGTCTCGCTAGATCCTACACATCAGTGTAGGGACCCTTTATAAAAGTCTGTCTCGGTTTTTACGTATCTGATCAGTGATCTCGTTGCCCTGTTGTTTGTAAACGCATGAAATAGTGTAGTTTGAGCTAGTGTAAAGGTCACAACATCGTATTTTGTAAATGGTGGTGTGGCACCAAATCGATCGCACCAACACATCTAGGTGGATAGGTAAACACTAAAGGAGGTGTCATTTCAGTGCGTGAGAAAGTCGTTGCTTCCGGCTACTTCGTTCGAACGCAGGTCCTTAAGAGCCCTAAGACCAATTCAACTTCGACGGGTGATTACTCAGACTCCATGGCACCTAGAGACATCTCGTCAGATCCTACACCTTCGCATAGGGACCTCTACAATAGTCTATATTAGTTTTTTTTCGTCTCGATCGGTGCTCTCGTTGCCTGTTTGCAAACTCGTAAAATAGTGCGAGTTTGAGCCGCCAAAAGGTCATTAAATACTATATTTTGAAAATGGCGGGTCGTGGCACCAAACTAACTATGGCAACATGTCCTGGGTGGCAAAGAAAATGCTAGAGGAGGCATTGTTTTAGTGCGTGACAAGTTCGTTGCTTCCAGGATACTTCGTTTAGGCGTAGTCCCTTAAGAGCCATGAGACCAAAAAATCGTTCAACTTCGATGGGTGATTACTTGGACTCCATGGCACCTAAAGACATCTCATTAAATCTTACACCTTAGTGTAGGGACCCTCTACAATAGCCTATCTCGGTTTTTTTGTCTCTAATTGGTGCTCTCACTTGTGCGCTTGTTTGCAAATGCATGAAATAGTGCAGTTTGAGCCAGTGTAAGGCTGTCAAACGCTATATTTTACAAACGGTGGGTCATGGCACCAAATTGACTACACCAAAATGTCTAAGTGGCTAGGTAAATGCTAGATAAGGCATCGTTTTGGTGCACGAAAAGGTCATTGCTTCCGAGCTACTTCGTTCGGGCGTAGTCCCTTAAGAGCTCTGAGACCAAAAAATGGTTCAACTTCGACGGGTGATTACTCAAACTCAGTGGCACTTAAAGACATCTCATTAGATCCTATACCTTAGTGTAGGTACCCTCTCTACAATATCTTGTCTCATTTTTTCCGTCTCCGATCGGTGCTCTCATTGCCTTGTTATTTGCAAACGTATGAAATAGTGCAGTTTGAGCCAATGTAAGGTTGTCAAACGCTATATTTTGCAAACGGTGGGTCGTGGCACCAAACCGATTGTGCCAACACATCTAGGTGGCTAGGTAAATGCTAGATTAGGCATTGTTTTGTTGCACGACAAGTCGTCGTTTTCGGGCTATTTCGTTCGGTGTAGTCCCTTAAGAGCCCTGAGACAAAAAACCATTCAACTTCGATGAGTGATTACTTAGACTCTGTGGCACCTAGAGACATCTCATTAGATCCTACACCTGGCGTAGGGACCCTCTATAATATCTTGTTTTAGCTTTTTCCTTCTCTGATCAGTGCTCTCGTTGCCCTGTTGTTTGCAAATGCGTGAAATAGTGCGGTTTGAGCCGGGTGTGAGGTTGTCAAACGCTATATTTTACAAACAATGGGTCATGGCTTTGAACCCGACTATGCCAACATGTCCGGGTGGCTAGGTAAATGCTATAAGAGGTGTCATTTCGGGCGCGACAAGGTCGTTGCTTCGGGTTACTTCATTCGGGTGTAGTCCCTTAAGAGCCCTGATACCAAAAAATCGTTCAACTTCGACAGGTGATTACTCAGACTCCATGTCACCTAGAGACATCTTGTCAGATACTACACCTTGGCGTATGGACTCTACAATAGTGTGTCTTGGTTTTTCCGTCTCTCGATTGGTGCTCTCGATACCCTATTGTTTGCAACTGTAAAAAATAGTGCGTTTAAGCCAAAGTGTAAAGGTTTGCCGAATGCTATGCTTTGCAAAACAAGTGGGTCATGGCACCGAACCAACTATCCACACACATAGGGATGGCCTTGTAAAAACTTGGGGAGGTGTTGTTTCGGTTTCCTATGCTCCTGGTGCTTAGGGATACCTCCTCCAGAGCCAAAACCCCCTCCACAGTACATAAATTGTTGTTAGTTGCTTCTCTTTCTTGGTAAAACAATGAAAACTTCTCTTAGCTTAGAGAACATAAAATTCTCTACTAACAATGCCAACCACGTGAAGGTGGAAGCTTTTCAGGCACCACTAACCTGCATAAAAGTGTTAGTCAAACAAATTTAAGTTGAATCAAAACCATACTAGATGTATACAAAATACACAAATTTAATAAAATATATGAACTTGAATCTAGAAGTGACAAATTTAAAAAATTCAAATAAATTATATATACCAGACGATCTCATGTAAATTCATTCCAATGTTCACCATCAGGAGGTGAAAATGGAAGCTTTTATGACACCACTAACCTACATAAAAGTGTTAGTAAAATTTTTTTAAGTTGAATCAAAACCATATACTAGATATATACAAAATACACAAATTTAATAAAATATATGAACTCGAATGACCAAAGTTGAAAAATTTAAACATTTCAAAGAAATTATATATACCAGACATGAGCATGTAAATTCATTCCAATGAACCATCAGGATCGGATCTACTCTGAATAGCAGACATGATTGCTTCATGATCTGACTCTCGAACATTCCAAAGAATCTTGTTATTAGGCCTTCCTCGATATCTATACAATTGAATATTTGTCACTAGAACTAGATGCGAATATAAGAGTATTTTCTTGTGTCTCAAAGTCTTCAAACACCGAAACAAAGGAATTTTTTAATGGATACCATCGAAGCCAAGTTCTAGTAACTACCACTGACCATGTAGGGTACTCAATATCTTCGCCATCTATAATAGGAGAAGTCAACTTCTTTCTTTTCTCGATGCAATGACATAAGAAATAGTCTGTTCTTTCTTCATTGTCTCTATCGCAATAATTGCAAATACATGTTCTACAAAAACAAAGGTTTCAACTCAAATTTAAATTACATATTAATTTCAATGGACATAACTCAATACAAAAATTGTAAATAACCATTTACCTTGTCACACCAAAATCAAAATTTTGTCAAAGTCCTTGGATGTTGTAACTTCATCTAGAGAAACAAGTCGTAATGCCTATGGAGGTTGATAACTAGGAAGCAGAGTTAGAGGCCTACAAATCCATCCATCCACCCATTATTGTGAATCACACTCAACAATGAAAAATTTGATATAAGATGCACAAAAACATGCCAACTTTCTTGTCCATGTGGCCCACGAAGTAGCGTCTGAGCTACAAAATGAGTGCATATCATTGGACCCTGTGAGTGTCATACAATCCTCGTAGTTTGTAATTTTTGTTTCTCTATCAACCAAAAATATCTACAAACCGTGGAATTTTCTTGAGAACTTTAGACCATGTTGTCAATACACTTTGTGCTCTTTCCACTATGCTCTTTGCATCTTTCAATTTAGCACCATCTTTGTACTTCAACTCTTCTCTTGTAAGATCTCTTTTCACACATGCCCCGCACCGTCATGCTCTCATTTTCCATGTACAACCTCGGTGAAACTCCAAATATGTTGCAAACCCATCTTGACGTGCATCCCTGCTCATCCAATAAAAATTTGTGCATTTTTAAACCGAGACGTGTAATTATCTCGACCATATATAATGTTGATTGAAGCGAATGTCCCTATCCGACAAGTTTCCATAAAATAACTGGAAACACCCTTGCACAAATTAAGTAGAATGAGTACAATCATCACTAATATAAAAGTGGTACTCTCTTAAAAAAATTGATCATTCTTTGTATTATCAGGAGAATGTATAAATGTTATTTGCATAAAAATGGCAACATGTACCTTGAGTTGTAATATTATGATTGAACCTCCATTTGTGGTCGCAATGTGTAATTATCTCGCAAAATCGACCACTTTGAAACAATAGTACCAATAGGAAACGTGTCCTGCATATCTTAAACTATTCATCCAACCATCGAGCTTTGTGTGTATGCCTAGCATACTCATAGACAATTTCATCCTTAAATTTTCTCATAAATTGAAAAACAGACATGTTTCTGTAACTAGCTCACACCGTTTAAACTCCTTTCCATATTTCAACTGGTATGGTACTGATTTATATTTATCAAACTCAACTAAATTATGTCCTATTGTACCTCCAATTTGCTCGTGGATGTAACTTTCCAATTTACGTAATCCGCCGCACGTACCACAACTTCCATCTAAACAATCATGACTATAAAAAAATTGTTCAACTTCTCTTTCACAAAATATCATAGGAATGAAATCATTGGAAGATATTGGTGGAACTTGAACACCACATTCCGATAACATAGTTTCAGAATGAATACGTAAAAATTTAGCATAATGCATCACAAATTCAACATGTTGCCTACAACAAGTGGTATGAACATGGTTGATTTTCACATATAATGGTTTCAATAGTTCAAAAAATATTGATTAATTTTAATTTCTAGATGCTCGTGTTCAAACTTACGAAAAATTGAGTTTGAGTCATATCTAAGAAATGCTTTAGATGTGGTTCACGATTCGTAGAACCAACTCTCCGCTTTACAACATCTATTGTATTAGATGAAACTCTAGTGTTATCATGCCAAAATTGAATTAAAACTTCTTTTATAAAGATCGATATATCTTTTTCTTTATGCGGCTCTCAGCGAGAAAATGCCCAAAAATCAAGTGTTATTGAGTGATGAAGGATATTACATCTTTCAATTGCTTTCATTAGAGTTTTTCGATTAACTTTCAACATTCGACTTGTTTGCATAATCAAACATTGTTTTTAATTCACTTATAACACTAGCAAAGTAAGTACACAATGCACAATATTACTATCCTTGTGCATCTCTTGACACCAACATTGTGATATGCATCATGAAGGATTTTAACAATTGTAGAGGTTTGACCACGTATATTAGATGTCATTCACAATCCTAAGGTGTTTAATGTAGGTCTCATTTTAATCAATTTCATCAAACTAACCAACAAATGACATCTTTGGGAATCATTTAAAAATTCAAAATGATTATCCCAAATTTCAATGGATTTTATTTGATTTGTCGTTCACAAATTTTGTCAGACATTGGTTTCAAAATGTTCTCATCAATTTCAATAAAATAATTAGGTTTCTTGCATAAAATCCTAGGAGGTGTTTTTGTCAAATTTTGTTTGTCTACAGTTTCAACCTAAATTTCCTTATTCACATTTTCATTGTCTCCTTCAATTTCAACATCAGCTACATCACGAGTATTTAATTCTTCTTTAACATCGACAAAGAAAAACATCTTCATCACGAGTATTTAATTCATCTTCAACATCGACGGTAAGAGAAACATTACTTAGTTCCTCATTGCTTACAATAGTAAGGGTTGAAGATGAACCTTTTCTTGATTCACGAAGATTCTGCATTCGCTCAACATTTTGAAATCTTGTTGCCTCTAATTATTTTGGTGTTTTTTTACTTATTGACTTCCTTTTTTGACTTCGTTTCTTGTCTCCCATGATGTTTTGCTTCCAATGATAAGAAAAATGTGCAGAAAGTGACATGATTTCACAAAGAATTAAAAGAAGGTCAAACAAGACAAATCAAATTGAAATTCAAACGTTAGGATGTGTGTAAATATGATTTACTAACCGCGATCGTTGTTCTCGTATTAAGGACCGTGATCAAGATTTATAAACCGTGATCGCGGTTCTATCTGTATCATCAAATCCGACCCTCAAGGCTCGGGAAATCTTTGTTTTTCCCCAACCAAAGCTATGGGAGGTCATTAAGGCATGTAAAAAGGTCAAAAATTCAAATTTAATCTTCCGCGGACTTAAACCATGCTGAAAAATTGAAAACATCTCACAAAAATGATACCATCACATAGGGGAGACTATTATTTTCGTAGAAATATTGATTTTAAAGTGAATAGAATAAGATAAATATCATTTTATAATTTTTTACTAACAATAGGTCTTTAAGACAAAGGCAATATTACAGACGACGAGTGGGAAAAACATCTGCATGGTGCCTCGTTTACTCACTTCCCGCTACCTACTCTGTCTCTGCTTGTCTCTGGTCCTCCTTCTAATGCCGGACCCCTCAGTGGGATCGGGGCCCTTGCCGTGGTCCCTCTCTCCAACGCAGCCTTTCGCTTGGTCAAAAGTCGTGGAGGGTTCCACATCGGCTCACAGCTCGGAAAAGCTCTCCCCTTCACTGTCAGAAGGGTCCTTTTCCCTGCGCATCCCCTCTCATATCACGGAGGCTACCGCTTCTCGTGACCTGTCCTTGGTGGGTACACTGATGGGCCCTAGGCCCCCATTGGAGGATATAAAAAAATGGGCTCGTTTAAAATGGCAACCATGTGGTGCGCTAGAAATAGCGGCTATGCCAAATGGATTCATCTTATTCTCCTTCAGCTTGAAAGAAGACTTCGCTCGTGCGCTGCTTGGTGGTCCGTGGTTTTTTGGCAGGCGGGGTTTTTATCTCAGGAAATGGTCACCTGGTTTCAACCCACACACGGAATCCATGACCCAAGCCCCAATCTGGGTTCGCCTCCCGGGGCTCCCTCTGGAGTTTTGGCACCCGGCAGTTATTGAAGGTATTGCTCTTTCAATAGGTTCTTTGATAGCTATAGATCAAGCCACAAAAGCAAAAACTAGATTCATTCATGCTCGTTTCTGTGTTAATGCTGATATTAGTTGCCCCTTGCCTAAGGACATCGAGCTTATCTCGGACTTAGGGAACTGGAAACAACCCATTGACTATGAATACATTCCTCAAGCTTGTTCCTTCTGCAAAAAACTTGGCCATAGGGCCTCTGGCTGCCCCTCTAAACCTCAACCGAAACCAATGTCCCAAACCCTCTCCCCAAAATACAAGAAAAAATCCGTTCCTAAATCGTCCTCCATTGAGATCCCGATCATCCCCACGTCTAATTCCTTCGCTCTCCTTGAGGATGGAGAAATCAACCCTTCTTCTGATCCTGCTTCTGAGATCCTCCCCTCCTCCTTAGCCCTCCATCCCCTCTCCCCCCGGCTCCTTCGGCTCTTCCCGGCTCTTCGTCTCTTGGTGAGGACCTTCTTTTGGCTGCCTCCTCCCCTCCCCCTTCGCCGCTGCATGCTCCTTTTCCCCTCCCCCTTCCTTCGATCCCCTCTTCCCTCGATCCCCCCACCCTGCCTCCCCTCTGCCCGCCTGTTTCAGGCTCTGCCCCCTCTCCTTGGATCTCTCCACCGATGATTGTTTCAATCACCGTTCCACTAGAAGCAGCAACAAGAAACCCGATATTGGCTTGGAAAAGGTTAGAGGCAGAACTCCAAGCAGTGTTAAGCTTCAGTAAGAAGCAGCTACAAATGTGGCGCAAGGAACCCAAAGCACTATCCCCATGGTGGTGGGGAGTAAACCCAAACAAAAGAAATGAAGATCATTTCTTGGAATATAAGAGGGCTCAACTCTCTTCAAAAACAAAGAATCATCAAAGACATCAGGTTTCAGAACTCTCCTGATATCATCATGTTGCAGGAAACCAAACTAAAAACGGAGGTTAGGCTCCATAAAATCTGGCCAGCGGCTGCCTTTGAATCTCAACCTTCAACTGGAAACTCTGGGGGGCTTTGTACCTTGTGGGATCCCAGAAATCTTAAAGGGGATTGCCTGTTCAAGCACCCCAACTTCATATGTATCCTCTTCCAAGAGATTGGTGCTGACTCCTCTTGGATTGCTATCAATGTGTATGCCCCAAACTTGGAGACTCATCGTGGAAAACTTTGGAGAGATATCACTAACTTCATCATCACTTGTGGTAAAATTCCCATTCTAATAATGGGTGATTTTAATTGCCCTCTTTATCCTTCGGATAAACAGGGGGGTATTCTGCTATGCCGTCTAGCATGGATGCTTTGGCTGACTTCATAAGGGAGAATGCACTTCTGGACATGGATCTCCACGGCTCATCTTACACATGGTCAAACCGCAGATTGGGCAGGAACCACATCCAATGCAGATTAGATAGAGCTCTTGGCTCTCTGGATTGGATTTCTCTCTTTCCGGACTTTTATCTCAGCTCCCTCTCAAGGGCTGGCTCAGATCACAGCCCTCTTCTGTTAAGCGCCAATCACAAGGTAAATGCCAAGAATCCTCCCTTCAGATTTGAGCTGGCTTGGCTTGAAAATAACCTTCTGACTCCCCTGGTTGCAAGCTGGTGGAATATCGAGATTGAGGGAACTAATATGTTCAGATTTTCCAGCAAACTTAAAGAAATAAAAAAACAGCTCAAAATTTGGAAGTCGAAGGTCTTCGGTAACATCAAGGTTCGCAAGAAGGAGCTTTCTCAGAGCTTGGTTAAAATTTCCGAACAAATTGAGGCTGTTGGAAGGTTGGATCATCTTCACCAACAAGAAATCTCTCTCCTCAGTGATTATCACAACACTCTTAAAGAAGAAGAATCCTATTGGAGGCAGCGTTCTAGGGCCCTCTGGCTTGAGCAAGGTGAGGGTAAGTGCAGAAGTTGATGGACAAATATAGGGTCATCCGTGGACATCATATTGCAAATAACAACATAATATCAACTTGTAGGGATTATTAGCAATACATACACTCAAAATTAGACAAAATTATATTAATATGAATCGTAGCATCCGGAATCTAGTTTCTAAAATAATACTTTTTGTAAAAAATAGACAAGATTAGCTATATTAAACACTCAAAATTAAATGACTTGGTATTTTTTTTTTAAAACGCCGATAAGATTATAGTCCGTTTGCCCACAATTTGGATGACCAAAAATTGATATATATTTTTTTCCTTTGGTGAGAAGTTATATGCCACTATCTATCTTGGGATGGATTTTATTTTGTATTTTTTTGAGTAATATTTTATTTTTTATGATTTTTTCCGTGAAAGTGGTATGAAAACATAAAGAAAACAGAGCACTTTCCGTTTGCCCACCATAACTTCATCAAAAATATTGAAATCAAATAAATTTTTTTGAACATGTATATAATTTCACCACGGTTGGGATGGTATAAGTTTTATCACATTCGATAAGTGAAACAAATTTTGTAGTCTTAAACGTAGACATAAACATTCACGGGAAAAAGTGTCTTAAAGAACTACTATTAGTAAAAATTAAAAAATGATATTTATCCTCTTCTATTCACTTTAAAATCAGTATTTCTACAAAGCTAATAGTCTCCCTACGCAATGGTACTATTTTTATGACATAGTTTTTACTTTTCGGCATGGTTCAAGTCGCATGAAGACTAAATTTGATGTTTTGTTGTTTTTAATGTAAAATTCAGATTTGATGTCCACTTAATTGTCCCCAACTTGGTGCACTTACCCGTGATCGTAATACCAAATTCTTCCACATCACTGCTTGTAAACATAAAGCTAGAGATAAGATTCGTGAGTTGGTGTCGTCAGCTGGGAACTTACTCACAGCTGAATCTGATATTTCCAATGAGCTTATATCCTTCTACTCAAATCTTCTCCATGCTGATCTGGCCCCTTCGGAACAATCTATGAATGAAATGCTCCAGCACATTCCTCATCTGGTTTCTCCTGAGATGAACAACAATCTAACCAAGCCTTTTTCTATGGAGGAAATTCATAAAGCTGTCTTTGCTATGAAGAGAGACAAAGCCCCGGGTCCGGATGGCTTTCCTGCCGCTTTCTTCCAAGTTTTTTGGGAAATCATCAAGCAGGACCTATTCCTAGCAGTTAATGAATTTCAGATGAATGACAAGCTGCTTAAGGAATGGAACACCACTTTCGTGGCCCTTGCCCCAAAAGTGCATAATTCCAAGGAGGTTTCCAATTTTCGGCCTATAAGTTTATGCAACACGTCTTACAAGATCATCACTAAGATGCTGGCTTCCAGGCTAAAACCTCTTATGCCGAACCTCATCTCTCACAATCAGAACGGATTCATAAAAGGTCGTCTTATTCAAGGCGGTATAATTACTGTCCATGAGGCCATCCACTCGGCTCTTCTTGCGAAGTCTCCAGGTATGATCTTAAAATTGGATATGCAAAAAGCCTTTGACAGAGTCAGCTGGCCTTTCCTAATAAAGACCTTGGAAAAATTTGGTTTTGACAAAAAGTGGTGTAGCTGGATTTTCTCATGTGTTTCGACCCCTTGCTTCTCTATTCTTATCAATGGCATTCCTGCGGGTTTCTTCAAAAGCAGCAGGGGTATTAGGCAAGGCGATCCTCTGTCACCTTTTCTCTTTGTTCTTATGGCGGACTCCCTCAGCAGAGCTCTGGATGCGGCAAAAAATCAATCCATCATCTCTGGCATGAAAATCACCTCAAACTGTCCCTCGGCCACTCATATAGCTTGATTCACGACGACACCTTATTGCCGAGTTTGGCTTCACATTGTGTGGCGGGCTATTATGGATATCCTCTCTCTTTATCAATCAGCCTCTCAGCAAACGGTTAACTTCACCAAGAGCAACATCTCCTTCATCAACACGCCCCCCAGAGTCCAGAGGAAGATTGCTAATATCTTTGGTTGCTCGATTGTGGACCTCCCCGCCTCTTATCTGGGCATCCCCCTCTTCCATGGAAGGCAATCAAAAAATATGTGGAATCCGGTCATTGAAAGATATAAAAAAGCTCATTTGCGATGGAAAGGAGCTCTCTAAGCCAGCCGTGACTCAAGCTCCAGTGAAAGCCACTCTTCAGAACCTTCCTACTTACTTCCTGTCTTTGCTCAAGATTCCCAGCTACGTTAGGGAGGTTGTGGAAAAAACTCAAAGGAACTTTCTGTGGTCTGGAACTGAAGAAAAGAAAAGGATTCATCTTGTGGCCTGGAAAGAGGTTTGTAAACCAACTGCTCACGGTGGTCTCGGTCTTCGGAAAATGAATGAGATGAACGGGGCCCTCCTGGCCAAACTTGCTTGGGAGGTGGCTAAAGGTGATTCCTGTTGGGCCCACTTGCTCAGAGCTAAGTATTTAGCAAACAATGAAGACTTTATCACTTCCATCCCTACTAGAGGCTCAGCCATATGGAACTCTATATGTAGCTCGCTTCCCATCATTCGGGCTGGCACTAAATGGAAATTCGGGAATGGGCGTCTCATTGATTTCTGGAGGGATACTTGGATTGGAGATGTTCCCCTTGACCTCAATCCCTCTTGGGATCCTATCAAGAGAAGTATCATCAATATACATGGCAGATTAGCTTCGGGCTATTGGCAGAGGTTAAACTCCATCCCCTCATGGGATATCAAGGAATGGGAGGATATCAGCGTCCTGCAAAGAAACCTGTTGTCTTCACTTAAAGCGTTGCTCTCTTCCATATACATCCCTTTTTCCCATAATGAGGACGAGATTATCTGGACTCTCTCTTCCTCGGGCTCCTTTTCAGTTAAGGCTGCTTATCTCTCGATGCATAGTGCTGACATAGGCCCCCCTCTTACAAATTTCTGGCCTAAGGAGATCACCCCTAAAATTGGTTTTTTCTCTTGGCTCTCCTCTAAGAACGCTTTCCTCTCTGGGGAGAACCTGAAGAGAAGGGGTTTCTCCCTTCCCACCAAATGTGTTCTATGTGCCAATGAAGCGGAGTCCTCATCTCATCTCTTGATCCATTGCTCTTTCTCGCACGATATTTGGCAGTGGCTCTTTTCGAGATTCGGTGTTTTTGGATCTTTCCGGATTCCATTCAGGACACCCTCTCTCAATGGAGTTCTCCCTTCTCTCATCCGATTCTAAACTTGGCTTGGAAACTCCTCCTCCCGCATGGTTTATGGGGCATATGGAAAGAAAGGAACAGAAGAATCTTCAAAGAAAAAAGTCTCAATCCTGGTCAGGTGGCTACTCAGATTGCTCTGGCCCTCCAAGAAAATATCAATCTGACCACGTGGTCCAAATATCAGCAAAAACTACAGTTCTGTCACACCCAGGAGTGGCAGAAGTTTTTATCCATTCCTTGTAAAAGAGCTCATACTGATCGGAATTTGGTCTGCTGGCTTCCCCCTCCAAGGGGCTGGAAAAAACTCAACACGGATGGAGCTTCGAAAGGAAATCCAGGTATGTCCGGAGGAGGGGCCATTCTCCGTTGCTCTTCGGGTTTAATTGTTGCTGCTTCTGCTCATAATTTCAATTTTGGCTCCAACCATCGTGCGGAGGCTTTAGCTATCCTCAAGGGCCTTGAGATGGCTATAAATCTTGGCAATGATCCCCTTCAAGTTGAAAGTGACTCCCTCAACATCATAAACCTCCTCCGATCAAATGACCCTGGCCATTGGTCGATCAGGAACATCATTGCTGATATTAGAAATTTACAAAGATCTTTCCTTCAAGTCCAATTCCAGCATGTCTTCCGGGAAGGAAATAAAGCGGCGGATCTTCTTGCTAATATGGGTGTCATCATCGAAAATCAGCAAAATTGGACTGATAACTTCCCGAATGACCTCTGTCAGATTGTTCAAAACGACACATCCCACTGCTGACTGGTGGATTAAAGGGCTGACTCGGGCTTCGGCTTGCTCGCCTTGGCCTTCTCAAAAGGCGGCGGTGAATATGGCGAATTTAAGTGATTTGACACTTAACACGGGTTACTTGATTAAGGTGCCTTGTAATGATGCGGCAAATCCCCGCACGAATGAGCTTTATTCACACATTAATCATCTGAGGAGGTGGCGGAAGGGTTTTAATAACATTGCCGGTCTCCTGTTCAAGCTGGTTTTCGTCCTCTCCTATTTCCGCCTCTGTGACTATTCTAATTCTCAGCTCATGGGGGGTCAATTGAAGCGCCTTGAGCCCGACAACTGCGAGTCGTTTAAGAATGATGGCGAGGTGTGGAGCATTTTAGTGGAAAATGGGATTGCCACTTTTCTGGAAAAAATGACTGGTTACTCGGCTCTGGTTTCTTATGCTGTCACTGCTTCGTGGTCGAGGGGTCGTGTCCAAATTGGTAGCACTCGGTTCACCATTTCAACGAACGCCATCGCTGATGCCACCGGGCTCCCTGCTGCGGGCGATATTTACTACAGGCGCTCCCTTCACGCCGAAATTCAAGATTTCAACGCCCCTGGTGACAGGCAAAGAAGTATCTCTCTGGCTATACCCGTGACTCTCTGCCCTCTCCCTGGGACAGAGTGGCGGAAATCATTATGAGGTACTTCACTATCGACGGAAGATACCGTCTGGTCTTCGGCCCCCATCTGTTCATTCTCTCCCATCTCCGATGGGGGAGAAAAATCAATTTGGCTGCCTTCCTTTTTCAGTCTCTGGAACATTCTGTTATGTTGGCTCGGGAGGGTGAGGGTGTCATCCTCCACCAAGGTTTACTTTATCTACTTTTTTCCGTCGCCGCTTCCCATTCCGACCTGCTCCGTTTCCCTCCCAAAATGGGTCGTCGCCGCCGCTCCCCCTCCCCTTCTTCTCGCCCCTCCTCCTCCTCCTCCCTCCGCTCCTCTCGGCGCCACCGCCGCCGCCGCTTGCTCCTCTCCTCTGGTTCGGATTCCGACGTGGCCATTGTGAGCCCCCCCCGCGACGCCTCCATTCCCACTGCTACCCCCTCTTTTCCTACGCCCATCTCATGTCTTTTCTTGGAGGACACTAATGCCAGTGGCCATGCTCCTTCTCCTGTCTCCAGCCCCGACTACTCTAGCGCGGCTGATCTTTTGGGGCTTGCTCATCTGTACCCTGATTCCCGGAAGCGGAGCAGGATGATATTAATCAACATGTGGCGGAACCCTCTTCTCACTCTGCGGGTACTAAGGACCCCTCTGCGTTGTTAAAGATTTTGCTGCTGACACTCCTCTCTCCCCTCCTGTTATGGACTCTAATACTGCTGATATTGAGTCTGCTGTTGCTAAAAAAGACCATAACAGAGCTGATATCATTTCCTCCATCCTAAGTAAACTTCAGCGTGCCTTCAAGGCTCTGAAAGCATGGGAGGACTTCACGGATTCCACCAGGGCAGCTTTGCCGACGACCTGCCTCGGAGCTTCTGGCGGGGTGATCTTCCATGCAACGACTCTGGCTCTCCTAGAGCTAAAAATGTTGTCGCTGAGCTGAAGAAGCTCATCTAATGTTTCTTCTCTTTTTCACGGCTCGGTTTTTCTTCGTTCTCCTTTTTGGAATCTTCTCGGGTATTTTTGCTCTGCAAATTCAAATGCTAGATCTGGCCTAATGGGCTTTTTGTATAAAGGTTGTGGGACCTTCTAAAACCCTCCTTTTACCCAATATATTCCAAAAACAATAGGTCTTTAAGACATTTTTTCCCGCGAATGTTCATGTCTATGTTTAAGACTGCAACTTTTGTTTCGCTTATCAAAATGTGATAAAACCTATACCATCCTAAGCATGGCGAAATTCTATACACGTTAAAAAAATTGATTTCGATATTTTTGATATAGTTATGGCGGGCAAACGGAAAGTGCTCCGTTTTCTAAAAAAATTCAAACCACTTTCACGAAAAAATCATAAAAATATATATTGCTCGAAAAAATACAAAATAAAATCCATCCCAAGATAGACAACGACATATAACTTTTCACCAAAGGAAAAAAACAAGATTTGGTCATCCAAATTGTGGGCAAACGGACTACAATCTTATAGGTTTTTAAAAAAAAAAAAACCAAGTCATATAATTTTGAGTGTTTAATATAGCTAAAATTGTCTATTTAAAAAACACTTTAGTAGTTTAGAAACTAGATTCCGGATGCTACGATTCATATTTATATAAATTTTGATAATTTTGAGTGTGCGCATTGCTAATAATCCCTACAAGTTGAGATTTCACTTTTTTTGCAATATGACGTCCACTTATGACCCCTTTTTGTCCACCAACTTGCTACACTTACCCCTATAAAGTGAAAATTTATATCAAATAATGGAAGAAGTAAAATTTTTAAAATAAGTGCATTGCACTTTTACAAAAAAATATAATCACTCAACGCACATGACAAAGGCCAGTGCAGGCTTCCCCATTACAATCATTGTCACACTCATCTAAGTCGTGATGTGTTGCTCTCCATTGTTCATACCTCCACTCATCAAGCTCTTCTAGTTGACGATCAACATCATCCCACCAATCAAGAACATTTGTTGATAAGCTAGGCTAGTTACCATCCGGAGGTGGGTGTACATGACGAGTGTGATGTCGTGGTACCGCCAAGGTATTGTCACCAATCTACTGTAGGGATTTTTTCATCGATCCATCTGCCAATGATTATGTATGTCCTAGTGATCCGAGGGTTGAACAAAAAATGAACGACCATCCTTGACATAATAACCATAGTTGATGGCTCCTCGAGACCATTCTCCAT
This sequence comes from Taxus wallichiana var. yunnanensis, assembly GCA_018340775.1. Classification (NCBI taxonomy): domain Eukaryota; kingdom Viridiplantae; phylum Streptophyta; class Pinopsida; order Cupressales; family Taxaceae; genus Taxus; species Taxus wallichiana. The sequence continues at coordinate 765,594,231 of CM031244.1, forward strand.
TCAAAATACGAAAAGTCAGTCGTTTTTCCCTATTTGGTCCAATATCGAAAGGGGGTGGATACATTGCATAATTTACCAACGTTATGGAGGCATTGTGAACCTCATCAACTTCCATGGTTGGGATTCTTCTTAAGAGTGTCCATACTCGGCTTTTCCAATCATCCATTTGCATAATGTGTAACAAAATATCCATACTATTATGAGGAACAAATTGAAACATGGTATTATGAAGAGCAATGACACAGATGGACATGGTATTATGAGGAGCAATGAAATAGATCGACATGGTATTATGAGGAGCCATTGAATATGTACGAACTTATCATTGTCTAAATCCTTTTTTTCATTCCCAAGACATGTTCATAGGTTTTGGAATGTACTATTATTAATACTTCCTAGCTTCCACATCCTTCCCATATCTCTAGAATCCTTCCCTTTTATCCACAATGCCCAGTTTATTAATCTACATTATATGATGTATCATCATATTATCCACAAAATATAAAATATATGCATTGGAGACAATTCACATAATATTAGTTATTCATAATCTAATAAAAAGGTATGTCTACCATTACACAAAAAGGAAATACAATGTGTACATATATCATATTGAAATGCCATCCATGGCAAGTGCTAACAAAGTTGTCACTTCTTGGTTTATAGTGTCCCTAGACACTTGACATACATCCAACCTACCTCTATTAACTTTTACATGCACATATGAACATTTCACAAAGTGAGATACACTCTCTAGTGCTTGAACTTGAAGAATAGAAAGATTTACATTGTTACATTGGTATACACCATTCATTTGTTTCACAACAAGCATATCGTGAGAAAACACACAAATGTTCTAAACTTCGTGGCATATTGCTTCCTCAAGACCCAATATCAAGGCCCTATACTCAACTGGTGGAAGGTCATAGTGGCATTTCCACAATTGTACCTCTCTCTACTATCTTGCTTCCATCAGGGTCATATAATATGAACGATGAACATGCAATATTTTCAGAGGTATTCGACACTCCATGAATTTCCAATCTCCAAATGGCAACCATGTTTACCTTTATAATGGACAAACATATATCGTAAGTAACAAAAAAATCATAATGAACACTTCAAATTTGACTTTTTCAATACAATGATCTGTAATTTAACATATGACAAGGCACTAAAACATTTGCTACCGAGTTCGTTCATTCTCGATTTCATATTGAAGATTTATGGAGTTAGTACTGTCTCAGGACATACACACTAAATGAGTTAGCATCATGTGTTTGTGAGGGACTTATTTTTGGGAAACATTGTATTAAAATTTTGTATTCCTTATATTACACTATTGGAATATATTTTGGATATCTCTTATTAAAAAAAAAGTTTATACATTAAGTGGAAGTATCTTAATCAAAATTTAATCCATTTTTTCAACACTATCATATTATGTTAATCAGTAAATAAAAGGGTAAGAGGGTCCCTCACCCTTTTCTATTAATATGAGAAAATAGAAGTTTACAAAAAATATCATCTTTAAGCAAACCAGTCATGGAGAAAACTTTGCAATATATAGAAGCAACCTTTTATGTTGGGATTAAAAGTAGTTAAACCAAATCAATCCTTAAATTACTTTCAAACAAGGGATTATTGTGGAAGATATAGAAAATGTACAAGATGTAGAAACTACAAATTTTGGAAATTAAATCTTGTAAATCTCAAATAAGGAGTTCTCGCCTAAATTAAAAGAGGTGAACAAGGAGAAAAAATGCATCTTTATGTGCTCCAAGTACATTCTTATCCTTCAAATTATTACTTTCCTTATAAATAATTCCATCATAGTGAGTCCTAATCCTCTTACTACGTGACCTAAACACCATATGTCTAGAACCATTCCCTTTTGAAGAAAATTTTCCTTTTTAACTAGACTCCACTCATTGGATTCAAATAACCCTAAAGAGATTTCATTTGAGGGGTTGTGAAGATTTTAGAAAAAAGTTACCATTACGCATTTGTTACGTAAATATAATTTTAACATAAATGAATTTTAAAAATCTAAACTTGTTATAAATTATATAAACATTAATAATTTTAAAAATATAATCAATTGCTAACACATTTTAATACTATGGAAAATATCAAAAATTGCAATCTATTCAAACTCCACATAATAAATACTATTTACCATTCATAGATGACATAATAAAGATTATTTCAATTCTTTTTAAAAAAATCATAACGAAATGTTATAAATAATTTGAAATACCTAATTTTAGTAAAAATTTGAATTAATACTAATTTAAAAAAACATATTTAATATTTAAGCTCGTGTGAATCAAAAGTATATTCTAACAACAAAATGAAATATATTTAAGCTCGTGTGAATCAACATTTTTCAAAAATTAAATATTTATATAGGTTTTTTTCAAACATGTCCAAAGTTTTTTAGTACAAAACATATAAAAGCATTAACTATTTTTTCTTGTTTTAGCAACAAACTTGGAGTTGCTTCCTTGTGCAATCTTTTTTGCACAATTTTTTGGATTTGTTTTCGGTTTTAGGATTGGAACTCCCATCTTCTTCACTTATGTGGAGGCTCGTACTTCTAGGCATCCTCCATCATGTCATAAGCCAAACCATATCCTCGTGAATGTGGCCACATAGTACGGACCTTAGGAGGTAAATAACAAATGTTTCTGACAAATTGAGTCGGGCCTTAACCATGGCTGAAATTTCCATTTGGGTGGCTTATTCGATGATGATGGTCTATGTAGACCACAAATGTGGACCTCCTAAATGATTCCTCCCTTTGGAATTTGGGAGTTGTTAACATTATCCCTATGGGATTAGGAGGAATGGAGCTTCGTGTATTCATTTTCACCACACAAAAGAGTAACTAAATACAACACCACACATGTAAACAGAAATATACAATTAATGTTAGTATGTTACATGACAAATCTAATATACATCATCCAATATGATTAAAAAATCACAATTTCAGAAAGCTAATATCCATGAAAAATTCAGGTATGAATAAATTCTCTTCGGTGGCGGCTTTAAAAACCTCTGCGCAACACAGTCTACCACCCGGTATCGATGCAGAATCCTAAGGGACAAGCCCTTCAACACACAACGATAGTTGGGCGTATCGATGTGGCATCCTAAGGGGTAAGCCCCTTCAGCACACATTGATTCTTGTCTTTGCAGAGGCACTTGCCCCCATATTCCGAATTGAGAGTGAGAGTATAAAAACACAAAAAAATTGTAGCTTCAAATTACATCATAAAAATATAACTAATAAAAAAATTTCTATATACAAATGGTATATGCACATTAGCATTATCTACAAATACAATGAATACAGAATAATCAAACTTACTCTAATGTTATTCCATTTAACAAAACTAAGATCACTCAATTATATTGAGAAATTACGAAATATTTTACATTAATTATATTATGAACAAATTAATGCTAGTCACAACTATGTCTAAAGAAAGATAAATTACTAAATCAAACCTAGTCACATAAATAAAGAAAGTACATGAATAATAAAATTGGAATACTCACAATACATAGATAACATCAAACATAAATAGCAATGCATTTACTCTCATATGTAATTTTTAAGAATAAATAACTATGCATTTAGAACACATCAAAAATGAATATTTACATTTCCAAGACATTCATTATGCATGTAGTTACGATGATGTTTTATGGACTATTCAAAATCATAAAGGCCTTAAATATTTTGAGGGATAAAATATCACCCATTAACTTGCTGCAATTTTTACAATTTCGTAAGGTTTTATGGTCAAAATGAGGTTCCAAGGAAGGGGAGTCATTTCAAATTGACTTGAGTCTTTTCTAGAAAATAGACTAAGGCCTTTGGGAAATTAAAATGATCATGAGTGTCAAATTTAAGTAGTAATTTTTGAAAAGTATCACAACTAAGATGGTACGGTTCTAATCGTGCCACTAAATTAGGTTTACATTTTAAGTTCTCTAGTTATTTATTTCTCCTAATATTTCTTGGTCTACATAACCTCACTATGTTGACCAATTTTGCATTGTGTTTTTATGACATTTGTCTTTTCAATTGAAATGTAATCTATATATTTTAGTTGTTTATGAATTTATTGACTAAATGATTAGGACTTAATATAATTGATATTTTATAAATTAAGGGACATTACGTCAATAATAACAACCTGAATTACTTCGATAAGGGGTAGTCTAACTAATTAAAAAATGGAAAAGAAATGGTAGAGTGTGAATAAATGACCCATTTTTATTCAACCATTTAACGATAATAAAGAAAAAGATAGTGTCACAATTTTATGATTCGATTTTGTCTCAATTTAACCGAAATGATATGCTATTTATCTAATGCAAGAAATCCATACATTCTGATAAAGCAAGAATACAACCGTTCTTATGGTTTGTAATGGTTATACACTACTATAAGTTACCTTAATATTGTAAGGGTTTTTGTCACATATATCTTATGAGATTTGTACTACACACATGATTGTTTATATTTTATTGTTTCTTTAAGTATTATGTTTATTCTTATTAAAATGGTTTCTTGATAATTTTTTTATGATTCTAAACCCTTGTTGTGGTAATCGAGACTTAATTTAGTATTATTGATCCATGTACACATTCATATGTTTTCTTTCACTTTTCTGGTATATATTCTAACTTAATATTTTTCCTCAATAAATTGAGAAGGTATATCAATTGATAAACGTCCTAATTTGAAATGGTAAGTATTATTATTTATAATATGAATGGTAAAGATGAGAGATAGAAGTTTATGTAAAAATAATAGAAGGCTTCAAAATATTAACTATACACAACATGCACAATGGAATATACATGGCACATGTAGTATGCCCAATATCTTACAAAATAGAACATCCATTATATACTCAATTCTTATGTATCTAAGTATTTGATGATAGTTTTTCACTTATAAAGAGAAACTAATTTACAAATTGTAGACCAATTTTAATTTATCAAATATCTAAGTATCTAGTTTAATAAATTATTTCAATCCTTCTAAAATATTTAGGGTTGTGTTTGGGTGATTTAAAGTGAGTAAGGGAAGTCAAGGTAGCCTTAATCTATGTTTTATCTTGATTATTTGGAGATGTTTATATAATACTATTATAATGTTGCTCAAACATATTAATGAGAGAGGTATTTTTTTATGAGTTATTTTTTCTTTTTATTAATTATATGGTTGGTATTGTTTTTTTATATTGGCATGTTAGTATATGGTGGAGGAATTTGTTAAAATTGAATTTGCGAATTTGTTAAAGTTAAATTTGTCGATTAAATTTCTTAAATGATTTAAGCTTTACTTTCCAACAAAAATTTATTTTTTCCCAACCCCTTTCAAATATTTTTTTAATCTTTTAAGAATAAAATAGATCACAAAAATTAAGCTTTTCTCCTCTTATAATTTAGACTTGCTTCCTACTTCTAAGCTGTTTGGGAAGAGAACCCAATCATATCTCATAAGATTTTAAAGTAGCTTTTCAATTATAGTAATTATAGTAAGAAATAGTTGAAAATTTCGTTGTTGAAAAACACATTGTTTTTCAACATTTTTCAAAATCAATTCCCATATTGGCTGTAGTTTCAAGGCATATATCTTTGTATAGTAAAATGTTGACTTGCAGTCAATATTGATCATTGCACACATCATTGTGATCATGGGAATCGATTGATGGTTCTTGGGTAAGATATCTAATAGACCTATACAACTTACCTCCTATGAGTTTACAAAAATAAAGTATCAAGACTTAGATGAATGCATTAGAAAATTAAAATAAATAACATAGTAATATAATAACTATTTCAATAAGACCACAATATGGAATATTATTGGGAATTAATAAATAATTTGGGGAAAAACATAATACAAACTAATATTTCCTAATTTCCCCTATGATTCCAAGATCTTTCATCATTTAGCCTTTCTATTGTAGTTTAGCTTCTAATATAAATATACAATTACTTTGTTTAGACATTTTGCTCCACGTGTCCCAAAAGTAACTCTATACCTTTTACCTTTAACATCGTGCACACTTCCACACACATAAGTATCCTCCACTAGGTTTTTAGGGAAAAAACATCTTTGTATGGGGAGTTAAAGATGGATTTTTTGGGTGTAGGGGAGTTATAGTCAGCTGTACGAGTTATATTCAACTAAATAGGATAATCAACTATATGACTTTAGATACATATGTTTAGAGACATTTTGTCAAACACTTCACAGAGACCATATTTCCTTGAGGCATTTTGTCAAAAATTCACATGCCTTGTCTACCTGGACGCCCTCAACTAAAGAATTATTAAAATAGACCATATTTGTTTAGAGATGTTGTGTCAAACATTTCACAGAGACCATATTTCTTTGAGGCATTCTGTCAAACAGTTCACTGGAGACCATATTTCTTAGAGGCATTATGTCGAACAATTCACTGAAGACCATATTTCAAGCACACAGGAGACCATATTAATTTGGATTTAGATAATTTTTGGGAAGAAATGGAAATAAATACTAGTTTGGGTCCAAGATTTATTAACTTTAAACATGCGTGTTTAACTTATATTGTGTCATTTGATGAATCAATTTATTTTGCACGCCATTTTGTGGTTGGAATTTCATTTATAATTATGAAAGTTGATTCCTAAATTTACGGTGAATCATTTTATTTAAAACAATGGTGGAGCGATGGTTTTGGAACATCCCTGTAAAACAATCGTGCCAAATTTAAAACAAATTTCCTATTTCAAACAAATTTTTCACCCATACAAGTCCATACACCAAATTTATGTGAGACATTTCGTCAAACAGTTGGTGTGAATCCATCAAACTGTCATAAAGAACATAACATATAAAGAGCGAGTAATAGTGAAGGGATGTATAAAGAAAAACACATTAATGAAAGGCAACATCTATAAAACAAATGCACGCAACAAAGATAATCACCCAAATAATGCCCATTTTGTTATATCCATATCAATGTCTGTTATTAATGTATGGTGCGAGCAAACAACAATATAAAATGGAAAAATCTCGCCAAACAAATCTACGAAACCACGAAACAACCTTTCGTGTTTTAATGAAAACATTATCCTACTTAACCATAAACACTGGGAAATGGGAATATGGATATGGCACTTACGATAGTAAAATGGAGAAAATCGTTGTCCTCCTCTGCAACTCGTTCCTCTGGCCTAGAAATAGTGAAACACTGTAATGATAAAAATCAAGGAGATATTATAACCCAAAAAATCATCTTCGCATAAGAAAGAAAGCACTTGTGATGATGTAAAAGAAACAATGGTATTTGGGGAATGTTTGTTTACTGAAGAAACACCGTCTGCAGGCTCGAATGGCTCCCTTCAGTGGCTCCTTCCTTTGACTTCTTTGGCTTAAGTTGCCTCCTTTTCCTCAGAAACATAGAGCAAAATAATTTCAAAACCCGCCTTGTCTTTTTCCCCGGCTCGAGCTATTTGGTTATCGGACGTCGTTTTTCGTGATTTTCCGTAGGATTGGAGATGATTTGGAGCTAGGGGGTATGATTCATTGGTGTGGAGGGACCGATGGCACGAAGATTAATAATTCAAATTCTAACACTCGACATCCACGTCAATACGTCTACGTCAATTGGCTTGCTTCCCCATACATGTCAATCAAGCTGTCAAGAGGTGTAGTCCCTATGGCAATTTCCAACCTTACGTCAACAATCTAGCTATGAACATGTGGAATGGGCCATCGAGACCATGTTGAAAGGGGCGCCATACATAGGTGCAAAATGTGTGAAGGTTAGCCGCTAGCTAGGTATATGTATATATATGTACGAATCTATATATACAGAGATATTTAGGACAAAAGGTCCTAAATACACGTGAAGGATTGACAAGTATCTTGTTTTTATTCGGCCTCATAGAGGACGATGTGGATTTAGATGTAGATGTGGAGGGAAACATGAGAAAATTCGTACCATGTCAGAACCGTGGGGGTTTCTAGAGCTATTGCTCCAATGACACTCTACACACACATTTCCATTCTCATCATTTACAGGGTCGAACAAGGAGCACTTGTCCCTCAGTTCCGGGGCAGGAGGAGGAAGAAGTGGTGGACGTCTCTCAGCCAAATTGCAGCTGCACTTCTTTTTGCAGGGTACCCTGTAATAATTAAGGGGGTTACGAGCTACATACCCTGACATGTTCAGGGTACTCTGTGCCCAACGACGAGAGGGGATTTCCTACAATGAGGGCAATCACCAAGGTCAACGAAGCAAAGGTATTTTTTTCTTTCATCTTTTTTTCTTTTGGGGAAGATTTGGTCGCTGGATCGAGTCCTTAGGGTTATATATGAACTTAGGGTAGCTGTGCGGAGTTTAGCTGTGTGAAAATACTGGATTTTTAAGAGAGAGAAGCTTCGAGGAAAAATTGGGTAGAATTATGATGCCGCAAAGAGTGGTCCATCAGCAGGATTAGTTTTCTGATGATTGGGCCACAAAAAGTGGTTACCAACATCTATTTCACAAAATCTCTGCTCAATTATCGCTCCGAGCTTGTCTCTGTTAACTATTATGGTTTTGGAAGGTTTGAAGGTTTTAAGTGGATATTTGTTGGAGAGTTCAAGCATCCGGAATCCATATTAATTAAAAGAGATTGTCAGGTAGAAATTGTGCAGAAAACAGATGTTCAAGCGGCTCTTTGTGGCCTATTACCACGACGAGTAATTGATTTGACTTTTGTTGCTCTACTTAATTGGAAGTATAGAGTGATGATCTGGTCTTGGGAGAAAATAGTGTTAGGGTTTTGGCTTTGCAGAATATTGGATTTTCATGTAGATTTTGATGGGACGGATTAGTTTTTGTTTCCATTCCATTTCTTAAAAAGTAGAGGAAAATTGTTCAGTTTTATTGTTTTTTTAACTCTTGAAATATAATATTCATTCTATTGTCAAATAAGCACTGGTATGCACCATCAAGTTTGAAATACCTTTTGGCTTAGAAGTCACTCCTGAGGGGCTTCTCTTCTGCACAAGTACGATGAACCCTGAGGGGGAAACAGTGTCAGGTTGTTGACATTTATTGGCAGGCATTGCGGTATATCCGAGTTTCACGGTGCTTTTGATGCGATGGAGCACCTTTCTTTTTGGCTTGGGTTAGACAAACTCTTTTTAACACCGGGTTCTTACTGAACATCAACACATACCACACATCACACTAGCTGAGTGCTACTACTGCATAGATATGGAGACCAGGCCTGCTGGTTTGAACCTGGGTCATCACTGGTGGTAACTGCTCCAGCTCACTGCCCAACAGACTGAAAGGATGGCTTTTCTTGCTCTTAAAGAGTTCCTTTATTTGTTGAAAAACAGGGAAAATTGCTTGTTATTACTGCTGTTAAAGGTAAATTAAAACACTTATCTTGGGAAATGCAATATCAAGTTTAAAGCACCTTTTAACTTGGAAGCCTCATCTCTGGAGGATAGTAGCAGAAAACTTTATAACCCACCTTTCCAAACTCTTTTGAATTCACCCCACTATAAACTATGCTGTTCAAATGTGCCGCTTGGTGCATTGGTTAAATCTGGCATTTATATGGTCAAAACCGTGTGCAATTCAAAACAATGGCGTGTAATTGGAAAAAGTGCAAATTAAATGTCATTAATTGCAAATAAGAGGAAATTATGTTTTTTAACATTTTTTTAAAATCATTTTTTAAAAATGCTGTTTTTTATCCTATTTTAAACCCGAGTAATTAAAGAACACTTACAGTTTGGTGATACCATGTTATTGCTATTTGTCATGCTAGTATACTCAGAAATTTTTCCTCTGCAAAAATTTGCTTGGTATTTTCATCCAGTTTCATTTAGGCGCGCCCACATTAACATTAAAACATGCCTAGTGGGGCCTGAACCTGGATCATCATAATGGCAATCCCTTTGTCTTGCCACTAAATCGTTGCCTACTGGACTAAAAAGGTTAAGGTAAAACTTGGGATGGAGCTTGTAGAGAATTTGGGATGAGCTTGGGTCTATAATATGTGTACATGTTTTAGTCACGTAATTTTGCTTGCTAGCTTGTTTTTATTTTCAAATCTTGGTTATGGAAAACCTGGTTTAATGCAGTGTTCCACGGAGTCTCGTAACGGGGAATGGGGGACGGGTCTCAAAGACGGGGGACTAAGGGCCTAGGTTTGGGGATGGCGGGGGATTGTGGCGCAAATATATATAGTACTTGAAACATTAATTATAAAAATGTATAAGAAACAACAAATGAAACTTTGAAATACCAAACACATTGCATGAACGGTGAAAATGTCAAATTTCAATGTATTAATATTTATATTCAAAATGATAATTACATTCAAAATTCAAATATAGTTGGCTAGTGGCTCAATGCAATGAAGATTTGGCACTTGCTCTAACTCTTGTTGTTACTTGTTGCTAATGTCGTCCCTCCTCCTTGCTAATGCTCTCACTCTTGCTTGCTAATGGTATTGCTCTCACTCTTGCTTGCTGATGCTCTCACCTTCTCACTCTTGCTCACTAATGCTTTCACTCTTGCTTTCATTTTTTGATTGTGATTTGGAGTGAGGGTGTAACTCTTATTTATAGTTTGTTTTGGAGTGCTTAGGGGGTGGGTGGGGCCCATTAAGTATTAGATTTAGGGTTGGGGGTCCAACTTTTTAAAAACAAATTGAATTAAAAAAGAAACCTTTAAGGCAACTTATGCTGTCGGGGATGCCGTGAGTCTCAAGATGGCCGAAAGACTTCTAGTAGTCTCTGGGATGTCCCGAGGATGGCCTAGAGTCCCCAAAAAATGGGGACGTCTCGTAAATATCCCCTTGTTGAGGGAAATGTTTTGGGGACGTCTCCAAGGTGTTGTTGTTGGTGGTGGGATGATGGAGGAATGTCCCCATGGAGTCTTCGAGTCTCCGAGACGTCCTAAGTCTTTGGGACGATAGATTTTGGGGGACGTGTCTATGTGGAACACTTATTTAATGTTAACTTGCTAGATTTTCAGCTAGAACTGGATTATGATATATTCATGGTCATTTTTGATGGGATGGTTTACTTTTTAACTCCCTCAAAGTTTGGGTGTTGGTATAAATAAGGGGAAAGAAGCGCATTTTTTTGTCATTAGCAAATGTTACGCTGACATGCTTTGTTTAGTGTTTGGCGGTAGGATTTCAGTCCAGTCCCCTTAAGACCATGTATTCTAGAATATGAGTTTTTCATGGTGAACTTTGTGAAATGTTTTTCTTTTTATTCCCTAAGAGTTTGGGTAATGGTAAAAATCAGTGAAAGAAGTGCTTGCTTATTGTTGCCATTGGCAATTGTTGGTTAGGAAGCTTTGGTTTAGTGTATGAGTGCCAGAATCCATTTCAATCCTTGTGGAGTTCCCGTTTCTCGAGATGGAAAGTTGATTATGGAAGTTTGCTGTTATGAACCTCACATGCAACATTAAAAATGCTCTTTATTAGCGATAGAGATCTCACAACTCAATAATACAAATATGAAATATATTTAGAATATAGATCAAACCTCTAAGGTAGGGCAACAACATACAATGCTTCTTATGGAAGGAAGCCACTCTACTCTATATCTCAATATGAGATCCAACACATACAATACTCTTCACATATCTCATATGAGTCTCATGCCTTTATTATATACCACTCCACTACCGCCACTAGCACTTTCCCACACTTAGGATAAATATAATTAACTAGTTGGATGACTAACAAAGCACATGCACCCCAATACATTATGTATTATTACTAAATATACAATAATACTATATACCTAGGTACATGAGATTTACTTTCAATTGGTTTGTAGTAGGGGCTATGTCTCATGGTAGAATATTTATTCAAAGTGTCACTGGAGGATTTGGTTGTGGCATATGAGCTTATTTATATTTACAAACTTTGGGATTGACTTATACTAAGTCACGAGGATTGGCGGATTTTATCCATGAAGTTTGAAATTTGCGTTTATTTATTTATTTATTTTAAACGCTTTTGACTGGAGCTATGAACTGAGAGGGTTGGTGGGACCCCACCCATTACAAACACTGAAAGATGAGACGTTGAAGCTTAGACCAAAAAGAGGAGACGAAGAAAGAAAACTACAAAACACAGCCAAAAAGACCGCGAAAGAACTACCGAGACTAGATCAATCATCATCAGAAATCTCAATTGCCTCTTCTTTGACATTGGCAAAAGAGAAGGAAGATGAAATATCTCTTGTGGGATATTTCTTAAAAATGCACAAATATAGAAAATTGCAGCAAAGTAAAATACTGATTTTTACTTAAAATGTCCAGCTAGGACAGCGAATGGTATTAAATTGATATCACAAAAATATTTGCCCACAGTGTATGAAATTTTGAGGGAAGCTTGCAATAAGTAATAATATACACTATGAAAACATTTTTTGGAATAATATATTGCTGCCCGAAAAAGTACAGCGTGCCCTAGGCGGCTGGAAAACTTCAGAGGTTCGTGACCCTCTAAATACAAAAGCAAAAATAAGGGTCTTTTAGAAATAACATTAATAGATACATGTGCAATAATGTTTCCACCTTCGATCTGAAAGCCAACCTGGAAAACCCCAAATAAAGGTTGCGTAAGTCGTCACGCTTGGAAAGGGGTTGGAAAATGATGGAGGCGTCTTCAATGAGCTGCCTTGCCCAAATGGCTGTCGTGAATCTGATCCGGAAGCCCACTGATTATCTTCCTCAGATGCCCCGAAAAACCCTCAAAATCGCCTCTTTGAAACCTCCGAAAAGATCTCTATACGCAGCCCAGAAAACAGCTCCAAAATGACAGACTAGGGTAGATCTCTCACTACCGAAGAATGCCCTGCTAGCTAGGGACGGGTCTCTCACCACCGAAGCTAGGGTCCCTGTGGGATTTGACTCCACAAGCTGTAGAAGCGACAGCAATCTGCACGAGAAGGGGTCAATAAAATGTATATGCAAAAAGTCCCTTTCCTTACTCCCCCAACTCCTTATATACTTCCCCGAGGCAAAAGAGCCCCAACAGACCCAATACGCATTTCTTTCTATGGAGGGGCCAATAAAATAAAGTGACTTAAGTTACTTTTCCCCTTTTAGTCGCCATGGTCCAAAAGTGACCCCCAAATGCCAAACATGAATATTAGTACCATGCGGCCCCTTCTCAAAAGCCCCCAACGTCCACAACCCCTTGGGTATGACCACGGCTTGGACTCGATTTGACCCTTAGGCCTTTGGCGTAGAAAAGGGGACATTACACCTCCCCATAGCTCCCAGCGTCCACAGCTCCTTGGGTCTGACCACGGCTTGGACTCGACTTGGCCCTTAGGCCTTTGGCGCAGGAAAAGGGGACATTACAGTCCTCCCTTCCCGAGAAATGCTTGACCCCAAGCATTATCCTCGTTATCATATGCATAAAAATTGAATGTTATGTTTGTGGAGCCTATTTTCATGTTAGAGTGTGGTACACCTTCTATGTGTTACACTCGGGTATTTTTACAGGCGGTCCCACTCGCCGGTGAGCGGGTCAGGGGTTCTGGGGCGAAGCCCCCGGCTTAATTTTCATGGGTGGTTTATTAACCCATGGGTAATGGGTAACCGTTATGGGTTGTTTTTGGGCCCATGGTTTTTCGGTACCCATTGTTTTGATACCCATGGTTTTTTGCCCATGGTTTTGATACCCATGGTTTTTGCCCATGGTTTTGATACCCACGGTTTTGTATCAAACTGCTTAAGCAATTGTCTATTTATATGGTCTTATGCATATGATACATGTAGACAAGCAAATGCACTGCTGCAGATGTGCTTTGAATTCGGGTGTGAATTTCAGAGAGTTCGTTGAGCATAGCTCCAAACGGATCTAGGTATCAGTATTGAGAGAGTGGAGGCTTGTAATAAAATCTGAGCAAGTGATTCTTGGTGGACGTAGCCCAAATTGGGTGAACCACGTTAAATATTGTCTTTCTGTGTTGTGTTATTTATTATGCACTTTTATTTGAGATCTGTAATATTTTCTGCATATTAGTTTCTATTGTTGCGATTCTGTAAGGGATTATTTCGCATATTTTATCTCTTATTTCCTAACACCGAATACCGCGCCATACGTTTCTCCACCTCACCCTGCCATCCACCAAGGATCCATGTAATCCGAGGTAACCAAGAAACCCCATGTCGTCATCATGACCTCCATATGGTACCGAGAGCAATGTTGTCCGTGAAGTGGAATGATATCCAAACCGACTCTCCATTGGTACCCGTCTTTGCCAAGTTTCCAATCGGTCCAATCCCTGCCAATGCAAAGTTATCATCACGGAATCACTCACGGCCTCTCCAATCAACTCCTGGGTATGAAAGTTCACTCTGAATCCTGTAGAGTCCCCTAAATCAACCTGTGAAGCAACCTGTTTACGCACAAATGGTGCTAACTCTCCCACCGACCGCACTGTGTGAGATCACGGCTCATCATATGTTGTATCTTGATGTGTCCGTGGAGGAAAGGTCCCAAGACTCAGTAGCGGTCAACCCGGCAATATCGGCACCCACGTAGTCCACCTCGTGCATGACCGAATGTGAACTCTAAATAACCATGAGTCAATTTCGTCTCTCCACTGACTAACACGTGGGTGAAATGCTCACCGGGCATAGAAGCGAGTAAAATACATAGGAGTGTTTTCCAATGTCGATTCAAAAATGATGAACCCCAAAGCTTTGACTTATCACACAGTTGACAAACCGTATATACCGTATAAAGTTGGGGATATCATCCTCAACCCATGCCATATGAACCTCTCTCGACATAAACCAAAGAGGTCTCATCGCACTCAAATGCCCGATCACGGAAGGACAATGCACATGTCGCAATATCTCCATCCTCAACCATGAATCTATCACAAGGCTCAATCTTCCCTGATAGAAGATCATCTCATCCTCAAATTTGTAGTTGTCATCCTGTATGTGACCATCCAGAATCTCACCAGTGTGTCGGTTCTTGGAGTACTCAACAAACAAATGAGGTCTCTAGTCTACCAAAACTTCGGATAACCAACATAATGATAAGCTCGGATGATCTGACCTGTAATACCAGCCTCGATACTTTCAGTTTCATGTGCAACATTGCTGGCCACACCTACATCCGTCATACTCCACATCGATCCACAATAATAAAACTCCTCACCATGCCGGATCGTCCTCTCCATCCCCTCAACTGTAACCATCCCTTGGTGCTCCTGCAGATACTCCCCTCAAAATCACATTCCTGCCCTCGGACTTAAACTTCAGCCCTATCGTTTGAAAGTTAGTCCGAAACTCTCACCAAGAGAGTGAAGCCACTACACTCCCCTCTATGTTGGTCACTCCTGAGCTATGTTGGTCACTCCCATTCCAATAATGTGGAAATCATTGGTAATGTATAGTTACCCCTCGTGATGCTCACTTGGGAACTCCGCCGTGTGCACCTCAAAGACTCTCCATTGGCTACTGACCTCGTTGAGGCCCTCAAAATCCTCTCGCTCGTAGTCCTCGCCTCTCAACCAATGAGGCATCAATACGGTTGTGGGTTGACCCGCTATCAATGAGTACCCCAACAAGTGACCATGCATAACTCCTCTAATCCTAAATGCCTTGACATCGAGTACTAGCAATGTGGCTATAATCTCCGAGGAAAAGTCTTCTCCTCCCGCCCGCATTAGCACTATCCAAAGTAACTCCATCTCCATCATCCATCTTGTGAGTCTCTAACTCTCACCTTTGTCACCCTTGCTATCCTCGAAGACTTCAATGAATGGAGCCTTCCCTCTACCTCTACAATCATATCCTGGAATCCAAGGTGTGTGGCAATCGAAACATAGTTTCTTTCGCCTCAACTCATCTCCGTGTTCTCGGGAAATGATTGGCTTTTTAAACATCTCCCGCCTTGGTGGAGGCTCCCTCTGCTGACGTTCGTCGATCCAGATGGAAGTTCCCTTTGTTGAACGCGAGGTGGAGCCATCGGCTTTGGAGTGGATAACTCCAAGTCCCGAGCTTTCCTAACAGCCCCGTGCAAGGAAGAAGGTTCAAATGCCTTCACAAATCCAGTAAAGCATCAGTCAAACTTGCTATGAACAGCAAAATCAACCTCCTCTCCGTGACATCAGGTACCATGACTAGTAATCTCTGAAAATCTGCGATGTACTGATCCAGGGGACCGGTTTGTCTCAAATGAGTCCACTCCCTGAAATACCTGTCAGGGTCCCTCCTATCAAATCTGCTCACCAGCCTCTGCGCGAACTCTGCATGAGTCGTAATGTGTATGTGTCCCTGTGTAATCAGCCCATGATGCCACCAATCATGAGTGTCTCCCTCAAGATGCGAGCTTGCAAACTTAATTGCATCTTCCTCGCGCATAGGATTCAAGTCGGAGTATGTCTTCAGCTTCTAGACCCAAGACGGTGCAAGTACACTTCTTAGAACCATCAAAGTGTGGAATGGAGATCTATCCCAATCTCCTTTGTAACTCTGGTACCTATTTTTGATGATCTCTCTTGGGTCGACTGCCAATCTTCATTCTGCAATATTCTTGGAATGACATGTTGTTACGAAAGCCCTCACTCCAGATCTGGTTCCTCTCCCAAAAAGACTCCTCACCCAAAATATCTACAAGGTTGTTGACTGTGAAACTTCCGGATCCTTCAAGAAAGAAGGTTCGTGAAGCCCCAAAGGCTTGGTAGAAGGATGGGGAGGCCGCTGCCCTGAATGTCCACTCTCGCCTCTTTGACCCTGTTGTCCCATATTGCTATTTTCTCTTCTCCTTATGACTGCTGTTATACACAGTCCAACAAGCTGAAGATGATTAAAAAATATTCTCTTACCCTTTTTAGCAATCATAAAACCAATGCTAGTACCTTGAGAGGTACTCTCCCTTCTTGCACCGGAGTCTCCAATGAAGAAATCATGCTTGCCAACACTTGTAATCCCAAAAGACACATTTGAATTCCTTCTTTGGCTTATGAAATCAGTCACAAAGTTTTCTACATCAGAATTGATAGTTTTGGATAACTGCCACATATTACCAGGATCCCATAGCTTATAATGCCCCTGAGCCCTTGTATCATGTAAGGTCTGCCATCTTTGCTTCTCTTGTATCTCCTCATAAAGAAGATTATCACAAGGTTCACCTTCTATCGCTACTTTAGAAACCTCCAAAACAGCACCATCCCTATTGTGATTCATGATTTTAGACGGAGAATAAGTGGAACAAGAATCAACACCTTTCACAATTTTATGCTCATTACTGCTTGGTAAATCCATCCCATATGATAATGACTTATTCTTTGGAGGATTGATAGGTACCTTTTGGATTGAAATATCTTTTTCAGTTTTGCAACCAACCAACCATGTTTGTTCATACCTTTCAATGCCATCAATGTCCTCCGTGTGTTCAAGATAGACATATGTTGAGCTGCCCCCAACATTGTTGCCTGAGTGCCTTTCAAGGCCATCAATGTCCTCCATGTGTTCAAGATAGACATATGTTGAGCTGCCCCCAACATTGTTGCTTGAGTGCTGTTGAAAGTATCTGAAAGCTGATCAAAAGTTGCTGGTTTGGAAATTACAGCAGGTTGCAATTTTACACAAGTGTCCATGCGAGGCTCCTCATGTGCCAACTGCTCCATAAAGTCTTCTTTTGTGGGTGTAGGCTTCCTTGCATCATTTGCCCACATCTTTTCCTTGAACTCTTGTTGGTGTTGTCTTGCTTGGGCGGCTATCAATCTAGCAGCTCTAGCTCCGCTATTCCATTCCTCACACCATTTTAGAGTTTCCATTACATCCTCTTTGTTTGCATATACAAATTCCTTCTCTTGAGTTGGAATAATTTCTCTAACAAGAAAAGTTTCACTAATGCAATTATTTTGCTCAATGGAAATCATATCTTTTTTTTAGAAGTTTCTTCTACAAACGAGTTCTTTTGTGATTCGTAATCTTGGCATATGATGACCTCGTTTTGGCTTCTTTATCAATCTTCATCATGCAATAATCTGGAAATGGCATATTATCTCTGAAACCCCTACTCAAAGATTGGTACTTCCTCCAACAAGAATCCTCATCAATCACCTCTATTGGCCGCCCTCTATCACTGTTCTCACCATGTTCCTTATTGTCCCTAGGTCTGCTTTGATTCACATTCTGAGTGAGCTGACTCAAATAAAGGTTAGTGGCTTCCTGTTGTTTCACCATGTTGGTGAACATTTCCTTCATAAAACCCCCTTTGAGATCTTTCCAAACTGCCATATTTAACCAACACAGGCTGGAGGAACAACAACTCTGATACCACTGAAATATCCCTTATGGGATATTTTTAAAAATGCACAAAATATAGAAAATTGCAGCAAAGTAAAATACTAATTTTTACTTAAAATGTCCTAGAAGGACGAATGGTATTAAATTGATATCACAAAAATATTTGACCACAATGCATGAAATTTTGAGGGAAGCTTGCAATAGTAATAATAAACACTATGAAAACATTTTTTGGAATAATATATTGCTGCCAGAAAAAGTACAACGTGCCCTAGGCGGCTGGAAAACTTCAGAGGTTTGTGACCCTCTAAATACAAGAGCAAAAATAAGGGTCTTTGGAAATAACATTAATAGATACAGTGCAATAACGTTTCCACCTTCAGATCTGAAATGATTGACTGAAAACCCCAAATAAAGGCTGCAAGTCATCACGCTTGGAAAGGGGTCGGAAAATGATGGAGGCGCCTTCAATGAGCTGCCACGCCTTGCCTAAATGGCTGTCGTGAATTTGATCCGGAAGCCCACTGATTATCTTCCTCAGATGCCCGAAAAACCTTCAAAATCCGTCCTCTGAAACCTCCGATAAGATCTCTGTACGCAACCCAGAAAATGGCTCCAAAATGACAGACTAGGGTAGATCTCTCACTACCTAAGAATGCCTCGCTAACTAGGGACGGGTCTCTCACCACCGAAGCTAGGGTCCCCGTGGGATATGACTCCACAAGTGTAGAAGCACGACAATGACAAGAATCGCACGAGAAGGGGTCAATAAAATGTATATGCAAAAAGTCCCTTTCCTTACCCCCGCTCCTTATATACTTCCCGAGGCAAAAGAGCCCCAACAGACCCATTACGCATTTCTTTCTATGGAGGGCCGATAAAATAAAGTGACTTAAGTTACTTTTCCCTTTTAGTCGCCATGGTCCAAAAGTGACCCCAAATGCCAAACATGAATATTAATACTACGCGGCCCCTTCTCAAAAGCCCCCAACGTCCACAGCCCCTTGGGTATGACCACGGCTTGGACTTGATTTGACCCTTAGGCCTTTGGCGTAGAAAAGGGGACATTACACCTCCCCATAGCCCGGCGGCCCACAACTCCTCGGGTCGACCACGGCTTGGACTCGACTTGGCCCTTAGGCCTTTGGCGCAGGAAAAGGGGACATTACAAGAACCCACGGTGTTGCCCCGAGTAGCCATACGACCGCGGCCATCACCGATAGAGGCAATTTTAAACAGAAAGTGTATGTAGGGCGCAGCAGCCTCTCGCAATGCCATAACACCCGGTGGTTCAGTAAGGCGGAGGAGCATGAATCTCCGATAGATCAATGGAAAGGAGACGACAAGGTCCGGGTTTGGGAATCACAAAAATCGATGATAGCCTATGCGAATCGGGTAAGGGCATGATTTCGTTCCTCCAAGCATTCCACCAAAGCACGATTGACCCATCCAACTTCCAGCGGGACCTCGAATAGGAATAAAGTGGCCAAATTGCAATGATCCAATTCTTCTTCCAAAGCAATCCTATGAGAGGGTAAGATAAAAAAATCGATAATCAGTAACAACTTACAATTCGTTTCCGATAACGAGAAGCAAATTTGAAACAAACACTGAGGCAATCTTGGAATTAACCCGAGCTCTTTTGGAGTCGCAGAGAAATGTAGCACAAGAACATGTTCTATGGCCTCACCAATGATGACGAGCCAATTCTAAAAATCCTCTTAAGACGGGACCGAGAAATGGAATTGAAGAAGGCCATTTCTCTTTTGTCGCATTGTACGAGTAAAGTTAAACGGAAGAGAGGGTACCGCCATGGAGACAAATACAAAAAGGAGAGGAGTCGAAATGCAGATAGAGGGCGAGGTACATGCAACTTTAAAAAGAACCATACAAGCCAAGGTGGAGGCAATTAAACTTCATTGAATTGGCCATCACTAATAATAATTGCCCACATCCCTTCCCAAGCTTCGACTTGCTTGGAAATAATGACCTCGTCCCGCGAAGATGTACTATAGTTGGCCAATAAATCGGCCGCTTTATTAACTTCTCTAAATGCATGGGTGGCTTGCCAAAAGCTTAATTTGTCTAACCAAAACATAATATTGTTAAGATAATAGTTAAGAGCCCAATTCTCCGAGCCACCTTTGCGAATGGTGTGAATGATCACTTGAGAGTCTTCTTCAATAAATAGATGCTCGCAGCCGAAGCGACTACAAGTTTCACGCCTTCAAGTAAGGCTTGAGTTTCAACAAGATTACTAGAGCCGACCTATAATGGAAAACAACCGACGATTAAAACTTTCCCATACTCATCTCTAATTATACACCCCGCCCTCGATATACCAGGATTGCCCTTGGAGGTTTCGTTGAAATTTAGTTTGCAAAATCCAGGGGGGTGGGAAATTCACGCTTTTTTCTAAGGTTGTGAAAAAGTTCGATAAAGTTCGAGTACAATTCTTCTAAAAACAAAGAAAAAATTCACATAAGAAGCTTGGCTTAAAAAAGCAATGAAAAATAAGTGGGAGATGTGTGGAAGTGTCGAGCACAAGTAGAAAAGTTGCCTTGTGAGGGAGCATGCCCTAGTTGTCGACTTTGATATATCTTTGCACCACAACCATCTAACTATTACCATTTTTGGTGCTAAGTTCTTTGCAGGGCTATTTGTCTTGAGACGACATTTGTCTTGCCTTAGAGGATGCTTTTGCACAAGTTTGAAAAGCATGAAGGACTCTTTACATAAGTGCTCACGATGCTTTTGCCTCGATTTGAGAGGCGATCACAATGAGATTAGGGCTATGCAACAAATGAACCTCCATGCAAAAGTGTGAACATATATACCGTGGGTTGTAGAAAAAATCATTTGTGTCTCCTTGCCTTGTTTCGCGTTGTTATAAAGTTTAGGTTATAAACTATATTTTTATTTTATGTTTTGTTATTTATTTGTTTATTTTAATTTATTTTTATGTTTTTAAGTTTTATTTTATTTTTCTAATTTACTTTTAGTTTTGTTTTAATATTTCTTCGAACATTAGTTATGTTTTTATGCACTTTAATTTTAAACTTAATAATTAACATAAGTTAATGAACTTTAACTTTAGTTATATATATTTCTATGAACTTCAATATTTTTATAATGACGAACTTTAGTTATGTTAATATTTTTATTTTAATGAACTTTATAATTTAAATCTTATATTTTTATGATTGGTAAGTCTTGGAAAGGCTCCAAGGGCCATTACAACAAGGATATACAATAGATTGGAGCGTAGCAATGGAATCTTTAATGATAAGAAGGCTTCGCCAAAAGGGTGGGGAACAAAGTGGTTTGGGCTATTGGTGCTAACCTCTCGGTTGTCAAGTTTAAAGAAAAGTCTAGCATTCCCCTAATGAGAGCCAAATTATTCTTTCTCTGGTTCTGAATAATAATGTGATTTTCCAGAAGCAAACTAAGATGTTTCTAAGAAGTTCAGTTAGATGGGTTAAACCACCTTCGAATTGGTTCAAGCTTGACTTTGATGGTACTTCTAAAGGTAATCCGGGTCCTGCGGGTGCAGGGGGTATTATCAAGAACAATGATGGTGAATTGGTGGTAGCTTATGCTGGTCCATTGGGTGTTCAGACGAGTCATGTTGTGGAAAGCTATCTCTGCTTTCTGGGGCATTTCTTTGGCTGTAACTCTAAAAGTCCCTAAATTATTTATTGAAGGGGACTCTTTAAATATTATACAAGGTATTAAAAAGGAGATCAAAGTGAGTAATAATGTCGAGAATTTCATGGATGGTATTCATATTTTGATTGATAGTTTTGAAGATTTTTTTGTGGTCACTTTGAGTGGGAGGAAACAAGTGTGCTGATGTGTTAGCTAACTTAGGTGTTAAGCTCCATGCTAAATCATTATGGAATAGTCGGGACTCAACCATGCCAATTAATAATGTCACAAATGGAGATTGATAAGTTTTTTTCTTATCATGAGATGCGGATTTGTGTTTGGTTTATTGTTTGTAGTACCCAATTTGGGATCCTTTTCTTCAGAATTTCCTTGGTTTTTTTCTTTCTCTTAGGTTCAGAGCTTCCAATCTGACGATGGGAGGAGACAGAGTGCACGTTGAACTTGCGTCTTGTATTACTCTGCAAAGGGATAAAGCAATTTGGTCTATACTTAAAGGTGGGAGTCTTACCAGTTTTATGCATAAGTTGAAAGGGAGTGATCGTGTTCTTGTCGTCAAATTTTCTACAGCTTGGGATAATGGCGTTGTTTCTCTCAGAGGGGTTTCTGTTCACATGTCTGAAGATCTGAAAGTGAAGGTTACGGGTATGCCCTCAGACAGACTCAAACTCTTTAAGGACAGGTCTCGACGGAAGGAAGAGTTGGAAACCTTTTTCCGCTCGGATGAGAGGATCTTGTTTATGGAAGATGGGATAGCGCGACTTGCTCTCCCTGGTAGATGGTCGGAAATCTGTTTTCATGTGATGAAATATGTTACCTTGGACGGTAAATTCTGTAAACTTCATACACACCATTTTTCCCTCCTTAATCATTTCAGACACCATAAGGGTATGAGCATTCCTTTTTACTTAGATCGCTCTTTGAGCACTTATGTTAAAGATTTCCAAGCTAAGAAGGCTGTGGCATCCCTTCACCAGGGACTCATTCTGTTGCTTTTTAAGGCTGGTTCTCCTGTTATGGGTACCAGGATTAATTTGGTTGCTAATGAGGATTGTTTTGCTGATGATCCAGATGATTTCCTTCCTCTGTTGGAGAGAAGGAACAAGTTAAAATGGCCGGTTAACCGTGGCAAAGATGACAGTGTTGCAGCGGCCTTGGTGTTACATAACTTGTCCTCGGGTGGATTCCTGGGTTGAAACGTAGTCAGGAAGAAGATGAGGCAAGGTTTCGTGATCAGATGATTGAGAGAATGGAGAGCCTGGAACATATGGTGGAAACTTTGTTGGCAGACAAGAGTAACTTGCTTCGTATTGTAAAAAAACCTAAAAGCTGAAGTTATGCTCCATGGGCAACGTCTTGATGTGCTTCAGGGTAAGTTTGCTGAAGGGGAGTTTAAAGGGAAGAAGTTAAAATTGGTGCTCAGTAGTTCAGATTAGGAAGCTAAGGATTACTTTCATAAACAGGATAAAAGGGAAGGACCTAGTTCTAGAACTAGGTTTAGCTCTAGGTTCTCTCATCTGTAGCAGCTATTTTGCTGGCTTTTCCTCCCTTGGTGGAGTTTATCATGGGTTTTTCTTCTGTGTAATGAGATTTACCTAGTTCGTTTCTTGGCTGTTGTTTGAGTCAAGTCCGTTTGAATCTTTGTTGTTGGTCTTTTTGTCTCTTGTGGGCTCTATTATATATCCTTTTTTTTTTTTTTGATTGGTAAGTTTTAGTTGTAATGGCCCTTGGAGCCTTTCCAAAACTTACCAATACAAATGAATTTTAGAACCATCACCCAACTCCCACTTAGCACCACGCCTTAGAAGAGATTTACATTTTAGAAGACCATTCCAAAAAACAGAACCAGACGGCAAAAGATCTGCATTCAGAAAATAATCCTGACTTCTCTCATTGTTCAAATATTTAGCCTTAGAAGAGATTTACATTTTAGAAGACCATTCCAAAAACAAAACCAGACAGCAAAAGATCTGCATTCAGAAAATAATCCCGACTTCTCTCATTGTTCAAATATTTAGCTTTTAAAATCCTAGCTCACGGCTCCTCATTCATTAGTCTCCAACCCGATTTAGCCAAAAGGGCTTCATTCATTCCTTTAACATCCTTTAGGCCAAGACCTCCATGACTTTTAGGAAGAGTAACTTTATCCCAAGCCACCAATGGGATTCTATTTTTAATTTCCACACCAGACCATAGGAGCCTTCTTGGGATCTGAACTATAATCTTCCTAATCTTTCCAGGCATCTTGAAAACAGACATAAGATAAACAACTAAGCTCTGGAGAGAACTTTGAAGGAGCTGGACTTTGCCTGCTTGGGATAGAAGGCCTCCTTTCAGGCAACCAACTTCTTCTTGAAATGATTAAGAAGAGGATTCAATTTTTAACTTCTTCTTGAAATGATTAAGGCAACCAACTAGGAGGATGGAACGAGAACAACACGAGGGAGGGCTACCCAACATTATTGAGGAATTACTACATAGGCTGGAAATCGTTGAATCCTCCAACAGGGCTCTTCGAACAGAGGTCTTCGAGCTCACTTCGCAGATGGAGAAGGTGGAAGTAGACAATATCTCCCTTCGGAGATCACTGACAGATCCCACATCCCACTCTCTCAACATCGTTAATGACCAGCTGCAAGCGGAGATTCTGGACCTTAAACACAAGCAAGAAGAGTTCAAAACTCAACATGAAAATCTCAAACAAACAAAATCTTGGGCCCAAGTGGTAAAGGAAAAAACACAGTTCCTCCTCTTGTAGCGGTAGAAGTGGTGCAGGCAAAGCTGATTGAAGAACGAACCAAGTGAGCTAGGGAACTTAGTCTCAAAGTGAGAGGGCTGCCCACACCTCCCCTTCATCAGACCGATGGCCATAGGCTCCGACTTTCTCACCAAAAAATTGCAGCTTCTCGATGTGCAGCTTGACAGAGCATGGCTTGGATTGGACTCACACTTTTTCTTCGTTTTAAATCAGTGGAAGATAGACTTAGAGCACTCAGAGCCAAGCGCAAGCTATTCTCCCTCCCCAATAAAATCTTCCTTGACGAAGACCTCACTAGAGCACAAGTTGCCGAACTCAAACAATCTCGTGAAGTGTGATGACAACTAGAAAAGCAGGCAAGTGGGCTGTTATTTGTAATCTCAGACCTGTTATCCGAGACACTTTCCCCGGTTGGTCTCCGGTCGGTCCTAAATGACGGTCTCATTTGAGAGAGGCAACAAAACAGAACATTTCCATTGCATGTTGGAATGTTAACGGGTTATTCTGGGTTTCTGGGTGTACTTATGACGCTTTGGGTTTGTAAGACCTTTTTGTCACTGAGACTCATGAGAGCCCTGTTCGCCCTCTCTCGGAAATTAGGGGGTACCATTGGCTTTCGATTTGTAGGCAGGAGACTAGAAGTTTTGGTGGTGTCAGGGGTTCAAGCAGGGTTGCTTGTCTGGTTAGAGAAACTTTCCAAAACAACATTTTGGCGGTCGCTACGAACGAGTTTACCCGTTTCCTTTGGGTTAGGATCAGTCGGACCTCACCCCACCTTAGAAATTTTTTTCTAGTGGTCTGCTATTTCCCCACTTCCTCTCCCTATGCCATTCATAATGGCCTTGACGGAACCCCTTCTTTGACCTCTACACAAGTATTTCTTAGTTCTCAACTATTGGGAGGTCATTCTTTTGGGGGATTTCAATGCGCGAACCAGAAACCTCCAGGTCCCTCTTCATGACAGGATCGGTGATGTGCTTTGTACCTCCGAGGTTGATCCTGACTCTATTGGTCTTCAGAGAGAGTCAGAGGATTCTGCAGGACCCTTGACATCCTATGGCCGACATCTCTTACAGTTGGGTGAGTCCCACGGGCTGCTGATTTTGAATGGTATTCCGTGCTTTCTTGACTCCAGATTCTTCACTGTACACCTCATTGTGGAGGGCTAGCGTAGTGGACTACATTTTAACTTCCTCTAACTTGATTCCTCACATCCATCACTTATCCATCTCCCCCATCCCTCTTGCCGATCATGCTACCCTTTCCTTCTCCCTGCAGGTTAACCCCCTGGTCCTACCTCATTTCCGTTGCCCTCCACGTACTATTCTAAAGTTCGGTGAAGGTGACCTTGTAACCTTCTCATCCCACCTCCGTCAACTTCTTCCTCCCTGAGCCTCAGTTCACCTCACTTCCCACAAGCACGAAGTACAACCTCCTCTCTTCCATTATCCACGAGGTTGCCTCTAAATCTTACCCCCACGTCACCCTCACCCCTTCTAACAAAAAAACTTGTCCTATGAACCAATGGTATGATGAGGAATGTAAAGCCCTCCACCGACAACTTCGCCGTGCTTCTGTTCATGCTCTCCCTTCCTTTCCCTCTCTCAAGTCCGCTTATCGCCACAAGAAACGCATGTTCATTTCTCGGCGGAGACGAGAGCTCCGTGAGTCCCTTCTACACTCTCCCAAGCATTTTTGGCATACCATTCTCCTCGACACTCCCCTCTCTCTCGCAAGACTTGGATCCTAGCTCCATGTATGCCCACACCTCCACCCTTTACGATGTCCCCGGCTAGTTTTGATTCGTGTGGTGTCCCCATCTCTACGCTTGTCACATCTTCACCCACACGAATGTTAAAAATGCCATCTCAGCTATGAATAATGGTGAGCAATGATGGACGAGGAGGGCTTTCAAGCTGAACTCTTCAAACAGGGGATTGGCATCTTGAGCAACTATTTAGTGGATCTCTTTAACCAAGTGGTTTGTCAGACAGCTTTCTGTGTGCTTGGTCCCACCACATTATTCACCCCATCCACAAATAGGCCCTACTTCGGACCCCAACAACTATAGAACGATCATGGTGGGTCACACACTCGCCAAACTTTATGCCACCGTCCTCCACACGCACTTATCGAGTTTGACGGACCAGAACCATATGCGGGTTTTGTCCAACCTACAGACTTCTGACCACATCCTCACGCTTTGGGCCATCATCGAGGAAACATGCCACCGTTCTTCCAAGGTTTTTTGCTGCTTTGTCGACCTTCGGAAAGCCTTCGACTTTGTTTCGCGGGAAGCTCTCTTCCTGAGGCTTAGAGATTGGTATCTTCGAGACTCTTCTAGCTGCCATCATGTGCCTATATGAGGAGGTTTTGGGCCGTCTTCGCACTGCTACTGGGTTCTCTAACTTCGTCAGGAGTACCATTGGGGTCAAGCAGGGCTGCCCTTTGT
The DNA here is from genome assembly GCA_018340775.1 of Taxus wallichiana var. yunnanensis. NCBI lineage: Eukaryota > Viridiplantae > Streptophyta > Pinopsida > Cupressales > Taxaceae > Taxus > Taxus wallichiana. The sequence goes on from CM031244.1 coordinate 765,621,445, forward strand.
CGCCTACATTGTTCAATATCTATATTGATGAGTTAGATGATTTTCTCAGGGATCCAGGAAGGTGACGTGTGTCTTGTCAACCAGGTTCTAGTCTATATTCTTCTTTTTGCAGACGATGTTGTCCTTCTGGCCTCCTCGGCAGAGGGCCTACAGAGACAGTTGGATGCCTTAGCCCTCTTTTGCGACCACAGGCAGCTGACAGTTAACCTTGCTAAGACCAAAGTCATGATCTTCAATGCCCTGAAGACATCTGAGTTTCATTTCTTCTACAAGGGGGAAGAGCTTGAGATCACCAACTCTTACACTTACTTGGGAGTACTCTTCTCTGGACCTCGCTTCAGTTTACGACCGACACTTCAGCCTCGGGTTAATAAGGGCTATGGCTCCTTGGTGATCTTGGAGAGATAGTGCTTCCGCCATCACTTCTAGGACACCCTGTCCAAGTTATCCCTCTTTGACTCTCTTGTCAAACCCACTGTTTCTTTATGGCTCGAGGTTGGGGGCCTCCTTACTTGAGTCCGATTGGGCTGTTGTGGAAAGAGTTCAAATCCTTCTTCTTAGATGTTTCATCAGATGCAAGGAAACAGTTCCTCACAAGTATTATCCTGGTAGAGTTTGGAGCTTGTCCCTTTAGGTTGGAAACAATTTTTGGCTTGGTTTCCCTCCTACATCGTATTCGGAAGCTTGTTGACTCCTTTGTGGGTAGGGACAGGTATCCTTACCTCGCTTATTGCTCCTCTGCGGCCATTGCCTCAACCGATCGTTCTAGTCGTTCTCGTGGTTGGTATTTGGTGTCTCACGACTTCGAGTCTATTGGTATTCAGACAGATCACCTCCCACCATACAACTTCTCCCTGGACGCTCCCGCCCATCTCCTTCCGAGTAAGCAGGATCTGAACAGGATCATCAGAGATGATATTTACAAGTAATTCATCCGGTGTACAGACCTGCCCAACCCCTTGGAGGGTTACGCTCGAAAATGGCCTTCTATGTTGCACATTGTCTTGAAATCAACGGTCTTATCTCTCGGCCCTAATATATTTCCAGACACTGGACTCATGCCCTCCGTATTTCCTTTGGTCAATTCAGGGTTGGTTCTCATAGACTTAGGGTTGAGAGTGATCATCAAAGTTGGATCTGCTTTGAGCGGATTTGCTAGCTCTATTCCATCCAGGAGATTGAAATGGAAGAGCACTTCATCTTCCGTTGCCCCATCTACTACGAGATCAGAGGGAGATATCACTGTCTGTTTAGAGAGTGTTCGAATTTCACTGACTTCTTTAGATACCATGATCAGAGATGCCTTGCTCTTTATCTTCATGAGGCTCTTAGGCTTCGGGAGGAGACCCTTCACCCCCCTCTAGGTAGGTAACTATGCAGCTGATCACTTCCTTTTTCACAGTGCTCTCACTTGGAAGGGGCACTAAGCGGCAGAGTGATACCACTCATGACTACCAGACGAGATCTATTCAGAGTCGAGGTATTATTTCACGCACTGTGGACGGCTAGACACTCACAAGTTTGAGACCTTCATCTCACAGAGGGTCTCTTAGATCCACTTGACGTACGCGAAGAGCTCTCCCCTCCTCCAGACATCAGCACCCCGGATCTTACACAACCCTTGGTCCGGACTCTAGACATCACCAACTTCTTTCAGTTAGCTTCGGATGTTAGTTGAGGGAGCCTCCTTCTCTCCTTCTCTTCCTTCCCTTCCTTCCTCCGTCAATTCCCGATTCCGTTGTTCTCAGCAGGCTTTCTCCGGGCCCCCCTCGCCCGTTCCTCCTCTTCTCTTCTTATCTTCTCTTCTTTGGTTGTTTTTCGAGACCTTTTTGGTCTTTGGCTGGGTTCTTTTTGCTCTTTTGTATTGGTGCAGTCCTATTGACCTATTTTGTGGTCATTCGTTGGACATTTAATATATTTATCTTATCTTATCTCATCCCGACAACATAAAGTTTGCTAAGAGTCTCAACTACAATAATATAAAGAAAGGGAGAAATAGGATCTCCTTGATGAAGACCCCTGCCAGTAGAGAAAAACCCTTCAGACTTGCCATTGATTAGGACAAAGTACTTCGGGGTTGAAATACATTCCATGATCACCTTAATAAAGTGGTCATCAAACCCTAAACGAACCGAGATGATTCGAAGAAATCTCCAAGAAACACGGTCATAGGCTTTATTCATATCAATTTTAACCAACATTGCTTCTCTTTTAGACTTGTCCACCGAATGAATAGTTTCATGAATATCTAGAACAATGTCGAGAATCGCTACCTTCCACAAAGGCCCCTTGATTTAGAGAAATGAAGTTTTGAAGGAGACTTTTAATACGGAAAGAAAGAATTTTAGTGATTATCTTGTAAATAGTGTTGCACAAACTTATGGGTCTAAAATCGTAAAGATCCGTAACGCCAACTTTTTTGGGAATTAGAGTTACGAAAGTATTATTTACCTCTTTTAAAAGATTGCCATGAACAAAAAATTCAAGATAGTAGCTGCAACATCCTTATGAGTAATATCCGAGAAAGTTTGAAAGGAAAAGGAGGAAAACCATCCAGGACTAGGAGATTTATCACCTTCAAGTCAAAGACAACCACTTTTATTTCTTCAACTAATGGCACCGAACAAGAGCTCGATTCTCACTAGGAGCAATGATAGGCTGAAACAAATTCACTATACTATTTTCCTTGTTAGAATCGACAATTGGGATTCTCGACAACAATTTAAAAAAGAAACCGATGAATTCTTTTGCCATCTCTCTATTTTCTTGGATTCTAGAGCCATTCCTTGAAACAATTTCCAAGATTTTATTACTATTTCTATGCATAGTCATAGATAAATGGAAAAGCGAGTATTTCTATCTCCTCTTTAAGCCATGAAACTTTTGAATTATGTTTTCAGTAGGATTCCTCTATAGCTTCTAAAGAATGAAACTTAGAGAGAAGATCCTTTTCCTTATCCTTCATCCCTTGGTCCAAACCCTCTTGTTCCATCCGAGCTTCAAATTTTTTTAATTCTTCGCAATTTGATTCTTTTGGATGAAGATATTGCCAAAAATCTCTTTATTCCATTTTGTAATATTAGATTTTACATTCTTAAGCTTTCCCAAAAGTCCAAACATGCAACTTCCTTTCGACATCAGCTTGCCACCAAACTTTGATCAAGTTATAGATATTAGGATGATGAAGCCACATTTTTAGGAATCTAAAGGGTCTACGTTTGACTTTGTTATGATTACCATAGCTCGACATATAGAGCCGTGGTCCAAACCAATTCTAGCAAGAGTCGACAATGACTTTGTCAAAGGAAGGCATCCACTCAACATTAACTAGAAATTTGTCAAGTTTAATTTGAATTAAGCCTTCCCCACTCTTCGGTTGGACCGGGTGAACTTAGAGCCTCTTAACACTATATCCACCAACCCACCCCGAGTCAAAACATCGACAAATTCCTCCATACTCTCACCGTACTACTCATACCACCTTTTTTGTCATCGGGAGATGAGGGGTATTGAAATCCCCTCCAATTAAACAATCCATCTCTTTATAGATCCTTCTAAAAGTGGAGCTCTTCTTAAAGCCCCCTCCTTCCGACCAAGGAATTGGGACCATAAATATTTGAGACAATCCATTTATGATTCTTATCTTTCTCCTTAAAACAAATAGCCAAATGAAAAGAAGAAGAAGAAATCACAATTCCATCTAGAACTTGAGGGTCCTAAAGAGTAACCAAACGCCCTGAAGATCCATTGGAACTAGCTTCTTCACTCTTGGCTTTATACCAAATCTTACTCTTTACTTCCTTAAACCTCTCCCTACTCATCTTAGATTCTTGAATCAAAAGAATGTTAGGCTTATGATTTTTTCCTAAAACTACTCAGAATCTAATACTTGTTTGGGTTCAAACCCCTAATATTCCAAGAGATAATTTTCATTTTTAATCAAGAAAGCGAAGGAGACAATTTTGAATCTAAAGAAAGTTGCTTACCCGTTTCAATCTTCGATAGGCTACTCTTTCTCTCTTCTCTTTAGTGGAGATTTTACCTCTTAGCAAGACCTTGGTTTGCCCAGATCCGCTTTTAACAAACTACCTCTAGTTTTCCTTTTATTACAATCTCCATTTTTCTCCCGACTCATTTCCATCCTTAAAGAACAAAGGACAAAATCTTCATTCATACCTTCACTCGAGAGGGCTCTCCCGATCCTTTATGAACTTAAAAGGCGTTACTCCTTCGGGATGAAGCTCTCCTCCACTAGATTTGACCAACTCATTTTCTTTAACCACCTCTTCTACAGGTTTTTGTGAAAAAAATAAGACTTCATGTAAGAACACCAATTCTCTTCCTACCTTAGCTGAACCTTGACTCCCATGGCAAATATCCCCACAACTTTTGTGAATCCATCCATTTTATCGGGAGAGATCTCGGGAAGCTCTTCTAGAAAAATCTCCTCATTGACTTTCTCCTTGATAAAGGGATCTTGAATGATAAGACTCCTTCTACCACCGCTTTTGGAGAAACTATCTTAGAGGGGGTTACATCTTTTAGGAGAAGTCTCTGCGTTCTCCACCTTGTTTTCCTTCTTTTCCCACATCTGTTTACCCTTACAACCTTCCTTACATTGCCTAGAATAATGCCCAACTCTACAACATTTGGGGCAAAACAATAGAGACGACTTGTATTCAATTTTTTGATTCCAGTCTCCATATTTTGATGTAGCAAAATTTCCGAGGCAACAAACTACCAAGGGGAACATTAACACAAAACAAAGCATGAACTAACCTTGTTCTAGCATTGGTGACCGGATCATAAACTATCAAGGACCCGACAACCCACACAATCCTTGCTATAATTTCTTCCTGTCAAAACTCCATCGGAAGGCCTGGAAATCTTACCCACACAGGTAGCTCCTCCGGGTTTTCCTTATATGGGTCAAAACCTGGGTGTCTTTTTTGAACAAAGAGGTTAGACTTCCCCATAAACCAAGGACCTCCCTAGAGAATTCTAGCACAATCTTCCTTTTTAGTTAGGTTAATGATAGAAAAGCCGTTCACATAAAATGCTATATCCAAAGATCCCTTCGGATTCCACTTTCTACGAGCCCATTCTCGAAACCATTCAACATTAGGTCTTGAACCGAAGAACTTTCCCACTAGAGAATTTTCCATTCGGAGATTAGCTCGATCAGCTAAACATTTAGGAATAGAAAGTTTTAAAATACCATTTTTAGATTCGTGCCTAAGATCCTTCGTGGAAGACACCACAAGATCCAACTTGCGACCAACCACCTTATTTGCCCAGGGGCAGAGGGACCTTGACTAGACCTTCTTCGTAGTCATGGACAAAGGTTCCACAAGTCTCAGTAGACGACCATCTCGAGGATCACCCGTGTCTTGAGGTTCTTCTTGCCCATCCGATTTTGAAAATCCTTGTCCTTCTCGGCTCCCACTTCCGCTCTCATTATAACTTTCAATTAAGTTATATTATGATTAAACTTTGGATGGTAAACACTTTTATTATACCAGAGCTATGAATTGGAGTGGTGAAGGAGCACTTTCAAAAAGTGGGACATGGGGGTGGACTTGGGTCCTTAATGTCTTGCCAAGTGATCCGCATTCGAAGCGCCCGCCGTGTTCCGCTTGGTCCACATGGAAAAGTTAGACCCCTACCTCAAGGTGTCCTTATGGCCACTCGTTGAAAGTGTCCAATGGACTCTTCAAAAAATATTCACTTTTATGTTTAATGTATTTTTTATTATTGATTTATATCTTATATTATATATTTATTTTTATGTGTAATGTATTTTTATAATAAAAACATTCTATTGGTCGAACATAATGGCAATTTTTTTTTGAACTTTATTCCTTGGTGAACTTGAACCAAATTTTATTCTTGTCGAACTTGAACATGAACTCAAACCTTGTGACTTAGGACTTATATATTGCATTAAATGAGTTAAAATTATGCTTGGGAGAATTCAATCAAAGTATGTGCTTGGATGTACCTTGAAAGTAAATTGCTTGTTTGACAAGTCTAGTGTTAGCGAGGATGCCTTAGAACCCACATGGTATCATACTGCTCTTATTTTATCTGCCACATGTAAGTGTTAAAGACTATATCAAATGGCTTGTATGAGTGCAAATTGATTAACTTCATTCTTCTCAATGTTTTGAGAATGGACGCACATACTTTACCAGTATGTATGTTCCCCTTAGTTTGCATGATTCTGACATTATTAATCCAAACAACCCATTTCTTTTGTCAATAGGTGTTTGGTAGGCTATGCTATTGTTATCTTTTGAAGTGCTAACAAATTCACCATTGAGGTTGAGTACAAAATTTTGCAAGAATGTTGATGATTTTTGAGACAATGGAATTTCTTGTGGTATTCTTCTATTATTAGCTTACATGGCTATGAATATTGCAATTAAAAAGAAAACGTGTGTGATGAAATGCATAAATATTCCAGACCACAAGTAAATCTTAATGTTTTATACTCATTTATAATGGTATCACTACATTTATAGATGAGTGTATCCATAAATACCATAACATCACATATATGCAAAGATTACAGTTGTTTGCTAATGTACATTTCAAGAGTGGCAGATCATACAATTGTGAAACTTTATACACAATTTTGCCTGATTGTGCTTATAGTATATACATTAGGGAAACCTGGAAAATCACAGCCAAAGTGATACTTCACAATACTGAAACATACTAATTATGTGACCATACTTGAAATCAGAACTTGACAAGTTGGCTCTCTCCATAATCTAAACTTATTATCCTCTACTGATGTCACTTTCTGTAAATCATTGCCCATCTCTTATGATATAATGTGCCATGCCCATACCAACCATAAAGTTGGCAATCCGTGAATGCACCAATTATAAACTATATTTTGTCACATAAAATTATTGACTAAATAAATGTCTATAAGCATTCTAAATGCACAAAGAACCAATGCAAATGCTGATTGGTTATATCGGAAAGAATAGTAAAATATGATTAGCCCTTGATCTTCAAAGAAAGTATCCACAATGGTTTGCTTTCATCAATGCTTTAGTACCATCATTTCTAAGACAAAAATACATTGCATCAATTTGAAACATGGTTAACAGCAGTGATACAACTCTATCCATTACCAGTGCAGTGTTGCTATAAATCCTACCATACAAATAGGTTGTCATTTTGCTCCTAATTTGATTTTGTCAACAACATGCATCAAATCATTAAAGAAGATTAAGATGCAGATTGCTTACCACCATTAAAAGAACAAAACATTGCACATCAGCTCGTTGCAAGTTTTAGTGATTCTTTAATGACTGAATATTCAACCTTATCAACGCTTTGTGAGGGTTGTGATGTATGTTACATACTACTAATGAACTAAAAATGCACATAAGACGTTAAACTGGTGTTTGGCAACCCTCTGATGGCCAAGAATACATGAGCTAGGTTGATCAAAATTACAACTAAATCTATCACGACTAGAGCACAATGTTTTTGCAAAAGATAAATCATATGTAAAACAAACAATATATCAAGTCAGCAACCACAATTATCTAAGACCAATAGATTTCTACTTAGCTCTAAGGAATCCTTTTATCACGTCACTAAGAGACCCTTAAGTCCTAATCAATTTGAAGAACATTGCATTTGTAGCCATTGAAGGAGTTTGAATGATGGAGCAATATACATGATTAATAGTGATCTGCTCATCACGGGGCACAAGCTGGTAGTATGGAGGACCACCCCAAAATTTAGTATTAAGCTATTGAATCATAAAGAACATGCAATAGAAAACAATTCGTAGTAAACTATCACACATTATAGGACAAGAGATAGTAAAATAATGCTTCTCTATTCAATGGAAAATGAACAAGTATAATACTTATGCATTAAAAGGCCCATAAGGTTGAGAATGAGAATTATTGTGATTGAAAAGGGGAACACTTCCTAAGTGATTTGTATAGACTAGAATGTGACTCTTCTTGTCCCTTTTGGACTTTGGGGTTGAAAGGCTACAAATATATAATTACAAGAAAGCAATTACAAAAGACAATTGTTATGAAGCATTACAAATTCTGCAACGAATGACAATTCACCTTCCTATAGGCGTGTTGGCTCAACATCTAATTGTTCGTAGGCCTTTGTGAGTTCGTTGACATGAGCCTTGGGAGCGTAGCCTAGCACGGTGTAATGTAGTGCAAAGGTTTCATGTGGCACCGAGGATTGATATTGAGTTTAACTTGCACAGACATATGGTTCATGACCCCGCGACAACTTGCGGTGCTCTAACAAGTTGGGTGTCATGAGAAGAGATGAGTTGAAGTGATAGATGTTGGCGTAAAAGTTCAACATCAAGAAACTTGACACCGAGGTCTATGTGAATCGACGCTACATGGTTTGGTGTGTGACATAGTGTGGAGTCCCCAAGGCCACTAAAGTGAAAGTGTGGACTAGCATGGCTTTGTTAGGATCAATAGCCATTTCTTTAGGAACGATTACCCTCGTCGTGTCTTCGGTTGGTTGTAGAAATTAAACCTGAAGTTGTTGGAGGTTGTACCAATTAGTGTGATTAGTGTATCCTTGAACACTCTGAACATCTAATGTGTGGCTTGGTGGGTACGCATAGTTGTAATTTGACTTATTTGACCCTTTGGCATTGCTTATAAATTGTCAAGTTCCAAATTTGAAGGATGTTGAGTTGCTACTGGCTCAAGCAAAGGTGGAAAGTATGGCTTGAGGAGTTCCACAGTGGAACACCTGGGTGAAGATTGAAGTATCGTGGCAGATCAAGGACCAACGTTCTCTCTAGCTATGCGTAGTTGGGTCACTGGGTGTTAGGACCATAGTTTAAATGCTTGATCCTTCTACGTGGACTTTTGGAGCGTTCTTTTTGAAGAATCGTACCTTATCACCCACCTTGAGGTCATGAGGTGTGCAATGTGTTGTGTCATGTCACTCTTTTTGCTTTTGTTGTTGGTGTGAGAGTATCTCTCAACTCGTTGGTATGAGAGTATCTTTAAACCCGTTGATGCGAGAGTATATCTGATTTGTTTGATGTGTTGTAGAGACTTCTGTGCTTTGTACACTTTCTTTTCTTGTGAGCTTGACTATGTGTCAAATAGCATGTGGTAGGAAATGTCAAGGGGTTTGGCTAGCTAGAACTCAAGACACGTTTGAAATGGTGTATGCCCTGCAGAATTGTGAAGAGCTATGGTGTAGGCATGCATAATGAAGGGGATATTATCATTCCAAGTGTGCTGATGTGCACTATCTTACATGCACAACAAATGGACAAGTGTGTGGTTGACAGTCGCTTTTTCCATTTCTTTGGGAATGTAATGTTGTAGAGCGGCCCAATTGTGTATCCAATATCTCCACAAGGTATGCCAAAAATGATTGCAAACCACTTGTTGCAATTGGACATGATGGATGAATGCAGTCCAAAGTGAACCTAAACATGATTGGAAAAATCGGCGTTCCGTCTAATGCTCTGATGCTTTTGTTAGATGCAACCATGATAGCCATATTTGAAAACCTATCCAATACAACAAATACAGTCATTTTGGTGTTTCAGCATAGGTAGTCTAGACAAGAAATCAATGTTAATAGTTTCCCATGGCTTGGATGGAACTGAAAAAGGTGTGTATAGCCCAAGCTTCCTATTCGCTGGTTCAACAATGCAATAAGGAGTGCAAAATTTGATACAGTGCTTTCTCTTTGCACATACGAGGCCTAAAGAAAGTGTTATTGAAGTACTGCCAGTGTTTTGGTAGTGCTAAAATGTTCCGCCGCTGCGTTGGATTAGTAGGCCTCCTAGATGAGTCTTTGGCAAGGCATGCTGGCAGGAACTCATAGATGCCTGAGCTTGTAGAGAAGTTGGTTAGATGGGTGGAAATATGCAACTTGTTTACCCTATGTGAGAGTGGTATAGGCTTGCACGGAGTCTTGATTGATTGAGTAGAATACCTCAGAGAAGTTATAGTTGCGGCGTCAAACATAGTGTTGAGTGCTTGAACAAGAGGGCAGCTAAGGCAACCTGCGACCTTGTGACCCTTTCCTTTCTTGTGTTTGATCACTAGATGGATTTGTTTTAAGTATGTCATCCACTTCATATGGTGTGCATTCTCTATCTTGTTTTGTGTATCCTAGAATTAAAGCGACTTATGATCTTAGTGAATAATTGTATCCTTACCCAAGATGTAGTGTTGCCACTGTTCGACTCTTTTGCATAGGTGTAGTATCTTTGAACCATGTTGCTAAATGCCCCTTAGAGATACGCGACCAGATGTCCATGTTGGGTGTTTACGGTGTCAAGTATATAATCTTGTGCATTAGTCTCGAACTCAAAAGATTGGAAAATGTATGTGATGGCCAAGATTGGTGAGGCACAAAGGTAATGTTTGAGCTCCTTGAATGCGTGGTGTTGTGTGGGGGTCCATTGGAATGTATTTGGCACATGATATAATTGAGCGACCAAGATATGCACGAGAATCCAAGGACAAACTTGCAGTAAAAATTAGCAAGTCCAAGAAAACACGCGAGTTTTGCGAGATTGCACAAAGTCATAACCAATCTTGGATGACCTTGATCTTCTTTGGATCCACATGTATGCCTGTGGGGTCAATGATGCAGCCCAAGAACTAGATCTGCATGAAACTGAATGTACACTGTACTCAATTGGTTCGGAACTTGTGTTTGTGCCATGTATGTAGGAAATTGAGAATATTGTCCAAGTAGATGATGGCAAAGGAGTTGGTGAAGTGTATTAGTATGTCATTCATCAAGCACATGAATGTTGTTAGTGCAATTGGGCAAGCAAAATGCATAACCAACCATTTACATAATCTTGAACACTATCTTCCAAACATCTTTAGGATGGACTGGAATTTGATGGTAACTTGATTTCAGGTCTATCTTGGTGAAGTATTGAGCACCTCAAAGTTGTTCTAGAAGATTGTGAATTTGTGGTAGTGGATACCGATTCTTCACCATTATTTTGTTGAGTGCGTGATAGTCAATGCATAGGCTCCATGAGCAATCTTTCTCTGGTGCTAGAATTATTGAGCTTGGTTCGATATTCCCTTGATCAATAAGCTCTTGAATCTGGCGTTGAATTTTGTTATTCTTCCGTATGGATTTGTGGTACATGTTGTTTTGAAGAGGAGATGCTAGAACCAAATTGATAAAATGCGTTACCTCACATTCTGTGGGCATTCCTTTGGGTTCTTTAAATACATCTCCATATTGTTACAATAGATTGTCTAGTTATTGCTATTGGGATGAGCGTTAAACATGGTGCACTGCCAATACATGATTGCTCTGGTGCTCCTGTATCTCTAGGTGGATAAGAAGAAACACGAAGCTTTGCATATGAGAAGTGAGCTTGCGACATTACTTGGCAAATACCGAAGTGACTTTGGTCTTAGGAAGAGACTCTAGTCCAGGATGTGGAAGGCGTGGTCATTGACATTGACGGACCAATGTTGTGTTTTAGCTTTGTAGGTACCATCACAGTCATACATTTAAGGCTTGTTGAGTAGAATGTCACATAACTCCAATGGTGTTATGTCATAGATGACTTAATCAGGCATAGGCTTCATCCCGTACTAATAAGTACATTGATGTTGAACTTGGATATCTTTCCCTTTTGGTAGCCATCCAAATGAATATGGGCGAGGATTTGCTTTAGTGGTAAGACCTACGGGCTGAACTGCATCATATGCAATGGGGTTGTTTAGGCTCCCATTGTTGATTATGACATGAAGGGGCTGCCACTTGACCTAATGCTTGGTCACTTGGTAAGAAAGCAATATACTCATTCCTTTGACGTGTTGATGGTAGAGGTGTTGGTGCTAAAAAAGTAGCATCTCAATCAGTGACTTCTGTTTATGTGGGACCTGATGTAGACTACACAGTCAAGGATTGTTGTGCACAACATTTAGAACTATGAGTGTTCTTCGTGCAGTGTTGGTGGCACCACATATCACCTTGTTTCTTCTTGCTTGTCTAAAGTTGATGGTGTTGGGGCTTTTGATGTACCAGAGGCTGTTTCATCTGTTCTCCTTGGCGCAATATTTTCTGCTTTTGCATAAAGGGATTTGATGCACTAAGCACAAGTTTTCTCTTACACGTTGCACCGGATGAAGAGAAAAGTTTCTATTCTATCTCGGCTTCGGCCTCGATTGTGGTGGTGTTGCGGTATGCTTACCCTAAAGTGTTAGAGGTCAAGAATTCCATTGTGGTGCGAATATAAGGTGAGAGTCCATTGATGTACTTCAACACCTTATGTTACTCCATTGTGTTTTCTCACAGGTGTGTGATGTAGATGCAAAACTCCTTGGCGTAATCTTGTACAAATGACTTCTTGTGTTGGTGCAACTGTTGAAACTTCATGTACTCATCCTTGTAGTACTTGATGATTTGATATTTCTTTTGAATGGCGTTGACAAACTTGCTCACAAGTGTTGATAGGCTCTTACAGTTTCCCACCAGTGCCTAACAAATGGTTGATAGAGAAATAGGCCTTGAGTGGTTGAATCCAATGATCCAATGTTGTGGTGTTGATTTCGCCTTCAAACACAAGAATGCCTAGATGGTCTTGGACGTGAAAGGGCTTTGATGCTGAAACGACGGAGTGACTAGTGGAACAAAAGAATGAGATGATGTGGGAGGACCAAGCTGTATCATGAGTTTGTGCAATTTGTCAAATAGTACAGTGCGTTGCTCCTCGAGGGCATCTCGAATGAGTGGTTGGATGTCTGGGGAGTCACGAGAAGGTCACTCCTGCGTTGATGTTATTCTGTTTAGTCTGATCCAGAATCAATTTTCTATCCTTTATGCTGCTATGTATGTGTGTTTACAAGCATAGGAATATCAGCTGTTGACAGGTTATTTGTTGAAGCTTCTCTGATACCGATGATTTGCACCAAGGAGTCCAGAAGGATGGTATGAAGGACAACCCGATAACTTAGCTAGTAAACTATTGAAAAATAAAGAGCATTTAGTAGAAAAGAATCTGCAGTAAACTACACACGTTTGAAGACAAAAATGTAGCAGAATAATGCTTTTCAACTAAAAGAATTTGGGCAAGTATAGTACATGTTTAAATGCCCATGCGGCAGAGAATGAGGATTCTCTTGATCAGAATGGGGAAACACTTCCTTTATTGTTTTTCCTAGACCAGAATGTGACACTTCATGTCCTTTTTGGCTGTTGGGGTCAAATGGTTACAGTTATACAACTGCAAGAAAACAAAAACAAAAAAAGACAACAATAAAATGTTTCAAATTTTGCAATCTTGTGCAGTGCTAACAAGTGTTCTGAGGTGGTGTGAGGCTTGGGAGCACGATCTGACATGGCACGAATCGGTGTGTAACTTGGGAGCATGACCTGCCATGGCGCGATGTGCTGTGAAGGTCCTGTGCTGATCTTGACCTTGTGAAGTATGATTAGTGGCTATGTGCCAACTTGGGGTGCTCCGGTCTAGTTGGGTGTCACAAGAAGAGGCACCAAAATGTTAGATGTTGGCACAAAAGTTTGGCATCACCTAACTTGGTGTTGAGGACTATGTGAATTGGCAATCCACAGTTTGGTGCTGCGTGAAGACTCCAAGGCCACCAATGTTAGAGGGCAGATTGACACGAATATGCTTGGATCAATTATCTAACATTAGAACATATTGTAATCTAGAGCTCATTGCCTATTTTCTTTGCAAGGGTTTTTTTCTTTCTTATTTTTTTAGGATATGTCTCATCTTGTAGCTAGTGGCTTTAGAGCCCAAGGGAATGCTTGGATACCAAGATACCTTGTTGTTTCTAATGGAACCTTCTTCTTAAGACCAATTCTAACTAGAGTATGCTTTCCTTTTCTATTTGATTTTTGTATTAGATTTCAAGCAAATATTATTATTTCTATATTTAATTTGTCCCATCTCTCATTGACCAATGGATTGTGAAACACAAGTCATTGAAAAATTCTTGTCAATCAACTGATATTGGTTTGAGGAGATAGGTTTAGTGTCGTCAAGGGATAATAAAGGTCATAACAATATGTAAGGCCGAAGCTAAATGGTGGCCCTTGAATCTAGTAGTCAGAATTTTTGTAGTTGTAGTTGCATCTACTAAAAACCAAAGCTTGATGCTTTTAACATACCGGATTTTAAGGGCCTTTCAATTCTGTGATTTTTCTTTTCAAAATCTATTTTTGAAATAATTTTTTTTTTTATATTAGCAAGCCTTGTTGGCGTAAGACACAAAACTAATGACAAGAAGGTTATGTTTTAACATCAAACAATGACAATGGTACATGACATTGTGTTAAGTTTGAAAAATAATGTTATGTAATGTATGTATGATTTCTTCCTTTTTTGGATGGATGGTTACATATGGGGTGTTAATATGGTTGTTTCCATTTGACATATCTGACTCTTCCTTGTTTATAAGCTCATCTTTCTATGACCATAAAGGTAGTGTGTTAGATCTCTCTTGTAATTTTCCTCAAGTTGTATTGGCCAGCATCTAGAGAATTTGCACATTACATTTGTGATAATGAGACTAATGCCTTGTTTCTATCCTATGTTTTTGCGAGTTGTTTCTGTGTTTTTTAATGGCAATTCTATTGTAGTTTTTATTATGGTTTCTATCTTGTTCATGTATTGTGAGTACGTGAGATGTTTAACAGTTATATTGTTTGGAATTATTTTTGGTTGATTCCATTATATTACAAACCTTAGTGCTTTAAACATAGGAAAAATGAAGGGAAGTAGAAGGACCTTTCTACTCAAATTTCATGTCTTTTCATAATATATTAACGAAAGTAGAAGGACCTTTCTACTCAATTTTCATGCCTTTTCATAGTATATTATTGAAAGTAAAATATCATAACCAAAAGATTACAATATCTAGTAATGTTAGTATTTTCAAGTTTTTCTACTTTATTTGTAAAGCTTTTAATTCTTCCTTCTTGTAAATCCTTTGTTAAAAGCTCAACATGATCATATTTTCAAATGCATGAACATGTTAGCTGTTTTATCGGTTCAATACATCGCGTTCTTCTTATGGTGTAGAATTATCACCATCAAGAATCTTGGAGGAGACATAAAATAAGTCCATGTGTCCGAATTAATGATTTTCTTCATATGGTTTTGACCTTCATGTTCAAGGGACGATGAGGATTTCGTAGGCCTAAAAGATGGATTACATATTTCAGATCTCGCTACTTGGTTTGCATGACCAATTCATTTTCTCTTCTTGTAGTAAGAGGCCATTAATGTTGCGATGGATTTTTGGGCATGAGAAGCCAAACAAAAATGATTTGTGTATTCCTCTTATCCATTAATTTGTTTGAAAAGTTCTCAATATTTTTAGGTGATTGACCCTTATTGCATCTCAAACTAGGCATTTCAATACTTGTTGGACTGGAGATAATTACATAATAAAATCGGAAGGTTGAGCAATGTTCTTGTTTGTCCATATAGACCAATCTGCTACAATGATCAATTAAAACTTTAAAGTAAAACCCTAGTTCGAGGGGTTATAAAAGTATCACGAGGAAACAAGAAACTAGTAGACAAACCCCAAGATAACTTGATATCAAGAAATAATTTCATTCGAAGTTCCTAATTTTGTTTTGCAGAAATTATTGTAATTATATTAGTGACCTAAAACCTTATGCAGGCATAAAGAAATCCTAAATAAAGTAGCAGGATGTCTTTTAATTAGTTTGAAACTACTAAAAATTTGCCCAAAACCTATTTTTAATCATGTTCCTAGAAAAGAAGATCGAGGGAGCACACCCGTAGCTTGCTAAAAGGGATCCTTTGGATTTGTGACCATCCAAATGATGATGCCATCCACATTCTGAAGAAAACACTTGACATAGATAGCTACATTGAATGAGATTTTGTGTTCAACTTTGGCATTCCCTCCCAAGAAAAACTCCCATGTCGGACATTGTTCCCCAAGCTTTTGTTTCCTATGTTAACCGACTTTATGATATTCTAGATCAGCCTATTGTCTTGAGTCTCCGCTACTGCCTATAATGCCCCAAAATTCACTCCCCAAATTATGCCAAAATTATACAATTTAGACATAGAATTAATGCTATTTCAAGTAAAAGTTAATTACATCAGTTCAGATGTGCAAGGAACTAAAACACACAAAAGACCAGTAAATAAGTTTGTTATTCATTCATTGAGCAAGGATCATACTCCGAGGTAGACTAATTCACAGCTCCTTAATTAGAAGGGTTACCTAGAAGATTATCTCATTGGTTCTCTCAAAATAACTTCTTAATTTTGATTTAAAAGAAGTCTCACGTGCAACCAAAGTCTCATTCTATCACAACTAGTAAAATGGTTATCTCAAATGGAGAGTAGCTCATTTCCTTGCTTGGGGTGTATATATAGTGTGTATACACCTCATATGGTCATTAATAAATTGTATTTCCTTTTAAGTTTAATTGTAATGGAGAGGGGAAGAGAAAATAGGCGGGAGAAATCTCCTACTTAGACATGTCCACAGTCAGGAAAACACTAAGCAGAGTTTTGGTGTGCATGAGCACATAAAAAGTCCACTTGGACTTAGGCGGAACTTTCTCGTGCAATTGCATGTGAAAAGTCCACCTCACATAGTGATGAGAGCATGACGGGGTTTTGGGTTGCTTGAGCAGCTCAAAACCTTGGGGGATTAGGGGTTGTGTGAGTAGCTAAGATCTCCGCTCAAGACCTTGGCGGAGAATCGGGTTGCATATGCATGAGGAAAATTGACCAACACTAGGTGAGTGTATGGCGGGTTTCGGGGTCAATCTACACATTGCACAGCTTCAAACTGCAAAAGTGCTCAAGGATTCGAAATTTTGACATACTCTGTCGAGACCATTTTGGAATCCGGGGGTTGGTGCGCAAAAAGTCCCAAAACCTTGACCAAGATGATGTTGGGTTTCTGAGTTTGGCAAGCATTTTGCACGACTTGTGCAAACATGTGTGAAAGCCCAAAAGTTGGGCTTACGCTAAGCCGTGACCCTTCTGCGAGTGGAAGTTCGGATGAATTTTGCATGCAAAATACAAACTTGCGTAAAACCTCCGAAAGTCCGAAATGTAAAGGACAAGTACTTGGTAGAAACTGGAGTTGTGGATGCGATTTGCATGTAAAGTGAAAATGTGCATCGAAACTCTAAACGTCCAATTTACAAAGGCCAAGAGCATTGCGGAATTCGGAACTTCGGGTGCAATTTGCACGTAAGGTGCAAATGTGCACCAGATTATTGAAAGTCTCTGCACAACACTAAAATGAGTGTTTTTGGGGTTTATTCCACACTTATTCAAATTTTGGGTTTAATTTGCAAATGTACCATAGAACTTTTGCACAACAAATTATAAATCTCCTTCATACGATCATTTTCAAATTTATCAAATATATTCACATCATTTGCATACCTAGCAACATTTTTAGTATTTTCAACATGCATTAAGCTTTCAAATAAACAAATAACCCATTATATTTCTTGCATTTAATCATTTACACACAACTTTTCAACATCATGCACAAAGTCAATATTTTCACATCACATTACAACTTTCTCCACCTCTCATTGTTTCAACAATTTATACAACATATAGGAGATTATAATTTTAAATCCTTTTCCATATGTATTACTTTTCAATAATGTTCCAACCTCTCAAAGACAACAAAATAACTTTCAATTATCTTCACAAGCTCCATTACCATAACCAAACCAGGATTCCAACAATGTTTACCTTCCAACCACGCAACGAGGGCACAATTTCTTCCTCATTGCCCCACTAAACCCCAACTCAAGAGGTACTCCAATAACCAAGACCCAAATGCACGACCATATGACATAACTGAAATACAAGCACCATATATTTCATGCATCCAAAATAAGTTTGCTTGAGACAAGAGGAAGAGATAAGAATACACCAAAAGAAAACAACACACACTACTAAGTCTTTTGATAAAACTTGCAAAGAGGAGAAATCATCACTAAACCCTCCTTTTCCTTCCATGAAGGAGGCATGATAGGCCCTTGTTTCCTTTGGGTGATGCAACACAAATCATATTACTTCCCCTTTTCTCTCCACTAAAATTACTTCCCCCTTTCTCTCCACTAAGGTAAACTGTGCTCTCCCTTGGGTCCTCCTTGTAAGACACAAACACCCTTGCATGCAAACTTTATCTCTCCATCAAACACACAAGCCCCTTTTCCCTCTACTAAAGTAATAACTCTCATACCCCCACAAAACCACTCTTGCATGCCCACAAAATGGTGCAATGCAAGTTCACAACTTAAAAATGCAAAATTTAACACATGCTCAAGTAAGCAATAAAATTTACAACATATGAGTAATTCATTAGAGAGAGGGAAAGAGCTATATTCCTCAGAAATAACATTCAATTGTGTAGTGCTTACCTTTTGCAAATCTTGTCCCAAAACTTCAAGAAAATCCTTCTACAATACACAAGCCAAGCTAAGCTCACAACACACTCCCCAATTCACAAGAAGCTCCCCAAAACTTGAAATTGCATAACCAACACAAGAACCCCCAAAACTTCTCCAAAATTCTAATTTAACGAAAGCAACAACAAAGAGCATCCAATAGAAGGATACCAAGTGGCAAGCTCCAATTTCCCAAACCAAGCAAAATTCCCAACCATAATTAAAATGCATTTACAAGATTGCATGGGCAGCCCACAACATCCTTTAAAAAATCATGTCAAGGTCTACATAAAAACAAAGAACTTCCAAAAGTCAAAGGCATGAAATTCATTCCACCAACTTGCTTGCACAATCTACGACATTGCTTGTTGTGGACATTCCAAAGACATTTATGAATTCAAAAAGGCAAAGGGAGTCTCAAAAGCCCACCTACCCCATGGGTAGGTATGAGGACAAGTTTTGATTGTGTTACTTGTCCCACACACCTCCCAAAATTGAGCCCAAAGACAAGATCCAAAATTTTCCAAAGAAGGGAAGTTTCAACCACTTGCCTAGTCAAAAACAAACCCAAAAATGGAAAGAATTAGACTAGTCGATCAAGCAATTAAGTAAATACAAAACAAAATTAAATAGAAAATTAAATACTTTAAATAAATAAATAACTAATTAAATAAATAAATACACGTATACTAAAAAAACAATCATTTTACGATCCTACGATTACACATGCATGCATTAGGTGACCTCATGTTGGTTAATGAGCCGCTGAGGAGTCGATCTCCTCCATCCTCAATTGTTATGGATGTGTTTAATTGCACACATTTGTTTCCATCTGCACACTCAATGCACCTGTCATATTTTTCTGAAATAGTGATACTATAAGATCAGATACGAGTATGCCAAGATGCATGAAAGCACATCCAGTCATGCATCAACACATCCACATCACAAATAAATCTCACGATATTAAATTTCAGTTTACACAATCAAAAGTAATATGTTTCACATGTTCTCTTTGTTCAACTGAATTTTTTTCAAACACGAAATCCCATCTATCTATGTCACCATCAGGTATACATTATTCAATAATCATGACATTGCCTAAATTTTTCATCAATGATAATAAGTTTTCAGATATAAACATTGGCACTCTGTGACATCAAAAGAGTATAATAATGTCAAATGCAAAACTTACAAATTTAGCCAATGAGGTGTAGGTTAATTGGTAAAATGGGCTAATTGTGTCCAACCCTACCTAGGTTCAAAACCTCACAAAGGTGCCTGGTTCATAGCTATGATCGAAAAGCGTTTACCAATCAAATAAAAAGAGAACTTACAAATTTAAATTCACAAGTCTAGGCACCCTGTGTCCAATATAACAGTACAATGAGCCTAGTAAGTGAGATGTGCAAACTAATCTAATCTAAACAATGCCAAAGGGAACTGGGCACTAGAAATCCTTGTCTTCTATTCTCTCTAAGTGACATTAGGAGAGCTACTCACAAGTCATGTACTTGAGGAGAAAAAAAAATTGTGGCGGGCTTCAGGCCAAAAATGTTATGGATTCACCTGCCTTTCCTTTTGCATAGTTATTCAATGAGGTTGTTTGCTTGGGGCTTCCCCCCATTGGTTGCAACACACCACACCCCATCATAAGTCAAAGGTTATTTACAAGTCGATTAACTACAAGACTATTATGATTGATTACACATTTGCCAAGTTTTATGGAATTGTTTTGGACATGATACTTTCGAGTACTCGAAATACTGTAATGTTGATGCTAGGGGTGGTAGGATTTAGGAGAGACTTCTAGACAATTGACTACATCCATACTCTTCATGCTATTATTGAGCTGGCTTGCCAATGGTCTTCTAAAGTCTATTGTTTATTGAAGGTTTTAGAAAGACCTTGAATCTCATGACTTTTGCTATTCTAGAAGCTGTGTGGTACTGTTATTTCAAATTCTATAATTATTTCCATCACAAGGATTTATGAGTTGAATTTTGGCTATTATTTGTACATTGCCAATGGTTTCTATGACTTCATTAAGAGTACTATTGAGTCCAACAAGGTTGCCCCCTATCGTCGGCTCACTTTGGCATTTTCATTGACTAGTTTGAAGACTTATTTCAGCAACATACTCATGTTCATGTCAGTTGTATATTACATCGTAAGTTGATTGCTATACTACTTTTTGTTGTTATGTGGTCCTCCTCTCTCACTCGATCCTCATCTAGAACATGCTGAATGGGGCGCATATTGAGTGGGCTCAAACTGCCATGCTTCAATGTATGATGTATTACGGGAAATCCTTTAGTGCATTGTTCATAAGCAGTTTTTGCTCAACCCCTTGCCTTGAGACTACTGCAGGCCTACCTTCTATCTCGACATACTCAAGTCCAAGGTTGATTCAGCTTCAGGTCATGAGAGACCCATTCTTGGCACTTTGTTCTTTGAAGAGGATCACATCTTTGGGTGTTCTTAGAGCAATTTGTCCTTTGATTTATTGGCAGCTATATTGATCTACTTCCTACATTCAGATACTCTTTGGGTGCCCTTCCTCGTCTTCTTCCTCGAAGGAGATGATCATTAGGATTGTTAGAGATGATAGATATGATGGTACATTTAGACCTCCTAGAATTCTCACCTGCAGCCTCTCAGCCCCAATTTGGCTTTCAACGAAGAACATTTTCTTTACATTGTGGATGGCATCATCATTCAGCTTGATTGTCTCTACGTCACTAGTCATATGGCCTTAGGATCCCCTTGTCTAATTGGTGTGCTTCCACCAGTTATGAATTGAGACAGAGCACCAGATGTATTGTGATTTTTGGTTTCCGTCTTCTATAGGGATCTGGTTAATGAAAGGCAGAGGTATCATTGGCCATACAATGACTCAAGTTGTTATCTATCCACATTCTTTTGCTACTCTAATTAGAGTCAAGTGCCCTTTTCTTAGAGAGTTTGTCACTCTCAGGCATATGATTTTACTAGGGGACCCTAGAACTACCTAGCTGATGACCTTCCACCTCTTGATGTTGGAGGCGCTAAGTGTCCTTTGGATGCTGTTGATTCACATACATATGGGGACATATTATGAGATGATTCTCTTCCTTGTTTGCTCTGGTCATGAGGGCCTTCTAGTTCTCTTTTCTCGCTGCACTGTTCACAGGACAAGTGCCCGCCCTAGCTTTCTTTTGTACCTCTTCAGGATAATTAATCTTAGTTTGTAGGAAAGGTTCTAGTTGGAGTATTCTACTTCCTCTTAGTGTTGTAGGCTCTACCCTCTTAGTCTAGATATATCCCCCATGGATATTATGAGGGCCTGCATTGGTCCATTGGGGATGTTGCATGATGATATTGCTCGCTCCTTGGTTTGAGTTTTGCTACAAATCCATTCTATCACTGGCTTCTAGCCTTGGCCTCCGGCTCCAATATTGGTCTTTAGCAGCATTGTGCTAAAGTAAGTTGTCTTTCCTTCACATTGCTATTTTTACTTATTTACATGTTTATTGTTTAAGTGTTGTAGTGCTTAGTTGCTTTCAGAACCTTTGGTTCTTTATACCATGGCACTTTTTTATATTAACTCCATGTACCGGCAAGGCTCATTGATTTACTTGGGTCATTAATACAATTTCATTTCATTTCTTGTCTCAAGGTATCCCCCAATAATGTGATTGATTAATGGCTTCTGCAATGAAGGCTTACCTGTGGCTATAACCCATGGATTTTCTTTCTTTTTGGAGCACAAAAATATCCTACTTACTAGCCATCTTCTTGTACAAGATAGACTGGGCATAAATATTGTTCTCGACTTTAAGAGTGGTCATAAGACAGGTCTAAGTCCATTGCCCTCTCATTTATATATTTATTTTCCAATTCTTATAATAATTCTATCTCTAACTCTAGGGTGAGTCCGTCTTCAGCGCAAATCACCACAAAGGGAATAAGGCAAAGAGCTTCAATGATTATCTGTGTGTGGATATGCATAAGGGGTAGCAAGCACTAGTAGAAAGCTTCAAACAACATAACATTGTTTTTGTGTCCCATTCCTTATAAGTAGACTATTCTGAGAATAACTGCGCAGTCTATGCATCTGAATGCAAACTTTCTTTGTGTGATAAGACTAATGTAAATATTTTGCCGATTCTACATTTGTTTCAAGTTTGCTGTCTGCTTTTATGTGTTATGATAAACTTTTGAAATATAATGTGTTTTAGAAAGAGGAAATTTGTGCAATATTCCTCTAAGAGTCTAATTCTGTTATGCTACTTAGCTAGAGGAAGGATTTGCTGTGCAATTTTGATAGCTTTCTTGTTTTACTTGTCACTTATAAATGGTATTTGCTGATTTTCTATGTACAGATACCAAGAATGGAGGATATTCTTAACCTTCCAGTGCAAGATCCACCTTGTACAGAGTTCTCTGCAGCTCATTTGAATTGGGTCAAGGTGGAAGGTGGTCGACAAGGTGGTGATGACATTGCTCTCATACCATTTTCTAGGGTTGGGGATTTCGTGAGAGGAGAATCAACAAATGCTGATTGTCCTGCAAGTTTCCGCATTGAATCAAGGAGGAAGAGAGCAGAAGGCAGCTTGAGTAGGCCTAGGGTTGATGGTTATCTTGAGTATACCATGTGAGTTCTCTGAAGTAAACATTCCTTCATTGCATTGAAATTGACATAATACTGTTCTAAGTTCTAACTACCGAGCTATTTCAAATGCCTTCATTTTAGTTAATTCTCTCTCTTGAATTTTTATATTTATACAGATATTGGTGTTCATATGGCCCAGAGGACTACAGGGATAGTGAAACTGGCTCTGGTGATGGTAGTAATAATAAGCCAACATCTGGCAAAGGAAGTAGGCCCGGACGGCGGCATATGATGAGAGGTTGCCTTTGCCATTTTACAGTCAAGCGCTTATACACCCGCCCATCCATTGCACTTATGATATACAACCAACGGAATCATGTTGACAAGACAGGTTCACCTTGTCATGGATCACTTGATAGAGATGCTGTTGGCACCGAGCCATGTATGCTCCTAGAATTTCAGAAGAGCTTCGCCACCGCATTATGTCCATGTTATATATCGGTATTTCTATGGATAATATAATGCAAAATCATATTGAAGAAGTGGAGAAACATGGGGGTCCTAGTAACCGCGATGATCTTCTCACTAGGAATGATGTTCGAACATGGAGAGAGTTATCCGACAAGCTACATACGAACTGGATTCAAATGATTTTTTAAGTGTACGGACATGGGTTCAACGCCATCAAAAACATGCATTTTTCTATCAAGATTTCTCTGTTAGCGAGCCCTTTATCTTGGGGATTCAAACAGAATGGCAATTGCAGCAGATGATTCGCTTTGGTCATAATAGTTATATAGCAGCTGACTCTACTTTTGGGACTAATAAACTCAGGGTCTGTAATTCTGTCCCACTTTCTTCATAAACTCTCATTCATATACATATAGATATTTGTGCAATGTATAACCTTGGCTATTGTATATGCAGTATCCATTGTATACCTTGTTGGTCTTTGATGTACATCAAAATGCAATTCCTGTTGCATGGATTATAACTCCCAGTTTTGCAATGCATAGTATTCAGAAGTTGATGGGAGCCCTTTGTGAAAGAGTTCGCACAAAGGACCCCAAATGGAAGCCTTATGCTTTTATGATTGATGATGCGACTACAGATATTTCTATAGTTAGGTGTGTTTTACTGACTCAATTTGGAGAATGTGTCTATATATTGTGCTGTTGCATAATGAGTACATGTTTTGGAATTATTGACTTTTATGTCTTGATTTGCAGAGATGTATTTCAGTGTCGCATTTTGTTATGCCTTTGGCGCATTCGTCGTGCATGGCTGAGAAATATCATAAAAAGGTGCTGCAACATTGATGTGCAACGGGAGATGTTCAAGCGCCTTGGAAGCATATTGTATACGACACGGAATGGACCCTCTGCTATGGATGCTGTGGAGGAATTCATGCAAGTTTTTGTAGATCAAAATGCTTTCTTGGAGTACTTCAAGATTCGATGGTTGCCAAAAATAGGTGTACTGTTGTTCCTACATTTTTAGGTTCTCTTCTCAATTGTGTTATGAAGAATCTCGACTTTTGCGGATGCCAATTTTCACCATTGTTTTTGTTTTGCAGAAATATGGGTTTCTGCAATGAGGACTCTCCCACTTGCCAATCAGGAGATGCATGGGGCAATTGAGGCATACCACGCTAGGTTGAAACCAAAATTGCTGAATGATTTGCAGAGTGGTGCATGCCAACGAGTGGATTGGTTAGTGCATGCTCTAACCACCGAGGTACATTCTTATTACTGGTTTGAACAGTATGCTGAAGAAAGTGGATCTTTCAGAACAATAAGAGATGAACTTACTGTTCCCACTTCATATCAAAGAGCAATACAGATTCCAGATGGCGATGTTCTTCTGGATGAAGATGATCTTCGCGATGTCAAAGTTTTTTGCCAGAGTGATCGCACACGAGCATATGTTGTGTGGAATCCAGGCTCAGAGTTTGCATTCTGTGATTGTTCTTGGTCAAGGCTAGGCAATCTCTGTAAGCATGTTATAAAAGTTAACATAATTTGTCGCAATCATCACTTAGCTAGGCCCTCTTTGGCGCTCCAGACATATCGTCAGATTATGCTAAGCCTATTGCAAAACCCACCTGATGATCCTATTGTCCTTGATCATGCAATAGTACATGCTACTCGCATGCAACATGATCTCAAAGGATTGACGGACTTATCAAACCAGGGCCTACTTCAGCCTGTGCTTCAGTTAGAAGCACATGGTCATGGCTTAGAAAACCCCCAACAACAAGTGGCTCCATCTGTTGACAGGATTGCCAAGAGACATAAAACTTCCAGCCCGAGAACAAATGCTAACAATGCCCTCATAGACCTAACAGGACAAAACAGTGTTGCTACTAATGTTCACAACATGATCAATAGCCACATGAGAGATGTTGTGCTTTTTCTTGAAGCACAGCCAATGGAAAGCCGACGGACAATGCAGGATGATTTGAATGCAGCTGCCAACATCGACAACAGGCATGCGATGATTCAATAGATTGGCCTTGTGAGTTTACTGCATTGTTTTCCCACAGCTTTTCTTTTAATTCCCTTGCATTCAACGGTGGACTTAGGATTTACAATGATCTGCTGAAATTGTTTTCTTTTTATAGCACTAAATGGCCCGTAGTGAAATTGGTAAACAAAACATTTGATCTTTAATCATTAGAGATCCCAAAGACATTTTTTTGCAGGTAAGTTGTTCATAGTTATTGTCACCACATAAATTTATCTTATAATTTATATTCATGCTAAGGAAATTATAAATCTTTTGGTCTTTTCTCTGAAAAATATATATGGCCTTTAGCTGTGTTTGCAAAGGTCTTTGAATCAAAAATTGTGTTGGTTGGCCTTGATAAGCAGTGGCTATATGTTTTTATAGTAACTAGAACCTGATATCTATCTTTAAGAGGGTCTGAGTTGTACTCCTTTATCAATTTTGCAGAATATTTTGTGAGGGCCTTTATTTGTTTGGATGGTATTGTGCATTTTTGGTCAATTTTCAGACACGTGGTCGCATCAAAAAGATGATGCCAAAGGGAAATGCATAATCACGAATCAAAATGCTATATTGCAGTTGCAAGTCAACTTGGGAGTCTGGTTGCAGCTTAATATTTAAGTAAGTTTTATCTCCCTTTTTCGTTTCAGCTCTGCTGTGAGCTCATGCTTGTTATTTATTTTACCATGCATAAAAAGAAAAGTCTTTATTATTTTTGGATTTTGGTCAGCTAAAACATGTTTTTTCAGTTGGAATCATACTGCTATCTCCTTTATCCTTACAAAGAGGAATTCTAGCTGTCTTTTCCTTCTAATAATAGCTTTGGCATTGCTAAAATGTGTACCATTTGTCAAAGTGAATTTAGTATAGTGTTTCATTAAATCATATGAAGCCTACATGCAATGGGTGCTCCCAAAAGGGTTTTTCCTTTTTCTTACATAAGACCAGGCTATGCCTGAAGAGAGAAAAGTAATACAGATAAAATTATGCTGGAGAAGCAGTGGTCTACAGAATCTTAAGCTATATCAGAAAGGGAAAATAGTGCACACACTGTACGCGAGATTTTTCATCTGGGAAAATCCTTTCGGGAAAAGCCCGAGTACAGAAACCTTCTTCATTTATTGCATTAACTCAATCATTTACAATGAAATTATGTATTTTGCACTTCTGCTTTACCCTACTACATGTGTGAGTATTTATAGTCTCATGAATACGTAACCGTCAAAGCAGTATTACATTGCAAGAGTACAAAACCATGTGGCAACAATGTACAATCTAGATGAGTGTAAATTGTGAAGAGTTTCAGATTTTGTTTATGTCATTTTCAACTATTTTTAAAATTGCAGGATCTGAGTGACATATTTGTCTCCCTATGAGTTAGGCAGCTGCTATGGGTAGATTATGTTTCTGTAATTGCTGTTGTGTAAATTTCCATGCTATATGCCAGATGGTTTAAATGAATGGTCATATCTAAGAATTGTATCATTATTAGAGATTTCATTGGTAGAGACAACAGGTTTACGAATTTTGTAGCTGCTGGTTGTGCAACAAATGCCCTCACTATTTACCATGCACATGTTAGATACTTGGGCTATGGTAAGAGTTCAATGCGTCAACTTTATTGGCTACTAAATTTTATTTGTATATGTATGTTAATGAGGAGTCGGGCAATAAATATAGTGTCAACATTGGCACTAGAGAATATGCACCCATCAATGGAAATACAAGTTACATGTTCACTTAATAAAGGATGATGCCTTTTACATGGACATACCATTTTATGATGAGTACTGTTTTATTCTTTAAGCATTTCAAGGGTAACTGTGTTCTTTATATTTTCTTAATTATAAGCCTCATCATATAATCCCTTTCCTTGAGGGTGTAGCTTTGCTGGCAACCTTAATCCTTGTCTTTGACATCGACTTGTTTCACTGTGATAGTCACATAATTCCTAAAACTGTTTTTATGGACCATGGTTAGCAACCCGGTGCTTGCTTGGAATCATTAAGTAGAGATTAAGCTTTCATGCATATGCACCATTGTCATTATCCTTAGCTTTAAATCGATGTTTATCGCTTTGAGACAACTCCCAAGATAAAGGCATTTACAATCCCAATGTTTCTTATGAATGAACTTCTGTGCAAAGCTCTAATTTGTAGTTACACACATGAATTTTGTGTGGGTGTCTTTCTTGAACAACTGTGATAAATGTATGTTATTGTAGTTTTCTGCAAGCAATTTAATTAGACTTGCAATATTTGCAAAGTTCAATTGTGTTATGGTCCTGCTTGCCAAATATTAGTAAAAATGGAAATAACAGAATGCAAAAGATTTAGAACTTACAAAATATCTTCAAACTTACTTGTATGAAGATATCGCAGGCCTCATCAAGGTGGCAAACTGCTTTGGAGCAGAGCTTGTTTACAATACCAAAAAGATGATCTATCTCTTCCTTACAATATCAATATATAGGCATTACAACCCTAACCCTAATGCTCAAGGGTCAGCCTTACAACACATAGGAACCCAAGCTTCATTACAAACTCTAACCCTAATGCTCAAGGGTCGACACCATAGGCACACACACAATAGGCACTCGAGCCAAAAGGTAACTATGACATATAATGCAAAAATATTAGATGATTAGGCCATCGAGGTCCTAACATGTCCCCTTTTGGAAAGCTGTCCTGAAAGCTTGAGTTGTGGAAACTGCTAGAGAGGTTCCCAAGCTACATTTTTTTGTTTGCGTGCCCCACCATTGGATGAAAACATTAGTGATGGTTCAGTTGCGGGCGTGCGCATTGGTTTGGGCAAGACGACCTCTTGGATGATGGAGTTATCTTCATCCAACTCTAGGAGAGTCATTTGCACACGGACCCGCTGCCCAAGGACCTTCTTCAAGAAGAAAACATGAAAAACATGATGAATCTCAGAAGATGGGGGGTCCAATTTATATGCGACAAGCCAATTTGTTGCAGCACTCAGTATAACCTATAAACTTTTGGTTCTAACTTTTGAATACCTTTGAGCTTCAAGAAAGTTTGTTTGTATGGTTGGAGTCGCAGAAAACCATGTCTTTGATGCAAAGGTGTGTTTTGAGAGGTGTTGATCTGCTTCTTGTTTTATCCAGTTTTGAGCTTATACCAAGTTATCCTTTTAGATCCCGAGGAGAGTTTCCCAGTGGCATGGGGTTGAATCTACAGCCTGCACCTTGGAGCTACTAGAAAGGGAGAATATGAAAGATGGTGGCAGTTGGCTTATACAACTTCATTATGACATCATTTTGGTTAAAGTGTGGTAAAAAGTGGTGTACCACCATTCAGTAAGAGGGAGCCACTTAGCCCAGTGAGTCTGATGTTTTGAGGAAAAACCACTCAAGTAGGTCTCTAAACATTTATTAGCAATCTTTGTTTGTCCATCAATCTGGGGGTGTGTTGTTTAAATGGTTTCTGCCAAAAGCTGCTAGTGAAAGTGGGATCGAGATATGAAACAATGGAAGAGGGCATGCGATGGAGTCGGAAAATATAATTAATGTAAATTTGTGCCACTATGGAAGCATTGAAAGATGGGTCAATCAGCGAAAATGAGCATGTTTGGAGAGGCGGTCAACCACAACAAGGATCACTGATTCCTCCTAGACTTAAGCATCCCCTCAATGAAGTTCATGTAGACATCCATCAATATTACCACGGGAATTGGTAGTGTTTGTAGAGTGCCAAAAATCTAGACATTCTCTCCTTTTTGATGTTGGCATGTACCGCATTCTGCCAGTGTTTAATATCTTGTTTCATGCCATCCCAAAAGAAGTTTCTTTTGACTTGTGCATAGGTCTTCAAAACCTAAAACTCCTCGCAAAAGGTGATGCATGTAGTTCCTGCAATAGTTTCTCTCAAAGTTCTAACTTTGCAAAGAGCACCATATGCCCTTGATAGTGCAAGCAACTGCCATCCCAAAAGTATCTTTGCTTAGCTGTAGGATCAATTGTGAGTTGTTGAACCGATGCATCCTGTTGCTGTTCTTATTGGAATTCCTGTAACTAATCATGTGTTCGTAAGAATAAGGCACATAAGGTTCCATGTTTTTCAAATTTTCATGACAAGGCATCAACCACCACATTTTCTTTTTCCCTTATTGGACAAAATTTCATTGTCATATCCCAAGAATTGAGTTACCCACTTTTGTTGTTCTGGTGATGATACACTTTGTTCCAAGAAATACTTTAGGTTGTGATGTGGTTGCCAGTGGGTTACTGCATGAAGAATGGCTATCATTTCCTTTTCATAAGTGGATTTGGTCATATTCTTTAGTTCCAAAGCCTTGCTAGTAAATGCCAAAGGTTTGTTGTCTTGCATCAATATGGCTCCAATTGGTATCCTTGATGCATTGCTTTTAATGATGAAAGGTTTTGAGAAATCTGACATCACAAGGACTGGGGTGGGACACATGGCTTATTTGATAAAGTCAAAGGTGTACTCTGTTAGTGTAGACCACACAAAAGTACTTTTTCATATCATGGCAGTCAAGGGAGCTGCAACCTTACCATAACTATTGACAAATTTGCGGTAATAGCTGATAAGACCTAAAAAACCTCAAAGACTTTTGAGGGTTTTAGGTTTGGGTCAGTTTTGCATATTTTCAATTTTCTTGGGATACACTTTAACCCCTTATGCTGAGACAATGTGTCCAATATATTGCACCTCTGTAGTGCCAAAAGAGCATTTGACACACAATTGATTTTCAGCGAGGATTTGTAGGGTGTGGTCCAAGTGGACAAGATGTTCTTCCCATGTCTTGCTATAAACTAGGATGACATGTCTTGTAATAGACTAGGATATCATCAAAGAAATCCAAGATGAACTAATGAAGCAAAGACCAAAAGATTTGATTCATAAGGCTCTGGAAATATGACGCATTTTGAGTCCAAAAGGCATCACTAAAAACTTGCAGTAGTTGTTATGGGCCTGAAAAGTTGTCTTATAGATGCCCTCTTCATGGAAATGAATTTGATGGTAGTCGGGTCTCGATCAAGCTCAAAAAAACAAATAGGCCCCATGTAATTAATCAATCACTGAAATTAGGAATTTGTCCTTGAATTTGTTTAATTCCCAAAATTCCGGACATAACCACCATGACCTTTCTTGCCTTCAAACAAGGAGCATTGGAGAGGAACCCACACTTGGCTGAATGACCCCGTATCTAACAATTCGTTGACCATCTTATTAATTTCAGTTTTTTTGCATGTATGGGTAACAATATGGCCGAATGGTTAGTGGTTGACTCCCGAACTTCTTGTATTGTGGGGTCATGGGAGCATTGTGGTGGTAATACTTGAGGTTACGAACAATGAGTTGTAATTTTGCGGGTATCATGCGGATTGGTGTCACTCAGATTTCACCCTGAAATCTGTGACTACCCAATCCGAAAATTTTTCGTACTTTTAAAATAGTGGGTCGTTTGTTGTTTTTATTGCCTGAAAGTTCCTGTATTGCGTCAAAATAATCCTAAAGAGCCATATTAGCCTTTTTCGCCAAATACCCAGATGCCCAAAATTGTTTTATTCTGTCGTCGGGATTTGTCTGCGGGAAATTTGTATTTAATTATTTTGAGCCCCGTATGAGGCTATTTGTGCTCTGTTTTAACTCCATTATAAGCGAATATGTTATTATTCCTATGTACCAGAAGGATTTTAACTTATTTTAAGTTTTGGGCTTTATTTGTAACTTTTGTCAATTTTTCGTGTTTTTGTGGTGTCTCGTTCTGTTTTTTGTAAAATTTCTCTGGAACAACTCCTTTGCCGGGTAAGCCCGATTTTTGGCCTGGAGCGGCTAGAAAACATATACGCACATTGTGCCCGGAGGAAGTCGCCATCGGAGGTCTGGATCACTGGGAAAAAGCGAAGTCGTGCACAGAAAAGCCCCTGCGGGGATGGGCGCATTTTTGGAAAACAAAGGATTTAAGCTGCAATGGGAAAAATATAAGCCGCAGGCAGGGTGGGAATTTTATACCTGCTTGGCAGGGTACTTTTTCCCGTGTTATAAAAATCACTTAAGTGGATCACGGGGTTTTGGTGCCTGCCTGGCAGGGTAAAGCATCCCGTTATCAAAAAATTCTTAAAAATAGAATTACATGTGCAAAAAAGTGCGCCCCCTTTGGTGAGAGATTAAAAGAATTAAAATTGATTATTTTTATTAATCTTTCTTCTCAAAAAGTGCGCCCAAGCTTGGAGGAGGTCAACAAGTCAAAGGTGGAATAAAAGAAAGGAATTAAATTAATTAAATTTAATTTATTTAGTGGCTGCCCCCTTCCTCTCAAAAAGTGCGCCCCATTTGGGCATTATTTAATGTTTTTTGAAGCATTAAAACATTAAATTAATTTCTATTTTCAGTGGCTATGGTCAAAGCACACTGTGGGGCTTGAGTGAAGTGCTGTGTGAAGGATTAAATTGGATTAATTTAATTTATTGGATGGCTGTCCTTAAACATGCTATTTTTAAAAGAGAAAAGCATGATTTTTAATTAATTAATTGCCTTTAATTGTTAGGGCAATTATTAATTATAGAATTGTGAAGGTTATATAAGCATGGGCAGCCATATGGGTGAATAATTTAATTCACAGGTAAAGAATTGCAGCTAGGAGGAAAAGTGCGCCCCCATTAGAGGAAGGATTTTGTTCAGACAAAGTGCTAACAAGGCTAAAAGCTTCCAGATTTGGCGCATGCTTTGGAGAAGGTTGATCTTCGTCTGCATAGTTGTTTTCACAGGTGTTACAGGAGCTCAGGTGTTGATTGAAAGGATTCATGCTCTCTTTATGTGCAAATTAAACACCAATTTTTGGGGCAGCAGGCTTGAAAAGTGCAGATTTTTATAATTTAAATTCACTATTCATGCTCCGGTGGCCATTTTTGTCTGAATAAATTGCAGGAATTCATTACAGGTGCTTTACAAAAGAAAAGGAGTTTTTATCAATGTCCAATACATTGCAAATATCCTCTGAATCTGAAGATTTGTCCAGATCTGCACCAGTATTGAAGAAATCCGGCCAAGTTAGAAGAAAAAGAATTATTCAGACAAAGATAGATAAAGCCATGGCGAAAAGAGATGAAAAAGAGATCACGATGGATTCATGCATTGCTTCCAAAGTTTCAGACATAGGAGACACGGATCTAGGCCCAGAACCTCTTTCTGATTTGATTGATAGATCCAGAGCGGGAAAGACTTCACTCATGCGTGCGGTCAAAAGTAGCGGAATTATCCGAGCTGCAGCTTTCCCATGTACAGCCCAATTGCCAGAGTTCGTGATGGAGTGTGCTAGATCTTATCATCCTTCATCCAGATCAGTGCGTGATGTTGCGGGAAAGACAATAATTCGTTTGGATGCGGAATTCATCAATTATTGTCTGAAGATTCCAGTGCGAAAGGTGGTGACTTCTATTAGCATTCAGGATGCTGACAGTAGATGGGAGAAACATAGAGCTGATTGCGTGAGCATAATGAACAGCCGGTTCATGAAGAAGCCTAGATCCCCTTCAAAGTTCCCGAGAACTCTTCCACGGTCCAATTTGGTGCAGGAAGCAGATGATGTCGTCAAATTGCTATGCAGGATGAATGGCGAAGCGAATGCCTACACTTTCCGTACATGGATGTATGCTTTCATCAGGACCATTGAAATCAACAAGGTTGATTCTATAATCAATTGGTCGGAAATTATTAGCAGCAACATCGGTGAGCAACTTCGGAACGTGAACGTACTTCGACTTCAAGATGACTTCGTACTTGGTATATGCTGCAGCTTCACAGGGTGTCTTTTCCAAGCTGGATAGATGTGGTGTTCTTTCCAAGGACCCCATTTTCGAGTGCTACCTGACTTTGTGTGTTCAAATCTATTAAGTTTCTTCTATGTGCATGCAATTAGCTCTGCTTATCTACTAATTGGGATGCACATCTTCCTTACTTACTTCTTCTCGTAATACCTTTACTTTCTTCTTCTATAATTTTCCTTTCTTAAACAACCGCTTACTTTGTTGCGCAGAACTTCTTAGTTATGGTTCATGAACTAAGTGGTTAAAGTAAAACCCCGATAGATAAAAACACATTTATATTGACAAATCGACACGGGAGCCTCACCGGTTAAATGAGGGAGATTTATCTCATGACCGCCTAGGTTTGATGCTATGCGAGAAAATCTAGCCAACACGGATGTCCCTATTTATATCATGGTAGCGCACATAGTTAAGCGACCACACGAGGAACCTTTTTGATCAATTTTGACATGTGATGAGAACTAAGTAACTTACGTCTTATGCAACCACTTATATTAAGGTATATTATTGTCATGCATCCATAATTTAAAAAAATCCCATAGGATAGGTCCTAAGGATTAAAGCCACTGGGCATCCAAGATGATGTTGCAACCACCCAATGAAAGTTCAAACATGTCTGATTTGAGCTTGTAATCACCCATTGAAACTTGGATATTTCGATATTTTCCATTTTAAGCCAATGTGCTTCATTAGCTACCATCACACGAAAGTTATTGCATGGGTACTGTACACATAACAAGCTGCTTGTTTGGCCACCCTTGGGTCAATGAAGTTATGAGTGCTTCCCGAAGTCAACGAGGATGGTTAGGCAATGCCCTTTAAGTATAAGAATATAAGGCTTATAGTTTATTATTAAGTCACTATTAGTTATGTATTAACTAACGGACTATTGTAGCCACTTTAACCATTTTGTAACCATCTCTTACATAATAAAATGATGGACACAATCTGCAATGCGTGCAATTTGCTCTTTTTTATTTGTTCCTTCTTAGTTCAAGTTTTCTAACATTAGTATTAGAGTTCGATGCTCGATAGGGGGTCTACAAATCGAATAGAAGATTGCAAATCTAAGGTTGTAACTTGTAGAAAACCAGAAAATGTCAAAATAAAGATAGTCCTTTTAAGGGCACAAAGAAATGCCAATTCCCACAAAAAGGGATAAATGCAAACAATCGAGGGGGTTAAAAACATGATAAAAGATAATCGCGAATTTGAATCTAGGGAAAAAGATAGTTGCGAATTTGAATCTAGGGCAAAAAGACAATCATGAATTTGAACATTGCATATTCAAATGCTGTAACGATTTTTAGAGGACACTAGTCACAAGCACAAAGTTGTGTGAGAGCATCTTTCCTGAATTTTTTTTTGCAGTTGCATAATTTAAGAGAATTTTAGGGCACATTTCACTAGTTGCATTATTTCGGAG
Source organism: Taxus wallichiana var. yunnanensis (assembly GCA_018340775.1). Lineage (NCBI taxonomy): Eukaryota > Viridiplantae > Streptophyta > Pinopsida > Cupressales > Taxaceae > Taxus > Taxus wallichiana. The sequence goes on from CM031244.1 coordinate 765,656,263, forward strand.
GGCACATGCACGTATTTCAAGTTCAGTAGGTTTTCCCAATCTCTTTTTTGTCAAACATCACAAACCTCCAATCACAGACAAATCATCCGAAGGAGAAATATAGTGGCGAATTAGAGTGATAAAAACATAGTATGAGTATTTATCGCATTCCAATTTTTCTAAGTTACAAATTTTACAATTGGGTTTGTTAAATAGCTTTATTTAGAATGGAAATTCCATTGAAGAAATACAAATGCAATTGATGAATACAAATTTGTGGGGCATAGTAAATGGGAAAGAGAAATCTCCTACAAATGCAAATAATTCTTGGATTGGCAAAGTAAAGATGACAAGGATGCCAAAGTTATTTTTAAAAATAGTTTGCCTTCTAAATACAACAAGGAAAGCTCAAAGATAGACCAAATGGGTGAAAAAATCGTTGATAAAGAATGTGTTGTAAAGAAGCCCAACACTTAGAAGACATGAAGGGATCTAGTGTAGATAAAGCTTAACATGATGATTGCTTTGTGTTGGTGAAATAATTTGTCGTATGGCAAATTATGTATTTCCACCAACGCTCATGGGGCTATGCCCCTCCTTGTGTATGGGGAGGCTCCCATTATTGAATGTAAACTATCCTAATCTTACCTATTGCTGTGGGGTGGCCAAATAGGCTGGGGATCACACAGGAACACTTCTCTGAACCTGTGGCAAAGTGCTTGTACGGGGTACAAGGGAAGAATTTACAATGACAAGGGATGAAGGAGAGAAATTAGGCAAGGGAACGTTATTGCTGTGAGTAGGCGCAAGCTGAATTCACACCCAATAATCGGAGTAGTTCAACATTTAATTAGAAGAAAGAAACAATGAAAGCCATTAGTGAGACTAACAAATTAAAGACACATAGTTCTTAGATTCATTTATCAAGGATGCAAAGTTCCTTCTTGATCACTATGCTTGCAAAGTGTAGAAAAGAGAGAAAATAGAAGAACACATGAGAAAGGAAATGGAAGAAATGTAGCTTTTATTTCTTGTGCATTGGTGATACAAAGCTCAACACCCAAAACCACAATCCACAATTGCTACAAAATAGAAATTATTAAAATTTGGATCCCTTGGAATGGAGAAGCCATCCCAATTTATAGCATTGTGAATTGACCTTTCACCTACCCCCACATGACTCTTCATGATCTCATTCAACTTGTGACTTTACATCTTCCTAGGAAGTGAAAACTAAGTTCCCTTTTTATAAATCAAAGGGACTTTTACAATATAACTTTAGAAAGTCACTTAAGTGAATGAGACAAAATACAATGATTACGCTCAATGAAGAATTAGAAAAGGGAGAGAAGGAAGAGGGAGAAAGAGAGAAAAAGGAAGAAGTTGTCATATCTGATGAAGAAGCTCCTTCGATGAAGGACTTTGTTGATTCATGCTCACGATGAGAAGTATTCGAATTGGGTTCATGCTCCTTGATTTCTTTGCGAATTGAGCTATCACAACCGCCAACTTATCCACTACGGAATGCAAACGTAGCCCAACACCTTGGTCCATGCCCCGGGAACCTCACTGATCTTCTTGCATTGAATGAGCCATCCTTCATGATCCTTTGCAATTTTGGAAATGCAACTTCGATGTTGGCAAGGAAGTTATCTTCATTGAAGGAAAGAGAGTCACTTGCCTCTTTCTTGACCAACTCCTAGAAGGAAACAATAAGTTCCTCTGATGATGAATTCTTAGTGAGTGGAGGGAACTCAAGTTTCGAACACAATTGTAGACATCATTCAAGATCTCGAAATCATGTTGTCCACAAGATTCCAACTCAGAGATTGCAGTTTTGAGCATTCCATATTTCATATCCATGATGTGGATCTAGACTTGAGACAAGTTCTCTGCAGCTAATGCAAACACATTCTTACTCACGAGAGTGTGAGAGTCGAAGGAAATCATCTCGAACACTAGTGGGAACACCTCATCCAAGTGAATTACCTCTTTTGCAAGCTCCTCCTTTGCTTTCTTTATTTCTGACAAAATTACAAGAACGTACTTGATGAGAGAAATGACATCTGGAAACAATGCCTTGCCTTGCTCAATGATTTTCTCAATCCACTTCTCGTTATCCTTCCCCTGCATCATGTAACCTTGTGCTTTCTTGATTGCCTTAGGATCAACACTACTGATCGGAAGAATGTCTTCTACTGGAAGAGAAGATGTTGAGTCGGGTTCTAAGAAGGGTTGAATGTAAGCACTGAGAGATTTTACTTGTTCCTCCAATTGCACAATTGTTTGCTTGTATTCTTCATTCCGAGCGAGGAGGCGGGAAGAGGATTCCTTGAACAGTGAGAATCACCCTTGTGCGAAGCTTGACCCAATGAGATGCGGGTCAACTCATAATCTGACGGAGTCATGTCCTCAATGGGCTTTTCATTTTAGGCCTAGCAATTTCAACATACTGATTACTTGAGGTGCCACTAAAGAAGCGGGATGTTGTCTAGGCCTTCTTTCTTCGCTTGGACTTTAGAGTTCCCGAGATTGCTTCGAGATTGGGCATGATAGCAAGCTGCGTTGTCCTTGGCTCACTCTTGAGCATTTCTTGAATCCATGGAAATGGCTCTTTAGGAGTTGACACAATGTCGGTCACCGGAGCACTTTCAGAGCTTGTGAAATCAACTCTTGATCATCATGGGGAAGATTTTCCATTGGGAAGACATACTTGGATGCCCTTGAAGAGAAAGGTGCTGCAATGAATCACTCCTGCTTGATAGCTCCCTTTTGCAATGCTTTACCTCAACCGACTTACCTTGAACAACTCACCGAGCTCACTCAAACAACACAACTCACTTTGGTTAGCTCTCTCTCTCCCCGCTTGCTCCATTGCCCCCACCTGTGGGGGTATTGGCTTCGGGTTTCCTTTTTGCTTTGTCTTTTCTCATTTTTTCTATTTTTGGGAACTCGTTTTGAGTTGTCCCACTCGCACTTTGTATATTGTTTGGGTTGCAGTCCCATTGACCTACTTTTGTGGTCATTCATTGGACATTAATATATTTATCTTTATCTTATCTTTATCTCCCAACTCATTGAGCTCAACTCAACCAACTCGTCGAGAAGGTGTGGATGACTCAAGCTTGATTAATGAGTTATGATGACTTGCTTAGCTTGAATTTCGACAGAGCTTTGACTCTTTTCAAATCTCTTGATTGCATAATGCCTCTGGATTTTACTTGCGCGCCTTCTTTGTGCTCCGCTTTGCTACTGTGATCAAAATGATGCCTCTAGACCTCTATGAAGGATGAATTGCCTTGCTTGAGCTATGCAACCACCTAGAATCCCTATGAAGATGTCAAAAAGTAGTGAGATGACTGAAAATGGAGCTAACCTGCTACTTTCTGCACCCAAAACAAAGACTTTATATTTTTAGCAGGTGGTACAGGACCTGCTATTTTGGGATATTTCACCTATTTTGCTCAAATTTGAACTTCTCAATCCTCTAGCATACTCAATTCAACTCCGTTGATGATGCCTTGCTATTATTAAAAAAATTCTATTTTTAGCGATTTGCCTTTTGCTTTATTATGCTTTTTTGCTATTTTGGGAAAGATTTCCTAGTTCATCATTTTCAATGTTCTCTCGAGGGCAGCGATCGAGGGGACTTACTATATTTAGAAACTGCAATTATCCACCTCGGATTGCAACAAAAATGACATCACTGGATTAGGCTCGTTTTACGGACTCGTGTTCAAAATTTCAGCTTGATCCGCCCCTAAGAATGCTTGAAAACTGAAAAAGCATTATCTAGGGCATCAAACTAGGGTTTTTTACCATTAATAAACCAGTTCATCATCTTCTCTTTAGCTACAACCTTCTTGAAGGCTCTTGTATTGAAGAACAAGCTCGTGAAAATCTCACCCGATTCCGTTCACCGGTTTGCAAGATATGAGTTTTCAAGTTTTGGTGCATATAGTAGCTCTGGGGAAATTTTGGCAGTCTCTATTGAATTTGCAGGTTTTGATGTTATGGAGCAGCAATCATGGAGTTCATATGGAAATATGAGGTGGGTAAGAGCTATTTTATGTCTTAAAACTTTACGACAATGTTTTTTCTTCATGGGAGAGGAAGAAGTAAGAAGCTACAAGAAAAAACACGTATGCAATTTTTTTAGTTTTGAATCATCATGGAATGGGGTGCATTTTCTTGTCCCCTCTGTCCCCATGGGACAAGGACAGAGGGGCAGAAAAATGTGGCCTCATATGGGCTTGACAAGCGGCGTCTCTTGATTCGTCAATGGAGTGAGGAAAACCAACTTTAAAGCACTGGGGGGCCGAGACCTGGTCACATGGAGAATCGGGACTGGGGGTAAGAGGGCGCATTTTTCTGTCCCCCGATCCCATTGGGACAGAGGATAAGAGGGACAAAAAAATGTGCCCTCACTGGTGTCACAAGTGACACAAAGTGTGATTTGGTGTGGAGGGAGCTAGAAATGGCTTAAAAATGCATTGCGGAGCTTCAATTTTGATCACATGAGAAACCAACAACGAGGACAAGGATGGGGCGCATTTTCTTGTCCCCTCTCGTCCCCAAGGGAGAGAACAAGAGGGACAAAAAAATGTGCCTGTTGTGGTGATGACAAGTGGCACAAGTGCATTGGTCAACGGGAAGGGTTGGAGTGAGGTGAAAAGGGCTTGTAAAGCTTCAACAAGGTCATGTGATGAACTAGAGGGCATAATTGGAGCGGGGTGCATTTTTGTCTCCTTTGTCCCCAAGGGACAGGACATAGGAGGGATAGTAAAATGCGCCTCAACCTTGCACCGATATGTGTCCCTTTGCATAAGTGGCGAAGTATCGCAAGCTTACCTTGAGAGAGACCTTGAAGACGAAGTTTCGGAGCTCCAGGAGGACTTTTTAGTGCTTCCTTATATGAAATTGACTCCAAACAACCTTCCAAGATGAATGGGATGGGCCTCAAGATGCAATTCGGTCATCGCAACCCCTTCAAAAATCTCTTTTTTCTCGGGACAATTGGGTGTGTCTGCTGAAAATGAGTTGTGTTGAGAAGCGCTGGGTCTTGTGAAAAATATGAAAGTACCATCATGTAGAGGGTTGAATTATCTTTCCAATGAGTACTTGTTTTCCCCTAACTCCTTACGAAGCTCCCGAAATCATCTTAGAAACTTAGGTACTATTGTGAACTGGAAGTTCCTTGACCCTCAAAATCCGCTTTCGCACTTGTACTTGCTCCTAAACCTTCAAATCTTTCCTAAAACTTCCTAAATCAGCTACAATATGTTCTTAGCTCCTCAAAACCACTTCTTGATGAATTTGAGCCATCAACTCTGTCCCAAAGGATGCACACTTGTCCCTGAAAAGGCCAAAAATAGCCTTTCTAGGCCTCTTTGAAGAATCCACCTTTAGAAGCATTGCATCGAATGGAATGAGTCACCTTGTTTCAACATTTCAAACAATGCGGCAAATATATATAACACATATTAGGGTCTGCAAGGTTAGGATAGGTATGACACAAAGGGAAAACTGATCTGGAGGGGTGTCTAGGATGGTTTACAAGAAAATTTTGACACTAGGGTTAAGTTGTCATGTTTCAACATTGAATTTTGCCCTTGCAAAACACATGACAACACCTAGTTAGGTCGGGAGATTGTTGATCTTGGGAATATACCTTTACAAGGGTCATCTGACTTGATGGAGCACTTTGTGGATGTAGCTTGACATGGATGGTTGTCCAATAATTCGGGAGGCTCGTAATTCGGAAGTTTGGGAGGTGGAATTTGGGAACTACACCTTTACGAGGGTTACGAGGTAGCTTGATGGAGTCCTACTGTCAAAGAATCGTTTTCAAAGAAAACTTTTGAAAAATGTGTGGTTATGTTCAATTCTATTATTTTAATCTTTTGTTAGTACATGTATTTTTACATTCTGTAGTGGAAGTCTTAAGAGGGGGTATAAGAATATAAGGCTTATAGTTAATTATTTGGTCACTATTGGTTATGTATTACTATTAAGTTATTAACTAATGAACGGTTGTAACCACTTCAACCATTTTGTAACTATTTCTTGCATAATAAAATGATGGGGACACACTGTAATGTGTGCAATCTGCTCCTTTATTCCTTCTTTGTTCAAGTCTTCTAACATCGAGGATCCGACTTCATTTTTGGGGGTGGTGATCCCAATTGAGGCATCGATCGAAATTTGAGGGCAAAACCTTCATTTAGACTACTTTGATCGGGTTGCCCATCTTTTGAGCATTTGAGGTAGACAATATGTAAGATGTGGAAGGTGCCTCAACATCTAACAAACACAAGATTTGTTCAATACTGATTATGGCCTTGACTATATTTTTCATCACAATTATAGCATAGACGTTTGGTTCGTGAGCGACCATTTCCCCATGAGTTAGAGACTTGCGGTTGGCGGTCCAAAGTGCCTAGTTGGGTGTCGGTCGACGAGATAGTCTGTGGAATCGACTTGTGATGGTTTACATGGGCGATGTTGGGCTGTGTGTGTGTGTGTATGTGTGTGTGTGCGCTTGTGGGTGTGCGTGTGCGCGTGTGTGCGTGTGCGTGTGCGTGTGCGTGTGCGTGCGTGCGTGTCTTCAACTAATTTAGCCAACTCAATTGCTTCCATCAAGGTAGTGGGTTTGAACAATTTTACTTCCTCCTCGACATCTTCCTTCAATCCATTGATGAAGCAGATTATGAAAAGTCCTTGCCCAACCATGTTGTCCGAATGACCAATTTTTCAAACTCAGTTTGGTGATCACAGACCAAGCGAGTTTTCCTCAATTTGGTCAATGCGCTTGTGAAGTCCTCATGTTCATCGGGCGAAATCTGGTGACTAGGTATTTATTGAACTCCGCCCATGTGAGTGTGGCATATGTTTTTGCCAACCATTAGTACCACTGAATTGCTTTGTGTTCCAAGTTGAATTAAGTTATAAGCGCTTGACAGTTGGTTGTCTAATGCCTGGATTGGGTGCTGGTTGAGATGGCTGTGGATTCCTGATTTTGGATGGTTTACATGGGCGATGTTGGGTTGTATATTTCTCTTCAGCTAACTTAGCTAACCCATTTGCTTCCATCAAGGTAGCGGGTTTGAATATTTTTACTTCTGCCTTGACATCTTCTTTCAATCCACTAATGGAGCAGCTTTTGAAAATGTCTTTGCCCAACCACGATGTTCAGTCAGCCAATTTTTCAAACTTAGTTTGGTCATCATAGATAGAGTGAGTTTGCCTCAATTTAGTCAATGGAGCAGCTTTTAAAAGAGTCCTTGCCCAACCATGTTGTACGCTTGACTAATTTTTCAAACTTAGTTTGCTTAGTAGTCACAGATAGAGTGAGTTTGCCTCAATTTAGTCAATGTGCCTATAAAGTCCTTATATTCACTAGGGCTAAAATTGGTGAGTACGTATCTACTAAACTTTGCCCATATGATGTAGTTTGTGCCATAGTTGAAAAAATCGTAAATCGGGATTAATCGGCAGGGCAAATTTTGAATCGGAAATCGGGAATCGGCAAAAAATCGGCAAAAAATCGGCAAAAATCGGCAACTTTATCGCTACTTTTAAAAACATTTAAATTCATAAAATATACTTAAATTAAATGTAAAAACAATGTTAAATGATGCAAGAAGTGACTCTATAGAATGCCATAGGCCCATATGCATATTTTCGATTAAGTTTTGACCAAAAAAGAGAGTACAAAGTTTGCAAACAAAAATGCTCATAGAGTCATGTCACATGTGACTTTTGAAGTAAACACTCAGCTTTACACTTACAATATTTATTATTTAATATTTATAATATATATTACAAGCTTTACATATTATACATGCATTAATAATAAATATTAAATATACACAATGCACATACCTGCTGCCACGAACAGGGAAAAATCGCTGTAAAAAATGTAGACGCGGACAGGGAAAAATCGCTGTAAAAAATGTATACGCGGACAGGGAAAAATCGCTGCAAATAGGTATAAACCGCGCCCAAACAAGTATAAACCGCGCCCGAACAGGAAGAAGGAGCACGAACTGGTAAAAACGACCACGGATCGGTGAAAAACGCGCACGAACAGGTAAGAAATGCACACGATTTGATAAAAAATACGCGCTGTATTTTAGTGCTCTCACGCGTCGACTGTAGCCCGTGGAAAGAGAAAAAAAAACAAATCGATTTACTTTATTTTCGTCTTGCACCCTAGCCGCGTTTTTTTCCCCCGATTTTCGCCGATTTTAGACGCGATTTTCAACGATTTTCGAGGGTTTTTGAAAGCGATTTATCGGCGATTTATACCATTTCGAAAATCGCGATTTTTTGCAAGTTTTATCGTGTGGCAGGCTGGACGCGATTTATCGCGATTTATCGGCGATTTTTGGCGATTTTTGAATCTATGGTTTGTGCTTTTGCCAACCATCAGTACCACGAAATTACTTCATGTTGCAAGTTGAATGAAGCTATAGGAAGCTTTTGATCTGTGGTAGTCTGATGGACAGAATTTTTGTTCTACTTTATAGACAACTTGCGGGTCATCACAAGCAATTTTTGGGAAATCCAGTCGAGGAGTTTGGGGTTGGCCCCCAAATTGTTAGTGGGTCTTGTGTCAGAGCTATGTCTGCTATGCATGGAGTTGTATTTATCATTGAGACCCGTCAATCTGCTGACCAAGTCATCTATCAGATACAGTTTGTCGAATTTGGATAATGTATCCATTATAAAGGAGTTTTTGGTTTGGAGATTTTTCATGTTGTCCATAAGTTGGTCCATTTCTCTAGGGTGGGTCACTACCATCATATGAGACTCCAGAATTTTTGTCTTTTTTAATCGCTACATCAAAAGGATCAGGATGAAGAGGAAATTGGTTTGGGATAGTGGGAAAAAGGTGAATATTTTTCGAGGCTTTTAAAAAATAAATCTGACTTAATGAATTACTTGATGGGCTCAATAGTGGCCAGGATTTTTTCACCTTTTTGAACTTTGTAATTGCCACTGTAACTGTCTCTATAACTGCCTTTTAGAAAATTCAGTGAATGGTTGGTTTATCACTATTAGGGTTACAGCATGGAGGGTTTGTTACATGGTGTGTGTCTAGTTTGTGGGCTCGTAGATATACTTATCCCATTTGTAAATAGTGTCGGCCCAATGTTTCAAAGCACTAACTACGGATGATTATCGTTCCCGTTGCCCACTATCCCATATCCGAGTTGTGATGTGAGTAACTTCCCGGGGCTAACTGCTTACCAGTGCACCACAAATGACAAACAACCAATGGCTTCTTATGGCTAAGCTTCAAAAAAACCTACAAGGTCTTCTTAATATTCAAAGGTACATGGAAGCTCCCATTCGTATACAAAACTGTCTAATGGCTTGATTATTGGAGCATAATCCTTAACGGAATCAGGTAAACCTGATAATCACTTATCCCAGAATGACAACTTTTTGTGAGTTCTAAAACTGTTGGAACAAAGTTTCTAATGTAAAAACAACCTACTTGCAAGAAAAAATGGCTGATTTGGGAAAATAAAGTAATAGTGCCACCACTTCTATTATTACTCTTTGTTCACCAAGATCCACTACGAGCTAGGTGAGAGCATACAATGTACAGTCACAGTACTACTAAAACCCGATGTTGTTGCGGAAACACGACCATGATTCCACTTGCCAAATATTAGTGAAAACAGAAATAACAGAATTCAAAAGAACTAGAATGCTAAATGAACTCAAAAATAGCTTCAAACTTGCTTGTATTTAGAAATCACAGGCCTCTTCGAGGGCAGCCTTCTTTGAGGAAATCTCATTTAAAATGCCAAAAAGTTGATCTATCTCTTCCTTACAATATCAATAGATAGGCATTACAACCCTAACACAAATACTCAAGGGTTGGCGTTATAACACTTAGACACTTGAACTTCATTACAAACCCTAGGCCCAATTCTCATGGGTCGGCTGCACACACACAATAGGCACCCGAGTGAAAAGGTAACTGTGACTATTACAATGCAAAAATAATCAATTGTTAGGACATCGAGGTCCTAACAAATTGACACACTTTTAAAACAAGTTTCATGGGTGTTTATTCTTTGCACAAGTAGCAGTCAAAACCGTTGTTGATGAAAAGGAGCAGCATTCTCCTACACACTGTAGGAAATCAGAGAAATATGTCCAACCAGGGTGTTGATTGTTACAAAGACTTGTTTTCTTATAAATAGAAGATGAAAACTCAAAAGCAATTATTATGAAGTAGACATTGAAAAAATATATGATGAATTGTTGAAATGCAACACTTGTTTGCGTTGTTTGGTTTGAAGTTGACATTTTCTCAGTTTAAGTTTTGAAGCTTGGAAACTGACTATAGCATATCTTTTTCTGTTTACCCCTTCTTTAGGTTTAACCCCCTCTAGTGTTTGGTTACTTTTCAGATCCTAGGGTCCTTTTTTAACTCTAGGTCTTTTCTTATATAACTAAATGTACTTTTGAGAGCCATTGGCCTACTTTGGTCATTTGTTGGCATTAATATATATATTTTCATTCTTCTTTTTGTGTCATCCTTTTTGTCGATAGGTTTTACTTGATGTGGAGATTTTTCTTGAGTACATCTCTCTCTTGAGTGGCCAAACAACATGGGTTATCGTTTTTATATCCTTCAGTCTATGCCTGGCCTGCTGGTGCACAAATTGCTATTGAGAGAGATCTCTTAAGGATATTGAATGATTCCCAACAGGCTGTCCATTTGCACACACAATAGACCCTTTTTTGGCATAGATAGATATGAACACTTTTGCAAGTTGAAATTGGGGATTTTGATATCCTTATTTAGTTAGAAAAATGCAGAAACTTTGTTCTGATATATATGTGTTTCTCCTCAAAGAGTGTAAATTCTAAGTTAACAGATACTCTATTTCAGTGTTCAATGTACAGCTAGCCATTTTACTATATTGTTTTCAAATAGTAGTGGAACTTTATACTAAAAATATCCATTTCTTCTCCAGGGTATCCTAATCTAAAATTTGTTATGAAAGCTGTATCCCAGTAATGCATTTACAACTTCTATTGGGATTTACATAATTTTTTTTTTGTAACTTTAATTTCTATCATTTTATTTCAAAAGTTGAGTGAAGTTTCTTTTAGAGAAACTCTTCATATTTGTTTTGTCAGGGCAGTCAAGATCCATTCTAAATTTTTACCTTTCTAGTCATCTTCCAAACATAGATCCCTGAACTGGTTAATAACTAGATGGTGTGTAACAAATTCGGGAATCATCCCATTTCATTTCTGGCCTACATGTTAATTTTATGTGCATGGTTTGCAATTCTTTTGGAAAGGTCAGATGTATGTACTAATATTTCATGATTGATGTTACTCTTGAATTTCCTTTCTAATCATTCCAAAAGCATGCCATTTTACCTTAGGTGCGAATCATCTGAATTCGGAGCAGCAAAGCAGCCTGCAGAATTTGAACTTCTCAGATGTCAAAACGCTTGTTACCTCTGTTGACAATTGTATAGCTCAGCAGGTTGGCATTTAGTTTTCTCTGTACAGTACAACATTTTGGAGTTCAAAATCTAATTGTACTTAGATTAACAGATGTCAGATTGCACAGTAGAGTTACAGAACAACCCTTCAGGGTTGTTAAGATATTTTTGTACCTTAATTGGATAATACCAAGATAAGAACTTGTTCATGTGAATGTATTCTCTTGGCGATTTTCTATTTTAATAGTCATGTTTTCGGGTAAAGCATTATTGGATGTAAACAGTATAGCTGATGTTGGAAGCACTCGTGATTGCCATTATATGGTGATTTTGAGACCAGCAACTAGACAAAATTTAAGTGAGCCAAGATAGACTCTTTTGTAGTCATTGATGACATTGGTGGATGGAGAAATGCTCAAGGTTATGAACAATAAAAAATGACAAATAAATGATGAGTGGGGAGGATATTTTAACTTCCTTCTCGGAAGGATGTTTGCATAAATTATGCTACGGCACATGTTCTAGTCAACTAAAAATTGCTAGGAGGAAACTGATAATGAAAGATTCTTTGATAAGGATGCAATCTCGTGCATGAAAGAGGAAGAGTATTGGAAGCGAAGGACACTTGTCAGTATTGACAGGGGTTTCAAGGAAGGTACCATGTAGTACCAGCATGGAAATGCCAAATCGCTCAGAAATTGATTTTACATGTATGCTGCTGTTTGGACTTGTAAAACAATTTTTCGTACAATGAAGCTGCTAACTTTGTTGTGGTTGGTAATGGTATTAATTTAATCTTTGAGCAATTTTTTTGCTGCCCTTTTAAAACTCCATTTGTACTCTTAAAAATTATTATTTGTGGGACTAAATGTTATTTTATCTAGTTCTTTGTTCCTTTCACTTTTGCCTTTGGAATCGGCAAATTGAGGCAATCTGTTTAGTTTAGGTATCTATTTCATGTCCGTTTTATCTGTCTTTTTAATCCATTATTTTCACTCAAATGTTTATTAAAGTGTTCATAGGTCATTGCAAGCTTAAGTAATTATTTATTATCTACTATATTGCCTTTGCTTCGAGATATGTAGTGCAAGTTAATGTTTCTCAACTCCCACAGCCACCTAACCACCCTCACACACCTAAATTAAAGACCTTGACATGCATACCATAATTAATAGAATAAATTGCAATATTCTCTTATACACCATCTTCCAAGTTCCAAGTAGTGGGTTGATGTTTGTTGTTTTCTTATACCACTGAATATTGCAATATGCCATGGATTGTGTGGGTAGATAATTTGTGGTCTTCCTTCTACATATGTTGATCAAATAACGTGCTGCCTCAAAAACACCTTCCAAATAGAGAAATGATAAATTACATTCTCCATCATTTGATCTTTATAAGGGGTAATTATGCTTCAGCTTTAAATTGTGATTTATAACCACTATTAAATGCTATAAAACTATATATAATTAGAAGGTTAGAACAAGAGCTAAAACATCTGAATGACATAGATTATAACAAATCGGATCTCTTATCCTTTGTGATTTGGTCTTTGGATGTCAATGCAAGTCTCTTGATAGGTTAAGTTTCATTCTGCAGTCTTTATCTAAGATTGATGGTACATAGAACTTCTTTAACATTGAAGTTATTCGTATGTTTCTATTATTGTGCATGGAAAATCATTTATAGGTTTAACATTTGGATTCGTAAATGTTACATTTCTCTTTTGTTATGTGAATATCCCTATTTAGTGCAAGTAGCTTCTTTAAAATGTTTGCTTTTCTCTCTATTACATTGTTGGGATGCTTCTTGTATACTCTGAAATACCATAGTTACCAGATTCGGCTGGATATGCACAAAATCCGGCCGGATCTGAATTTTTCAGGCAGCCCGAATAAATTCAGTCCAGGTCGGCCCTGTTTTTTTCCCAAAAAAATTTTAAATTTATTTTTGCAATAAAAAGACACCCAACACCCTTTAATATTATTTAATAATAAATATATTAACATTTTATATTACATTATTAATAAAAAATTCTGTATTTGTCAATTTTTTCATATTTATAAATTATGCTCATAAATAATATGTATATATTCTGCATCGAATTTTTCCAAACTTTTTCAAGAGTTCGGAGTTTGAATTTTTCCCCCTCACAAACGCATCCAGATTTCCAGACCTAGCAATTAAGCGAAATACACTAGGATCTTTTCTAGGTGTCATGTTGACTTGATATGAGTTTTGAAATGATAAATTGTTGACCCTGTTCTATTTCACTAGGAGCATGAGAATTATATAACTTTTCTTATGCTCTTACCTGCTTCAAATTGAAATTCCCCATTCTCTTTCGACTGCTTTCTTGACCTCCCTATGGAATTCCATTCAGACATTCTTCTAGGTTACCCTTTTGAGATTATGAATCCATAGAAGAAACAATACTTTCTCATCTTAGGATTTCCTCACACGAGTTCTTGAAAAACTTGTCAAAATCAACAAGCAACTACTTTGAACATTTTTTCTTCTTGAAATTCACCTCCAACTAGTAAGGGTTTCTCTTGTTATTCTTTAGGCTTCTCCTTTCCTTAGAGGAAGAAATAGAATGTGTTTTTAGGTGAACAAGAGGTTGTCACTAGGTTGTGGGTCCTTCATTTCTTACACGTGAAGGCTACATTTTCATAATCAATGACATGCCTCCATATGCCGTTGTACCAGTGGATGTTATCATCTGGTAAACCATCCCTTGTGTTGCCCTTTACATAGATCCAAGTGGAAGATGAGATTGTTTGTTTTTCTGGTCTTCTGAAATCAAAAACATTTATCCACTTGAACTCTAATAACTTCTCTCTCTAGGTCTAGTGGTATGTTCCAAAGTTACATTGAGGGACTTTAGTGCTATAGGTGTTGGGTAAAAATCTACGGACCATTGTTTCGTGAACCCAAAATATTGCCCTAGAACCATTGGTACCCTTTTGAAAATTTTGTTTATTAATTTCCAATAGAAACTCCACCTTAAAAGAGCTGCTTGACCAAAGGCAAATGCAGTGTATTTGTTCAAGCAAATTCTCCTGAGATTTAGAAATCCACTCCCCAAAGGTTTAGATGGGGCTTGGAAAAAGTCCCTTGAAGTTGCAAAAATTGGACTGGTATTAAAGGCACATGACTCTTCACGTAATTTAGAAAAATCTTGAGCCACTTTGGGCGAGCCTACCTTATTATCCATGAAAATGGAAGGTTTACTAGATATAGCTTGATCATTTTCATTGATACAACCAATTTTGGTGGACAAAATCCAATAGACCATGAAGTAGCTGACTTTGTAGAATGATGTAAAGAAATAAAATATATCAATGTCCACGAATGACCAAAATAGGTCAATGGGAGTGAAAAGTATATCTAGTGGAAATAAAACGAGGGAGCGAAAAGAAGCTCCAAAATAAGGCCACAAGGTAAATCTAAACTGAAAGTGCAATGATAAAAGAGTTCAAATAACAAGAAGGTAGACCCAAAATGGGTAAAACCCTAAACATGTCAAGAAGATAAAGCTACACGTCACAAACATCACAAATAACCATGAGAAGATAGGGGTGAGGAAGGCTGTGGCTGGAGGTGGAAGCTGCACCTAATTGGAATTATGTGACGGAGGACTGACCTCCTCATCATCAACCAATACTGAAGATCACATGTTAGATCTAATGATATCCATGGGAGAGTGACCAAGAGTGGGATCAGTTGGCTGATCATTGGGGGTGCTTGGGAGGATAGAAGGTGGCCAAAAATGTCCCTGGAAACTTTTCTGCCATCCATGGTCAATGGTCCTATAGTGGTAGTAGAAAGGAATGTGAATAAGGAGGAGTAGTTGATCCTCTATATTGGGGAAATATCAAAACTACCATGTCTCGAATGCAAAAAGGATGGAGGAAAAAGGTAATTTAGTAGTTGCAAGAGGAGGAGAATGTGATGTCACATATCTATCACCAATTATGTGGTAGTTGTAGCACCAAAGAATGCTTAGCACCTCCAACCATTGAAATTGGTTGGCAGCAGGTAATCAATTTGGTATTCCTTAAGCTTGCTTCCAAAGCTTGATGCCTGAAGCTGACCTCCTAAAGCGAAGAACCTTTGATCGATATAGTTTAAGGTAGGAAGTTGCCCTTTTGAATCCCCATATAGGCAATAATATCTCTCAAAAGTTCTCCTTTGTCTCCACCTCTTGAAGGGGGCAAAGGCGGCATATCCTGTCACCTTGGGGAATGTGGTGACTAGTCTCAATGTTTGTTGTTTCTAGGGCTAAGATTGATTTCTTACAAGGCTTGAGGATTACCATCTGAGAAAATCTATCAACTACTATATAAGCACAATGGTCACCATGCATGGTAGCAGAGAAACATGAAAGGAAATCCACAGAAATTAATTCCCAAGATTTGTTCGGTACAAGCAAAGTTGCATACAGTACTTGTTTCTTGTTAACCAGCTTAGGTATAACACAGGTGGTAGATGATCTGATGCATTTTGCAACATTTGAATTGAGATGCAGCCAAAAGGGTGTCCTTTTAGCTCCAAAGTGTTCATCAATCTTTCTGAAATGAGCAGCCCATATGAGCTTTTGGAATTTCGCTTCATGCAATATACACAAATGTCTTAAATAATACAAGAGGCCATCTTACAAGTAGTAATCTGGAATTGACTTTCTGCTATGCAAATTTTGAATGGTTCCTGCAAAGTTTGCATCAGATTTGTATAATTCAGGGTAAGTGTTAGTGTCATCTTCACATGCATAATTCACAAAGAGGAGAGGTTGAAACAAAGGTCGACTCGAACAATCAACTACTAGATCGTCACTTCCCTTCTTATTCTTGATACTTAAGTGGATCTACTGAAAATACAAAGACCATTTTTGATGCTACTCTTGTTGCAATTTATTTCGAGTTTGCAAGAATTGCAATTATTTGATTTATAAGGATAATGCTCCTTTCCCAATATGTAATGCTTCTATTGTTTACATACTTGTACAATGGCATAAAGCTCACGGTCGTATGCAGGGTGCTTCCTTACAGTCGCATTGAACTTTTCACTGTCGTATGCCTCTAGGTGACCAAATTGATTCAGGATTATTCCTAGTGCATATTTATATTTATTAATATGTATTTCAAATGGTTGTTGAGATCAGGTAATGTGAGCTTTAGTGTAGAACAAAGTTTGCATTCCGATTCTTAAAATGCTTACCGTTGTGTGGCTGACCATGTGAAAGTTGCCTTGGCACCACCTTTGGCACCTTGATTCAATGGCCAAGTGACATGAGGAATCAAATGCAAACTACATATAGAATTTTTTAACCTTTGTGAGGCTTTGTGAGTCTATGAACTAGACCATTCCTTAATATCACGGATATTAGCCAGATCTATACGAACTTGTCAAAACTATATCCAAGATACTCAAATCTCCCTGCATGGCAAAAGAACATTTTTCTATGTTGGCATACAACGTGTGTTGCTACAAAGTGTTGAGGACTTGCTGAATATATTGTAGGTGTTTCTCCCATGTTTTACTGAAAATTAGGATGTCATCAAGGTAGACACCAACAAATAAAGTTCTGAATGGCTGTAGGATGTTGTTCATCATCCACATGAATCTCACGGGTGTGTTAGACCAACCACTTGAACAAACCTTCTCTAGTTTTGAAGTTTGTCTTCCAGACGTCTAAGGGTTCAACAGGAATCTGATGGTACCTTGATTTGAGATCAATCCTTGTAAAGAACCTGGTGCCTTGGAGCTGGTCCAAAGGATCCTCTATCTTGGGAAGAGTATCGTAGTTCTTCACAATGATCTTGATGAAAGTTTTGTAATTGATGTGCGACCTCCATGTGCCATCCTTTTTTGGCGCGAGCATGAAGAGGCTGCCAAAAAGAGAAGAGCTGGGTTTGATGTGTCATTTATCCACAAAATAATGTATCTTCCTTTGATGTGTCATTCATCCACAATATAATGTATCTTCCTTTTGATTTCTTTATTCCCAAGGAACGATCGACGGTATAGAAAGGGATAAGGAAGAGGTAGTTTTGGAATCAAATTGATTGCATGCTTTATTGTTCAATACTTTGGCATTCTAGTATGTGACATGGATATCGGTCTACTCCTACAATACTTTATTAAACTACCATGCTTCTACTAAAGGGGGTGTGGCATGAGATTGAATAATAAGGATGTTCTTATCTTTAGGTCCTCATTGAGAGCAATATTTTCTTGCTAGAATCGACTAGCTTCTTGACCTGGTTGGTGCAAATAAGTGAAAGCTTAGGGATTGCTTCTAGTTTGCAAGTATCCATTGTCAGCGACATCCGATGTGCCAACATTTATGTGATTTGCTTCATAAATTGCTTATTGATGAAAAATATATGGTTGCCCAAGCAAAGCATCACATATTTCTAATGGTGCTACCTCACAAACATCTTGAAAAGGCTTGATTTTGTATACTAGGTGGTGATGAGTGACTCACTTATCATAGCTTGAGTTAAACCATCCAATAGTGTATAGCTCGGGTGAGGTGTTAGTGGGAAATTCAATCTTTGAACTACTTCACTTGAAATCAATGTTTTAAAAATCGGAACCGGACTCGGAACCGGTCAAGGGTTGGACTAGACTTGAGCTGGAACCGGAACCGGATTGGAACCATCTCGGTTCAAACTCTATGAACCGGTTTACTTAAAAACACATAAAAATTACATTTTTAAAAAAAACAATATATTTGAAAGATTAGAAACCATGATTCCAACAATTACACACAAAATATGCAAAGTTTGCTCATGTATATACTATATAACAGGTAAGAAAGGTGTTTATAGCAAAATGACACGAACTCCAAGTAAGAAAGGTGTTATAAGCAGAAATTTTGAATTAAAAATTGAATTTTTTATACTCAGTGTTGTATGCATGCATCTTTACATGACTCGGCCGGTTCAGGATGAAACCGGACCGGTTCGACCAGTTTGGTACTAAACCGGCCGGTTCCTTACAAAACCGGCCGGTTCAGTACCAAACCGGTCGAATGGTCCGGTTTTTTAACTGGTTCATGTCTAAATATGTTGAACGGTCGAACGGCCGGTTCCGGTTCCGGTTCGGCCGGTTTTTAAAACATTGCTTGAAATCAATATGTTTGATCAGCATTGTGAAGAATGAAGTAGTAAAGGTTTTCCATTGACCCACATTTGAGAATGGAACAAGTGTTCTGCTTCTTCTAGTTTTGAATTGGAAGATGAGGTAATATTGGTTGTTTCTACAATGGCACTAGATTCACGATTTGTTTACCCTTATCCATCTGTGTAGGCAGAGCTTTCTGAACACATAATGCTTCAATTGAGTAGCCACTGGAATTGTGAACTATGTGCTACATGCGGGTCGTGGATTTCTTCTTTTGATCTCTAAGTAGTGTGTTCTTCTTCTGGGAATGATGTGATGTTCCTTTTCCTTGCTTAGAATCCTGGAAGAATCCTTGGACTGCAACTTATCTTGGGACATAGAATCCACTTTCATAGGTACTTCGAACTTGCTGGAAAATATGTAGGCTTCTCATAAAGAAGAGATAAAAAGGAAATCCATGTCATTGAATTTACAGTCTCAACCCTGACCAATACTTCACAATGGGATTTTGCTATGTATTTTATACATTCAACTGGCAAACCAAAATATAGAAAATGTCAATGTATGCTTGAACAAGCTAGTAATTATTAGAATGTAAGGTTTATTTATAAGGATGTCATTAGTTATTTAACTACAAGATGGTTGTAACCAGTTGTAACTATTTCGTTCTTTTTGTAAATACTTAATTCATAATATAATGACGGACACACTATCTCCATAGTGTGCAATCTGCCTTCTCTTTATTTCTTCCTTGTGCACATTTTCCAACATTGGTATCGAACGGGGCAACCAAGGAGAAAGAGAAAGGAAGAATCTTAGATCAGTCCCATTAAGGCACAGTCATCAGAAACGTTGCATTTTTCAAATATCAAGGGCACGTTTTCACACTGTCGAAGGGCATTTTCGAGCGCATATACAGGCACGTGAAAATATAGTCGAAACAAGCATTTCCGCCATTGACACGAGGGCATAGCAGAGCCAAGCGTGGGCCACAAATTTACTGTCGTGGAAGGGCACATTTTCAAGTCATTACAGTCAAACAACGCTGCAACCAGATGCGAATATAGTCACGATTTTTGAGCATGAAATAACCACAAAACCAGAACAAATATACAGTCGCGATTTGCAGATTTCAGGAGAATAACACAATCATATTACACGAAAAATGAAAATTGTGAGTGTTTGAAAAAGACACACTTGGAAGTCACATAAGCGAATCAAGTCAAGGGCACAACAAAGTTTCAGATTGTTTGTGCTAGGCACATAATTGTGCACATCACAGTTGCAACAAAGAATCGGTATTTTATTCTTTGTTTACTCATTTCGGTAAAATGTGCAGTCGTATTTATTTTATTTTATTAAAATGGAAATTCTCGTAGAAAATTATTCTGGTCTAAATTTTCATACATGGAAAGTCTTCAAAATACGACAATGTAGTTTTTATCTTCAGTCAAATTCAATCTCAATCTCTAGATAATATGATTGCAGCTCTTCTAGCTAAAGAAAAAGCGAACTACGAGAACAAAAGATCATTCTCAAGCAAGAAAGTGCATTTTGTTCTAGAACCAAAACTTTCGTAGAAGATTAGATAAAGATATCTAGGAGATCGAATGTCATTATTGTAAGAAAAGAGGTCACACAAGATGGGATTGTCGTGTTCGAGCCAATGATGTGCTCAAAGTTAAAGGCATATTAAATACAACCAATATAGCTATGGTTGAAGACCCACCAGATGCAGAAGGTAGTGAGGACAGTGATGAATACACAATATAAAGATGATCTAAACTTCGAAGGCAAAAAAGGATACAAGGTAGATGAAACTCGGTATGGATAGTTGCTCAGATAGTTTGGGAGATTGTGGATCTTGGGAATTATAACCTCATGAGGGTCATGAGACAACTTGATGGAGCTTGTGGATGGCTCAGTATGGATGGTTGTCCAATAATTCGGGAGATCTGTGATTCGGGAGTTTGAGGAGTTGGAATCTAGGAATTCGGGAATTCAGCTCAGGAGCTACACCTTTATGAAGGTTACGAAGCAGATTGATGGAGCCCTACCCAATCATACCATTGCTTTCAAAGTGAAAGCCTTTGAAGAACACGTTATTTTTGGTTATAGCTTTGTTAAAATGTTCGTTTTTGCTTTAAGTAGGATAAGCCTTAAGAGGGGTTATTAGAATGTAAGGCTTATTTAGAAGGATGTCATTAGTTATTTAACTACAAGATGGTTGTAACCAGTTGTAACTATATTAATTGTTTTGTAACTACTTAATTCATAATATAATGACGGACACACTATCTCCATATTGTGCAATTTGCCTTCTCTTTATTTCTTCCTTGTGCATGTTTTCCAACAGTAATGATCTTAGCGAAGTTGAGAGAACTTGATATACTGTTCACCATACTTTCCAACAGGGTAATAGATTTCTTTCAAGACTTCTATGAAACCCTTCCAGGTATTTATAGATGTAAAGTCATCCTCATGGGTAGTAACAATAGTTATCCCACCATTTCTTTATAGACAAGGAAACTCTTAGAAGAGCAAAGGTTTTCTTCTCTTGATTAGAAGATTGATTAACCACACGTGGTATGAGCAGATGAGATTAAGCCAACTATCTAATCCATATACATCTATTTTTCCTTCAATATAGGAATATCTAGATTCATTTGTACCTTGTATGGCATTTGACCATTAAATGGTCGATGCATTGAAGTCAATGCATCTGTGGGAGGGGATTGGTCTCGCTGAAGAAGTTCGGCAAAGCGATCGATGAGTCTGGATTTTACATGCGTGTAATGTTGCCCGAATCATCTTGTTGTCTATGTATAGCATCTTCTGTCATCTTCCAAACCATTTTTAAATCGACATCTCTGAAGTGATTCTACCTATCATTTGTTGAGATCACGAAGGAAGGTAAGATGTAGGGTTGTGAGTTTCAAGACTGAGCTTTCCATACTCAGACCTTGGGCGAGTGGCTATTCAAAATGTAGAGAAGGATTTAGATGAAATTTTTGATAACACTAAGAATGATATGAAGTATAAAAGTTGATACCACTGATCTGAGGCCTAGAAGGAGACGCATAGGACAACAGACTCAAACATGTTCAAATGTGTTATGGGGAAACAAATGTGAATAATAAAATGCTAGATTAATGAACTATCAATTCTTCTTTAGACAGAAAATTTAAAAGGAGTAATTAGGCAGCATTCTAAAACTGTAAATGCAAGATTGTATTATACAGAGTTCTGTACAGTGATGCGAGGGGTCAGATGTATGCTGCAAGGGTATTTCTTTGTTTGTTGTTACAATTAATTCTTAAAGAATGAATAGAATACATTATAATACAAGTGCAGAGGATGAGGGAACAATTGTGATGTTACAAGAAACACCATACAGGAGCACAGCTCTCATAATCTAAACAAGGTCATCAAAGTAGTCCTTATGCCCATTTGAGAAATCTCCTATGTGGCAACTAACAGACCCACCAAAAAAACAACAACAAAAACACCTTATAAAACATTCCTGCAAACTACCTAACCTCATCAAGAACTTGAGACTGATAAAACAAATGTAGGACCAACACATCTGCAGAACAAAAAGAAGACATGGCGATTATGGTGTTTATGTGATGTTTCTTGTACTGCCACAACCATCTGCAACATGTTTTCGGTCCCCTAAATTTTTTAAAACGGCATTTCTGAAGACATTCTCATATATCTGTTTCTGATAATATAGATTCTAGGATTTTAAAGTTCTCCTAACTGTCTGCTTCATGTTCAGAATATAGACTTGTTCCATTTTCTAAGACCAGTCAAAGGAACAGAGATTTCTGATGCTGATCCGTAAACTGCTCCATTCTAACACTAAATAGATCCTATGTTTGTGAAAATGAATGAAAGATTTACTAAGTTCTTTGTTACCAATATAATGTGCAAGAATTAAACACAACTATACTGCAAAACTGAGAGAAGAGAGACAAAGGAGATGAGATTTATCCTGGAGAAACCCAATGTGGGAAAAACTCCAGTGGGTAAGCAAATTTGCTTCCCTTCCACTATGTAAATCTCCAAAAATACAAAGTACTGCCAATAATTGGCCTTCAAGAAGGATTCACACTCCTTCTAATTGTATTTGCTTTCTTACAACTTCTCAACAATGAAGAGCTCAATCTCAATGAACAAAACAAGAAAGAACTCCAACTTCTCCTCTTTGCTCACACTAGAATTCACTCAAAATCACTTGCTAGAATGAAGAATTGAACTTGTATTTATAGCTGCTCTACCCTAAGACGCATGGAAAGGCGAAACAGATCGATTTGGGAAGCTGAAACATTTGCAACTATTGAGATCCCAAATTCTGGAACTATCTCTCATAAGACCTACCGAACGCAAATCGATGGTTGCGAATCGCCGTGGGGTTGCGCAAGAATCGCCGCTCTGTGAAGAGCGACAATTACGGAACTGCCGGCACAGGTTGCGTAACAAGCGTTACTGTAGAATTGCATGAACAAAAACATTATTGTTTGAATTGTCATTCGAAGGTGTCCGGATCACCCTCAGCCTGACTAGACCATCTCCTGAAGAAAGAATAGATTGAGAATATGTAGAGCAAGTATCTAATATGGAGAATACATAGAATTGGGCTTTTTCAGATCCATTTTTGTATCATACCTCCCTAACTTGAGGCTTTTAAGTCCCTAAAAGCTTCAAGGACTGATGAGGTGAGGAAATTTCTTCCCCACATCCTCTTTGGAATACCACTTGGCTTTGGTAGGCCCAGCGGCCTTTCGACCCAATCAACCACCTGTCCCGCACTCTCTGTGTTGTCTTCTCTTTCCGCTGCAAGACCACATCTTCCTCCAATGCTAGTTGATTGTTTGGAGCAAGATCCTCAATAGATGGAAGCAATACTCCCTCTTCTTCTTCATCCAACATGGAGGGCTCAAAGAGACATAAATTTTCAACATTCACAACTGAGTAAATCCTCATATAAGGAGGCAAGTCCAAGCGAAATGCATTCTTACCCACTTGTTCCAGAATCTCAAATGGGCCATATCGAAGAGGCTTGAGTTTCTTAGCTTTTCCCGTAGCCTATCCTTGCTCAAGTACAACCATACCTTGTCTCAAACAAGGAATGCTTAGTCCTATGTTGATCATGCCGTGCTTTGTACTCTGGCTGTGACTCTGTCAACCTCTCCTATACTTGAAGGTGTATCTGTTGAATTTTCTCAATGAACTTCTTAGCTTTGTGGACCTCCAGTTCCACTTTTCCATTGTTTCGCATGGTAATCTCAAAACAACATCAAAAGCACTCTTAGGAAAATAACCAAAACATGTTTCAAAAGGAGTTTTACTAGTCGAAGCATGAACTGCCCTGTTATAAGAATGTTAGATATACACCAAGTTCTCATCCCAAGTCCTCGGATGTTTCCTATTGTACCCTCTCAAGAGCTGGACCAAGGTACGATTTACCACTTCTGTTTGCCCATCTGTTTGTGGATGAAAGGCGGTAGACCTCTTCAACTTCGTATCCATCTTCTCCCACAAAGTAGACCAAAACTTTCCTATGAATTGTGAGTCCCTATTTGACACAATAGAATTAGGAAAACCAAAATGAACCCACACATTAGCAAAAATAACTTAGCTACATCACTAGCCTTAATGGTCTTCTTGCAAGGAATTAGAATACACATCTTGCTAAATCGGTCTACTATCACAAAAATATAATCATGACCTTTCTTGGAGGTAGGTAAACTACGCCCACAAAATCCATGGAGATACTCTCCCATGGTCGGGAAGGAACTGACAACGGCATAGATAACCCCAACCTCCTGTTATTAGGGTTGTTTGTACTGCGTAAAACACAATCCTTGATGAATTTAGCAACTTTTTGGCTTGCATGTTTGGCCAATAAACATACCTTTGTAAGTGTGCTACTATTTTGTCACACCAAAGTGACCAGCTACCATGGAAGTGTGTGCTTCTCTCATCAACTGCACTCTTTCCCCCTTAGGCACACAAAGTTTCTCGTTCTTGTAGAGCAAACCATCTTGGAAGTAGTATTCTCCTCTAGGTGCAAATCCCTTGCTTGGAGGTTTCTACTGAAAAATCTCTGCAAAATCCGGATCCTTCTCATAACCTTCCTGATATGCTTCACACAAAAAGGCTCAAGAAGAGTTAACGTGCCCATAGTTGAAAGCAAAGGAGGTCTAGATAACATATCAGCTAACTTGTTAGTCACACCTTTCTTATATTTGATAATCAAATGAAATTGCTGTAAAAAACCCATCCATTTATAGTGTCTAGCTTGTTGAAGTTTGTTTTGAGCTTGCAGATATTTCTTTGTCATATGTACAATAATTCAAAATTGCATCGTGAAACAATTCAGAGTGATAACATACGGGCCTACCCCATGAAGGACAACCCCCATAACATAGTCACTGACATCGGTTTCCACTTCAAATGGTAGTTGTAAGTTAGGTAATGCCAAAACTGGAGCATGACTAATCTTATATTTAAATGACTCAAAAACAATGTTGTTTCTTACCCCAATCAAAAGTCTTACCCCCATTGTTCATTGAATGTAGTGGCGTTGCTATGGATGAAAAGTTCTTAATGAACTTCCTCAAATATTGAACTACACCAACAAAGCTCCTGGTCTCGGTCAAACTGGATGGTGTAGGCCAATTTTGAATGGCCTCTATCTTTGTCGGATCAATCCTTAACTCTCCATCTCCAACCACATGTCCCAAAAAGACAAGTGACTATTGTGCAAACTTGCACTTCTTTTCATTCAACACAAGCCGGTTCTCCTTAAGAACTTGCAAAACTTGATGCAAATGGTCAATATGTTCTTCAAAAGTTTTGCTAAAAACCATAATGTCATCCAAGTACACAATAACAAAGGAATCAATAAATGGCCTCATTACCTCATTCATCAATCTCATGAAGGTAGTTGGTGCATTGCATAGCCTGAACGGTAATACCAACCATTCATATAACCCTTGCCTAGTCTTGAACGTTGTTTTCCAGATGTCCTCTTCCTTGATCTACACTTGATGATACCCAGACTTCAAATCAAGCTTAGTAAAATATTTAACATGTTGTAATTGATCTAATAAATCATCAATGCAAGGAAGAGGGTATCTATTAGTGTTACGCAGGACACGTACGTCCTAGACATTCGGGGCGTCTCGAGGATGGGGACGAGATGTTTCCACAGTGTCTCACTTTTCCAAAAAAAAGGGGAATGTCTCGGGGATGTCCCTCAAAAACATGGAACGCACCCGGGCGCCCGGTGCAAGGAATTGTTGGGGACGAGGGGCGCAACTTGTTTTAGCATCAATCTCGTCAAGTTTGAAGATTCTTGTTAGATTCATAGGAGTTGTCATCAGATTCGCAGTCACATCCCCGGATATTTACTTGTAGTCACCAAAAGTTTAGTCAACGTCACCAAATCCCTGTTATTGCTCAGAATTACTATCAAAATCTCCACCGGTCGAAAATCAAGTATCCGCTATTGTTCGAACACAATATTTTATGTAGTGGGGTTTCATTTTAATTGTTTTATTGTCCAATAGCTTGCGGCTTTGTGGTTTAGTTAACGATTTTCAAAAATAGGGCAATGCCCCACATTGGCATCTAAGTGTCATGGCACTCAGATGGAAATGCAACTACATTTTTGGGGTATATTGAACAGCTATGCCATGCATTGTCGTTCAAGTGCCATGGCACTTTGATGCCGATACAGGCATTGCCCTTTGTTTTAAAACTAAACTTTAGAATTTAGTTTTTAGTTTTTACGTTTCTAGTCAAGTTTTTTGTTTTTAATTTTTTATATTTTACTTATTTTATATATATAGCATTTTGGGCCTTGGCTTATGTGATGAATAATTGGATTAATCATTAATGGTTTCAATCTTCAAACTTTCAATTTTAAGTCTTAGTTTATTGAATTATTCATGTTATATTTGTAAAATTAATAATTTATATATATTTTTATATATTTTTATTAGTCGTTTCCTTGCTGTCCCCCGCTGCCCCCAAAGTTTCAAAAAAATTTGCCGCCTCGGAAAATATTGTCCCTACGTCCCGACATCGCATCGTCTCGGAGTCTTAGGTAACTATGGTATCTATTCTTGATGGTTATTTTATTTAAAGCTCTATAATCAACACACATTCTCCATGAACCATCTTTCTTAGGTGCTAAAACAATAGGAGAACCACATATAGAAGTGTTAGGATGGATTATAATTTGTTTAATCAAATACTGCAACTGTTGTTTTACCTCATTGGCATCTTTCAAAGATTGCCTATATAATCCCAAGTTCGGAAGTGGACTATCGGGTAGCAAATGGATCTCGTGCTCAATTGCCCCGACCGGGGGCAACTCCGTAGATTCCGAAAGGCCTCTCTCGAACTCGCTGAACCAACTATGCTATCTGTGTTTGCTCTTTGTTAGAAAACATGCTACAAGTGGTCTTAGATGTAACAATCTCATCCTTTGGCATATCCCTCAAAAGAAGTAATGCAAATTTACCACTAGCATTAATAAGCTTTGGGCTTCGGTGGCACTTACCAAAGAGATCTTTGAATCTCTTGAATAGGCTGAAATGATGTAGCTCTTACCATCCTTCACCAAGTGGTACTGGTTGGCTCTCCTCATGAAGATAACATCCCTGATATACAAATATGGGCTGCCAAATACTACACCACACACATCAAGGGGAACAACATCCACAATAACTTCATCAATAAACTTCTTATCAATACCAAAAGTGATCTTACATTGCTTAGTAACCTTGATGTCTACACCTTTCTTTACCCAACCCAAAGAATATGGACTTGGGTGATTGTAAGTTTCCAACTTTAGCCTGTCCACTAACTCTTTACTAATCAAATTAGCTTGAGAACATGTATCAAAAAGAGCATCCACCTTAGTTTTCTTCACTTGAATTTTTAAATGAAAGAGCTTAGTTAGTTCCTTTTCCGAACAACATTGTTACTACCCAAACATACCTCTATGTGGACGGAGGTACAACACATAGTCTCATCCACCTCTTCGCTACAAAACACTTCCTCTCCCTAGAGGGCAGCCATGGCCTTCTTATTTTTCTTGTTCTTGAAGGGATGTAATTGGGTGGAGCTTCCAACATTTTTCCTCGGAATGAGTGTCAACATCACAATGCCCATAATGAACTTTAGTATCCTTTTTAGAAACAAAAGTAGCATTTTTCTTACCCTTTCCTTTTCCTTTATCCTTCTACTTGGTGTCACCTTGTTTGTTCGAAACATGTTGAGAGGTAGATGAACTCTTCTTCTTTCCATCTCTAAGTAGTGGTTTGCTGGCTTGGCCAAGAGGATTGGTCTCCCCAAATGGCTATGGAGTCCACCAATATACTTCATCAACAGATCCCGGTCTGCTACATCTTTTCCCATCTGGGTAGCTTTCTTCTGGAACTCATTGGTATACTTCTGCACATTCTGGCCTTGTTTCTGCATGAGATATTGCCAATACATGGACATCTCTTCCTCAAAACAAATAGGATAATATTGTTTTTTGATAAGTTTTTTAAAATCATCCCACTTAGTAATTGGAGGAGCTTCTTAATAACCAAGGAATGAACATAACTTTGAAACCAAGTTAAAGCATGAGTAGTTAATTTTAACCAAGCAAAGGAAATCTGCTGACTTTCATTAATTTGATGCAAACTGAAATATACCTCAATTGAGCTAGCCAATGGTCTAGCTTCTCAGCATTCATGTCTCCATCATAAGGCTGAATCTCTATCTTGGCCTTTGCTTTGAAAGGTGGAGGTGTGGGAATGGCATGGGGCTGCTCTTCTTCATACTCACGAGCATCTTCTTCACGGGCTTTTGGTGTCTCGTTTGGAAC
Organism: Taxus wallichiana var. yunnanensis; assembly: GCA_018340775.1. Lineage (NCBI taxonomy): Eukaryota > Viridiplantae > Streptophyta > Pinopsida > Cupressales > Taxaceae > Taxus > Taxus wallichiana. The sequence goes on from CM031244.1 coordinate 765,684,754, forward strand.
ACCAAGTTTCTCCATGAGTAATCCCATGATGGACTCCAATTTCCCTATGGACAAGGAAATACTACCCACATCCTTGGACAGACTTGCCACATTTTCCTCCAACTTGTAGAAATGTTCTTCTCTGCTATCATTTGCATCTTCTCTACGAGCCATCTCTCGAATTCCTTGCTTCCACTTCCTTGTGGAAATCTCTGCTTCAAAAGGAATAAGGATACCTTCACCGCTTTCTTTTCCCTTTCGGGTAAGGGGCATCTAATTGCAATCTCAACACAAGTTAACCACACAAAAATTGAAATCTTAATTGCTCGATACCAATTTGATCCGTAAACTGCTCAATTCTAACACTAAACAGATCCTGTGTTTGTGAAAATGAATGAAAGATTTACTAAGTTCTTTGTTACCAATATAATGTGCAAGAATTAAACACAACTATATTGCAAAATTGAGAAAAGAGAGACAAAGGAGACAAAGATTTATCTTGGAGAAACCCAATGTGGGAAAAACTCCAGTGGGTAAGCAAATTTGCTTCCCTTTCACTATGTAAATCTCCAAAAATACAAAGTACTGCCAACAATTGGCCTTCAAGAAGGATTCACACTCCTAATTGTATTTGCTTGCTCACAACTTCTCAACAATGAAGAACTCACTCTCAATGAACAAAACAAGAAAGAACTCCAACTTCTCCTCTTTGCTCACACTAGAATTCACTCAAAATCACTTGCTAGAATGAAGAATTGAACTTGTATTTATAGCTGCTCTGTCCAAGGACGCATGGAAAGGCGAAACAAATCGATTTGGGAAGCTCAAACATTTGCAATTGTTGAGATCCCAAATTCTGGAAATCTCGCACAGGCCGTCACATCGAATGTAGACCGGCGGTTGCGGATCCGTCACACTGTAGAATTGTCCGAATAGAACAGTTATGGTCTAAATTGTCATTCGAAGGTGTCTGGATCACCCCCAGCCTGACTAGACCATCTCTTGAAGAAAGAATAGGCTGAGAATTTGTAGAGCAAGTATCAAATATGGAGAATACATAGAATTGGGCATTTTTAGATCCATTTTTGGATCAGATGCATACAATGATTTGTTGAAACTGCTTCAATAAATAAATCCTGTGACTTGTATGCATATTGGTCAGAGACACTTTGTTCCCTTGAAAATAAATACTTTGAGCTATATATATGCATCAATTATAGGAGCAGAATTTGTCTTAATGCTTTGTCAAAGATTGCACAAAATAGGATCTTAAATATGATTTACTTGACATTCACAATATGTAGTTGCTTGATGTGTGTCAGCTTTGCTAATGCTTATCACTATTTTGTCTGTGATTCTAGTACGAACCCAAAATGATTATTTATACTCATCCCTGAAAATGTGAATGGGAAAATAATATTGTTAAAGTTTGCGTAGTTCAACCATTCCTGGATCTTTTATTCGCACCTTATGAGAAGTTTATACCATGCCTGATCTCACAACTAAATCCTTTTGAAAATATGGCATCATTTTATATTCACATAGTCAATATCATTGGGTGACAACTTCACGTCCGGGGAGATACTTGTATTTGGCCCTTTGTTCTTTTGAGATTATTGCTTCTTTGGGTCCCGCTAGCTGCCAGTGTTGCGGATATCTTGAGACAAGTGTGCTCCTCCAATCTATTGGCATCTCTAGTAATCGTCTTCCTCTATTCAGGTACCCCTTAAATGCCCCTCCTTGCCTTCTTCCCTCGAAGGAGATCCTCAGCAGGGCTGTGAAAGACAATATAACTCACATTACATTTAGGTCATTTGGACATCTCCACTTTCACTTAAACCAAATTAGCTTTCTATGCTACTCATTTTTAAGGATTGTAAGTAGCATCATCATTTAGCTTAAATATCTTTGACATCATTAGTCACATGGCTTGAAGACTCCCCTTGGCCAGCTGAGGGTATTATGCTCTCACCAGATAGACGTTGAGAGTTGAGATTGACTACCATATCAGTGTCTGTACATAGACTCAGGTGGTTGTCTATCCACATTCTTGTGCTGCCCATATTAGAGATGCTCTGCCCTTTTTATTTAAAAGGATCTCATCCTCAGATTTTTTTATTTTGAGCTGGTGATGTTCAGGGCTTAATACTTGCATCCACTTCTTAACATCATGCGAATTCAAACCTCAGCCACACAGGGTCTCCCTGAGCTCACACCACAGTTCACCACCCCTAAGGTGTGCTACCGTGCCATGCCATGCCGATTGCGTCAGGCTCACATGTGATTTCAATGACCTAGGGAATTCTCCAATCATAAGTGAGAGCGGGGTGATCCACCACTTAATTAATTGACCCTGCCTGCGAACGGTAAAGGCCAAATTTTTGACCTTGCATAGTGGGGAAGAGGGTTTGTCCGACCTAATGTAGATCCTTATAGGGGACGCCTAGACTTCACACTAATTACTTCCTTATGTTGGCCCACTTCAGGCATTGGAGATTGTAACGCCTATTGGACACGTCCAATTCACACTCTAATGAGAACAAATCAGTGAGATGATGTTCAACTTTGTGGATTACGTAGAGCATCCCAGCCTCAATCTAGGTGGAGTGAATTTGCTTCATATCGGCGTCAAGGGTCTTCCCCATGTTTTTCCACGAAGGCTCATTGGCCATGGTTGTTAGGAGAGGTTATAGACAGTACACTTCCTTGAGGGGTCTGACCCTCACAAGACTATTTGTGCATAGCTGTTATAATTCGGAATTAACCATTTTAGGTGATTGATTATTTTGCTTATGCTTATTCCGTGTTTTGTACTTGGTTTCGTTTTGTAATCTAGGTACCTTCTACCCTAGTATTTGTCTATTATAACTGAATGTACTAAGTCCCATTGCCATCTTTTGGTGATTTGTGGATGTTAATATAATTTATTTATTTCTTTCTATTCTCATGTACAATAAATGATAGATCAACATGTCTGCATTCTGTTTTTGGGTAAGTATAATACCCCCAAATAATATCGTGGAGCATGCTCTCCAGGATTGGAAACTGGGACCAGGGTTTGATGGCAACCTATGCCTGTCAAACACATTTTTAGTGATGGTAATTCTTCTGTATTGTCCTTCAAATTGTGTAGAACAGCATTACTAATACAATATTGATAAAAATTTAAAAGGTATGTGAGCACCCTAACACGAGGACTTGTACTAGTTAGTGGGCAAGTTCTTGTAGATGGGCTTGTGTGGGAGTTCTGATCAAATAGGAATTTTTGCGCATCTGATGTGGCTCTGAATCGATGGTACTGAAAATATAGCTAGAAATAGATTGGTTGTGCAAAAGAGATTTCTAACCTAATTGGCATAAATTTTCTGTGTAAGTACTCTGGGAGCTCTACTTCTTATGAGCAATGTACACAAACATGGCTATTCACAAGGCACATTCTCAAAATTCATCTTATTCAGTACCCAGTTGTGGGCTGTGGGCATATGAGCACCGAATATTGAGGTATCTTAGTGGGTATGCTTCTAGCTTTACCGACTCCTTTAGTTGAATTCAGGACATCTTGGTCCTGTATTGCAGCATGTGAGTTATAGACTAGCACATTTTAATCGACCTTGGCTTGTGATGCACTTCCTGCATTCTTTAATAATAAATATGGTTATGGTAAATTCAGATAGAAGTCTCCAACTTAACTCTAATCATATGGAACACGTTTTGAATTTTAAATTCCTATATAAATTGCCATCCCTGGAAATTCTTCAATAAGAGTATGCTGAATAAAAAATTGGCTAAATATTTTAGAACTCTTTAGTTTTGGCTGATAGATTTAACAGGAGACGATCAGTATCGTATCCTCCTAGTAAATGTAGCCCGAGATACATTTTGTGGTTGTTTCATTCAGGAATTTAAAATTTTTGCTTTTGGAAGGAAGAACGAAATTTCTTCCTTCTTCATAATGAAAAATGGGCAGTGTTTTTTGATTGCTGGGTCTTCAGAATGCCTAGTGATCTTCATGTTGTTTCATTTGGACAGAAACTTTATAACTAATATTCTGCCATATAAAATTGGCTTGATTCTTCTTGAAGTAATCAGATTTAGGTCTGACATCTCTGAAGTTGTCAGGTTAAATCTGTATTCTCTCAGATATCTGATTGGGAAAGTCGCTTTTAAAGTTTTTAGAACTATTCAAGGTCTTAGATTTTGTGGACTTCCATTTTGGTTGAGTCACCTTATCAGATCTTGTGATAGTTTGGGCCAATGCAATTTTTTTTTCTGTAATTTCTGTTAACTCGAATCTTTTTCCCAGATTGTTAGCATGCCATTTATATTGGTGATCCTTTCTAGCCTATGGCACAAAATTGGTTTTGCTTCCCATATATGCATATAAACGTATACTGATTATTAACATGTGATTGGCCAAAGAAGTAAATACTAGATTAAGTTTTTAACTAACTGACTAATTTGAAATATAGAGACTGTGTCAAAGTCAAATATAGTCTGCTGCCTTTGATGCAAATACAATATGTCGAATTTCTTTAATTTAGATGAATATCTTCAGCAGTTGCAGACTCTAGACTATTTATCAACAGTAACTTGGTGAGACAGTACTATGGGAAACTGCCTTGTTAAAGATTCTTACGAGCTGGAAAATGATACTGAACATTCAAATGTTGTATGTGAATTTCAATCTGCATCTATGGATGTTTTATCTTTCTACGAAACACCATAGAGTGTTGATATCAATTATGCTTTGCAAATAAAGATTTATGGTGCTTTTTCGTCTTGTTGTTGCTCCTGGAATCAAACATTTGATGAAATAGTGTAGAGGAAGCATGTACATGTTCATTTTCTTTTGAGGCCATTTTCATATTAATGTAACTGTAATTGCTGATTTATGATTCTTATGTTTATGGGTTATATATTGTGAGCTGGAACAGTTTTGAATGTAATTTATTTTTTGGAATTCAAGAACATTTGGAGACAAATTGAGAATGGTGAGGTAAGCATTGCCATTTTGTCAATAAATTTTACATGCAAGGCAATTTTTAGATAAAGGATATAATGTTTACCAAAGTTCTTTTGAATAACCTGTGTAGAAATTTTTATCTCATGTTTTGAGCGAGTTAACCCCCTCATTATCAGGAAAATGCGATTGGGTAATGTAGCCTTGCCAATTGATGTTAAACCTTATATCAGACACATCAAGGATAAATGGAATCTGTAATGAATGATGAATCACGTGTGGTTATCGTCTTAGTAACAAAATAATGCTAATGTATGCCTGCAAACAAGAAGAGCCCTGTCCTTATTGTAATTGGTCATAGGGTGTGATACTGTAGTTATATGCAGTTGGAAATAATTTTTATTTTTGTAGAAAAAAATCTATTATTTATCCTTGGCTGCCTTCTTACAGTCTTAATAAGAAATCATGTCAATACCGGGTGCCTATGTTGTAGGAATCAAAATCTTAGTGACTGTGAGCACTGACAGAACACCTGTTCAGTAAAATTTCAAGGTTTTTGCATTCTTAATCCCATAGAACACGTTTTGCATTTTAAAATACTCAAAAGCATTGCCATTTCTAGAATTTCTTCCGTAAGAGTATGCTCATTAAGGAGTATTGGTAAAAAGCTTTTAGCACTCTTTGGTTGTGGTTGATCGATTTAAAGGCAGATGACCAATCTCATATCCTCCTCCTAAATCCAGCCCCAGTTATATTTTGTGGTGGTTTCGTTCAGGAGTTTGTCTTTCGGAAGAAAGAACAAAATTTCTACTTTCTTTGTAAAGGCAAAATGGTCACGTTTTTGGTTGTTGGGTCTTCAGACTGCCTATTGATTGTGCTGTTGTTTTGTTTGAACAGAAGCTTTATAACTAATATTTTGCCATATGAAATTGGCTTGATTTCTTCTTGAAGTAACCAGATTCAGCTTTGACATGTCTGAAGTTTGTGTTAAGTAGTTGAAGTCTTCCAAGGGCAATTTAAGTATAATTTTAATCAGAATTCAAGGTGACCTCCACGAGTAGTCTTTTTCCTACTGACATTTTTCCTCGTGTATTTTAGTAATAATCACAATGAAATGGGGCCCACTTAGCACACGAGCACTGTAAGCATTTGTTAATTGGAGGAGCGGTGAATGTAATCCGCTGCTTTGGGCTTCTCATCCGCTAGCCTCTTTCACCTTTGTCAAAGCTTTTGGAGCACGTAATGTTTTATAAATCACCCTTGTCTCACATTTCTTAACAATTCTTACCAATTAGCTGACCTGGCATCTGAAGTTGTTGGGTGAAATCTGCATGCTCTTTAGATATTTGATTGGTGAAGCCACTTTTTAGTGGTTTGGAACTATTGAAGAGCATAGTTTTTCTGGAACTGTTCCATTTTGGCCGAGTCATCTTATCAGATTTTGTGATAGTTTGGGCCAATGCAGAAAACAATTATTTTTGTAATTTCTTTGATGATCCTAATATTTTTCCTAGACTATTAGCATGGCATTTATATTGATTAGTCTTTCCAGCCTATGGCACAAGATTGGTTTAGCTTTCAGTATATACATACAAATACAATTTTCTAGCCCATGGCACAAAATTGGTTTTGCTTTCAGTATATACATACAAATACAAATTTATACTTATTATCAACATGTGATTGACCAATGAAATCAATAGTAGATTTAACTGACTAATTTCAAAGTTAGATTGCAGTAAAGTCAATTATAGAGGTTGCTGCCTTTGGTGCAATACAATGTGATGCCTTTCTTTAGTTTAGATGGACTTCCTCAGCAGTTGCAGAGTCTAGACTATTTATTAGAAGTAATTTGGTGGGATAGTGGCATTTGAACTAATACTGCTACAGAGGATGGCTCTCCAGTTTTATTGAGAAAGATGAAGTAGTACTAAGTAGTACCTTTATGGGTGTTGATTCCATCGTTTATGGAACTAAGCGTTTTACTCTATCAAATATTAATTTTTTCTAGTACTATTGGAAAACTCCTTTTTAATGATTTTTACAAGCTGGAAAATGAAATTGAACACTCAATGTTAAGTTAATTCGATCTGCCTCTATGGATGTTTTACATACACAGTACAACCAGGGATGTGTTGATGATCTATAGTAAAGTCAATTATAGAGGTTACTTCCTTTGGTGCAATACAATGTGATGCCTTTCTTTAATTTAGATGAACTTCCTCAGCAGTTGCAGAGTCTAGACTATTTATTAGAAGTAATTTGGGGGATAGTGGCATTTGAACTAATACTGCTACAGAGGATGGCTCTCCAGTTTTAATGAGAAACATGTAGTACTAAGTAGTACTTCTATGGGCGTTGATTCCATCGTTTATGGAACTAAGCCTTTTACTCTATCAAAGATTAATTTTTTCTAGCACTATTGGAAAACTCCTTGTTAATGATTTTTACATGCTGGAAAATGATAGTGAACACTCAATGTTAAGTTAATTTGATCTGCCTCTATGGATGTTTTACATACACAGTACAACCAGGGATGTGTTGATGATCTATAGTAAAGTCAATTATAGAGGTTGCTTCCTTTGGTGCAATACAATGTGATGCCTTTCTTTAATTTAGATGAACTTCCTCAGCAGTTGCAGAGTCTAGACTATTTATTAGAAGTAATTTGGGGGTATAGTGGCATTTGAACTAATACTGCTACAGAGGATGGCTCTCCAGTTTTAATGAGTAAGATGAAATAGTACTATGTAGTACTTTTATGGGTGTTGATTCCATCGTATATGGAACTAAGCCTTTTACTCAATCAAAGATTAATTTTGTCTAGCACTAATGGAAAACTCCTTGGTAATGATTTTTACTAGCTGGAAAATGATATTGAACACTCAATGTTGTTAAGTGAATTCGATCTGCCTCTATGGATGTTTTACATACACGGTACAACCAGGGATGTGTTGATTTTATATAGTAGGGGAAATATGTATTGTTCATTTTCTTTGAGTTATTTTTATATCAATGTTAATTGAAACTCCTGGTAATAACTCTAACATCTACGAGTTATATATAGTGAGTGGGATCCGGTTTGAATGTAATTTGTGGTTCAAGAACTGAGTAGGGCAAGGTAAGAATTGCCATTTTGTCGACCAGTTTTACGCAATACAATGTTTTGATAAAAGATTAATTGTTTTCCAAAGTTCTCATGGATAATATGTGTAGATATTTTTATCTGATTTTCTAGTGACATCATCTGGAAAACTAGATTTGGTAATGAATCACATAAATCACTGAATTTAATGTATCTTTGCCCATTGATGTTAAGCCTCGTGTCAGATGCATCAAGGACAAATGAGATCTTTAATGAACGAGGATTCAAGTGTGCTGCTCATCTTAGAAACAAAGTAATTCTTATAAATGCCGGCAAAAAGAAGAGATGTGTGAGCTGTGTCCTTAGAGCATGGTCCCATGGAGAGGGGCTGCATAAAAATCTCAGCGGGTGCTGCTGAGCGAATTTAGGAGCATATTAGCTGTTTTTGGGTCCCATGGTAATAATTTTTTTATTAACATTTTCCGCTGAGAAATAATAGGAGCCCATTGCAGTTTTATGGTCCCATGGACTTTCCTATGTGAGGCTGAATACTGCTAGTTTTATACCAGACTTTTAGTAGTGCGTACACAAGGATCTCCAAATTTGTCTCTTGAAACCTCCACTGAGCAACTTTGTCGTCCAATGCAGGCCTGCAATATAACCCATCCAAAAATTAACAAAAAACAAAAAGTGAAACTTCAAATAAATATGTTGCAGCTGCAATCTTATCGTATAATTGATTTTATTCTTTGATTGAAGGATTAGATGGAAAAACTAGTATTGATACCTGTTCTACAATGGACATACCGAAGTTTGGCTTTGCTTTGGTCCCTTCTGATCCACTCTTTGCACTTAACTGCCATAAATCCACAGGTGGAGGATGTGTCTCTGATACATGGGAACATAAAGTGTTTAATGGGGCTATAGGACTGCACTAATGGGTAGTACTCTTTTTTGAATTTGGGTATGTCCTAAACTGCCTGTATCTTATGCTGCATGAATTTTTTGCATCTCTGCCTTGAACTTAGAAACTTCCAGTAGACCAGAATTGTAACTGAGTCTCCAGCTTATCAATGTTATCATTGAGTATACAAGATAAGGCTATTGGGTACGAGATTAATCTATAATCTGGCATGCCTTCTACTGGTTAAAAGCAATTGGGTACAAGTTTTATCCATAATTTAGCATGTTTTCTACTCGTGAAGACAATTGGGTACACAATGTATGCATACTCTGAATTTCTTACACTGTTTCAATGCTTTCCCTACAACAAAGAAAGGGAATTAATGCAGGTCCACATTTAACAAACCTCGTTGAGATGATTGCCGAGGCATCTGAGACCATTTTCTCGTAGATCATCATCATACAGCTCAAGAATTACGTCTGACAATGCCATGGACCTATTCATCCATTTTTCTTTATGCTTACGTCCTCCTTTCTTCTTCACTTTGACCTCTTGAATCTCTGCACCATTTCACATTCTAGCAGTTTAATTACAGGGGCCCATTCTAGACCCAACTATCAGTAGAGATGCCCACGTCTCAAATTTCAAGATAACAAGCTACTAAGCATCAAATTCTGATTATAGAAAAACTTTGTGGGTATATGTAAATAATATCCATAGTTATGAAAAAAACATAGCAGTATGTATTTGAGGCCAAATTCAATGAGAATAACCATTCTTGGTAGATTGAGATGGCTCCTTGGTCGATCTTGGAGTCATGAAGGAGAGCAAGAGTTCGATCTTCCAGCGAATTGGGATGTTCTTGAGCATCTTCATGCAATTGGGTATCCATCCTGCTGTCTTGATCAGCTGCTCTGTGCATAATTCTTTGATGTTATTACGAGGTGGTAATCAGCTGCTCTATGCATAATTCTTGGTTTTGGTCTTTGAAGTCCTGCCAATTATTTGAATTCGTGGCATTTTATAGAGTTGTCCGAGAGAAGGTGGATTCAGTAACAAACATGCCAAAGTGAAAGGGCTAGAGGCTAGAGTCATAAGATATTCGAATTTCCGTTCTGTTTCAAGTAAAATCATTTCCAACTTGCGGTTAAGCGTGGAGAGTTTCTAGAGTGCTGAGCCAGTCCTTCTCTTTGGCTTCCCAAGCTGTTTCTGAGACCAGGTCTTGTGTCTTCTGCTATGAACATACACTGACACACCGAAGATGCTTTGAGCAGTGGCATATATTGGTGTACTATTGAATGTTGTCATTAACCATCTGTAGGGGAAAATCTAATAAGCTAAGTTGGACTGAACTGATCTATGTTAAAATAGAGAAAATACAGTTACCAATCTGGTATAACTCATGTTCTATGATTTGTCAATACACAAGGTAAAATATGATTTGTCCAAACTGTTGTGTATAGCCAATGAATGCCCATGGAGAGGGGGCTGTTGTACGAAAAGAGCTTGATGCCTAAATGACTTGTCAAGTTGGAGGTGTGTGTTACACAAATAAAGAGCACATTTACAAAGTACCATGGAAGAATGAACATAATAGAGATTGCACATTACATAGAATTAGACAGCTGCAACTTTCTCAGTATAACGGAGCTTAGATACAATAGTTGTGGCACGAAGAGATTACAACTAAATGAAAAATCCATTCCTTGACCTTCATCATGATAAACACATTAATTAGAAACATGTTATTTGAATTTTACATCCTGCTGGCTCGAATTGAGCATACATATAAATTGAAATCATAATGACTAAAACAAAATACCTTTCTCATTCTATGTTCCTTACATGTCCACATTATTGGCATTGCCATTAACAAATTCCATTAAGGCTGCTCGAGCAAGTGTAGCAGCTGGATCAGCCACTTCAATGGTTGGTATATTATTTTCATGTTCAAAAACAACATCATCTTCTGCATCAGTGTCATCTTCTGCAACCGTTAGCACCATATTATGCAGTATGCAACAAACAAGAATGATCTTGGGCAACATTTCCAAATTTGGGTGCCACATTCTGGATTCTAGAATCCGCCATAATTGCTTTAGCCTTCCAAATGCGCACTCGACAACAATGCGTGTGGATGACAACTTAAAATTAAATTCTCTTTGAGTAGTAGTTACAAATCCATTGAAAGGCGTGATTAACCATGGTAATAGTGGATATCCACCATCGCCAATAATGTACTCCCTCATGTTTACTAAGCCAACAGGAACTGGAAGACCATTTAATCTCTCTCCTCCTTCACACATTCTATAGAAAGCTGAATTACGAAGAAGTCTAGAATCATTTACAGAACCTGGCCATCCAGTAAACACATCCATGAAATGCATATTGCTATCAACAATCACTTGTAATGCCATACTATAATTGTGATCTCGATCATACCAATCAGATGAACACTCGTTAGGAGGAAGTCGGATTGGAATGTGAGTTACATCGATAGCCCCACAACAATTTGGAAAACCTCGTTTTCTACGAAATCCTTCTTTTACTTGCCCCAATGCCATATGCTCACTTGGCCACTGAATATTACTTCGAAACCTAGTGTACATGACATTTATGAACTTATTTACAGTTCTCACTGTGGTTGACTTTCCACAACCAAACAATTCACTAATGTTAACCATTGTCATTCCAGATGACAATCTTAACATTCCCATGGCCACTTGTTTTTCAACTGGAAAGACCCTGCCTTTTATAGAAGTGGCAAATGAAAAGGGTATTTCACCTTGTTTAAGGTCGTCATTCAATAGTTGACAAATATTTTGAAATAACATGTAAGGTATCCTAAAAATGCTGCGGAAACGTTGATCATCACATCTTACTTCAAAAATATAGTGGTTCCACCAGTGTATAGAACGTGGTTTGATATACCACTCACCTTGTATCCTGCCTGCCCATTCAAAAGGAGATAAATCTGCATCAAGGATTTGACTTTGTTGTCCAAAAATGAAAGCAATAACCTCCATTTCCATGTCATCTGCATCCAAGTCATCTATCTTACGCTTCTTGAAAATGCGTTGCGTATTTGTTGAATCTTGAAGATCATTCCATATTTGCAATGCTAATTGGACAATAATTGATGCATTTGAAAAGAATTTCAATTTTTCCATTGAAGTAGGATTCATTGTATGTAAATGGATAAATGTAAACACTGTTCTCCTCCCTTCAAAAAAGCATACAAAATAATGCACCATTAAAATATATCAAATAACAAATGATGATACAACTGACAAATAGAAAGTTGAAGGCTTATAATTATATTAAATTGCAAGTATTGAAATACCATTGGATTTTAAATGTTACAAGATTATAACATTTGGATGTTGAAACAAGATAGTTTTATTTTTCATAATTAGCAAGAATAACAAACAATTTGCAAAGACTTCTTTATTAATGTACTTATTTCAATCTCATAATGTAAGTATCTAGAAAATCCACTAAAGAGCAAAAAACGACAACAATATGACAACATTTGGATGTTGAAACAAGATGGTTTTATTTTTCATAATTTGTAAGTAAAACAAACAATTTTCAAATACATCTTTATTAATATACTTATTTCAGTCTCATAACAAGTAAATAGAAGATCCACTAAAGAGCAAAAAATGACAACAATATAATCCAAGTATGTGATTTAAAGATTTATTTGTCACTTGCAAATGACTCTGTCATCTTCAACATTGCCTGTCCAATAGCATTCATAGCTGAAACCATGTTCATTTGCACATTAATTTTTTGCTCCTCTATTTTGAACAGTCTTTCCTCATTCTTATCTTCCCTTTCACGATCTATTTCATGGCATTTCATACGCCCCTCTTCAGCCATCTGAAATGCAGAAATCACTAACTTGTTGCTTTCAACAATGTTGTCTTTAATACTTGTCGTTTTGTTGCTTGTTTTCCATTTTTTACCTGTTGAAAGTTTTTCCTTTTCCTTTCCAGTATTCAACGAGCTTTCACCAGTCATCGTCGGTATCTCACACTCTTTCAATGGCTCATTTTCAATTGGAGAACATCCACCCTCAGTGAATGCATACTGTGTGTCAGAAGTATCAATTGATATTTTACCAGGATTGATAGCTCGATCATTACCAAAGCTAATATCCATGGCATCAAAGAGTTCCATGGCAAAGTTTGCTGGAAGTTTCTTTTCAGCTCTCTCTCGACCTGTCATACTCCAATAACTATCATGCCCAGAAGGTATATGTGCTTCATAGTCTCTTACTCTTTTGTAATCAAGTAACACATGCTCCCACCGATCTCGACATTGACTCGTTGTGCGGAGGAGCCCATGAGTACAACAATAATCTTCCACAATTCTCCATTTCTCATTTGCTGTTATAGTTCTTTTCATTGTTCCGCCGTTGAGTTGGGTGTCTCTCTCAATACGCTTTGCTTCAATAAGGACAACAGTTTCTGCGATGCTCCAACGAGCCCTGCCCTTTTGTGCAGGAGGAACTGAAGGTTGATTTCCTTGGCTATGTGGCTCTTTGGTTGACATTTTGTCATGATGAAGAGGGGAATCATTGATATGTTCCAAGTGAATACCAGTTGTAGGTATGTTTACTTCGTCAATTATCTTTTCTGTATTTGGAACATAAGTGGGAATGATTACTTCTTCATTACTCATTTGTGTACTTGGCACAGAGTAAGGGTAATCATCATCTATAGAATATATATCATCATCTGTTATGTCATTTTGTGACAGCATTGCAGTGAACCTCCTAAAACCAGCCTTTACTGGATTTGGACGATATAATGATTTATCCATGACAACAAAGAACAAAAAAACCTTCGCTGAAACCTGCAATATAAAATATACAATCAAATTTTAGTTTGACCACTGCTGCATGAAACGTTAGCATAAGTCCTATATTTATATGAAACAACATATGAAGAATACTTTCACAAAATAAACTAAAGTAAACTCCACATACCATCTATATATAAGCCAAATCATCTATATATTACTCATATCACATATTCTTAAAATGCAAAAATATCAATCAAAAATCAGACCAATTCACTAAAAGGAAAAGGGCTTGTAAGGAGTCTGTTATACTAGGGCAGCGCAATTTAAACACCCAGAGATTTATTAGTCTTTACCATGGTGACAAAAAATAATAATAAAACTTATGGCTATGACTGCATTTCTTGTAAATAGTCAACTGAAATCTATTAATAGTCTTACCATGAAGTTAATCTGAATAAAATATCTACATACAAACTGAATATCTTAAGACCCTATGAATAAAACCTTAGACTGAGTTTGGACACACTAATAAAGCTTTGATTGCATATAAACCAAATATCCTGAACCTCATTATCAAAACCATTGGTCTGGACAAACTAAACTCAAGTACTGATCATAATTTTTTCCCCCAATAATGATTATAGGGACAGAAGTCCAAAAAAGTGACATGTGTTTTAGTAGATGCTACTTTCAAAACTGTGGAATTGGATTCTATTAAGGAGAACAGATGCTTTTTAACAATACTACACTGAAATATGAAAGTTTGAAAGGATCAATATGCAATTTTTCTCAAACTAAATAGGCCACTCTATTGAAGACTTGCATTACAAGCATAGTATAAAGAAATCCTATTCCCAATTTAAACTGGAAAAAATGCTGATATAAGTACATTTGGGCTTGATCTACAGCTCCATGCAAGCTTCCAGTGGGATTCACACTGCATTATCATTTTCTCATACCTGGGGTAATCCCATCGTCCATGAATGACTCTTCAGGACTGCAAGATTCACATGGCCTTGGTCCAGTGTGAATTGCACCATGAAGTCTATATCACTTCTTCAGTCCCATGGGAACATCAACACAACACTGAGATAGCGAAGGGGGTACATGCTTTAGGTAATTGAGTAAGAAATATCTATGACAGCTAGAGAGTCCAAGATACCTTGGCATGCAGATCAAGCATCGTCCATGAAAAGTTGAAAACCAAATCTGGTTAGAATATGAATGGTTCTTGTAACCATCTCATCTTGTAACTGATTTATATAATTTATAATTCCAGTCTTCTTAATATAGTAATTAGGTTGGACATTGTTCAGACACCATCTTCTCATATAACATTTTTCAAGCAACATAGTCCATCTCTAGATTCGGCTCACGAGAATACACAGTTTTGATCTCCTAATTCCTGCATTATAGAAAATCTTTACTTACAAATTCCTTTTTTCATTAATTGTGTAATATGCTTCCACACTTTTTCCCCATCTTACATTGCATGTTCAACGTAACTTGTAGGTTAGGTAGCTCTCTCTTTCTTCTAGTTGGTATGTAAGTTTTCCTCCATGCCACTCTAGAGATTAGCATGGATCATTGGTGTCAGAGCACTCCTCCCTGCCTAAACTCCATATCCTACCAGTCAATCTTCCCAATATATGTCTTCTTGTATTAGGCTCACGAGAATACACAGTTCTGATCTCTGTTAATTCCAGCACTATACAACTATGTATTTTATCCGGTTTGTAATGAATAGAAGATCTTTATTTGCAAATTCCTATTTTCATTGATTGTGTAATATATACCCCCAGTACAGAAGTTGTGAGTTCTATATTACAGGGGAAAGCTATGCAGGTATGGGTTTCATTTATTAGATACTCATGCATCCTACAATATCCATTTCTACTATCAAATAACACTTGCAGTGACATGCACCAGGGAAATATGCGCCTGAACTAGCAGAACTCATAAGACTGATACGAAGGGCAAAATTGCTTACCTCAAACTTCAATGGATTCTTCCCACTGTCTCCACTGTCTGCAACTCGTCAGGATTCTTCACACCTTCTGCAACTTGTCAGGATTTCCCAGTGTGCTCCAAAGCACTGCAAAAATGAGATTTTCGTTTTTTACAGTATCCACCTCCAAAGCGCTGCTTTCAAATAATGAGCAGATGCAGGGTATATAAGGTGAAAATCTCCCTCCAAATCGACCAAAAAAACTGGCGGGAATGCATTTGGGTTGCCAGATGGACAAAAAAATGCCTAAACTGTAGCAGGAAATTGTCAGCCCCCTCTTCAGCCCCCCCTGGAGTTGAACCGGCAGAAATTGTGGAGCTCCTACTTTCCTGGGCAAGATTCGAATTTAACCTGTAGCTGGTTGAAAATTTCAGCATGGGACCACCTGCTGCATCATTATAGAACCTGTAGCGGCTCCATGGGACCATGCCCTTATTGTAAGTGGTCATAGGTTGTGATATCATCGTTACATGCAGATGGAAGTTCAAACAATGTGTAGAAAAATGTAATAATTATTTGCAATCTTATGTAAATTAAAGTAAGCATGGTGAACACGAAGTGCCTATGTTGTCAGATTCAACTATATTTATGGAGAGTTTTGGGAAATAATTTGATCAATTGTCAGAATATGCATGTTTTGTAATTTTCAAGATAAATGGAAAAAAACATTTTATTGAAAAAGCGTTGCAATTCAACCTTGTTAATAATGTTGACATATGAAAAGCTTCACTTTTCAAAAAGTTTCAAAGCACTTTCGTGCATTGTTGAGAGTAATATTATTTTGATCTTAGAAAAATGTTCTTTAATTTAAGAAATAATGTGATTTTTTGTTTCAACCGATACCGGGTTTTGTATAGGGTAACCCACTCACCAAATCTCAATTGGTGCAAAATTGATGTTGGAAAAGAGAATAAACTACGGCCTTAGTCATTTACCTCAATGAAAAATAGTGTTATCATGGCTCACTTATTTGAATCACCGCAACAAGTAATTGTTAATTGCAAATGGCTACCATTTTGTGCACCTTTTATATGTTTCCCCATTATAGATATCAACAGATCATGATAGCCCACAACTCGTAATGTAAACCCACTTTCAATGAGTGCCCATAGAAATTGTCCTTAGACAAACATTGAGTGCTCTTTGTATTCTCCATGAGTCCAATTTGATGTAGCTCCATTCCCAACTATTTTCCCTTTCAAATATCACCCACATCAAAATTATTAAGACCCACACCCTTATTCCGTAATGTCAAAATATTCAAGTTCTTTCTATCAAGATCTTTGACATACATAACAATGAATGAATGAATGAATAGGGATTTGAGTCATAAAAGAAATTCCAAGAAAACGTGAAGAGACATTTGATTTGGGGTAGAAAGGCATGTTTTTAGAAGCAATTGAATGAGAGCATATTTGGACCATGAAGCCATCGAGGAGGGACAAAAAGATTGAGAAAAAATACTCATCATGTAACTAGTGAACCATTATGTTAGTAGGAGGGCTATTACGTGGCATTGTGGCATCACCTCCATTGCCACAAAGATCACAATCTATGCAAACAAATATAATTGTCAAGTGACTAATCCATAACTGTGCTAGGAGGGCTACTAATATTGTAGCATCGCTTCCGATGATTTAAAGATCATGGTCTATTGTGTTTAAATGTTGTCATGGACCCAACTTATCATCTAATGAGGGAATGATTATTTGAATGAATGAGGATTTAAGAGTCGTAGAAGTAATTCCAAGTACAATGAAGAGGCATAGTTGACTTGCCCGCATGTTTTCACATGGTATTGAATGATATCTCTTTTTTGGGCTATGAAGCCATCGAGGAGGGGAAAGTTGTGCAAACAAACATACACATTCTACTACTAATAAATCATTATGTTAGCGAGGGGTGGATGCGGCACTTTCATTGTGGCATCATCCCCATTGACATAAGGATCATGGTCTTGTAGGTTTACATGTTGTAGTGGACCAAGCCTACCAACCCATGTGATTCATTTTTTGAAAGAATGAGGATTTGATTGGTGGAAGCAGTTCCAAAATGTACTAAAGAGCAATTGTCTCGTGATGATTTTTTAGATTATGAAGCCACAAAGGAGAAGGGAATGATGAGCAAACAAACATATTTATCTCTCAACCAATAAACCAATTTGTAAGTAGGAGGGCCATTTCATTGTAGCATCACTCCCCCGACATAAGGAATATTGTCTATTGAATTTATATGCTACTATGTATTGAACCTACCAATTGAAGTTGAATAAATTTTTATGGTGAATGAGGATTCTAATGTTGTAGAAGCAATGTATTTTAATGTAACACTACATCTTTGTCCGAAGCACCCATGAAGGCAAGCACGGTTTTCCATGATGTATCTAGAGTAATCTTGGATACTTGCCGAATTTTGAGAAAATCAAGGTTGTTGACACGTGTTATGTTGTTGATTGGCTCAATACATTTTTGGATTCCTTTGTAAGTTCCTTGTTCATTCTTAAGAGTAGTTGCAAGAACAATGATTGAAATAAAATGCTTTAGACTGCTTTTCATGGAGCTCCATACCATGTTCCATAACATTAGGATATTGCTATCAAAATCTCTATGTTTGCCAATTGCATTTGCTTAAGCAAACTTAATTCGCAACTCCATTCAAATCCAAAATCAATAATATTCACTAAATGTATTTAGTAACTAGTAAAGAGATCATCCATTGTTTGCCTCACACTTAATGTCACCACACACTTCAAAAAAGAACAAGGATTAACTAGGTTTGGAAAGAGAGGCTAGATTGCATTCAATGCAATGAAGAGTGAATGTGGAGTTGTCAATTCAATCAATGGAGTAGGGTATTGTTCCTCAAACATCAAATGTTATGTGGGAGCAAAAGAAGGCCAACATTATATTGCAATGTTAACATTATGTGCATAATTCTTGTAGTTAACAATACATTATAATATCAATAAAATTTGACGATGGTTCATATACATCTCTTTCATGTTGCATTCTCTTTGTTTTTCTTTTTAACCTCTCGGATACAAACCTCCTACCCATCTTGAAATGAGAGTTGGGATCCAAGTCCATCCCTATATTGTTTGTCAATTGTATAGGTTTGCCTCCCTATAAATATATGAAAAGAAATGGATTACAAGTTGGAGATTATTTGTTAGGCTTCTTGAAGAAGTTGCCTTAGCATCAAGTTATAAATGTTTCCTTTTTGAAGTCTCAATATTATTATTGTCAAGTCTCCTTCCACTTCCAAGTGCTTGATATTCAAGTAACTAACAAGGTTCAAACCGTAGTAATTGAAGGCCAACGTAGTGGCTTGTAGTTATTGAGATGTGAAGAGAGGGCAAAAACATTTGTGTTAGTGTTTTGTTGTCTCAAAATTTTTGCACACTTAACTTTTGAAACTTTTTGCGTTAAAATGCCTACACGAGTCATTTTTCTTCATCATTTCATGAGGTCGTTTCCCTTATATCTTCTCCATAACCCGTAAGCCAAGTTATTGTAATGTTGCGTCGTTGCAATCCTGCGTCATTGTTGGCCCGTCTTCACATAATAATTTATAACACTTAATTAGTGATTTTAGTATAATTATTTAAATTTAATTAATTAATAATATTGATTTAAATTTAATTTTTAAATTAATAATATCAATTTTATAAAAATGTTAATTAATTGTCAAACTAGCGGTCAACTGTTGGTAAAGTGGGATTTTTCTCCCACTTCTCCATTTGGAGAGCTGGGCAATCAAATAAAAATTAAATAGCTTTCTGCAAATAATATTGTTGAGATGTTTCTTCCATAAGTTCACAGGGAAGTTTGTCAAATATATAATTTGGCATTTGGCAAAATGCAACTAGCTTCCCCACTTTTCCCCTCCCCCTCTAATTTCCACTTCTCGCTTTCAGCAAATGAAGGTAATTAATAGGTTTCTTTCAGGTCTCGTATCACAGTGCAAGAAGGAACGGAAAGATATTCATTGTGTTGATCCAATCAAGTGGGAACGTGAAAGCACTCAGTCCCCGGATGCGTCGAGCAAAGAAGTCTGAGTTGCAGAGGAAGCCCGAGTTCGCAACAACTTCAAAAATCTTGCAAGAAGTTGAATAAAAAACCAAGAACGCACCCATAAGGAAGAAAGTTGTCTTCTCAGTTGAAGACTACGCGGCCAAAGGCAATTTAAACATCACAATTATACCATATACACGGGAATGAGACTCTGGTTGTTTATCAATAAGAATAAAAACAAAGAAGTTTTCAAGTGTCTTTACGGACATCTCAGTTGATGATGAGCATAAAGACACTATTGTTTTTGCAGGTATAATTTCTCAAACAAGAGAAAATTCTGGAGAACTCCACACGGAAAAAGGAATCTAAACTTGTGCCAAAGGGAAGAAAGAAGATAAAAGATCAGTCTGTAACGCAAGAATGCGTGTAGTAGAAGAGTGAAGACCTGCATGCAAAGGAGATGAAAAATCATTGTAACATCAATAAGTGCGTGGAAACTGAAACTGCAAACCGCGCTAAAGAAAAGAGGAAAACCCTGTGCTAGCACGAAGAATAAGACAAAAAGATCCACCCAGCGCAGGAGAAGACACAGACCGTATAGAAAAGCCAAAAAAGATCTGCTTGATCATTTTGTCAAACAGTTCAGTTAAGTGCCTCTTCTGGACTGCGTGTTCATGGGATTGAAACAAGTGGATTAGGTGATGTTGTTGGTGCACTGCCCAAACTTTAAGTCAACGAGGTCATAAAGTAATGGTCATTATTCCACGATACAATGATTATATTGAAGAATGGAATGCGAGGGTGCACAGAAGTTATAATGTAGTTGGTCAAGATATGGAAGTTACCATACTTATACTGGAGTCGATTACATATTCATTGACAATCCCAGTTTCCATGGCTTCAAAGATAATATATACGGGGCTATCATCAGAATTTCTTTTGTAACAGGCAGCATTGACAGAGAAACCAAAAACAAAGTGACAGGCATGATTGGTGTTAAGTGGTCCTACGTCAGGGACTAAAACTTTTTCAGTGTATATCAGTATCTGAATTGTTACATTTGGGCGTATTATCTCAATATATGATTTTTCCAAAATTGGATTAGCATCTGCTGATATGCTTCCACGGGTGATTAACCAGAAGTAGCGGAGAGGGATGCCCTAGCACAATTGTTGAGGTTGCTCTTGCCCTTATCCAAGGCCTGTCGACGGAGATGTCTCGAGGCACAATGAAAAGGTAGCCAAAATAGATCTAAACTTGCAAACTTTCTTAAATACCATTCTACAAAAAGTGGTGATGAGATAACTTGTTTGAAGTATTATGTCACCCAAATGAAGGATGGACAGAAAGACATCTATTTCATTACTGGTGAAAGAAAGAAAGATGGGGAAAATGAAGAATGGATTAGCATTTAAAGGCCATGCAGTGGGGAGTATAATCTCCTTCATTTCAGTCATATTGTAGGATGTGCAATTATTACCCAACGAAGTAATGAGGAACTTCTTGAATCTTCCCATGTTGAATTTGATTGGACTTGGAATAGGGTAATGCAGATAATTTTCAATGATAAGTGATATGCAACTCTAAAAACCCTTGGAGACAGAAAACAAGTTTTCAATGAATTCCACTTTTCATCGTTCTACATTTCAAACTATTTGCTTGGTTATTTCAGGTGTCAATCACATAAATGACCAACATGGATTACGACCATGACTGAGACATATCTTTCCTGGTAATGTTAAGATATTTGAACTGATAATTCACATAGCCTGCATAAAATAATAACGGGAATTATAGCAACCAAGAAACAATAACAACAACAATGGTGGTTCTGTGGATAGTGACTGCAAAATGTTGTAGGTCGATACCTAGAACAACTGGACTTATGAGGAATACATTGATTGTCATTTCCATGCTCATACTGATACATGGCGATGTGATAAAGCAATGTTGTGTAGTAAATGCTTGACATAAGAAGACTATTTTTGATGGAAATCGCAGGTTACAGAAGACATGGGTGTCCTCACCGGGGAATTGACACTCTTTTACCAAATGCAACGAACAGTTCTTTCACCTTTGGCAGTATTGTTTCAGCCTGTGCCAAAATTGGAGCTTTAGATCAGTGTATGGGCATCCTTTAAAGCATAATTAAAAGGGCATTTTTGTTGAATACAAGCGCCTTAGTAGACATGCATCCAAAATGTAGAAACATACACATGGCCTAATATGAGATTTGGTTTTATTTTTTTAAAGATTTGAGCATCCAGTTTCGTCATGGGAAGTGTGAGAACGGGGTAAGCTTGGTTAAAAGTGATGAAAAACTATTCAAGGGATAGCAATCAAGGATGTTGATCTAGCTGATGTAGAGGACTTAAAATATGAGTTTTGTGTAAAGTTGTTACAAATTTGAAAAAGATCCCGTGAAAAAACTTCTAACAGAGATGTATAGAGGAATGGTTGAACTTGCTGCAATGACTCTTTCAATCGAAAATAATATTATCAATAAATTTTGTCTAATTTGGATTTGACTGCGGAAGAAAATTTATATCATACCTATCAGAATGAACGTTCCTTCTTGAGAGATTTGAAGCTTGTTATTGCTTATATGGTAGCTAAGGACTGGACCCCTCTTGATTTGAAACATGACCGTGGATATCCTTCATAAAATTTGGTTTGCTCTGAGGGAAGGACAACTCTCTATGTCAGGAGCTAGCATGGTGCTTGTGAATTTTGACACTCAGAAATATCTGATGTTCCAATATAGCTCGGGGATCTCTTGATTAAAGTGTAGAATAGTGGGTTGGAGCTTGCACCTATAGAAGAATCCATTTCAAATATAGAAATTATCAGGTCATATCTTTATTTGCGATACATATACCACATTTTTGATAAGTTTTGCAACAACTCCTGTGTTATTTCTAGACTCTAATAAATGCATCATGTTCAAAGTGATAAATCAAAAAACTACTATGCATGCTCAATTGGAGCAGGTGTTAGGTTATCAAGAAATCATGGTTGTTGGGAGTAACCTAAACAGTGGCTTTAATTCTATGCACAATCAAGTAAGTTATGAAAGGGAAGCGAGGATTGCGGAAGAAGATGAAACACACAGGTTGAAGAATAATGAAGCTTTGCTATGTGTGATTTTAAGACCAAGAATAAGTTTCTATTTACTGGAACACATTTGCATAATGGTATTGAAGAGTTGTAGGCTCTACTCCATTTCATAGATAAGAAAAAAATCAGGGATGACAAGGAATTTGTGGAGAAATACAAAAAAAACTTGAATTCATCATAGAGGATCTTACAAAGTCAGAGAAATTGTCTTTGGAGATAAACGTAGCAAGATATTTTCCAAATTCAAGACAAGTCATTGAAAAACAATTGTTCCTCTGCCATCAAAATGAGAAGTTGACAATTGCATCTGGATTGTTGAAAAATGCTCCTCAAAGAATTATAAAATCATCAAGAACCTTTGAGTATGTGTTGATTGCCACACTACAATCAAGTTCATCTCCAAGATTATTACAATACAAATTGTTGTAAGAGATGTGAGCTGGTTCCATCATTTCAAACAAGTAAAATATTTTTTAGAGATGGTTTGTTGGTGTTAAGTGAACATAGGCTTGCACTATAACAAAGTTCACTATGTAAGAAACCTGCAATTTTGCATTACCAACACAATCTGGGTGTAGAAATATGGAGTGATGATGAAAATAGAAGGTAGCGAGTATCGGAGCAAAGAGGAGATGATTCCAAATGTTGCAAATAATATGATGATTGATATGGACCAGAATGACATGCTCACTAGCATGGTGGTATGTGATGAGGTAGAAACAAACTAGGCAACTGATGACACAGATAAGTGAACTTTTGAATTCAAACTCATACATGAAGAAAATTTGCATCCAAGGTAAGTGACCAACTACATTCTCAATTCCTTCATCAACTTAGGAATTGTGAAATGTACATCACTACTTTGTTTCCTCATCGTCAATGAGTTCATTTCTCATACAATCGAGATAGGCGGACTCTTGGCCCAATGGATATGACATTGATCATAGGTGTCATGCTACTAATCTAGGTGTCATTTTGGTGTCTAGGTGTATGTCCAAGTCACTCTAGTGGGGTCCACATGTACCCACTTAATTATTGTAATAAATAATTTTAATTAGGTCACTTATGTGATAAAATTGTGTTATTTTAATAAAGTGAATTTACTTTATTAAAATAAAGTTATAAAATTATAATGTGATCTAATTGTGCCCTAAAGTGATGTCATGTAAACCCTAACTCCCTTATAACCAACTTTTGGGTTATAAAAGAAAGTTATGGGTCATTTGTAAAGGGTCTTGGAGGTTGGAGGAACGTTGTGTCATATGGTCTCAAGGAAGGAAAATTAATAAAACTGTGAACATTTAGATACTTTCCATGGAGATTGATCATTGTGAAGACTTTGTTGGAGAGAAGGTAACAAGGAAAATTTGTGTTCCTTTTCAAGAAGAAATACAAGGATGCTTGTAGAACTTTGTGTCTTGAGATTCTTGGTGATTATGTTTGTTCTTATGTCAAATGTAATCTTTTATTTCTTTCCTTTTCATGCAAAGTATTAACATTCAATCTCTTTACTTTTATGGTGTACTTTCTAGCATGTAGGAATGAGATATGTGTTTGCTTATCTTGCATGCTCCCTCTCTCCATTATTTTCCACTATCTTTCTCTCTCTTATATTCCTCTCTCACTTTCCTTTCTTTCTCCTTTCAAGTGCTTTTTGGGTTAAAAGTATCCAAAACCCCACAAACCCATCATACGAGGGAGCTTCCCCTCTCAAATGCAGAGGTTAGATCATCATGTCAATATATGATCTCTCTAATGTTGCAAGTTTTATGTTAGATAATGCAGTGCAAGCACGTGAAGAGACCGAATAAATAAAAGTGACATAAAATCTTGCCAACATGTCCCCGAGAATGCCTCTAGCTCCTCCCTCATGACCCAACTTGGATTTTGGAGGTCCATTTGCATCACATTGAATGATTTTCTCTTTTTGAAATGAAGGCTCCATTTGAGGAGATACATCCTATGACCTCAACATATTTTTTATTTGAGTACAAATCTTGTTAATTTTTAAAGAGATTATTGCATATACCACGTTGAGAAAATTTCCATTAGGGAGATTAATCCTTGAAAATGCACTAGTTTATTTCCTTCCATAAATGCCATGTGATTAGACTTGGAGATGCTCCTATGATTCTATTGATCTATTAGTTTTGGGAGGTTGGCCAAGACTCCAACAAATGCACATGTTAGATGGGAACACTTGCAAATATCCTGTCATTTTATAGAACCATGTTGTAGACAAAAATCACGCACTTGGTACATTTCTAGGTCTTAAAGCATACTAATGTATACATGATTCCTAAGCAAGAAAACTAGTGGTTGACAACTATTTTTGGCCTCTTTTCTTTATCTTATGTACTCTTTCTAGTCTTACACACCCTATAGCCTTGACAAAACTTGACTGATTTATCTTTTCGGCCTCGGACACTAGCGCCCGACGCTCCTATCCTCCCTCATGGGCGCTCTTGACCCTCTCTCACCTTTTATCACTCTTTTGGGTCTCTTTTATCTTTTGGGCATCTTTTTCACTTATGGGTCGACCTTCCAGTTGTCAATTATGAAATTCAAACAAGGGAATCATATATACTTAGTTACTTCTCAAAAATCAGGGACCAAACACTAACATTACTTACTATCACCTAAGCTTGCATCCAAAAGGCATAAGAGCACAAAAGACATCCATCTAACACACTCACTCAAAGTGACAAGGCCTACATCACTCTACATACACATCATAAGAGGGGAAGTCTATTCCAGTCCATCCCACACATTTGCATATGGAGCATTCTAGATTAAGCCCGCTATCTTAGTGTAACTTGCACAAGGGCATCCTAGGGCATCATTACACACACTTTCACATAGAACTACACGGGTCCGAGATGTAGTGAAATGCTCTGTAGTATGGTCACTCTTGGGTGACTGGGGGTCGATCGTTTGACTCCACATTCTGCATCTTTTAATTAGATTTGATGTGGTTTGTGGACATGTGTATGTAGATATCTTGTTTTGCAGGTTACAGGTACCTTTGGTGATCAAGGAGAGAATCTCAAATGACAAACAAGGATCAATAACAAACCTCTTTGACACAAAAGAAATCAGATCCGATTGTTTACGCGAGATGGTGGCGTCCAAATCTAGTCACCAGCGCCAGCGCTCCGACCTCCTACGGGTGCCCCTCTCTTGCACCGTTATAAGTTCCGAGAACCTCCGGTGAGCTGTGAAGACATTACCTACAAGTATGTTTCAGCCTACTCATCTGCCCAGATCACTTCCTGTTTGCCCAAAAATCAACTAAGTCTTCTTATCTCCCTCTTTTGCTTAGGGTTTCATATTATACATGCTTGTTTGCTTGTGTCTTATTGTATATTAACACTTGTACATCACATATTACAGTAGTTACTTTGTAATTAGATTTAATTCAATTTATATTAAATCATTTGGTGAACCTGCGTTCCTTACATGCCCATTATTGGATCTTTCATGGCTTCTCATCCCTTTGATTCCAATACTTCCCCATTGTATATCCAGGTTCAACTTCATAATATTCTTGTTAAGCATGTCCTAGTTGATCCTGAATCTAGTCTTAATGTATGCAATCTTTCCTTTCTCCATCAAATAGGACTTTCTGCTACTCATCTCAATCCATCTACTCTTTGTATTTGTGGCTTTGATAATATACCTAAGCAAGTGTTGGGCACAATCTCTCTTCCCCTTACTATGGGATCTTGCACTCTTAATGTTCTATGTCACATTATGCCTCATGATGTTCCTTATACTATCCTTATAGGCCATCCTTGGTTACATACTATGCATACACTTCTTTTTACCCATCTATAACACACAATGCCCTTGTTACACCTTCTTCTATGGATACTATTATAGTAGATTTTGCACCTCATGTTGCTACTCCTTGTGATATTCCTCTTACACATGATGCTCATGACATTACCTACATTGTACATCCTTCTCCTCTTGGGATGCACCCTAGTGTTACTAATTTACACAATCAATTTTCTATTGGTACCCATGATACTCCTCCCATTATGTCTCACTCTTGATGCACTTCTATTGATCTTATGCTTAGTACTTACAATGTTGCATCTCTCCTCGCACTTTCCTCATCACACGTTAGAGCATCGTACATTACTTTTACAGTGATTCCTAATGATCCCACTTTCCAAGATCCTATACATGATTCATTTACTATGGCTACACCTTATCTTGTTACATTCATGGGGACCATCTGTTCCCCTCTTGCTACATTTTTGTCTATGATCATAGGGGCTAGTTCATACTGCTTTATTGCTTCTAATATTCCCAAATTGCACTTATTGTTTTTAGAACTCCTAATGAGCATCTCAACATTACATATGTTACATATATTTGACTCACATGCGATCCTTATGTTTGCACCTACTATTTGCAGTATTACTAACACGTAAAATGCTACACCTATTCTATTTTATCCTAATGGGTACATTCTTATTGCTCATACACTTCCTATTCATCCAATTGGGATCTTGGACTCTATCGGGTTTTCCCCTCACCATGTTGAAATTATTCTTTGGTAGCTCTTGTGTTTACCAATATTCTACCTATTCTAGTTTTGCCACATGCATGACACAATCCTACTCCACATGCTATGATACATGCACTTTCACACATGACATATGTTCATCTTCTTTAGCATATCATAGGCCCTTTCCTACTACTCTCATTGCATAGATCATCTTGGCATCCACATTTGGGGGCATCGAACTACCCCCATAGTCACATGTTCTAATCATCCATTACCTACCCATACTATTCACATACACATTTATACATTACTCTTGTTTTGCAATTCACATCAATATTTCTAGCAACACTTTCTCTCATCTACACTATGTGCACACCTTGCTACATCTATTTATGCTCCTATGCTACTCCATCCACATTTTTCTACTCATGCTTACTTATGGATCCTTCTACTCATGATGCACATACTACTCTCTATATATGGTATACATTCTTTCATGCACTATACATACTCTGGCTATTCTTGCTCACAATGATCACATTTATTTGCCAATAGCTCTTGATATACACACTTGGGGGCCATCACACTTTCTTCCCCTCTCTATCACTAGTTGATGACTACATTGCTTACTCTTGCTCCTACTTACCATTGTCTCAAAATCTCCCACAATGTCATGGTATCTCTGTGTCATCACATAAATCTCCATCACTCACACACTTGGGGGCATCACACTTTCTCCCCCTTCCATCACTATCAGTTGTCTCTAGTGCCCATTACTACACTTCACGCTCCATGCTTCAAGTCTAATCTTTCTCAACACTCCTATACCTTTGATATGCACATTGTACCATCATTACCCAATGACACACTCTAGTGTTATATGGTTCACACTTAATTGTTGAGGGCACACTTCATCCATGAACCTCACATCCTCTACTCTCGCTACACTTTGAGATCAATACTTCATGATACATCTTTCATAACATCTACTACTCTCTCTTGCTCGCGCTTCATGACTATCAATGTTCTAGAGCATCACCACATCGTTGGTTCACATACTTTCTCTTCATTACCCGATGACACACTCTAGTGCGACGATTCAAAATTGATTGTTGAGTGTACACTTCTTTCATGAACCTTACATTATCTACACTTTATACTTAGTGCTTCACGCTACATCTTTCTAGCATCTACTCTCATACAATACACACATTTTCGATGACACACTTTTGTTCTATGGTTCATTTTTGATTGTTGTGTTGGGGTTAACATACACTTGTTGTATAGATCTATAATCAAAATTAAGCATTCAAGCAATAAATATGGAAATAAACTAGAAGAAATAATACACAAGATATAACATGGTTCACCCAGTGTGGGCTACATCCACCAAGAAATAACCAATCTATTAATCTTTGCTTTACAGAGGAAATGCAACAAAGATATGCAATCTTCCACACCTTCTTTGGATGTACAGTACTTTTCCTTCTCTTAGCTTCTCCAAGAATTCCTTCTTACAATTATGATCAATCTTTCACAATCTAACCTTTCTAACCCTAGCTTTCAAGCTTATATAAGCATATACAAACTTAGGGCAACATAGTATATGCAATTACAACCATTAGATCACCTTTTAATCAAAAGGTTAGATCTAATCCCATGACTTAAATAAAAACATTTACATGAACAGAGACCGACATAGTTACCCCAACCGATGTCGGTTCCTACTAGTTGACAAATGATGTCAATCAACCGACCGATGCCGATTATTGTGTAAACCTACAAGTTGTAAAACATGCTATTTGTGAAGTAATTAAGCTCCACAACTCAAAAATATCCCACTTGGAGATAAATTGTTGCACTTTGCACCATACAACTCCATCCTTGGATCCTTTCCTGTTTCTTCCTCTTCAAGTTTCAAACTCAAAGATCAACAAAAGTGGAGTGTAGCTCCAACTTCTCCTTTGCCAACAACTTTGTTAGCATATCTGCAGGGTTCTTATTTATATGAATTTTCTCCAGTTTCAATTGCCCATCCTCCAACACTTGCCATATGAAGTGATATCTCAACTAAATGTGTTTCGTTCTTGAATGAAACGTTGAGTTCTTTTCAGATGAATCACACTTTGACTATCATTGTATAATCTGCAATCCTCTTGCTCCTTTCCCAACTCTTCGATGAAATTGTTCATCCATATCATCTCTTTGCTAGCCTCTTGTAGCTGCAACATATCTACCTCTGTAGTAGACAAGGCCACAACCTTCTGCAATCTTGAAATCTAGCTAATTTTGTCGTGCCACCTCATGTGAATACATATCCAGTGGTGCTTCTCCTACCATCCAAATTCTCCACCATATCTGAATCAACATAGCCACATAAAGAAGTATTTGACCCTCCATAACATAACTACATGTTGGATGTCCCTCTCAAATACCTGAGAATCCATTGGACTTCTTTCCAATGCTCTTTACCTAGATTTTCCATATATCTGCTCACAACTCCCAATTCTGTGTAATGTTTGGTCTAGTACAAACCATAACATACATAAGACTTCCAACTGCGTTGAAGCATATGGAACTCGTGTCATGTACTTGACCTCCTCATGTGATGTAGGACACTGATCTTTGCTCAATTTAAAGTGTCTAGCCATAGGTGTACTTACAGGTTTTGAATTCTACATATTAAACCTTTCCAACACCTTATTGATATATTGTTCCTAAGACAAATACAATTTCATGTTCTTCTATCTCTATGAATTTACATGCCAAGGATTTTCTTTGCAGCTCCTAAATCCTTCATTATAAATGTATGATCTAACTTTTCTTTAAGCTTAACAATGTCTACATACTAGATCTGCAATAAGCATATCATCTACATATAGTAACAAAATAATATAGCTTCCATTTTCAAGCTTCTTGAAATAAACACAATGGTCAGATTCACATCTCATATAACCATGCTCATGCATAAAATTGTCAAACCTCATATACCATTGCTTTGGAGCTTTCTTGAGCCCATATAAGCTCTTTTTCAACTTGCACATAAGTTTCTCCTTACCCTTGACTTCATACCCAAGCGGTTGTTGCATATATATCTCTTCCTCCAAATCACCGTGAAGGAAAGCCATCTTAACATCAAGTTTTTCTAAGTGCAAATATTCTATTGCAACTAAACTCAAAACAATACATATGGAAGTCATTTTTACTATAGGAGAAAATATCTCACCAAATTCAATACCTGCTTTTTGTGCAAACCCTTTTACCACAAGCCTTGCCTTGTATCTTTTCTATCCACCCTCTTCTTCCTTGATCTTGTAAACCCATTTTTCTACAATGTTCTCTTACCTGCTGGAAACTTAACCAAATCCCATGTTTGATTTTGTTCCAAGGAGTCCATCTCCTCATCCATGCCATGCTCCCACTTCTTGTGGGTTTCATCCTGCATTTCTTCTTCAAAACTTTCTGGTTCACCACTATTAGTCAATAATAAATAAGATAAGGAAGGTGTAAATATTTCTAGAGGTTTACTTACCCGTTCGACCTTCTTACATAAATTTGGGGTGCCAGAGGCTCATTTTGTATGTCATGTACATTAGTATCCACTCTCGTGACGTGATCGCGCTTGTCACCTGTAGCCAATCTCGGTCCAAGTGAACGACGGCGGTTATGAATCAGATCCTCATGTAGCCAACATTGGTTCTCGGCTACTGCAAAGTTAGTCACGTGTCTGCTGACACCGGTTGCCCTGACTAATGGTACCTTTAGATGACTATTCTAAATATGAGAATGCATTTTATTCCACAAACTCTTCCACTAGTTCATCCTTGGGTATCAAAATCTAATCCATGTACATTCTCTTTTCATTCCATTCAATATCATGACTCCTAACAATCTTAGAATCATCTAAATCCCAAAAATAGAATCCAAAATCACTAGAGCCATAACCAATAAAAGTGCATCTATTTGATTTAGCATCCAAATTTTTTTCTATTTTCTTTATCAACATGCACAAAAGCTTTTGAACCAAATAATCTAAGAAAAAATAGATCTAAATATTTTCTAGTCCAAGCTTTTAGTATTCCAATATCCAGTGCACTTGAAGGCCCATTATTGATTAAATATACTTTCATGTCTATTGCTTCTGCCCAAAACGTAAGGGTAATCGAACATGTATCCTCATGCTTCTTGCACGTTCCATGATAGTCCTATTCATTCTTTCAGCAACACCATTCTCCTATGGTGTTCTAGAACCATTCTTTCTCTGCGTATTCCATTCACTAAACAATAATCATTGAAATCCTTGCTGCAAAGTACTCACCACCATTGTCAGATCTAAGACATTTTAACTTTAAATTTGATTCATTTTCCACAAGGGCTTTCCATCTTTTAAAAGTCTCAAAACATCAAATTTACACTTTATACGATAAACCCATATACCTTTCTTGTGGCATCATCAATGAAAGTCACATAATATTAAGATACATTAAGAAATAAGTGATAAAATATGCGTAATAATCCTCACGTAATCACAACAAGAGAAACTAATATGCGTAGAAATTATTGGATCTCAAATAAAATTACGTAGAATAAAATAACACAACACAAAGAGACAATATTTAACGTGGTTCACCCAATTTGGGCTATGTCCACCAAGAATCACTTGCTCGGATTTTATTACAAGCCACCACTCTCTCAATACAATACCAGATCCGTTTGGAGCTATACTCAACAAACTCTACGAATTCACAAACCAATTCAAAGCACATCTGCAATATTTTTCATTATCCCTACCATATGCATAAAACCATATAAGTAGGCAATGCTGAAGTAGTTTTACAATACCGTGGGTATCAAAACCATGGGCCAAAACCAACCCAAAATCTATGGGTCAAAAATCTCATCGCCCATATGAGAAGAGCACGTTTCCCAATATGTCGTGCATTTTTTTGAGGCAATTTTTTTTTACGCCACATAGGATACATGAAAAGTGTACAATACTCTTAGTGTTATCTTCAACACTTTCACACATGAAAACATGCTCCAAAACCTAATAGGATCTTCCATGAGAAGCTACATGGGTTGGTCCCCACACATTTGAGTGCACAAGCTCCATTTTTGCTCCTTCTTTGTTTCGAACTTTGAGAAATATCTCTCTTTTGCTTTCCATATATAGATACTCATAGAAATCAAGATCCGCATATTTCAAATCGATAACTCCCTTTGCCTTTAAGATCTATATTCCTTTTTGACTCATATGACCCAACCGATTATGCCACATACTTGCATCGAATGTGAAGTAGATAGCACACAAATGAATAAGTAATACAGTAGATAAATACAATGTTCCTACCTTCTTGCCTCTTGCCACAATAAGATATCCCTTGGTAACTTTCCAAGAGTCGCATGTGAATGTAACCATGCAGATTCACCTATTTTTCCCTGTATAGAAATAAGATTTCTCCTGAGGCTTGACACATGCCTCACATATTTCAATATCCATGTATTTCCATTATGTAATTTTAGATGAACTTCCCTTTTACTAGTAATATTGCATGGTTCATCATCTCCTAAATAAACATGCCCAAAATTACCTTGAACATAATTTCGAAATAACCCTTATTAGGGTAGCATGGAAAGAAGTCCTGAATCTAAAACCCATAATTCAATTTTATTATCTAAAGAGAGAATAAGGGCATCTTACATTACCTCAGAAAATGCAACATTTTCCTCTTTACCTTTCTCTGGTACATTCTCTTTGTTTTCCTTGAACCAACAATCCTTCTTTGCATGTCCTTTCTTTCCACAATTCCAACAAGTTATTCCTCTACCTTTGGATTTAGATCTTCCATTCTTAGACTTTGATTTCCCATTATTCTTGCTCTTGGATCTCTCCTTCTGCCTTCCCCTACTTTCTACATTCAAAGCATTTCTAGATGATGACTCTCTTGTACTTTTCCTACGTATTTCTTCATTCAAGATTATACTAACCACATCATCAAACTTCAAAATATTAGTAGCAAACGATGTATTACTAACAACCATTACCAAGTTATCCCAACTATCGGAAAAGAACATAAGAATAAAAGTGCTTTCACTTCATCCTCAAACAAAATATTAACTAATTTTAATTGATTTACAATAGACCGGAAATCATTTAAATGGTTTGATATAGATCCACCTTCTTGCATTTTAGAATTAAATAATTTCTTCATCAAATAAAATTTATTGGAAGCACTTGGTTTTCATATAAATTAGCTAAATATTTCATCAAATCTACTGTGGTTTTTGCTTTGGTAATATTCAAAGCCACAAATGTTGTCAGGCTCAATCTTATAGATCCCAAAGCCTTTCATGTCAAGAATTTTCCATTCTTCATCAGTCATCTTTGTAGGTCTTTCCTTCTCATCCAACGGTAAATATAAATATTTCTTATACAAATAATCTTCCACATGTATCTTCCATAGTTGATAACTAGAACCATCAAATTTCTAAACTTTGTATTTTCCATCTTCTGCCATTGCTTTAGCTCCCACTCAATCAGAAATCCCTCTGTGAGTAAATTTGTCAACACACAAAACCCTCAAACAAAAAAGCTCGATAAAAGTTTTTGGGGTTGACATACACTTGTATAGATCCATAATCATAATTAAGCATTCAAGTAATAAATACATAAATAAACTAGAAGAAATAATTACCAAGATATAACGTGGTTCACCCAGTGTGGGCTACTTCCACCAAGAAACAACCAATGTATTAATCTTTGCTTTACAGAGGAAATACAATGAAGATCTGCAATCTTCCACACCTTTTTTGGATGTACAATACTTTTCCTTCTCTCAGCTTCTCCAAGAATTACTTCTTACAATTATGATCAATCTTTCACAATCTAACCTTTCTAACCCTAACTTTCAAGCTTATATAAACATATACAAACTTAGGGAAACATAGCTATACAATTACAACCATTAGATCACATTTTAATCAAAGGTTAGATCTAATCCCGTGACTTAAATAAAAAATTTCACGCATAGGAGACCGATGCTGGTTACCCCAACCGATGTTGGTTCCTACCTTAGTTGACCGACGTCGGTCATCCGACCGATCTTTGGTTACTATATGTAAACTGCAAGTTGTAAAACATGCTATTTATGAAGTAATTAAGCTCCAAAACTTAGCATGTTAAAGGAGCATTTATAAATGAACCTCATCTCATACACATCATCATTGGGGAAAAACGCTGCTCCTACCATTTACACATCTTACATATCATACCATCACACTCACACAACATTTGCATATCTTGGTTGCATTTACTCTTGTTAGCTTATTCTACTTACATGTTACACTTTGTTTCCTATGCTAGACAAATTCTTAGTATGTCATTATATTTTTCTATACACACATGCGCGTTCACTTGGTATCTTGAGGTGAATGCAAAACCTATCATAGATTCACACACGATGCATGATACTCGACACAACTCTTTACCAGTCTACTAAGGCTCCTGGGGGCATTTACCTTTTCTATTCTTATAATCCATACATCACAGGTTCTATTTTTTAAATCATTCACTTATTCTTGTTACTATCACTTTTCACTGCTATATACACACTTTTACATACTATTTATCTTTCTAACATGATAACGAGTGCTTCATGTGTAGCATTTGTTCAGTAGATATAAATAACTATGATTGTCTTTCACTCTATGATTTTTCTTGTTTGTTATTGTTTACGGGCTATGCCCTGTGTCTTGTTTGATCATTGTATGTTTTTAGCCACTTCGGCCCTAATTTTCTTATGACATTGTGAGCGATATACCATGTTTGAAACTCAATTTTTGTAGTCCATCTTGTCTTCTTAGTTTCTTGTTACATTGTCTTCTATTGCATGTTAGATTTTATACTAACACTTGTTACTAGTCCATCTTGTTTGCACGTGCCTTGGTTTCTACCATGTACATCCCCTACCCCTGCAGGTATCCACTTCAGATCAAGATCAAGTCCTCTCCTTTGGACCAAATTCTCCTATAGTCGTCACATGCACCCCAAACAAGGGGGAATCTATTGGGTGAACAAATCACCCCTAAAGCATCTTAGAGCTATATTACAACACATCACAATACATAAATGACATGGGATCACGATTATGGTCTTGGCTCAAAATAGACTTGGGTCTAAAACACATAATAGACACTAGCACTTAGTCCTAGACATTAGAAGTGGGTACTTGTGTCCCCCATGGGAATTTGTGTCCCAGGGGAAAAAATAAGTCAATTTCTCAAGTATGGCATAGTTTATAACAATCTCCATATCATTTCTCTAGTGGAAAATACTTTCCTCTAGTCACAAAATACATTATATCAGCTACAATTGGAAACAATCGGGACAATTGAACAATCGAAACAATTAAGAACAAAAAGAATGAATCGGGATGTACCATCTACAATGGTGCTTATTGGGTAGAGTTATGGAAGGAGAGAAAATCTATACCTCTCTCCCCAACACTCTCGCTCTTGGCATGAGATCACCCAAAAACTTTCCTTTGGTGTAAGATCATCGAAAAAACTCGTCTAGGTGTGAATCTCCCAAAAAACTTGCTCTTAGCATGAGATCACCCAGAAAACTCACCATCAACATTCAAATCTAGTGATATCCAAGAAAACATGACAATCTTTCTATCTTATACTCTCTTACATATTAGGTGCACACTTTCCTTTTACACACTCTTTACATACTTATACACATGTTTCTCTGATCTTTCATATACAAAACTTTGACTACTTTCTTTCTCTTCTTTTACAAGTCCATCCTTATACACAACAAGAAATAGGTCATATAAACAAGAAAAATTTCCAACATCACAACTACTACACATATGATTCACCCCTAGGGTCCACTTCCCTTTCCTAGTCTCCACGCTTCACTTTGTGATCACTCCACGCCTCATTTGTCCACTCGGCACGCTATCAACAACACTCTTCTCTATAGGATCATAAGGTACACATCTTCTATCTACTTTATGTTATCAAGTATTCAATCAACAACATAAAGTGAGGGAAAATGTAGACACAAAATCATGTACTTGGGTATTGTTAGTGCAAAATCACAACACCCATGAATGGCCCGGGTGTGAAGTGGGGCATCGGTGTGATTGCACAACATGGGACCATATCTCAAGCTGTGGGACATTGAAAAATTGAGATGGACCTCCGGAGAAAGCTAGTTCTTGCTTCCTAATCTACCTGCCACAAGCTACTCCAAAGTGCAGGAAGAATCTAACTAACCTAATCTAACCGTTCCAAAGGGATAGGGAGAAAGAGAGAGAGAGGGTGAAAGAGCCTACACTAAGTGGTGATACACCAGAAAAGGAAGTGGATGATCACAGACCCACTGCTGCTGAAGTGGAGAGAGGTGAGTAGAGGAGAGGGTGGATAGAATGCACCATGGTCCAAAGATAGATTTCACATAGAACACCACTTCAAAACCCATTAAACACTGACTCCCAAGACCTGCAAAAAACATCAAAATATGCACAGTATACCCTGTAATGATGAGAGGTAAGAAGAGACAACAAAATAAGCCAATGATGGATAGATGCATCATGAAACAGATTCTATTGCTCCAAAATGTTACATGGTACATCGTCAGTGGGCAAGAGGCAAGAAACACCATTACAGAGCCATGGGAGGAGGCTTAGACTCCACATTCTACCCTAAGGAAGAAAGAGAGAGGGGTTAGGAGAGAAAACAACGACCAACCCTTGAATATGCCCCTCCTTTACAATATATAGGAAGAATAAGAGAGAGAGGAGGGAAAATTTGAATCCTGCTCAACCACCTTCAACGCATTAAATCCTACTCTGAAATCTCAACCACCACCCCTTAATGCTCTAGATCTTCCCACAATCTATCAAGTCTACCTCGATTACTTGTTCAACATGTTGAAGGAGGAAGAATGGCAGATCAGATCAAATCCGATCTAGTTGTTGGAGAAATGGATTCTGTATTAATGGCCTGGGAGACATTTTCTTATTTTTCACCCACCAAAGCCTACTAAAGATAATATTTTATGTTTTCATGGCGTAGAGGGTGTCGAGATGTTTCCAAAAAGTCTTCTCCCACCCAAATCTGAGTTTCTAGTCAAAAGATATGGCCATTTGAATATTTGGGTCGCGGGCAGCACAATATTTAAAAATTCTATCCATACCGGGTCCACGTGGCAGCCTGCGCTTCTTGGAGATTCAGCCCCTACCTTGCACTCCTGAAATTGTGCCAGATTGACATGTGGTGGCTTCTGCAGGCTCCACGGTGTCCCTTTGTATTTTCTTGAGTCCTTTGCTTGGCGGAGCCAAAAGTCTGACCCTAGACATGTGGTGGCTTGGCGCTCGTTTGAAAATAACCCCTAGATTTTACCTTTGAAGTTGTGTGGTGAAACATGTGGAGGCCTCCACTTGCTTTTGGAATTTTCAATGGCTGACTGCACCTCTTTAGACTCTGGGACATGTGGCGGGTTGGCGCTCATTTGGAAACCCATCCCAAATTTTACTTTTTGAAAGAGCGCCGTGTTGACACTGGCTCCTTCCGTTGGCTTGCTTGCTTTGACTATTCAACCCCAGACTCTGTCCCTTTTTGGACTCTGGGACACGTGGAAGGCCCGCGCTCATTTGAAAACCCGCTTAGGATTTTACCTTTGAAGGAGCGTCGTTAAGACACGTGGCGCCTTCCGCCTGCACTCTATACTTAGTCATTTTGGGCCCGCTCTCCTTTTTGACCTCTATTGACCATTGGCTACGTGGAGGGCTGGCGCAAGTTTGAGTCTCTGCCCAGGACTCCCATCTTGGAATTGTGTCATTTGGACACTTGGCACCTTCCGCTGAGTTGAAGACTTTTCAATGACCGGTGTAACTTTTGGGGCTCTAGATGCGTGGAGGCTTGGCGCTCATTTGAGTCTGCCCTTTTGGGCTTAACCTTTGGAGGTACGTGCCATTTGGACACTTGGCATCTTTCAGTTGTCTCCTCCATACTTAGCCAATTTTGGGCTCATTGAATCATTTGCAGAGCCAAAACTTGAACCTTCACCATTTCTTTTCCTTTGAGCTTCTGGTTTCTTCCTTTTGTTTACTCTTTCCTGACCCTGTTACTCCATTGTAGAGCCTACCTGTAACTTGTTTGTTGGATTTGAAGCATGGGCTCAATGAACGGAACCATTTTCTTGAATTTCTTCTTGCACGGGGTCATTTGATTTTGCAAGCCCTTCCATCCATTGTAGAGTCCCTCATTTCCTGATTATAGGATTTGAATGTGATTTCTCTAGTTTCTTCTGTGGGGTCGTGGTTGATCAATTTTACTTGGGGAAAAATTGGGATAACAATTTGGTGACTCACAGGGGCATCTTCTTGCTAGATGGAGGGACCAACAGACCTTGAAGCATCCATTGGGCATGGAGTCAAGAATAATAGCCTGATATTGATCCTTTTGCTTTGAAAATATGATCCTCGAGCCATGAGCCTGATTGCTTGCTCTTAGTGACCTTGAACCTGCCCACACGTCGCACTCTCAATTTTCATAAGAAATCTTGAAACAAGGCTTCTGAGAGTAGAAAATTGTTTTGACCTGGGCTTTCATCTATCCCTAAATGGACTATTTGAAGATGGCTTTAGTTTTTTACATTTGTTTTATTTTGAAATTTGCAACTATTACAGGAAACTATGAGTCTTCTGCCATGAATAGTGAAGGGCCTGGCCTTAGTAGCTCTGGAGCAATACGAACAAAACTTATGTACAAAAACAAAATCATACATGCCTCAAATGAGACATGCAGAGTGTGCACGAGCACTTCTTCTGCTGGAAACAAAGTCTACTCCTACTCCTAAACTAACCAGAGAGAAAAGGGGGCTAAACAAAGCCTGCTACGGGAAGGAGAAGTAGCTTCCCTTTCTCAAGAGGGGAAACCATGCAAATGATTTGACACTAAATATGGCTACTTGTATGAGTGAAAAACTGACTATAAGCCGGTCCTCCACCCAAATCATCAAGGTATCTACATCAACCAAAAATACCTCCTCAAGCTGATTGGCATTGGACTCCTGGAGGTGTTGATGATGACCCTTGGTACTTTGATGCTCGTCCTCATGCCTTGAAGTAGGCATGACTGGTTTTGGCTTCTCTCCTGGCTCTAATGAAGCCAAGTACCTGATCGGGCACGATCGATCCTTTGAATGTGCCCTTTTCTCTAAAATTTAACTCCAAAAATGGAGTCTTTTGTGGACCTTCTTGGATGGATGGTGTGAGAGAGATGATGACATCTTCTTGCCTTTTCTCTTCCTTCTCTTGTGAAGAACATGGAAGACTCATATCTTCCAACCTTGGTTCTAGAGGACTATTATGAAGTGCAAGTTGTTGTCCTTGAACACTCTCCTTCATGGACAATAGGCTCATATGCTTGGAAGATGGATGGAGGAGGAGCAAATGATGTAATCTCCATGGGATCTTCTCCATCAAAGCAGTCCTCCAAGTCAGACAGATAATCTGTCTCCTTGTTGTCCTGTTGCATGTGCTCGACCTCCTCCATGGTGTCCTCTTGATCTATAACTAGCTCACCATGGTTTCCCTCTTCCTCAAACATGAAGTTTGAAAGTTCAAACTCTTCTTCAACATCAGATCTTGAAGGGGATGAAGTGGGAGGAAGAACTAAAGGTTCTTTTGTGGCCTGCTCCGCACTTGGGGCCTCTAAAACTATATGATCCTCCTCCATCATGGGTTCATCAATCAAATCAGGCCCTTGAAATGAAAGAAAAAAATATTCAATGATGCCTTCTTCATTGAGTGGCTTCAACTCTGATTTGATCTCTCCCATCTGCTCCTCTTCAATGGGACTTGGAGCTGATTGTTCCTCCTCTTTAACTAGTTATGCAGCTTGGATCAGATCAACATCCTCTTCAGACAAAGTGCCATCATGGACACTGCATTCGAGAGAAAACAAACTGCTGATCTTCTTCTTCTTGTTTTTTTCTTCTTCTTCTGGTGCAAACTCAGCCTCAGCCACCACTGGTTCTTCAACCCTGACCTCCTCTATTGGCTTGACCATCAAGGGGATCTTTGTAAACCCAAATTTAGCATCCCAACTCTTTAGATTTTCTATCGTTTCTTCTCTATTGGGCTCCACTTCTTGCTATTTTCCTTGACTGGATTCTTGAGTCTCTTCCCAACATGGACTTGGGAAAGCAAGAGGAGTGATAGGTTGGGGTTCAACCAACTTTGCAATTGTTTTTGGTGGGGAGGGAGGTGGAACTTCTTGTTTCTTTGGAGGGAATGAATGCTTGGGAAAGAAAAGGGGAGAAGAATTGAAATGGGGTGGAAGATCAGGAGATGGAGGAATGAAATCAACACTTGGGGCAACAAGTGAGGGGCTTGACTCTTGATCATGTTG
This sequence comes from Taxus wallichiana var. yunnanensis, assembly GCA_018340775.1. Taxonomy (NCBI): domain Eukaryota; kingdom Viridiplantae; phylum Streptophyta; class Pinopsida; order Cupressales; family Taxaceae; genus Taxus; species Taxus wallichiana. The sequence continues at coordinate 765,725,579 of CM031244.1, forward strand.
AAATGATAAAGTTTGAGAAAGAGAAAATGAAGGACATGGAGCTGGTGATTGACTTACCCATTGACAAGGTTGTCTCGCACTTTGCTCATAAGCCTCAATGTCCTCAATCCACTATGTAAGTTGAGGCAACACTTCAACCATGAAGTCAAGCTTCTCTTGAGGGCTGTAATGTCTTGGAAAAGGGCCTCCCCATGGACAAGGTGCTCTGCAACCAATCTTGAATGCCTTCATTTGTGTTATGGCCCTTGATTGAACCATGTCAGCCTCCATTTTTTGAATCTTCTCCAGCAAACCAACATTCTCCACATAGTTGTCACCATTATATGCGCCCCTTGTTCTTGATAAGCTCTATGGCCAAACTGACTTTGACCCTGCTCATATGGGTAAGCATAATGGTCCTGGATCTGATTATAATGCTGATTTGGAGGAGTTGGGAAATGCATTGGAGGTGAACTACATTGTTGCTATAAGTGTGAGTTCAAGAAGGAAATGAAGCCATGATTGCACAACTTCATGGAATGGGAGAAAATGAAAGAGATGGAAGAAGAAATGGATGAAAATGGGTGGAAATGGATGGAAAAGGTCTACAACTTTAGAGATAGGGTTGTTGACCAGATAGAGTCACCAGATGTGCTTGCATGTGCCTCAAAAGGCTGAATCTCAATAGGAACACACCAACCTGCTAAGATGAAGTGGTAAGGTGCTTCAAACATGTCCCACTAGGTGTGCCAAAACTGTTAGTGTAGAATCACAGCACCCCCGAATGGCCCGGGTGTGAAGTGGGGCATCGGTGTGATTGCACAACATGGGACCATCTCTCAAGTTGTGGGACATTGCAAAAATTGAGATGGACCTTCGGAGAAAGTTGGTTCTTGCTTCCTAATCTACTTGCCACAAGCTACTCCAGTGCAAGAAGAATCTAACTAACCTAATCTAACCATTCCAAGGGGACAGGGGAGAAGAGAGAGAGAGGGTGAAAGAGCCTACACTAAGTGGTGATACACCAGAAAAGGAAGTGGATGATCACATACCCAACTACTGAAGTGGAGAGAGGTGAGTAGAGGAGAGGGTGGACAAAATGCACCATGGTCTAGAGATAGATTTCACATAGAACACCACTTCAAAACCCATTAAACACAACTCCTAGGACCTATAATAAACATCATAATATGCATAATATACCCTTATAATGATGAGAGGTAAGAAGAGACAAAAAAATAAGCCAATGATGGATAAATGCATCATGAAACAAATTCTATTGCTCCAAAATGTTACATGGTACATCGTCAGTGGGAAAGAGGAAAGAAACACCATTACGAGCCATGGAGGAGGATTAGACTCACATTCTACCCTAAGGAAGAAAGAGAGAGGGGGTAGGAGAGAAAACAATGACCAACCCTTTAAATATGCCCTCCTTTACAATATATAGGAAGAATAAGAGAGAGGATGGAAAAATTTGAATCTTGCTCAACCACCTTCACAACGCATTAAATCCCACTCTGAAAGCTCAACCAACACAATTCTACCTTGATTACTTGTTTGATGCATTGAAGGAGGAAGAACGACGGATCAGATCAAATCCGATCTGGTTGTTAGAGCAATAGATTCGTATTAAAGGAATGGGAGATGTTTTCTTATTTTTCACCCACCAAATCCTATTAAAGATAATATTTTATGTTTCCATGGCGTAGAGGGTGTTGAGACATTTCCAAAAAGTCTTCTCCCACCCAAATCTGAGTTTCCAGTCAAAAGATATGGCCATTTGAATATTTGGGTTGCGGGCGCGCAATATTTAAAAAAATCTATCCATATCAGTCCATGTGGCAACCTCACACTTCTTGGAGATTCATCCCCTACCTTGCGCTCTTGAAATTACGCCGGATTGACACGTGGTGGCTTCCGCAGCTCCACGGTGTCCCTTTGTATTTTTCTGAGTCCTTTGCTTGGTGGAGCCAAAAGTTTGACCCTAGACACGTGGCGGCTTGGCTGCTCATTTGAAAACAACCCCTAGATTTTACCTTTGAAGTTACGTGTCATGAAACACATGGAGGCCTCCGCTTGCTTTTGTACTTTTCAATGCTGCACCTCTTTGAGACACGTGGCGGGTTGGTGCTCATTTGGAAACCCGCCCCAAATTTTACTTTTGAAAGAGTGCCGTGTTAACACTTGGCTCCTTCCGCTAGCCTACTTTTTCTTTGACTATTCAACCCCGAATCTGTCCCTTTTTGGACTTTGGGACACGTGGAAGGCCCGCGCTCATTTGAAAACCCACTTAGGATTTTACCTTTGAAGGAGCATCATTAAGACACGTGGTGCCTTTCGCATGCACTCTATACTTAGTCGTTTTGGGCCTGCTATCCTTTTTGACCTCTGTTGACAATTAGCTACGTGGAGGGTGGCGCACAAGTTTGAGTCTCCGCCCCAGGACTCCCATTTTGGAATTTCCGTTTAGACACTTGGCACCTTCCGTTGAGTCGAAGACTTTTCAATTGATTCGGTGCAAATTTTGGGGCTCTAGATGCATGGAGGCTTGGTGCACTCATTTGAGTTTGCTTTTGGGCTTAACCTTTGGAGGTGCGCCATTTTAACACTTGGCAGCTTCCAGCTATCTCTTCCATACTTAGCCAATTTTGGGGCTCGTTCTGAATCATTTGCAGAGCCCAAAAACTTTGAACCTTCGCCATTTCTTTTCCTTTGAGCTTCTAGTTTCTTCCTTCTATTTACTCTTTCCCCGACCCTATTACTCCATTGTAGATGCCCGTAATTTGTCTCATTGGATTTAAAGCACGAGATCGAGCAACAAAACCGTTTTCTTGAATTTCTTCTTGCACAGGGTCGTTTGATCTTTTGCAGGCCCTGCCACTCCATTGTAGAGTCCCTCTATTGCCATATTATAGGATTTGAACTTGATTTCTCTAGTTTCTTTTGTGTGGGGTCGTGGTTGATCCAATTTTACTTGGGGGAAAAATTGGGATAACAGTACATTTCTAGGTCCTAAAGCATACTAATGTATACATGATTCCTAAGCAAGATAACTAGTGAATGATAACTTGTTTTTGCCTCTTTTCTTTATCTTTTGCATTATTTATGATCTTACACACCCTACAACCCCGATGAAACTTGATTGATTTATATTTTATGGCCTCAAAAACTAGCGTCGAGGTAGGAAACTAGCGCTTAGGTGCTCTTGTCCCTCCCGGGTGCTCTTGACCCTCTCTCACCTTTTCTCACTCTTCCGGGTCTCTTTTATCTTTTGGGAATATTTTTCACTTATGGATCAACCTTCCGGTTGTCAATTACGAAATTCAAATAAAGGAATCATATATATACTTAGTTATTTCTCCAAAATTAGGGACCAGACACTAGCATTACTTACTATCACCTAAGCTTGCATCCAAAAGGCACAAGAGCACAACATGCATCCATCTAACACACTCACTCAAAGGGACAAAGACTGTATCACTCCGCATACACAACATAGGGGGGAATTATATTCTATTCCATCGCACACATTTGCATCTAGAGCATTCTAGATCTATCTCATTATTAGTGCAACTTGTGCAAGGGCATCATAGGGCATCATTACACACACTTTCACATGGAACTACATGGGTTCTAAGATGTAGTACAATATTTGGTAGTAAGTGCACTCTTCGGGTGACCACTAAGGTCAATCGACTCCACATTCTACATATTTTTATTAGATTTGATGTTGTTTATAGACATGTGCAAGTTGATATCTTGTTTTGTAGTTTACATGTACCTTCGGTGATCAAGGAGCGAATCTCAAGAAACAAACATGGATCAACAGTGAACCTCTTCGACACAAAATAAATTAGATCCCGAATTTTTAAGCGAGATGGTGGTGCCCAGATCCAGTCACTAGTGACCATACACTCGACCTCCCATCGAGTTCCCTTTTCCTACACCGTTCGAGTTCCACAACCTCTAGGGATCTCTCGACGACACTTCCTATAGCCTGTTTCATCTATTCACCTACCCGAGATCACTTCCGGTTTACTTGGAGGTCAACTAAGTCTTCTATCTCCGTCTTTTGCTTAGGGTTTCATATTGTACATGTTTATTTTCTTGTGTCTTATTGTATATTAACATTTGTATATCACATATGACAATAGTAGTTACTTTGTAATTAGATTTAATTCAATTTATATTAAATCACATGCCTATGTTGACCATGCAAAGGGGAAATATATGAGGAGATGATCTAGGATTTTTTTTTCTCGACATAGAAGGAAATGAGGGATTTTTTTGATTGATAAAGTGGGGTCCCTTATTAAAAATATGAGGTTAAATCCTTAGGAAAAAAGGCTACAAAAAAAAAAAAATAGTTGCATACCTAATTTTACAATAGATAAAACTATCCTAAAATTACTTCCCACCAGGATGGAAAATAATCGTCAATGTTTCCCATGCGTCCTTTTTATTTTTCGCCTCTTTACTTCTTTCCATTTTTTCGAGATTGAGCGAGATAACCAACACACCGTTATTGGGGTTCGCAAAGCTATCAAATTACGACACATAATCCTCGATCTGATTCCAAAATTTCTGACGTATGTCCCCTTTTTATACCACCTCCAACCAAATGTTCTTCCTAAGATCGCATCTATGAATCATTTTTTCTCAGAACCGATTTACCATCGGAGGTAGGATTATATGGATTATCTTTAAATTTTGATGCAGAAACCAAATCAGGGTTTACAGAACCCCATCCATTCGAAGATGTCGATCCATGTTTTTTTAGATTTGATTCTTATTGAAGGGACAAGAGGCTTGCAAATGCCCCGCATTTCTGCATAGTCTACATCGAAATGCGGTATTCTCATAGTCTAAGACACTCGGGAACACCTAAAAATTACCAAATTTAAGATTGATTCGATCAGGTAATCCTTTGCTTAAATCAATTTCAATGCAAATTTGGGAAAACGAACACATTCCCAAATGCATTCTATCCATATCCTCTTTTATAAATTTTCCCAAAATGTTTCCAATATCTTCCAGGGCATACCACAAATGTAAGGGGAGGTTAGGAAGCTTGACCCAAACTAGTGTTTTGGTCATCGAACAAGTATTCAGATTGAAATCGGGGACTATGGAGTGATGAATAGACCCGCATGTCCCCAGAACCAAGGTCCATCTGTCAAACACTGCTGGTAATCTTCTAGTTCCCTAAAATGGACAACAAAAAAACCCTTGGAGCAGAGAGAGATTTCACATTTATTGGTCCAATTTTTGAAGACCCACTGATACAAAGTTGTGGAGGAAGGCCAAAATCCATTAAACCTGCCAACCACCGCATCCCGCGTTAAATTTTTGAAATATTCTTCAACTTCTGGATTTTCTATAGTGAGCGAAGGGATGTCCTCGGCTAGATCGACCAAGTAGGCCTAGGTTTTAGCTGTTTGCTTGCCAAGGAACAACCGCCCCTATTTTCCAGTGCCTCCTTGAAGGATGTAGTCTTCTGATGATACCCCGAGCCACGGTTTCCTGAATCTCCACCCCCTGGTTCCTCTCACCATTCTGCCTTGCCCCCCCGCACCATCCGGAGACACTTTCATTTTGGAGCCCTAGGGTTAGGGCGCAGACAACTTCCACCTTCTCCCTGTCCGAATCTATCCAACACTCCCTCAGCTCATGTGACCCTCGATACTCGACCGGAACCCTTTTGCAACATCATTATTCCCCCTGTAGATCCTCTGGAACTCCTGCAATCGATGCCCTCTATGGTCGCATTATTCACACTCTTTTTCTCCATCGAGCACTCGACTTCCTCACATCAAGGTTGAGTTTTCAAAGGAAATGAGGGATTAATACCTAATCCTTCTTAGCTTATAACTATGCTAAGTTTTTGTTTGAATCCAACTAGATAATTACATTTTCTTTAGCTCTTGTAGGGGTCTAAAGTTTTGAATTGTTATGATGAGTAGATAGTGTAATAAAAAAACTAGTGAAACTTTTTTGACATAATACTTCTCAAAGGCCCGACCTCTATAAATAAGTGTCTTTATTCATTGATCATATAATACATATATTTTTGAAAATAATCATGTGGGGACACAAGCATGAGGGATTTTTTCCCCAATCCCTAGGGTTATTTTGATTCAATCCAATAGCCTTGAGCTATGAGCCTAGGAAATGTTTGAAATAACGAGTTAAACACCCAAACCGAGGATTATTGATTACATGTCCTTATAAGCATCATCTACCATATTATAAAAGAGATATTTACCCATTCTCAACTTCCTAACAAAGGGAATTTGTGGTTTAGATTTTATAGTTAGTTAATAATTTTTATACATGACAGCCTTTGTTCCAATCTATGAAGCATGATTCATTTCAACAAGCCTTTGGTAAAATGGAGATGGAAAATCCCTGGTGAATATACCTAGAACCATTGTCGCGTAAAGGTGAATTTTCCAATTTTTAAGAACTGAAATTTCACCTACTATTTTTTAAGCGAGAGTGACTGCATCGAGGGAAAAAAATTGCACAGACGTTGACACATAATTGTCGAGTGTGATAACAAGGCTTGCTATCGCATGTCAACAAAGCTTGGCTTGATGAGTAACAACAAGCCTTGTTGTTACATGTCAACAATTTTTGCTAACACGACGACAACAAGGCTTACTATATGCGCACCAAAAAGCTTGCGATGCGTGGCAGCAAGCCTTGTTGTCGCGTGTCAACAAAGCTTGGCGACACGCGTGACAACAAGCCTTGTTGTTGCACGTCAATAATTTTTGTTGATGCGCGACAACAAGGCTGGCTGTCGCATGCGCGCTAACAAAGCTTTCGACATGCGGTAGAAAGCCTTACTATCACGCATTAGTAAAACTTGTTGACGCGTGATAACAAGGCTTGTTGTCATGCGTCGCCAAACAAGCTTTGTTGACGCGCGACAACAAGCCTTTGTTGCTTGTTTGTTAGCAAAACTTTATGATGTGTGACAACAAAAGCTTATTGTCACGCATCGCAAGCTTTATTGATGCGTGACAACAAGCCTTGTTGGCGACGCGTGCGATGAAAAAGCCTTGCTATCACGTGTCAAAAGGTTTTGTTGACGTGTGAAAGAAAGCCTTGTTGTCATGCGTGCGTCAACAAGTTTTTTGACACGCGACAACAAGGCTTGCTTTATCATGCGTCAACAAAGCTTGCCGACGTGTGACAACAAGCCTTGCGTCGCGTGTCAAAAGGCCTTAGAAACCCTAATTTTGTCCTATAAATACCCTCCCGCTGCTCATTTTCACGTTTACACTTCCCGACTCCCAAATTTTCATGTTTACAGGAATCAAGCTCAGGTACATTCAAGCTCAAGTACAATGGCAACTACAAGTGCAGCCCAAGCTCAAGACCAAGATCAATCGGAAAATCCACAAGCCCTACCCAAGGGCAAGATACAATACATGAACTTGTTGTGCCCCCACATTCAGATAATTTTGCAAATGAATACAAAATACAAGGATTTGTTGGATGCATGTGATTTTGATGGGCTTATTAAGATGCCCAGTTTGAAATTGATCATGACATTATGAATTACCTTCTCTCCTCGTATAATACAAAGGATGATCTGTTTTACTATTATTATGGACGACAATTGTATGTTTCAATTCGGTGTCGATCCAGCTGATATCCATCGGTTGACAAGCCTTCCATATAAAAATTCCCCCATTGTTACAACGAAAGCAACCCTCATCGAAAATGATAAGAAGTACCTCAAATCTACTTTTGGTTTCCATGTTGATTGTACGTGTAATCTGTTTTCAATTTTCATTTGATATTTTTAGTTTTTTATTTTGATACAATTCAAATCGATATTAATTCCAATGAATTTTTGGCATTTGCAGCTCATGTCAATAAATCAAGACATGGTGTGGATATGTAAGGAATTGCACACCACTTTCTTGTTGTTATGATTTCTTTCTTTCAAGCTAAAATTGTTTTGCAAGGTCGGAAAATAGATATACCAAACTGGGCTATTGCATACATTCTTGCAACTATCGGAAAGCTAAAATTTGATTGGTGCACCTTTTTATCCAATAAAATAAAATCGACATTACAAATGCATCGCTTTCGGAAAAACCAGTCATTCACTCCACAAACTATCTCCTTGGCCTTTATTACGAGGCTCTTTTTAATTTAAAAGACAAACCAATTCCTACTTGCATGGATGAGACAATGAAGAATTTTCAATTCCATTTCAAGAACAACAAGTATAAAGTTTATATTTTGACATTAGACTAACATTATGTTCATCTGGAATCTGATTAAATATTGACCGTTTGCAGAGAAGATTTTTAAGGCCCTTTTGTGAAAAAAGCGGCGTCAAGAGGAAGAGGCCAACAACACGTTGAGGCATCGGTAGATTTGCAATATGAAATGGAAGTTCACTCATCTTCAAACCGCCAAGCATTTGCATTAGTTAAATGCCAAAGACGTAATACCCTAACATTTACTATTTACAAATTCCCATTTTCTATTTTCAATTTACCATTTACCATATTGAATTGACATACAATTGATTGTTGCTGACATTGCAGGGACTTTGGACAATACACATGCTTCTCAAAGTCAACCATCTTCGCCAACTCACTCAGTTCAGTTGCATGCAATTGTCTCTTCTCAACACCCTGCTCAACAATCCTAGCCACACACAACTCAAACACAACCAATTACTACTCCAACATGGCCACCTCAAGCACCACGACATGTTACCCCTCAACAACAAGGTATGATTTTATTGCTTTACTACAAGTTTTGAATATTTTTGCATAGTTTAACAATTTTTCATTTGATTTTTCTTGCACTTTTCAGTACATTGCAGTCCTTCGCCTTCTATACAAACAACAACACCACCACCTCCTCCACCAATATGATTCAAAATGCCAACTAGAGGTTCAGGAAAAAAGAACATTGGTAAACACATGCCAATTCCTTCGGCCCCTAGTGGGACACTAAACATTTCCTCCTCATTTCAAATTCCAACCCTCTCTCTCGGTGGCTTGTCCCAACACAATGGGCATATCAATTTTAAATAATATAAATTTAGATGAAGATTACTTGGGCATTGATAGCAATGACCCAACATGATTTTTCAATACACATGAGATGATTCAAGGCCAACAGGTATACTTCTATTTCAACGTAATTTATTCAACTTTCATTACATTTCACTTTTGATTTATTTATTTGAATATTTATTTATTTTATTGCAAATAGGATCAGGCCACCCAAAGGCAAAAAGAGGTAGCAGTCGATGATCAACCTGATAGCCCCCATACCTCTCCAATGACATCATCTTCTTCAGATATAGATGGTGAACAATTTCTACCATTTCCTTTAGAGAACTTGATTGGTTATGATTGTCAATCCCATGTCCAAGAGTTTATTGTACCTCATATCAGTTAGCTCATAGAATGGGAGAGAAGGGAAAAATTACTAATCAATGAGATAATAAGTCATTTTGAAAATTATTGGCAAAGGGATAGTTTATACGTTGCGAGTCGAATCAATAGGCGAAGATGGATTTCTTACTTATCCAAGTAAGAAGTGGGACTGTCACATATAACAACAATTATAAAGACAATATTTTAAATAAAGCATTAAAAAATTGGAAAATATTAGTGTTGAAGCCTGCATATTTTAACAAATGGTCTAAGGACAAGGATCTGGTGGCAATTGCAAATGCCGAGAGAGATAGAGCGGTCGTAAGTATTATCACTTTGAAACAATATTTTTGTTAATTTGAAATTTTCTTATTTTAGTAATATGTTTAATTGAGATCACTTTTTTTGTGCAATTAAAATATGAAAATTTGAAGAGTCAAACAAAGGTTTTCCAAGTTCACTTGGAAACCACGAAGAACAGTTTATATCGCAAGCAATGAAGATGAAAGAAAATATTGTTTTAGTTAACAAACAAAACAATACACTAAAGTGGATAATTAAAGAGAATGACTTGACCCTGAAATTTTATTCAAAACTAAGGCAGCTGTAGATCCCAATTTGTTATCCCATGGAGATGCGACAAAGGAAGAACAAAGAATCGTAAAGAATCTAGACAATGTGCCAGAAGATCTGATTAGTTATGGGATTATTCAAGCCATTGGGGAAAGGGGTACATGAGGGGAAGCCATTGAGGAAAGGAGTACATGAGTGGAAGCCATTGGGGAAAGGGGTACACAAAATTGAGGGTTGAAAAATTTCATGATTGAGGGTTGAAAAATTGAAACTTTAAATTTGAAATACTTTATAATCTGGATTTGAAAATTTGAAACTTGAGTGTGATGGTCATGGCGTTTGAAAATTTGAAATACTTTATTATCTGGATTTGAAATTTGAAACTTGAATGTGATGGCATTTGAAAATTTGAAATACTTTATAATCTAGAATTTTATATCTTGTTATATATTATATATAGAATTTCTAGATTGTATATGGTGTTTATGTTTCATTTGAATGTGATGGCGTTATGATAATGGTTAATTATTTGTTTTAAGAAAATATGGAATGTGGTATGACAGAGACATCTTAATACCAATAGAGTTAAATCTTCTTCTCTCTACTTGTGGATGATGACATTAGAATAGAATCATAGATATGGATTATGATGAATTGTATGTGGACGTAGATTTAGCTTCAAGCATGACAGAGACATTTAAACCTTCTCAAAATATTCTTCTCTCTACTTGTAATGATATGATGACATTAGAATGGATATAGATGATGATGAATGATGATAATGGATAATTGTTTTAAGAAAAATTGGAATGTGTTAGACAGACATCTTCTCTATACTTGTAAAATTCGAACTCTATATTAGGTTTCTGCACATTTAAAACTTCTCAAAATATTCTTCTCTCTACTTGTAATGAATCAATGATATGATGACATTGGATGTGGATGATGACATTAAAATAGATATGGATGATGATGAATTGTGTGGACTTAGATTTAGCTTCAAGCACGATCATGGATGATGATAATGGATAAATAATTGTTTTAAGAATAATTGGAGTGTGTCAGGAGTCTAGGACAAAGACATCTTTTCTCTACTTGTAAAATTTGAACTCTGTATCAGGTTATCCAACATTTAAACCTTCTCAAAATCTTCTTCTCTCTACTTGTAATGAACTCTGTATCAGGATTCAAGTTTCTACACATTTAAACCTTCTCAAAATCTTCTTCTCTCTACTTGTAATGAATCAATGATATGATGACATTAGATGTGGATGATGACATTAAAATAGATATGGATTATGATGAATTGTGTGGACATAGATTTAGCTTCAAGCATGATCATGGATGATGATAATGGATAATTGTTTTAAGAAAATTTGGAATGTCTTAGGACAGAGACATCTTAATATAGTAAAATATTCTTCTCTCTACTTGTAAAATTAGAACTCTGTATCAGGTTTCTTCGCATTTAAAACTTCTCAAAATCTTCTTCTCTCTACTTGTAATGAATCAATGATATGATGACATTAGATGTGGATGATGACATTAAAATAGATATGGATGATGATGAATTATATGTGGACGTAGATTTAGCTTCAAACATGATCGAGGATGATGAATTGTATAATGGATAATTGTTTTAAGAAAATTTGGAATGTGTTATGACAAAAACATCTTAATATGGAAAAATATTCCTCTCTCTACTTGTAAAATTTGAATGTGTGATTTTATCCCACAAAGTTTAAACACTTTATCAAAGCATTTTGCAAATACAAAAATAAATTAAAGATAATTGTAAAAACTCAAGAAATGTCATATGATAGGGTTTAAGTTACCTCTTGTCTTTTAGATGGTTGTGACAAAGCATATGGAAGGAAAATGAGAAATCATCCTTCGTACCATGCTAGAAGATCTTCGATTCAAGAAAACTCAACACGAGAAATGGATTAGTATATAAATGGGTGAGTTTTCTGACATTGTCAGTCTCGAGAAGTGAGAGCTTCCTCGGATGGATGTCAACCCACGTTTTCAAGAAAAAAAGATGAAATAATGATTGTGCGGATTAAGGAAGAAACAAAAAGATTAAATAAAATGCAAATGATAACTTGTAAATGTCCTGGAATAGAGAAGTTTGGAAGTTTGGAAGAGTATAACAGTGGAAGAATATGCATATATGAACTCTGAAGGCCTTACAAATTAGTATTTGACAAATGCATGTAACAAACAAATTTTTAAAACAGAATTTGGTATTCGAAAAATCCAAAATAGTAATTATATAAAACAATTTTTTTATAAATAATTGTATTTAAATAAATGTAAATATATATACTTGTAACATCTTTAATGATAACAAGAGCTGAAACAAAATATGATAAAAAGCCTCCTCAGTCAATATTTGCATCTGTAGAGTTAATATGAAATTGAATAAATAACCACAGTTAAAATGTAAGGTGACAAACAATAAAAGTAAGGTCAAGGAGATACCTATTTAAAGCTGAAACAATCCATTATCAATAGCTTCTTGAAATTCGATGTTATCTTCTGTAGAGTGTGACGACGCACCAATTCCAGTCTCATTGTTGGGAACAATTGTACTTGTAGTTGTATTATTTACACCTCTTCTTTTGGAAAGGGAATTCCAATGTGCAATTTCTCTATCAAAAGGAAAGGTTTCCATGGAGTAGTGAGAAACATAACACCTCATGCAACTTTCCAGATTTTTATCCAACTTGTTTCTCAATTTTGATTTTATAAAAGATAAAGCACTGAAAACCCTTTCGTCCTCCACAGACCCCAAAATCATTATTTGGCATAACTCATATAATATGAAATATTCATTGATGTCTTCTTGTAAGATAGTACTTTGATAGATTCCTCACCAGAGCCTTGTAATAACACCACTCTCAGAAGGTTCGTCTAAATTTTTATATTGGTTCCTCATTATTGTTGCAAAATTTGTTGATTGAGACTTTAATAAATCAACATTCAGTATACCTTTGATTTCCATACCCTTGACCTTTGAAGTCTTTGTGAAATGTTCCATTATTGTACCCATGGATTTATGGAAATGCTTTCTTACAAAGTCTACACGAGCACCTTCAATATTCCAAAAATTAGGATTCATCACACCCATTGCTTCAAGAATTTTATCTTTGGAGAAATGTTCTCTAATTTTTTATGATAAGGATTATGAATATTTTAAAGCTTTATTCTTGTTTCAACTGTAACAGACTCAAAGAGATTACGTGTCACAGGAACATCTTCTCTTTCCGATCCTGTAATATCTTGAAATTTTTGCAAAATGTGCAATGGTATGTCCCTCCCATTAACATTGATGCAGAGGTGATCATGGATATTAAATCTCAAATAGTTATTGGGATTTTAAAGATCTAATAAAACTTTCCAATTCTCAAAAATAGGTGTATCAAAACTATCTTGGGAACAATACAAGACATCAATACTTTGACATACCATTTTTCTCATCCGTATAAAATCTAAAATATAGATTAATCTCCCATGTGCATGCTTCATCAAGTGTATTGATCTCTTGCAACATTGGAAGAATACCAACCAATGTAAGCAATGTCTCCAAATCAGTTAAATGGAACAACAAGTCCCTCACCCTGTCAACTTCATGACAATATTTGTGCATGTAACCAACCAACGAAGGATACTCCTCACGAACTCTGCATGCAGGTTCATACAAAGAAATCCATCTCATCTCAACATCCTTCAAATTTTTTTGCCATCTGTAATTCCAATTGCAAATTTCTGGAATTCAAGAAAATGCTTTGGGTTGCTTTCCATATAGGCATGAAGTTATCTTATAAGGTCTTCTACTTTAGCAACATTTTCGTAGTTGCTTACCATTTTATACACTAAATTCATTATGTGAGCCATACAGTGAATTGCTAGCATATAAGGGGCCATTGTTGTTTGCAATCTAAACACACAACCTTGTTCGGTGACCTCTGCATGACTGATGCACCATCTACTCCAATGCATACCAAATTCATAGAAATTTCATAATCAGTCATTCCAACAATATCTTTCAAATGAGAAACAACTATTTTATGTAGGTTTTCGGCATTACAATTTTCAACCATTTTCATAACACCCAAGTAGATGAGGTGTCCTTATATGATTTTCTAAAGTATAGACGTGGATACATACCCATGCAGTGTTGTCGAATGTTGTCACTTCATCAATTGAAAGAGAGATAAACTTTGTTTTTTTACATTCTCTTTCAAATCTTCCTTCTCTATCATCAAAAGGCATTTTTCCATTTCCCATGCACTATTGTCAGACCAATGAGATTGAGGAATGTTGGGCATTTGATTATATTGATACAAAACTTTGAAATCAAGGAAATCCAAAATTGGTCTTCCTTTCTTTAGTATGTGAAATAAAGTAGAGAACTGTATGAGTTTTGCATGCAGATTTGTTTGATTCATCTTACCAATTTGCGATGTGACTATTCCTCCCTTTTCCACGAGATGTCGCATTTTTTTCTCTACTCATACTACTCTCGCATATTTAACATGCATGCATTCCTTTTCAATTTTCCACCTATGTGTTTTGATTTTTGGCCATCCTCCCCCATTACAGTCAAATAATTTTTTCCACAATGTTTTTCTATAGTGTCTAGCTTCAGTTGCATTAAATGTTGTTTTCCCAATTTCCACGTACATATTGTACATGTACATTCAAATGGGATCTCTTTTGAATTAGATGGTTGTACAGGTTCGATAAACAGAAATTTGGCAGCCCAATCAAACTTGTATGTCCTCCCAATTTTCCACATATTCTTGTTCATTTTCAATGTTTTACTTTTTTGAGTAGAATTTTGAGCATTATCACAATCACCTGGTTTCCTCTTTCATGAACCAGAATTTGAATTTGATTTTTGTGTTCCATTTTGTTGAGTATTTGTATGTGTGATATCTTTATGCACTCTTGGTTGCACCTCAACAGGAAGAATATTTTCGTGGTCGGCATCTCAACAGGTATATCTTCAATATCTGACATGGTATCATCATAAGTGTCATTTGGTTGATATTGTGCAGAATGCATGTCCACCTCAATATTACCTTCCACACAGTCTGTACTTTGATTCATTCTAGTGGCAACTATATGGGTGCTTTAGTGGTCATTGTAGTATCTGTAGCAAAAAGTTTCCAAAATACTTGAACAGGGACTTTTGAGATTTCTTAGTTACTTTTTGGGTCTTCTCATTTTGAGCACTAGCACCTTCCATTATTATAAATTGAGCCATGTGTCAGAAAACACACTAAGTCATGTGTGTGGAAAACACACAAAGTTATGTGTAGAGAAACGAGTCACGCGTCAGTAAATACACTACGTCGCACGTCGAGAAAATGAGTCACCCGTCGAAAAACACACTAAGTCGTGCATCAAAGAAAACTAAGTTGCAATTCAGCAAAAACACTAAGTCACACATTAAAGAAAACTGAGTCACATGTCGCAAATACACAATAAGTGAAGCGTCGAGAGAAAATTTTGTCGTGCGTCAACAAAATTATAGTCATGCATCAAGAAGAGCAGTGTTGGCCGTCAACAAACAAACCCCTATCATGCATCAACAATATCTCCTTGTTTCCTATCCACAAATGCAATAAGTCACGCGTCAACAAATATCCTTGTCTTGGCGTCGGAGAAAAAATCTATTGTCATGCGTCAACAACAATATAGTTGTGCGTCAACAACAATATAGTTGTGTGTTAACAAGATCAGTGTCTTGCGTCAACAAGTAAACCCTTGACGTGTGTCAACAATATCTCCTTGTCACCCATCTATAGATAATATTTATAGTTGCACATCAACAAATAGCACCTGTCACCCGACTGCAAACTACTAATAGTAATCAAATTTGTATTGTGCTCTGGTGCTTAGAGTATGCAAGTTCATGGTATTGGTAAGGTACTGGTGGTAGTATACTACCCGATGAATCACCTAGGTTTTTATAGGAGATGTTTTCAAATGTAGGTGAAGCTGACCCCTAAAAAAATATATTGTAAATTTTAGGCAAACATGACACTGACCTGCTCTGAAAAATTCACCTTTTCAAATTTTCCTAAAATGAAATTTTTGCCATATTACGAATATTCACCACTAAAATTATCCCTGCTATGAATATATGAGGAATAAGGTAATTTGGGCATCTCTTCCCGATTATTCTACTAAATGGTATGATATTCATCCCATAGTGCCTTGTTAAAAAATAATTATCCCTTAATTCGCATCCCACATATGCCTTGGGCTAGTGAACTTTGAACCACTTTACGAGTGAAAGATTCCATTGTTTTAAAAACCCTTGTGTAGTGCCCACACTTTTATAGCTCAGTTACTTGTTGTTCATCTTACTATTAGACATGTTTTGACAGGGATTTGTTATATTTTGGACAATACATTAGAAGATTTGATCCGAATAGGTATGTATGGACTTTTAGGCATATAGCGCCAATTTAGCTTGATCACTATGTTGTAACATTTTCTTATGATGTCATGGATACTAATTTGATATGATGTTGCTTTGGACCCTAATTATATTGATGGATACTCGTGAGTTGCATGTTGGAATTCTATGGGTATATGTCACCTTATCATTATGTCTAACTTATGATGATTTTGTGTCCGATTGTGCACATTGTCGCATTTTGATTTCTAGAAAGATGATATGCTAGTTTAGAACTCATTGATATCTTATTGAGTCATTTATTTATATTTTATCGGACAGGTGCGGTTAATGTGTGCAATGAGTGTGCAGGTGACAGGTTACAGGAGAACATGGGATTCAGGCCAGCTACACAACTTTGCACAAGTAGCCCACGGGCTAAGTCCTAGCCATGTTTATTGCTTGAGGCCTTAGCATTAGAATTATTGTTTTGGGCACCATGGTGACCCTCATTTGTAATGTAATATGTCTTGTAATTATTAATTTTGCTTAGGGTGGTTAGTTGTGTTGTAAACTTGTTTTGGGGAATTAATGACCCCACTTGCATTAGGTTTTGATTTAGATTAGTGATGTAATTAATTTTGGGGGTTTAGGGTCACATGTGAACCCTTGGGTGGTCCCCACACCCTCTAACCTTGTGCCTAATTTTTCCAAACCTGAAATTGAGTTATTTTTGATATTTTTAGGGACCCCTTTTTAGTTTGGGAGTTCCCTTAACATAAAAATGAGCCCTTGGACCCTACCTAATAGGTAGGGGGCTTATTTCTAAGGCTAAAGGGATTTTTCTCTCCCTTTTTGCCTCTTGTTTGGTCACATCCATGTAAGGGGTGTGGATTAGAGTGCTTGTTAAAAGTTGCACTAGAATTGTCTTGTTAGCATTTTGAGTAATTTGGGAGAAGAGGGCAAATTTTTTTTTTTACCTTTTCTCTCTTTTGTTTTGGCATCTTTGACCTTGAAGAAGGAGAGGGGTGACACATGTCACCCCCTCATTTGTGAGGATTTTTTCTTGTTCCTCTTCAAATTCCCCTTCATGGGAAAAGAAGAGAACCTTTTTTTTGGGAGATTTTTGCTTGGATGCTTGTGTGATTTGGAGCTAGAGGTTGCTTGGGTCAAGGAGTGGAGAAGTTTGAAGTTGGAAAGCTTTTGGAGAGCTTTCTTTGAGGTAGGCTCTTAAGTCTTATTGCATGTGTTGTATTCATATTAGTTGTTAGATTGTCTACTTGAAAATGTTATTGTTGCATGTGGATTTTGGTTGTTGTTTGCTTGTTTTACTCCCTCCATCATATGGCATGATGGAGTTTTGGAGTTTGTGGGGGAAGAGAGGGATTTTTCCCTCTCAATCCTCAAGGCTTGATGGACAAGCCTTGTAGGGTTTTAGTGTTTCCCCTCAAATGGTTTGAGGTGGGGAAGTTGATTCATTTGGCTTGAATCTCCTTCCCCATTCTTGGTAAGGAAACCCCTTTGGGGTTTGAAAATCCTTCCAAGAAGGACTTGGAGAAAGGGTGGAGGAATAAGGAGGGTTTAAATGAAATAGGAGCAATAAGGAGGGTATGGAGATCTTGTTTTTGTAAATATTATTGATTATAACTTTTGGAGAACTCTTCTCCTCTCTTCCCCACTTTTGAGGTAGAACATGGGTTCTCCTCCTTGTAAAACTTGGAGTCTTGTTTTATACTTGTTTTGTTTTCATGTGAATGTATCATTGTTTGTTCACCCTCACTCTTGTGCAAGTTGTGGATGGTAGTCCTCTTTCCCATGGGCTTGGGGGAGGCTAGCATGCATCCCAACCTTGGGAAAGGCATGTTATGATGCCTATGGTTGGGTGGTAAACAAGCTTTTTCTCCTTGCATGGATTTCTTGAAGACATGGAAGTTGGCTCTCAAAGTTGGAGTTGGTGGCATCTTGGGCTCTCATTGTTCTCTCTTCCCTTATGAAACATTCTTGCATTGTATACCTCTTGTGTGTAGTTATGTGGAAGTTTCATCTCCTTGTAAACTCTCCATTTTGTATATTTTGCATTACTTGGAAACTTGTAATAGAAATTCTTGGTTAGTTGCACACTTGGGGATATTTCACTCATTTAGCCTAAGCTTGTAGAAATGAAATATTGTAGCAAATGTTTCATTTATTTGTAACTTGTTGTAACTCTTATATTTTTATTTACAAAAGAAAAATAGTTTGTTGGAAGTGTTGTTTTCCTTAGCCCTTTGTTTCTTGCAAATATTGATAGCATTATGTCAAGAAAAGAAATCTATTTTTTTGTTTTCTTGCACTTTCTTGTTTTTGTGAAAACTTAAGAAAATATGTTATTTAGAAATCTAATTGTTTTATTTTTGGTTATGGAATCATGTGACTACTATTAAATGAAAACACTCTCCTTCTTGCAATATGTTCCTTTCTTGTAAATGTTGATAATGTTAATACATGAACTGAAAGTTGAATTGTTAGTTTTCATTTCCATGAGATGTTTAAGAAAATTTTTCTTCTTTTGGGAAGCATGTAATGAGATGAAAATTAGTGGTGTTCCTTTTGTGAGAAGATTAAGAAGTTGATTTTATTAAGTACACAAAAAAATACGAAATCATTATACCTATTAGCTGATTATATATGTGGGTATATACATACATATATATATACATACATATATATATATATATATATATATATATACATACATATATATATATATATATACACACACACACACACACACACACACACACACACACACACACACACACACACACACACACACACACACACACACACACACACATATATATATATATATATGTATATATGTATTTAACTAGGTTATTATTAAACTATTTAATATGTTTATTCATTTATTTGATTCTTGATAAACAGCTGTTTAACACATATATATATATACACACACACATGAAAATAAATATAAAACAAAGTTTTGTTTTTTTTTCTTAAAAAAAAAAATTGGGTGGGGAGGGTTTGGACCCCCCACCTAAACACACATGCCCATACGACCTTCCCGCTGGCTACACCCTCCACACAACACCTTCCATTGTTGTCCCACCGATCTCGCCTTGTCTCCCGTGCCGATCTCCTACCCTATCCCCCGCGCCGACCACCCCGATCTCCCCCATGACCTCCTCTCCACATTGCGCGCCCGCGCCAAAGACCAAACTCCCCCTCCTCCACCACCCCATGCAGCCACACCTCCACGCGCCTCCTCCTCACACGCCTCTCCTGCAAATCACCCACACTTAACAAAAAAGATATATATATATATATATATATATATATATATATATATATTTATTTATTTATTTATTTCATAACAAATAAAAAAATACAATAAGGGTTTACAAAAAGAGGAACAAACTCCATAGCTTCCCATAGACAACCCGCAACAAGAAAACAAAATGAAGAAAAAGATAAAGAGATGCTAGGGCAAATTTAGGGTAAAGTGGGATCTAGGGCTGAGATGGATTCAATCCTAGGGTCCATATTCAACCCTTCACACATCAAGTCATGGTTACTTTGTGGGAATGATAAAGTAAATTAAAAAGGGGGTGTGGATAAACATATATAATGGGGATGTATTTATGTAATGGGGATGGACTGATTTAAAAATGAATAACTATTTTTCGATGTGGGTGAAAATTATTTAAAGGAAATATGTATATATATATATATATATATATATATATATATTTAATGTGTGAAATTTAATAGAAGCTAAAATAAATAAAATTAAATTGAATTAATGTTTTAAGCAACCATGAGGGATTATTAATTAATAAGAATTAAGTGTTAATGGAAAGAGTTAAATAGAGCTTTAGTTCGCTACTTTTTAAAAAAAAAATTACCAACTTTTTAGTCTGTTTTCCGGTGTCCCGAGGTGGGGCACTACATATGGTATCAGAGCAGAGGTTCGCACACGCGAAACTACGGGTAACTAATTTTAACTAGTTAACAAGAACTTTAATGACTTTAAATTAAATTAAATTAAATAAAATAATTAAAATTTTTCACAACCATTTAATCATAATTTAATAACCTCTTCGCTCACCTCGTGTACAGGATGGCACCCAAGAGGGGATGATCAGCTAGAGGCTTGGGGCGTAGTGCAACTACGTGGAGCCGCTGCACCCAAATTTGGGCCTCGAGATATTAGAGGTCCTACAACAGTTGATAGGCGTTGTGGAGCAAGCATCTTCCACCACCGTCGAGGTGAGAGAGGAAATACCATTGGGAGACGAGGAGCCGATAGGCGAGGATGCACATTTAGAGCCACCAGAGCACGATACACCGAGGCGGGAGAGGTCACATAGCCCTTCGTTCATCACGAGAGGGTAGCCTCGTACCTTCGTAGCCACTCACACAATCACAAGGGACTATTTGGGGATAGGTGACCCCTTTCGCCTGTTGGACTACATCGCCAGGATCGAGATACAGGCAGTGTGATCAGGGATCTTCTTCGACTGCAACTTGTTGGTCGCCAAAAGGAACTTCAAGAAGAGCAATAGTCGGGGACAAGAATTCCCTCCTCTTTAATGGGAGAGGTTCCCTTATTAAAAATGAACCTATTTACACATATACAAAGCATGGTTTCACTATGGAACTTGGGTACCATGAAAATGTTTTCTAAAATAGATCATCAATCACAAAAAGACAGAGGAATGAAAATGCGGAAACGAGTAGAAAGGCACCATTCAGAATTATAGATGACAAAATAATTCCTAATGCATGCGAGGGTACAACAAATTGGAATAAGATCATTTGTATCACATTAATAAGATGCAATTTAAAGGGACACAAAGTTATATGAATAACATCTATAAGAATACAAATCTTCTCAAAGATAATGCGAGCATAAATGATCTAACAAGTTTTAATGAATAGCTTGCGAATAAAAAGAACCAGATAGACAAAGAATGAAAATCCTTCTATATTGATTTCTTTACACTCTCAAAGATAAGCCAAGCCCCCCCTCTTAAAAATGGCGAGGAGAGGCCATTATATAGTTTACAAATTAGTTATCCTTGGTAACTACTTCTTTTAACTAATGTTTAGTTAGAGGGTCGCTAATCGCAATACCC
The DNA here is from genome assembly GCA_018340775.1 of Taxus wallichiana var. yunnanensis. Taxonomy (NCBI): domain Eukaryota; kingdom Viridiplantae; phylum Streptophyta; class Pinopsida; order Cupressales; family Taxaceae; genus Taxus; species Taxus wallichiana. The sequence goes on from CM031244.1 coordinate 765,747,109, forward strand.
TAACTAATTACATTAAATTTGAGAAGAAAGGAAGAAAAGAGAAGAATTAGGAGAGAAGAAGACAGTGATCATGATTGAGAGGGGCCCATTGACTTTAAGATCCGCTATCCCAATATTTTCAATGCCTCTGCTATGTCTGCGCTCGTGGGACCGATGATGTGTTGGCAATGGAATGAGTCAAAATCCGAGGCACTTCTCCATTTCTTTGTCAAATTCGACATGAGTATGATAATATTTATTCACCTCCTCAATAGCAGACTGGAGAGAGCAGATCTCCTTTACCTTTTCTTTGGAAATAGACTCCTCCCTGAACAAATTCTCTTTGACAAAAGCTTTGAATTGAGCTTTGATTTCTTGTAAAGAGAGAGGCACACCAGAAGTCTCATCATGGAGATGGCAATGTATATCCTTGAAGGCAGATACAACTAGAGTCTTGAAGGCCTCACCCTTCTGCCAGCTATTTCTTAACTCTCCCAAAGCCTCCTCCAGCACCTTAATTTTCCATTCCACGCTGTATACCCATGACTTTGACAAGTTATCTTTTGCATCATCGAAGACCTTGCTTGCCAACAAAATATTTTCATCAGCCTGTCCCATAAGGCGAAGGTCTACTATGCAGCTGCTCCAGAGTTTGAGTTCTTTATCTATATTCCCAATAGTGGAGGAGAGCTTCTGTTGTAAATTATTTACCTTCTCATTGAGTTTGAAGGCTTCTCCAATGAAATTCAATCCTGCAATGAGCATGTCATCCACCATGGCCTCCATAGCCCTTCCATAGATGGAATACTTGTGTATATCTTTGATACTCTGCACCTCATCTTGGCTGAGAATCACAGGTGGTGGAAGAGTAGTCAGTGGGGTAGGATCTAAAACTTTGTCCTTGGACAACAACGACTTGATGAAACTTGTAAGAATCTGGGCCTGCTCCTCCAACTGCTCTATGGTTTGTTGTCCTTTCTCTACCCTCCCAATGACTCTAGTGACTATTTCCTGAAGATTGTGGATCTCACCTTCAGGGGTAGACTCTCCCATGGGAATTCTTGAGAGCTCAAGGTCGGATGCTTGCAAATCTTGCTCTGGCTTGTCTACCTTAGGCTTGGCTATCTCTAGGAATTGTTGGCCCTGAGCATCAAATACTATTCTGGAGGTAGTTCTGGCCTTTTTGGTAGGAGTAGGAGGGTAGTGCCTAATAAGGCCGCCACAACATCAAAATTGGGTCCTAAGATTCGGGAGGAAGACTTTCTCTTCCTACTGTCAACAAGAGGCTGCACCCATGCAAAAGAGGAGGAGGAAGAAGCAGGTGGGGCAAGAGGACCAAGAGACAAAGAACTCATGGCACCCAAGGTTTGCACTGTTGTTGCCTCTAGTTGGGATATGAGTGGAGCGCTTGGGGCTTCTGGTACAGAGGAGTCACTAGCACCCAGAAGCTCAGTGCTTTGGACCTCCTTTTCTTTATTTATGGGGGCTTCTGGAGCGCTTGAAGAGACTGACACTTCACTCTCCTTTCTTTCACTGAGAACAATGATGTTCTCTAGGCCTGAGGGCAACTCCGTATGCTTCCTTAGGGGATCTTCCTCCATAGGCTCCTTCTTGACTTCTCTGACTTTCTTTTGGTATACCTGGGTGGATGAGGAAGGAGTGGAGACTATGGGACCTTGATTTGACGAGGTAGGAGGAGTCTCGCACAGTGCTCTTGAATATGGTGACAATGCCTCTTTTCTTGGTGTTGAGGTGTCTTTGGAGGACTCACCTGAGTGCCTTCTGAGTTCGCGAACTCTCCTGTCAAACCAGATTTTGGTTCTTACCAAGACGGGAGCTAGGATTTCCGCCAGATCGTCTTTCTCCTTTTTGAACCAATCCAAATCCTCCAAGGGAGTGTGTTTGACCACATTGTCATACTCATATGAGTACAGGTCAGAATTATCATCCTGGAGCCCTTCAGGAACTTGGTATAGGTTAAGCTCTTGAATTAGTTGAAGAGAAAATCTGCCATAATGCCTCCTTTTGCTTCAAAATCATCAACACAGTCAACCCAATAATCTTCTGTGTCTTCCCTATGATGATAAGTGATCTTGATGTTCTGCTCAATAAACTTCTTCAAGTCAAAATAGGTTCTTGGCCTGAAGAAATGGACAGTAATGGGAGCTAGGGCTCTTTCTATGTTTTGTGCATCTAGAGCCGTTTTGCAGGTGTAGTTTCCCAAAGAGATGGGAAAGTGCAAACCAGTAATTTTCTTATCCCTGCAGGTTCTATGCAACTTGTCCAATTGCCTGCATACTTCTATTAAGGCCATTTTATCATTGTAGAACATGGGGAGCTTGAGAGGGGTGCTCTCATAGCCAGCAAGCCTTATATAGGAAAATTTTCTAAATTGGATGAAGTAGGCACCGTAGTGCGATATCAAATTCATAGCTTCATCAGAAAATCTCCTCGCTGTATCACTCTCTAGAAGCCTGACAATGTACATGGTGAAGGCATCATTCACCCTTCTGAAGTTGCGATTGCTAGTTTCTAGGGTGAACTGAGGGCAGTAGGCATATACGGGGTCACCCTTGTGAGCATCAATGTATGAGAAGCCAAACCATTGCCTCGATGCTGCCAGAGTATACATCAAGTATGAAGTCATATAGAACTTCTTGGTTTGTTGTACATTGGATAGCTGCTCTGCTAGGTTCATACTAATGATCTCTACCCAATTGATATTCTGAGTCCCTTCGCACACCATATTGATAAGCGGGCACATCCAAAAATGGAACTCATTTGTAGAGGGTAAGCCCATGACCCGAGCTAGTAGGATTATAAAATATGACAATTCCTCATTGAAATATGCACGGAAAAGAACCTTGGATAGATGAGACGCCCCCTTTTTAGGGTTTTTAAGCCAAGACTTCGCCACCCGCGCCTTATATTTCTCACTGTCCTGATCGAAGAGGGCTTGCGCCTGGTTTTGAGAAATTACTATAGCATTGTCCATCTCTGGAATTCTTAGGGCAGCGCCAATGGCGGCAGATGTCAAGTTTGGCGATGAGTTCCCCATGCACATTCGTCATCTCACTCGAATCAGGGTTGAAATGAGCACCGCAGGAGAGTACTGTATCTGTGCATTGCACCGAGATAGGGAAACCACTAGCGAATGCCAAACCACTGTCATGAATCATCTTGTGCCATAGGTGAAGGGTTCGTGTCTGTCATTCTTGCCCAAAAATCTCCAAAGTCGAGGTGGCGAACCTCACTGTCCCCGATATCGAGGAACGACAGACTCGAGCGGTGAGACTTGCTCCTGGCCTTGGAATTTAATCTTCATGTTGTTAGCAATTTGAGGAGCCAAGGTTGCAATCTGGACTCAAGATGAAATTACAGGGGAAATGAGTATGCACGCAGAAATCTTGATCGCAAGGGTATGAGCAATGGATAGAAAGAAAGCAGTGTGCAAAACACATAGGGGCAATTCATTATATAGCCATTTGGGAGAGAGAAAGACAATTAATGTGTATTAAATACACACCTACCAACTTGGAAAGCAAGATATTTGTGAAGAGCGGGAAAAATTAACTCGAATGGCCTTTGGTTCATTTGGGACACGCGGGACGCGAAAGCGCGATTCGGCCGATACGGGTGATGTGGGAAAAGTATGCACAAATGCTTCTGGGACATGAGGGACGAAAGTACGCGGAGTACGCGATTCGGCCAAATCAGATGAATAGGGAACAATGAGTCCTAGGCGAACTTGGGACACTTGGGACAAAAAGTTCGACGGGCCCGAAAGAAATGAACTTCAGGTAAAGCGGCCGATCGGGGAACAGAGAGCCCGAATGAACTTGGGACACTTGGGACAAAAATGTCCGACAGGCCCGAAATTTACACAAAATGACCCAAAAATGTAGATTTTTCCAATTTCTTGACTTTTCACATTACCAGGACAACAGAGAAGGCTTTTAACTTAAAATTTTCAATTTTCAACTTCTCAAAAGCAGGGAAATTTTGAGTGGACAACAGCTGGCTCCTTCTGGGGATGACTTGGCATAAGTTCAAAGAATGAGACAAGGCAAGAATTTAGACAAAATAGGGGAAGTAGACCAGTACCTTATCCATTGGGCCACAGAGTCACCAAATCGAAACAATACAGAAGACAACACACCAAAACAAAGAGAAGGAAGGACAAACAAAATGCTATACAAAATATACAAAAGGACTTCCTAATCACCTATTACTTGAACAATTTAGTCTGCCCACTATAAGGAAGTGGGAGAGAAGAACCGTCCATATAATCAAGGTAAAAGAATTCTTACCAAAGAAAGTGCATGATCTTGAAAGGTCCGAGCCAAAGGGAATCAAACTTGCCATGGCTTCCCGAGGTTCATGCCTTTTATCCTATAATAAAACAATGTCTCCAACTTTCAAATCTCGAACTCGGCCTTTTATCAAATAAAACCTTTACTTTTGTTGGTGGCGGATATCCTATCAAGAACTTTCAATCTGGTCCTCATTCAATTTGTAGAGGTACATGATCCTCTTATCCAAAGAATCATTGAAACTGGTGTCTTCAATGGCCTTCATTAGATGCAAGGCTGGTAGCTCCACTATTACTGGCAATTGAGCTTCCACTCCATATACTACCTGAAAAGGAGACATCCCAATGGCTCTCTTAGGTGTGATCCTATCTTCCCAAAGAGCATCATAGATTTTCTTGTGCCAGTTCCATTGGGACTCATTAAAAATGTCCTGAAATAACAAAAAAGGATAATAAGATTTCACCTAAGTATTATGGCTCTTATCAAGTGCTATAGAATATTGTGATTGTAACATACAAACGGGAACTTCCTCTAGCCACTTGAATACACCCCTGTCTTCTACATGATCTTGCATGAAGAAGGTAATTGGAAAGACAACCCAAACAATGTTACTAGAGCTTGACGAGTAAGGAAGAATCATCTTAGAACTAGAATGTATCCTGTAGACACACACTAAGTGATTAAGGACAAGGGTCATCACTGAGTATTTGATCAAGTGGAAAAATATAGACAATGAAGACGTAACTTGGGAGGATGCGAATTTCCTATATCAACATCTAAAGCTTCTTAACATTGGGGACAATGATTGAATTTCAAAGGGGAGCATTCGAGTCTTATACATGTATGGTTTGGAGGTTTCCCCCTCAAAGTGGCTAAGGTTATTTACTTGCATATTGTGATCATTTATCTACAATATTGTGTTCTTTGATGAGTTCTATTGTTAGTTAATATTCTTATTTATCCAAGTAATTTCCTTACAATCTAAGTTTAATTCATTAGCCATTGGAGTTTTTCCCTTTGGATTATTTGTAGAGGCCAAAAAGGAAGCCAAAAAGAAACAAAAAATAATTATAAATATCTAATAAAAGAAACCTTTGTGCCCAAATTTGTGTGTTCAATTTGCTAGAAATTGGTTCTCATATTAGGGAAATAGTGGGATTTGAAATTAGCCCTCATATAAGTATGAAAACGTTTAGGAAAATAAAATCCAAGCTCTAAGAGTAGGTGGAATTTTAATTTTATCTAAATAATCTTGATGAAATATTTCGAGCATGCATATAGAGCCAATCTACCAAGCCTTATTAAATAAATAAAATTTGAATAAACATTGTGACATTTTCCAATCAACTATCAATGCTAAGGCAATGCATATAGCTTGAGAATTTATAAAATATACATGCTCTATGGTAAGGCTCCTATGTTGTGCATAAAAAAATTGAATAGAAATACCACACAAAGCCTACCGCAAAACTAGGAAAATTTTGGTGGCAAATCTTTGTTAATTCACAAATATTTCAGATTTCAAAATTTCATTTTGTCAAATTTTTAGGGGGTTGGAAGCTTGCTATTTCACTTAAATTTTATGAGTATAAGTTTTTGGGTCATTTTTCCAAGCTTTGAAACTAATAAGCCAGCCTGTTTATGTTAAATTTTCCTTTACCACAAAAGAGAAAATCTCCACATTCGTGTATATATATATTAAACATAAACATGTGATTTTGATTTTAGTGTGGGAATTGACGATCGACAGTAAAATCGCATACAAGACCCCAAGTATTGTATGTTTCGTAGCATATATGCTTCAACCTTTCCCGTAAACTGCGGGTAGTGTATATGCTACCAGAGGGTAACATAAATATATGCTACCAACCAATATCATGAATATATGCTAGTAGTTGGTAGAATATATTCATGTTACCAAATCGGTAAGATATATTCATGCTACCAACAGAAGATATATTCATGCTAAGCATATATATTTATGCTTACCTGATGGTAGTATATATTTATGCTACCAACCAAAAGCATGTGATACGTATCCGTAACTAGTTTTATTGTTTACATCTAGCTCATCCATGATTCCATACTTAAATTACATTTGGATTATCATTGGTCTTAGGTAAAATGGCCTCTGGTAATAATGACAAGAAGACAAATCAATTAAAAAGGAAAAGCAACATATTTAAATTCTAACTATTCCATTGATTATAAAATATGTTATCGTGGGTAGCATACATTCATGCTACTGACCATTAAGCATGAATATATGTTACTGGTTGGTAGCATGAATGTATGCTACCATCGGTAACATGAATATATGCTACCGGTTAGTAGCATGAATGTATGCTACTAACCGGTAGCATATATTTATGCTATGAATGGTAGCATGTGGTATGAATATGTAGCTAGTTTAATAGTTTACATATGGCTCATCCATGATTACATACTTAAATTACATTTGGATTGGTCTTAGGTAAAATGGCCTCTAGTAACAAGAAGACAAATCAATTAAAAAGGAAAAATAACATATTTAATTATTTCATCCAACCAAAAAAATCACGCACACAACTTGCATCCACTTCAAACATAGGTAAGAGATTATTTTTAATGTATTTGTTAGTTTAATTTAAAGTTTCAAGATCATAGTCAAACCATTGTCCCTTTTGAATGCAGAAACCCCATTGATAATTATATTCCACATGAAATAATTAATGAGAAGAACATGTCACCAGACACACCACATGGAATAATTAATCATAATAACATGTCACCACACTCACCACATGAATACTTAATTATAATAACATGTCAACACATGAAGATATTATTGATGATGACATGCCAAAGCTAGAAGATAATCCTCATTATAAAATGCCTCTAATGGAATACATTCCTAATGATGAGATTCAACTAGTACAAGATATTTCCAATTCTCAATCTCATGAAAAGAGACTCAAGTTGAAAATTCTAAACAAAAAATATGTGCGAAGGAAGAAAACTAGTTGGACAATTGGGAGGTCATTTAAGGTAGATTGGGCATCTAAATATCCATTCATTAAACCTATAGAGCCAGAGAATGGTAGTGATACTCCAACAAAATGTAGATGTATAATATGTAGTTAGAAACTAAAAAATACCACATATTACAACTGAAGTTGGACACAATTGAGAAACATTGTGGAAAAGTATATGTGATAGTCACAGAAAAAGATGGAAAAAATAGACACATAAATGGAAAATTACAAAATATTGCTTACATGTAAGATATGTAGTTGAGTATGAAAATGAATAGAAACATCGATAACAACTTGTTGAGAAAGGGGGAACAATTAATGCACAATTTTGAAAAGTTATGAATACCAATCTATAGGCCAAAATGTACAATTCTCTACTATATTCCACATTCTTAAAAATGGCTAGACCAATTTCATATTTTACAGATTATAAGGTTTTGTTTCAATATAATGGGTTTCTCAACATTCCACAATCACATTGGTCGAGAGAAGTAGTGCTTGGGAAATGGAAAAGTGTCTAGCAATAATTGAAATGGAAGATTTGAAAGAAAAAGTAAAAAAGTAATGTTTATCTCATTGTCCATCGATGAGGTCACAAAAATTGACAACACATCGTGGGTTTGCATGCATGTCATTTGTTAGATATTAATAAAATGGTTGAAAACTATAATGTTGAAAACCTTTGCATGAATTGGTTATTTCTAATTTGAGGAATTTAGTTGGGATGGATGACTATGTAATTGCTACTAAGTTGGTGTGTGTTGAATGCGATGGTGCTTCAAAGAATGCAAGGCCATAGAAGAAGTGGACTTTGTGTTTTCCTAAAACAAAAATTACCCCATATATGATTCCAATTCATTGCATGGCTCATAGAATGAACCTTGCATACAAAATTGTTAGCACATTTGAAAATGTCACTAAAGTGGAAGAGCTCATCTGTGACTTACACGCTTACATGGCGAGTAGTCCAAAAAGATTTTTAGAGTTTTATAAATTTTCAATTGGAGTTACTAATGGTAAAATATTCTTAAAGATGTTGATACAAGATGGATTTCCATGTATGAGCCTGCATGCATGATTTTTGAAGAATATCCATCTTTAGCAGGTTTCATGTTTAAATACCGTAGGGAAGTTGAAAAAGTGAAAGATTTGTTGTACCATTTAAAATATTTGGAAACATTATTGACACTATGTGGTATTCTCCCTATGTTGAAGGAAATCAATTTCTTAATTAAACATGCTCAAGAAAGATCCATATATATTTCTTACTTATGTAGACAAAAATCATGCACTTGGGTACATTTCTAGGTCCTAATCACATAGTACTATTCATATGATACCTAAGTGAGAAAGCTAGCAATTGACAACTATCTTTGGCCTTTTTTTTGTATTTCTTATTTTTATATTTTTCCTTTTACACCCTACATCCCAGTTTGAACTTTATTGCTTTATCTTTCATGACTCTAGACACCAGTGCCTAGACATGGACGCCAACGTCCAGTGCCCTCATTCTTCGGGGTGACCTTAACCTCTTTCTACTTTACTCACTCTTTTTGGGCATCTTATTTTCTTATGGGTCAACCTTCTAGTTGTCAATTTTGAAATTAAAACAAGGGAATAATATAAATACAAAGCTATGTGACCAAAATAAAGGACCAAGCTCTAAACATCTATTAACATCACCTAAGGTTACATCCAAAGGCATTCTAAGAGCATAAAAGGCATCCATCTAACAATCACTCAAGGGACAAGGGATTGCATTTTCTGCATACACACATAGGAAGAGAAGTTCTTTTTACTTCCATACATCTTCTTACATTAGTACATCTAGCTATCATCCGCTATCACATGCACTTGCATAAGGGCTTCTTAGGAAAAAATCTATCACACACTCAAAAGAACTACATGGAGTATAAGGTTTAGTGCAAAACTCGGTTGTAAGCTCACTCGGTCGGGTGATGTGGGGTTAGTTTGACTCTTCATTTTACATCTTTTATTTTTGGGATTTGATGTAGTTTGAGAGTTTTGTAGGGTATTTATCTCTTTGCAGGTTTCAAGAACACTCGATGATCATCCGGTGTGAGGACATGCGACCAAAAACAATAACCAGTGACACTTGTGTGACACCAAAAATAGTCATAAGTGCCCATCGAAGAATCCAACGCCCAATAGAAGCCCCTTACCCGACCCATTCTAAACACCCTGGTCAAAGCTCATCCGGTAGATCCAAAATTTATCGTGCATTGTTGTAATAATATTTCCTTCTTGTTTCTTAGTTTCTCTAGTCTACACAATCCTAAGATTCGGCATAAATCAGCCAAGTCATTTCTCTCTCTCTCTCTCTCTCTCTTGCACCTAGGGTTTCAATTTTATTAGCTTATTGGCTTGTGTCCTCTTGTATCTAGCAATTATTTATCATAATTTATATCTATTACTCTGCAATTAGGGTTTTACAAAACTCTATTTTTGTTAAAGTGACTTCATAAGGTTGAGAAAACATGTATGTCTATCTCTTGATATGTTATACAACTCTAAAGAAAGTTTTAAAGGACCAATTTTCAATAGTTGGAAAAATTTAATAGATATAAAGGATCCAAAAAGATATTTGAAATTCAATATCAATGACCATATTTGTATCATTGTTAATGGGATGGAGATTTCAATGCACACTTTCCAAAAAGTAGAGATATCACAAGTAACATATCTTAAAGAAGTACCTGTAACACGTAATTTATATGAAAATGTTATATATGACACAAGAATAAAATTAAGAATTTTTTAGAAAGCTTATCCCATGAGATTAGAGAATTTTTTAAAAGGGATGATCTTCGAGGCCATGACAATGGTGTATCCTAATTTTTGGAATCCTGATAGAGGTAAAGAAGGCATAAGAAATTTATTTTACAAATTTATGGAAACTCTCATTAAGCACTTTAGTAAATTTGTAGAATTCCAAGGATTTGAAATTAAAGGTATTCTATAGAAGGAATTACTAATGTCTCATTTATCACATTTCACGCTACAATGATTGAACCAATAGAAAAGGTGTTATTACATGGCTATGGAAAAAGTTGTATCCTAGTAGCATCCTGCAGAAAGTATTAGTGAATATTTATGATTATATGAATTGTGTCAAACAATGATATTGGGCTTAGTGGAAGATGAAAAGGTTTTTAGTGCATTAACATTTGTTAAGTCAAAAATCGAAACATATTGGATAAAAATTTAGAGACTTGTTTGAGATTATATGTTTCACCATATTCTCGTGGACACATTCCCATATGAAAGAACACTGGAAATATGGAGTTCTCTTACAGATATGAGAGGGTAATTTAATACAACCAAAAAAATAGAAGATATGGAAATTCACACTGAATATGCCTCTGGGATGTTAGATATGAGTGTGAGTTATGAAGAACAAGTTAGTGAAGGTCTAGGAATGTTTCAACTACCTGATTTTAACTAATGATTTAAGAACATTGTATTTCTAGAACTAAAATTTCATATAACATTGTTATGTAGTTGACATGTTGTGTTCTTTATTGAAAGACAATTTCAATATCATTGTTTATTATTTTTATTTACAAATCTATGAATTATTTATTTTTTCCATTGTCTTTCCTAATTAAGTTTTGATTGTTACAACTTACTATATGATTGTTTTGACTCTTGATACTTGGACTACATTTAGAAAATAAACAATAATAAGACAAAAATTAAAAATAACCATAATTAATTATTAAAAATAGTCAAGAATTGTTTGAGCTACTTGATATAGACTAAAGATGTATGTATGGACATAATATTTCTAGAAATCAAATTTCATATCAAATTATAAGTATGTAACTTGTTATTTGTGATATACACATGTTCTTTATTGAATAATATTTTCAAAGTGTTGTAATTTGTTTAGAGTTTTTAATCGAGAAATGTCATACTTATTTTTTGTTGTCTTTTAAATCAACATAATATCATAGCATTATTTAGAGAACTTACACATGAATATAATACAAGTACAACACCATATAAATTTAAACTCTCAATATTTTCATATAATGAAGAAGATAAAAATACTAGAAAAGTATATATATTTATAGTCTGAATATTAAAAATTACAACAAGAGTTTCAAATGACAATTTTCACAATTTCATCTTGCAGCTACATTCTTAAGAAGTAGATTCTTTCATTTTTGTTACTGAGTCCTTGTACTCCAGAACCTTCTTTTAAAACACCCGACTCAACTAGATCCTTCGCAGCTGCATTGATATTTGAAAGTATTTGATATTCTAGATTTGATGTATCATCGGGTCGACAAGAATAACATTGGATCCTCTTTAGAATTCTTCTTCAATAGAATTTCAAGGATCCATTCCATTTTCCTTTATTATCCTTCTTAAGGTATTACTTTTCTTGTTTAAAATAATAAGCCTTTTCTTCAAATCAATTATTGTAATTAAAATTTTGCACTTTTCAAATGGACATCAAGCACTGTAACCTCATTCTTCAAATTCTGGTACTTTGAATGCATTTTAAAAAGAAAAAAATAATTAATAAAATTTAAAAAAAATTGTAAATCATATTTGAAAATTATTTAAAACTTACCAATGCCTTATCCCTTTCTGCATTTGCAATAACAACAAGACCCTTGTCTCTTGACCACATATTATGATAGGCTTTTATTTTTGCATTTAAATTATATATTTTATTCAACATTACATCTAATACATCATCATTATAAATATTAGTATAATACATAGTACGTAAACAACTTGCTTCATCAAAATATCAAGCTTAGTTGGTTCATTTTGAACCGAAGAATATAATAAATGTCTTTGGGAGTGGTTGTTAAATCAGAATTTATTTCTTTAATAAATTATTTTTCCCTAAACTCCCACAATATTATTAGTTCTATATCCTTAGATAAAATATCATTCATCGTGGCTAGACAATTTTTCAGCCAAAAGACTATTAAGTGAAAAACTGGTTTTTTCATCATCATTCAAGGTAGTTTCTCAAGAAAGGTGTATTTGATCTTTGTTCTCTCGCTAGAGAAGGATGCATTATCTCATGAATCATATCTTGTGTATTCGAAGCTCCATGGGCCTAATCCCCACTGCCACTTTCAATGCCAAGATATTCCTCATCCAAATCAATCTCATTCAAAATAGAAACACCCCGCACACATTAGTAACATTGCCCAACGAAAATTTTGGAAACTTAGCTCCAAAATTAAGGGTTCCCCTGCTTGAAGTTATATAATTAAATGAAATATGTTTCCCACTTGCCCTAGTCTTGACATTTTGTTGTAGCGGTGGCAGTAGTGGAATCTTTTTCCTCAAAGAATCAGATGTATTTGGAATTGGAGGAGGCACTATAACAATCGATTGTAGAAAACATGAGAAATTGAAACAAAAACATAATAAGAAGGGAATAATAGAAAATTATATATCATATATGATTAAAAAACATTACTTATTAGTGGAGATTGCATCTGGGATGTAGATGGTTCCTATTTTAGTTGTAGTTGTTGTGGTGGTTGTTGGGTAGATTGAAAAGACTAGGAGTGGGATTGGTACTAGTAGTGTTGATCTAAACGTAATTAACCATTAACAATTTAAATTTATCAGTTTCTTCATTTAAAACAAAATAATTTATAACAAAATAAAAATAAATTAAAATTAAAACATAAATGAGATACATATGTTGTTGTAATGAATATATATCTTCATTTCGTGTTTCATCAAATTCATATACAATTTTTTTTGGGCTAGCACAAGCCCGATGATATAAACCTGAGCTACTAGAGGTTGCTGTAATAAATGAATGTAAACAAGTAATAAATTTTTAATTTATATTTATATGAAATTATATATATGTTAAACATAGTGGAATATAGAAATATTAAAAATCTACCATTGGTGGCATGATAGACATGTCAATTAAGCGAGGAGTTAAGAAACTCCTCATCTTGTTTCACTTGATAAGTTCTTATTGGTGGAGTGGATCGAATGGTGTCTTTAGTCTACCGATCTTCCAAAACACTAATTGAATCTCCAAAATCTGGTGGGAAATGCCCTCATATGACAACCTCTCTTCTGGTTGTAGCAATAACAACTAACCCCTATTATAATTCAATAGTGAACTGAACATTAATTCCAAATATAATTTATAAACTATTAAGAAAATTAATGATAATGATTAAAATGCAAATAATCATAAATTTGGGAGATGGGACTAACCTCCTGCTATTCAATTGTTAAAGACATAGTTGTAAGCTTGATATGGAGAGCGAAGGAGTAGGGGTGCAACATAAATTGAAAAGAGATTCATAATACAAAGCAAGAATAAAATTTGTAGAATTAATAGTAATAATGTCATTCACATTAACATTACTTAGGTCATTTCTTATCTTGGAGGATAAGAAAGAGCACCAATCATATTTTTGGCCACTAAGGGTGCACATGATATAAGCAAGGGCCTAAAATGGAATATCCATATATGTACCATGCAATATGATTGCGACTTGGAAAAATTACACCATACCTTAGAAAAGAGTTACGTGAAATCCTTGAGGGGAATTCCCTTTTGAAGGATTTGGGGAACCTGTAAATGTAAGGAGATAATTTATCAATATTAAATAAGACAAAATCAAAATTCCTAAAATTAAAAATGATATAAATAGTAATATGATTATTTGAAACTTAGTTACTTACCAAAGTAGTTGCATCAATAGATAATTGGTAATGAGACTCCAAATACTTGATATCTTCATAATAAAAATAGCCTTCATTGTGACAGATCTAAATATTTTTGGTAGTCTTGTCAAACCTTGAATGTCTTTAGGGACGTTCTAAAGGATAATGTGTGTGATGGGATTTGAATGGAAAAAGTACAAGAGGAACTGTTATAGGTTGTTAGAAGGTTATTGAGTGTTTTGGTGTCTGTAGGAAATTGGGGCATATAAACTAGCCCTGTGAAACTGGAGGTGTCAATCCATTGTGAAAATGAATTAGGATATGAGAGGAGGTTGTATAGTTGAGGAAATACAAGGATCTTATAAGAAAACTTACGGATTTTAGGTTGTTCCTCCACTTTGTAAATGTTCTTCTTTCTCAACATTTTTGTAACAACTTGAATAGACCGTTATATGTTCTTGTTTGGACTCTTGATATGACCTAACTTCACATTTGGAGATTACTTAAATTCCTATTTGGAGATGAATATGGAGATGATGGTGACCTAACTTCCTATTTGGACTCTTGGAGATGAATTTCCTCATTTGGAGATGACTTGGTGTATACACCTAATTTTTCACGCTTTCTATTTTCATACTTGTGACAAAAATTTATCCTTTCAGATTAGAGGTCGCTAATGCATCTATTTTTTGGAACGGGTTCATCAAGGGGTTCATTTCAGGATAGGGGTATGGTTATTCACATAACTATTGGGTTAGGGATGATATATGGATAGAGAATGGATTTTGGTCCTATTCATGTCTTTCTTTTGCTCTTATCTTATTGCTTTCCTTCAAATTCTTTTGGCATCTTACTTGCTCATGACTATATTATTTCTACCTTGCATTGCATTTGTTCTTCATGACACATGAACACACCCCTTAGCATTTCCATCCCTTGCCAATGCCATTGTCAGTGGGTGATTGGGTCAAGTGCATTTTCAAAATCCATGGCCGATGCCTTTTCCGTGGGTGATTGCGTCAAGTATAAATACCTAAAACACGTCTTCATCACATAAGACATATCAAAATTCATAAAGGAATCCGCCATTAGCTCTACTATTTTGTGCCAAATTGTATCTACTCACTCAACACTTGGATTTCTTACATCTTGACTCTTGGATTGGATCTTCTTCTTGTTGGATTGGTTTGTTTACATTTTTGGGTCACTTATAGTGAGCTAGGATCAGATTTTTCACCTTCTCCACATGAAAGTTATTCTCTCTTGGTGTATCTTCCTTTGGGAGATAGATGCATTGGTGAGCGCCCAATAGGTAAGTTCTCTAACTCGACTTTTCATTTTGTATAGAGTAGTCTCCTACATCTTTGGTTTACCATATGTTAGCCTAATATTATATGCACACACTAGGATAACATATTGTATTTAGATTATTTATCTTATGTTACAATGGTTTACTTTAGTTAGCATATATATTACATGTTTATCTTGTTCATTATCACCCCCATAGTGTCAATACCTCAATAGGGTTCCTTCCTTTTCTTCGACCTAGGGCCTTAGAAACCTTAGGTTATCCTAGTGTAAGGGTTACTTCCCTTTGGGTATGTGATCTTAGTGGTCCTTGTACCCCTTTTAATTCTATTTGTTGTGTGTCGGTCTTGGTGTGTCCCTTACTCATTGCCTCAATACCCTAGTTAAATAGATGATGAGAGTGCATGTTGTTTAGACACATTTTCCCTGCCATACATCCTTGGTGAACCCGACATGAACCTTTCTTTTGTACCTTCTGATTGAGCAAAACTCGTTAAAAACATCCATTTTAATTTTTTGTCTTATTTCAACCCTTACAAATCTAAAAAGGCCCAAAACTCAATCTTTTAGATGCCATCGGCCCTGTGTAAATTATATGTAGGGTCAATCTTGTTTGTTCTATCCCAACTACATCACAGATGCCATCGACCCCCTATGTCAATTCTGTCCTAACTCCATCACATACGTCTTGGCCCATGTGAAACCCTTTTTATAGGGTCGATTTTGTCTATAGCCTATTTTTCCAAGCTTCTTTTGAGTCAAATGAGCACTCCATCATGGAGTATCTGGGCCTGGGGCTCTCCAATTCTAATGAAATGTTATTTCCGAGAAACAAATCATCTATAATATAGTTTTCCTTTCTACTCAAATTGTTGTGTGATAGGAGCTAATAAAAAAAGTATAACACCTGCAACAATAATGTCTTAGGTGATGAAGAGGAAGAGGATCATATTGATGACACCTTTGACCTTCCACCTGAGATCCAAAAAATTCCTTGATAATTTTCCTCAATACAAAGGGGAACCTGAATCAGTAATCCATAAACATCTCCTTGATTTTTTATATGAGAAACTTGAAAGTAGGTGGATAGTGGGAAGGATAATATGGAAAGCTCATCTAAAAATTCCTCTAGTTCTGATCCTACTAATATTATCCTCTAGCTCATAGAAAAAATGAGCCAACAACAAACCGCCACTATGACTCAACTCCTCCAAATGCAAACCAACATGGTTTAAATGGTTAACTGTCCCAACTCGGGCTCGAGGGTGTAATTCCCCCTCCTTTACATAATGGAACTAATGGGGAACTTATTGTCTAGCCCGCCCATTCGCATAATAAGGTCGTGCGGGAAGTCCAACAAGAGCCTCTAACACCCTACATTGCTAGCATGGATATTGGAGGTATTGCCCCTTCTATTTCATATGATGGATTAACTGATCCCACTCTACACATTAAATCCTTTAGAAATATTTATAAAGAATGGATCAAAATTAACTCCTACACTGCCACTAAAATTTTAGCTAAGACTCTTACTGGGGATACTTTATATTGGTATCAAAGCTTACCCCCTAACTCTATAGTAGAGATATAATCTCTAGTAACAACCCTAGTTAATGAATTCCAATATCATGATTTACTTGAGAATAACATTAATGCTTTCATTAAATATCAAAAACATGAGAATGAATCATCTCAAGCATTCATCAAACATTAGAAGATCCTATCTACTAAAGAAGAACATAATATGCCAAACAATAGCCTATTCTAAATTTTCGTTTGAGCCCTAGAACATCTCCCTCAATATAAGGTTAGGTATTTATCTCCCACTTTCGAACCCTAGATGAAGATTTTGAGCAAGATAAGAGACAATATTACCTCATGAGGGAATTTGAGAAGGCTCCTCCTAAAACAACCAAAAAATACAAATCCTCCAAAAGTCAAAGAAAAATATTGCCACGGATGACGGGGTCTTAGATACCCTTCCTATTATGGCTTCTTCAAATAGGAATGTATTTAATATTGATCAAAAAAGCTAATAAGAGTCAACCTACTTATTATCAACCATTAACCAAGGATGAGTTGAGACAATGCATGCCTAAACCATTTATTTATTTCCTTGATCCTTCTCAACCTATCGCTTAATGGCATGTTGAGAACAAGTTTTTTTGGTGGCATGCTATAATCGGGGCCATTCTCATCAAAATTTCTATACCCTTCACATGGATGCCATCAATTTCTTCTTAGGTCCTCAATTTGACCATGATGCCATCACTAGAGAGTGTTTGAATGAAGTGGTCAAGGCTCATGATGCTAAAAAGAAAAAGGATCATCACGATAACATCAATCAAGATAATGGAGAACTCAAATATTTCTCTGACCGTATGCTTGACCAAAATTTAGGAAAAATCTCTACGAAGTAAGAAAATGCCACAACAAATGTGGTTGATCCTGATTATCCTCCAGAAAATGGTTGCCATAAATGATGTGAGGCATGTTATAGCATACATAGAGCCTGAATATCCTCCATCATTTTAGCCTCGGACTCACAAATTCATTTACCCTTGTGTCTTTCAAAATAAAATCTCCAAAGATAAAATTCCATCTTCTACAGATGCTATCAGTCCCTGTGAAAAAATTACTATAGGGCCAAATGTGTCTAAAAATCCTTCTCTAATCATAGACGCCTTCGGCCAAAGCTAATGGCGTCAAACATAAAAAAACCAATTTTAAAGTGTCTTTAATCACTCCTTCTAAGATTATTTTTGAGGATCCTCAGGACTCTTAGCTCTTTGCTAGTCCAGCCATGACGAGTGGGATTGCTTAGAAATCTTGTCTCAAATTCATGGTCTAATTCCCTTCTTAGAACTCATGCACATGTCACCTCACCATCGTGAGCATCTTATGACTGCACTATTTGATATGAATATCCATTTCCCTCCTACTTTGGGGAAGTCTCCTACATTGCATGGTTTGGAAGAAAGCATCTGCCATCGATGTGAGTAACTTTCATTTTATAGGATTCATACCACCGACATTCAAACTTGTATTTGTTTCCTCATAGCATTTGTTATGATTCTAGATGATCTCTTGCTTCGAGAAGATGATCCTCCACTTTTTATCTCTGTACAAATTGGTCAAAACATAGTCAAGCATGCCCTTATTAACAAATATTCGACACATTTGTGGTGTCTTTAGGTTTCAATAAAGCCCTCGGTTACTCAATAGACAACCTCAAAACCACACATACTAATCTTCAAGGGTATGATCGTCGGTAGATACCTCATATGGGTTGTATTTGGCTACCCATCACTATTCCTCCTAGGATCGTATGTGTAAAATTCATGGTCTTTAACTTTCCCCTATCTTATAATATTCTCCTTGGTCAACCTTGGACCCATGACATGTATGCGGTCGCCTCTTCTGCATATCAATGTGTCAATTTTGCACATTAAGGGGCTATCTATAAAATTCAAGGTGGCCCAAATCCTTAGAATTACAAC
Organism: Taxus wallichiana var. yunnanensis; assembly: GCA_018340775.1. NCBI lineage: Eukaryota > Viridiplantae > Streptophyta > Pinopsida > Cupressales > Taxaceae > Taxus > Taxus wallichiana. Next base: position 765,765,919 of record CM031244.1, read on the forward strand.
ACTCTACAACAAAAGGGGACATATAAATTCTTGAATCTTCAAGATTTGTCTCTTGTCCCATTCCATGAATATCAACGCTTTAACTATCCTATCGAGTCTCTTTGTGAAAATGCGGCTCATCTAGAATTGGTCGGGCACACACCTCCTAATCCCTTAGATTTTGATGATGACGATCCTAATGAGATTTGTTAGGATCAACATCGCTGATCTACCGAGATCTTGTCATATCTTAAATTCCTCCTAGCTTGTGGCCTCGTAAGAAGGAGCCATCCATTCCCGCTAGTATCTCACGTACACCTCAACCTCAACTAGATAAAATGGTTCAATTAGAAACCATAGTTGACTCTTTTGTGGTACTCTTGACTATGATGATGGTTATGCTTTAGAAGATCCCTATTTTTGAGTTATGTCCAAATTGGGATAGAAAGTCTGGTGTTACCAAAGCACCCTCCAAAGCGCGCTTGCTTGTGATGTGAATGTAATTCTTATACAAGAAGAATATTCACATTCGGTTGAGCCTCCTCCTAGCGAGGCTCGTGCTTGAGCCTCAGATAGCTTTGCCAACCTCGCCTCACGATTTCATTGCTAGATCACATGGTATACATCCTCATATAAATAAAGGGGAGTGTATACCTAGATTTGACTATGAAGTTGGTGATCTTATGGATGATAAAGCATAAAATTCAGCAACATAATCTATGATGACCCATATTATTCACTCACATCCTCCCTTACCTCTCACCCTTACGGCTCCTCGGCCCCTTTAAGGGCAGAGCCATATTGTACATGGCATGAGGCTCCGAGGCACGATGTATCTAACTATAGAGCCTACGAAATACATATGAAAAATATTGAAACCAAGGTTAAAAGAGATCATGATCATAAGGCTACACAATCTTTCACCTTGGATCTTCTTTATTGATTACACCATGACTACGATCGTATACCCACACAAATTGTTTGGTCATGCGTAGTAGGTCCCTGGTTCCCAAGTCCTCTTCTGTGGAAAAAAGTGTAGAGCCGAATCCTCTCGGAGATTCCCACCTTCCCTTAGACCATCTAGACCACAACCCACATATGGGCCTCCACCTCACCCTAAACCTCACCCCAATCTTGATGATATTTTCCGTCCTCGCTTGGTTGGAGGACCGAATAGATGATACCTTATTTGTCATGCGGTCTGAATTCCATCGATAGGTAGCTATTACACAAATTTCTATTGAAGACCTCATGAATCACACTCGAAGTCACATTTTGAACCAAGTTGATGATATCATCACTAATACTCTATGATCATTCACCCTCGTGACTAGATATCTCCTTTACCAATATAATGTTTTTATTTCTCTTGGGATCTCATCCCCTCTTTGGTTTTACACACATCTCCAATAATCTTATCCTTTCTTGGGCTCTCCACCCCACTTGGGTTTATCATTTTTATTAGATCAAGTAAGAAACAAGGATTATGGCTCCCAGAGCCCTTACAATAGAATGCATCGTGAACATAACCAAGGAGGATAGAAAAAGAGAGGGGACACAAAAAGGGATAAAAATCTTAGCCTAGACCAATGTCCAACAGTCCATTACAAAGATAACCAGGAAAAAGAAACATGCCGAAGCTAACCAAAATAGGGAGAAACAACCTTCCCATATGACACGGTCCATGAAAATTCAACCAAAATCTCTAAGGAATGAGAAGCTAATTAGTCTTCAAACACTTGTACATCCTCGGTTGTCACTTCTTAACCTTTTAGTGGATCATCCCGATCGCTCATACAGGTATGGATGTCATCTTTCGCCAACTCTTCCTTCTCATAATTTCCGAGGTAAATATTAAGCTTGTGAGTTTTGTGCCCATGCTCCACCTTGACCAATCTCCCTACAACTCCATAACCAAATTTTCAAACTCAACCATCTCCTCCCTAACATAGTTTTGGGAAATACAATTTTTCTTCGAGGCATCAATGCAATTTATGACATTGTTACCCAAATCCGTCCCAACTTCACCTAATACATCTAAGTCTTTTCCCACCGCCTAACCTTGAGGGAAATTTTATCAAAAGCCACATACCAATTTGACATTGATATCTCTTTCCCTTTGGATGAATCCCCTTTCATCTAAGCCAAAGAACCAACATCCCCAACACCAAGTTTTCCCTTCCCCTGAATTTTAGTACTCTTCCTCTTCCTTAACTGCTCATTTGATTGCAAGAGTACAATTGTCACCATAATACACCAGGTTGGGCTCTAATTCCTTAGCCACCAATGGCTTGCCATTCTTAAAAAGTAGGAGGATTAAGCCATGGTGTAATGGGGTTCAGTCTTCCTCTATTGAAAATCTTTAACCAACACAGAGAGTGACATGAGCAAGAAAAAGGGAAGGCTCATAGCAATCTTATGCCTAAACATATTAAGCATAGAAAGATGGTGCATATAGATTTTTCTATATTTCCCTTAAAGAGTAATGTACCTAATTAGGTGGAGAAAGATCGTATTCCAAATATCAAGGGTGTAGTATTGAGCGATACCATCTACAAATAGGTAAACATTTTCTTTACCATGGAAACAAGTTTAGATTTCATGATTGCATCTCATCTAGTCTTTATAAATATTTAACCCCTTCATTTCTATCCCAGTTTTCTATGTGATTGAAGCTTTTGAAACCTAAATTTCCATGCCACGAACCACCATGCTACCATTGTTTCAAGCATGGCCAAATTTTAGTGCAAGAAAATGGTCAGACCCTATGATTTTAGAGATGAAATTTCTAAACCCTCCAATTTTTAGAATGTGCCATAGAGAGGGGTTGTCCTTCAGAGTGCCATAGCTCATGGGTTCATCTCTCAAATGACCACATCTCATGGTTTTACTTGGATGAGAATGATAAATGGAGAAAAATAAACAATAAAGTCCAAGAAAATGGAATTAATATAAATCCAACCATATATCCCGCACGTGCAAGGGTCATGCTATCCACGAGAACAATGATGACATCCAAACGAGGGAAAAAATCCACTCGCAAATCAGTACCTATCATTATTAATGAGATTATTAATAACATTAGGGATATCATCCCCCTCTCACACACTTTAAAATAATGGGTTTATCATCACCTCTCTTTTTCCTTGACATTTCCTACTTTGTTGGAATGTTGCGGTGCATTGATTATTCTCGCTTTACTTTGGATTCAATTCACCTGGCCTTTCCTAGTGGATCGTCATGCGGTCTTGTGCATCCTTTCTTAGGTCCTTGACCTCGCTTGGATTTATCTCCCTCTCATCGAATTTCTTGCCTAAATATCATTATTGTTATTCCTAAGTATCATGAGTATTACCACATACATGCATGAGAAAAGAAAGGAAAATGATAAGTAAAGCATCTATATCAATAAAACACCATCACCATCAAAATTATATATATATATATATATATATATATATATATATATATATATATCAAATCAATTTTATACATCGACAAAAATACATCATAATCCATCATAATCTATATCTACAATGTGACTCAAGCATCCTCACCCCCTTGGGGGTATCTGGATGCTTTGTCTTTGCCAAGGTGATATGTTGAATGCTTGGGATGTGCAAGCTAGAGACTCAACCCTGGATCGGGATCTCGAAGGTCTCTCCTGTGCTCTCTAAAACTACGCATATAACCTTGTAATTCTCTCTCCAACGCTCCTAGCATCCAAAAGGCACTTTGCATGATCTCGAGCTCACTTCTCTTAATTCTAGAAATAGTAATAAGCAAATAAACTCAAAAATCCTATATAAACGTAATATTTATATAAAAATACGCCGCGATCCGCCTCAATCTTTAAATACTTGTCATTTTAATTCTTGATCTGAAAAATCTGCCGTTGATTGTGTTGGGATTGTGATCTTCTCCTACTCCTTTTGACATATTATACAAATTGTCTCTCTCTTCGACCCAAAAAACCACATTTTTGACCCTATATCTCCAATTTACGAATCCATGACATCCATCCCATGGGCCCCTAGCTAGGTGATTTATGTCTTATTTTACTGATGATCTTCTAGTGTTTCCTTTTAGTTTTGCTTCTCCAGGGTTCTAACAACATGGATTGCGCCCATACATAGCAGGACGATTGACACTATCAAACACGCATTGGTGGGTATATCTCGTTTCATCTAGTCCTTTATTTACTTTCAACATCTACTTTTATTTTAGTGTTATGTATCATTATTTCCGCTGACTACCCCATGTTTCGCTATTGTGACATGCGGTAATCAATGACTAGGGCATATGTATACACCTAATTTTCACGTTTTTTATTTTCATACTTGTTACTAACATTTCTCCTTTCAGGTTAGAGGTCACTAATGCATCTATTTTTTTGGAACGGGTTCCTTAAGGGGTTCATTTCGCGATAGGGGTATGGTTATTCATGTAACTATTGGGTTAGGGATGATACATGGATAGAGAATGGATTTTTCTCCTATTCATGTCTTTCTTTTGCTCTTATCTTCTTGCTTTCCTTCACATTATTTCGACACCTTACTTGCTCATGACCATATTATTTTTGCCTTGTATTTACTTTATTCTTCATGACACATTGCATACACCATTTAGCATTTCCCTCCCTTGTTGACGCCATCATCCCGAGTGATTGTGTTAGTGCATTTTCAAAATCCTTGGTCCAAAAGAAAATCAACACGTGACCTTATTCGCACCCGACTTTCCGAGGTCATGTCGAGATAGCCAATGTAGAATAGAAATGAGTGGTGTGATGGATCGATCAGATAGAATAGCTACTCGGAGGCTCCAGTCAATATCGAGCTCTGTTGAGATTTTGTCTACTGGTTGTGGAACACGTGGAAAGTGACTGCGGGTGCCTTGTATAGATTTCCAGACAAGGTCATGGAAGTGAGAATGAGAGGTGTAATGAAACCATATGGACTATGGGAGGTTTTCTAGTCTAGTCTAGAAATCCTAGCCTGATCGGCTGCTATGTTCAATAATGAAAGTTGTGCAATGATGTTAGGTGGAAGTGGTGATGATCTAAATACCAATGCATGTAAACCAGTGTCGATGTTTAATTGGTCAACATGACCCATTGGGTTGTGGGACCTAGGGATCACAACCATGAACTCTTGTGGAGGTTGTGGTCCTTGTATGGTCATGTGCGTAATCAAGCCCTATTTTTAGGAGTAGTCCAATAATCGTAGGCTTGATTAGCTGCAATGTTTAATGTGTTTAATTTTTCTATCTTCTCAGAATACCTAGCAAGGTGTGCGTAAAACTAACAAGTGTAAACCCGTATCAATGTTGGTCAACAACTCTGGCCCATTGGGTTGTGGGACCAATGGATCACAACCAAACATTTTCTCTTGTTGTGGACCTTTGATGGTCATGTGGAATGAATTGAATTGATTTTGATGAAACAAACTAACTATCAAAGGAAATTTAATCTATGTTTTTGGTATTTTCACAACATATCTGAACAAAACAATGGAAGCAAACTAATCTAATAAAAGTAAATATTTTTTATCTTTTAGTTTTTTTAAACAATGCTTCTAATCTAATAAATGAAATTAAATACAAGTAATCAGCCGGTTGTAGTTAATTACTTGTGCAAGTATGTGAATCTAGATCTAAAAAACTAAACTAATTTAATCAAAACCCTTCAAACCCTACCTCAGAGGTAGAGAACAAATCATAACCCTAGAAGAGCTATTGTTCCCCACTACTTCCCCTAGTAATGTCAAAGAGAAAGCTTTCTAATGATTTTCTCTATTTGTAATTGCTTAATTAACTGAAATGAACAATTTTTCTACTCTATTTGATATGTATTTGAAATGAATAACTCAGAATTGATAATTTGAAAAATGAAGCAAAACAAACAAATAATTCCAACCTGGATAAGCAAGAGCTTTGGAAAATCTGGTTGTATATATATCTTGTCCCCTCATTTTATTCCTTTCTTTTCTGTGTGTCCATATGAGTCCAAGGAATTGGGAATGCAAAGGAAGCAAAAGAGGAGAAGGCACTTGAGAAATGACATCTTGAAGGTAGTCTGGTTGCAATGCAAGTGGAAGAGAGATAACACAAGTGAACAGAGCTTGGCTATGTAATTTCCAACAAGATTGTGGCAAGCAATACTATGCAAGATACACAAAATTCTAGGCCATTTGCTTGAATACAAGCATGAATATATAGGAATTGGTTGGGATGTGCCTTCATGCACAAAACCTTGGAGTGCCAAATCATTGGGTGAAGAGGTAGTTCAAACTAATTAAATCTATTTAAAAATAGAAGAGGGAAGGAATACCATGCAATCAAGACTATTTTTAGGCAATTTGGTTCATCAAAAATGGGAAAGAAAACATTTTCAAGTTAAGTGAAGCATGCATGTTAAAATCATGCATGAAGATTTTCTAAAAAAATAGCATAAAGTGCACAGTGGTCACGGGACTGCCTTTACGTAGGTGGTGGTTTGAGAACCACACCTAGAAGGGGGGTGGTCTACACTAAAGGCCAAAACATGCACAAAATGAAGTGGGAAGCTAGAAGAAAGCATGGAAAAGCTAAGTAAGGATGTCTAGGCTACAAATATATACTACTGTGAATGGGTTTAGGAACTCGAACACCTTCTGAAAGGACATGAATCATCATTGGGGACTTTTGTAACCATTTTTCAACAATGTAGCACATGTAATTTTGGGTGTGTACATATTTCCCCCTCAGAGAAGTGTCTTAGCCATGAAAAGGCATAAAACATAGAGTTTGAGTATGGCATTCCCGAAATGGGGAGTTAGAAGCTATACCTAACATGCCTGTGTGTTGAAATGTTCATCCAAACTCCCGCTACCTGTAAAATGAAAAGAGAAGACTCAAGTGCAGATAGATAAAATATCAAAAATAAATACTAAATTAAAATGACAAGAGGACTTACCATTTGTGTGGGGGATATATAAATATACCTACGCCAATGCTCCAACCCTGTGAACATATGCACTCAAAAAAAAAAAAATATATATAATATATATAATATATATATATATATATATATATAAACAAACTCATTTTCAAATTCATTTGTGCATATTGACTTGGTGATTTTTGAGCTCTGGGCCCATGGTGACCATTTTCATCGAAAGAATAGTCAAAAAATGTTCATTGTGAGATCGTGATCATGCCTCCGTGAGTGGGAGATCGACCAATGCGTCTCAAGTTAGTTTTCCTCACTTGTGTGTTTTTAAACCTAAAATGTGAAAATGTCAAAATATTTTCCTAGGGGGATTATTTTTGAAATTTCTTGTTTTAAATGAGTCTCTAGGGGGCCTCAGGGTAGTCTTTTATTTCATTGAAAATGGTTTTTTTGCATTTTTGAGCATTTTTAGGGCAAAAAACCATACGGTGAATCAAATGAAGAACGACCACCCTTGAGTAGGTGGTTCATGAACCACCACCTTGCAGGTGGTAGTCATAGAACCACCACCCCTACTGGTGGTGGGTTAAACAGAATGACCAAAACTCCATGATAACTTAACTTAATTTTTTTGGATTTTTAATGTTTTGTTATGTTTTTGATGAGCTTTTTTTCAAAATATGTCACTAACTTGCTCTTTTTTGTGTTTTGGTGGATGTAGAAGAAGGAAGAGTATATCCATTGGAGTCATGAGAGGGAGTGTGACTAGCTCCCAGTGATATTGGATCAATTGACTCAGGATGAGACCGATACTCTTCAGAGAGAGCAGGCATATGGAGGATTACACATGGGTGCCCCATGTTACTCCTGCTAGTCACATACTATGTGACATGTTCTCTTATTGGGATGCAGACGAAATACCTTCAGTTTCCGTGTGCTAGGGGTGAGTGGATGATCACCCTAGAGGATGTGTACCATATTCTTGGGGTTTCGATACTGGGAAGATGGATTGAACTCTGGAGACAACAGGATCCAGAGCCATGATGACTCTATGGGCCACTATATGGGGGATGTCATGGTTTCCTTTGGTTGAAGAAGGGGATTAAGGTTGATCCATTCCTACTACTCCCATCCCTATTATCCACAAGGCCATCATGGGTATCTTGGCCTCGTGGTTGATCGGGGACAAGGGAGGTGACACACTACTCTATTTTTGGGCTCCCATCATTACATAGATTGAGGCACATGGTCATATCTACACCTGGGAGAAGATATACTTGGCAGTACACTTATCATGACATGTATCAGATTTTAGATTATAGGGGTAGTCTTTGAGCCACCCCACATTGGTTATGAGTGGGTGTATGAGTGGATCATCCCCTATGGGAGGGGAGTGCCACAGTACAGGACCCAGGGGGGCTGTTAAGGGCCGCCTAGATGGATGATGATGATAGTTCTTAGAGTGCCACATCAGCTAGTGGCTTCTTTGACACAATAGACATGGTGGCTACCCCATACCAGGACATGGCAGGGTTGTGGGGACAGGAGGGGACCATAGTGGTGGCTTGTTCCACTATTGGTTAGTTAGTTGACAGGATGGGGAAGCTTGAGATTCACCCATTTGGCCGAGTTCCTCAGTAGTTTAGCCTTCCTTACATTGATATGCTTCCCCAGTGGCACCTATGTATAGGACCATGAAGGAGGCCCGAAAGGGGCCTCACGTGGAGATCCAGGTTGGATAGTGGTGGTTCCAGGAGTGCCTATCATAGTTAGGTGAGTTTTTCATGCCCGATGGGAAGCTCGTGCCACTCCTGCACCCTTACTCTAGATTGAGGCCACACCACTCACAGTGGAGAGGAGGATGAGCCCATAGACATAGACTCCAACTCTGAGGAGTATATAAGGGATGAGACCAGAGAGGAGATTCGGTGGAGAGGAGACGATGGAGAGGAGAGGAGATGGATGAGAGATGGGTTGGGTGGTGAGGCTAGTGGGGAAGCTCACATGGAGGAGGAGAGTGATCTTGAGTGGCATGATACTGGGATGTTCTGAGAGAGAGTGGGAGGAGGCGGCCGAGAGGAGGAGACACTTGTCTCGAGGGACCACTTTTCATGATGGAGAGGGGATGATGAGTCCATGATGGGACAACATGTCTTGCCTCTAGTTTTGGGGAGGCCCCACAACCATCAGCAGTAGCAGCATCAACCACTGATCCTACATGGATTCCTAGAGATCCGAGTATGTTGATCCTCTTCTCTTGACCTTGTTAGTGGAAATGTTAGTTGGTATTTTTTTTTTTTTTTTTTTGTAACTTTTCTAACTCATCATTTCTTCTTTTTTTACTTGCAAGTGACTACACAAGAGTGGAGAGCTTATTTGATGGGTGTGTGCATGGACACCTTGTTGATCCCTTTGGGGAAGACCTGAGATGAGCTGACTGAGGATATAGGACAACCACTTGCAGCCGGCAGACACATTGATGTGTTTATGCCCATCTGGAGGGAAAAGAGGTTATGACTTCTCTCCATACTCAGGTGACCGCATATGAGACAACTGAGCATTTGATGAGGTGAGGAGTCTCTCTCATAGTGAGACCACAACTAGTGGCCACCACCATGAGCACTCCCACCATTCAGTACATTCTCATCATCGTAGCCACAAAGTAGGAGTCCTGGATGCAACCATGCACCATCTCAGGGATCCCATAGGGATTGATAGGTCGATGGGCCTTTTATTTCTTAGTTGTAATTTTTTGTTGGGCATTATATGATTTTTTTGTATATTTTGGGCTCATTATGAGCATTTTGACCATGCCTAGCATGTGATGGCATTGTATACAAACTTGATTTATTATGATATATACAAACTCTTCTTTTTGGTTTGGTAATTCATTATATCTGAGTTGACTTCCTCTTGGCTCACTTCACATGTGTACTCTAGATGTTTAGAACTTCCATTTTTATATGCTTTTTAGAATGTATGCAAGTGGATATGAATGCTAAATGAAATGATTTCTTTTTTTTTTTGTAATGTTGATATATGATAATGCAATCACATTGTAATGTTGAACTTTAGTTTCTCTAAGAAACTTTTGGTACTTTCGTATTGTTTTGGAAAAATGTGGTGAAAGAGTGATATGATAAGTGAATGAACTTTCCCACTCCTAACTCCACACAACCTAGTAAGATGAGGGCTCAACACCAAGAGCTAGAAAGGGCACAAGTTATAGAAATTTGTTGAATGGTAATGATGAGAGAAAGACAAGGATTTGGAAAACCAAATTGAGACACTACAACCTCATTCTACTCAAGTCTTCATAGTTTAAAATGTGAATTGCTTTCCATTTTATCTAGACTTAGATCCATAGATGGCCACTTGGTTGAAAAATCTGGTTTTGAGGTTTTAAACTCTTTTGGAATTTTGGACATCTAACTCACTTTGTTTTGATTTATGATTTCACACATTTGAATGAACTATTTCTAACTTTCAATTTGTCAAAGAGACCCCTACACCTTGCCCCATGCTACTAGTAGGAAGTATGGGCTCATCACCATGGACAAGGCATAGGTGAGTAAGGGCACTTCTCTCCTTTCCCAACCCTACATCACTAGTAAGAGACAGGCTCAACACCGAAGGTTGGTAGGGAAAAGAAATGTGTAAAAAATAAAAATTTTTTTTTGTGGATTTGCATTTGACTTATTTATCTAGGAAAAATGTCTAGAATGTTCTTATTTCCAAAGAGATGTATATGGGATAGATGTGACACCATGAAGCTTCTAGAATAGACTATAGGAAAAGACACCTAATCTAGAAAAAACTATAAGTAGAACCAAGTATGCAGGCCTTGGTATGGTTATTATCAAAGCTTTATCTTATCTTTCTTGGATTGATGAAATGATTGAAAAAATTGATGACACCATGAAGATTTGAAGAGACATGATTTGAATGTTTTGCCAATGTTTTTAGAAGTTTTTAGGAATTTCTATAAGAATAAGTCCCTTGATCACAAATTTTACAAAATGAACTGGTGAAGATGAAAATGTAATGGATGTAGTAATATACATATGGAAAATGCTAATAGATCATGTGTAGTACCTCTTTAGGTGAAGAGAGTTTATAGATTCACTAAACTCCTCACCCTCTAGTGTACATAGGTGAAATGCCCCATTTTTATAGTCTTCTATTACTCGATATGGACCCAACCACTGGGCCTGAATTTCCTTCCTTCACTGGTCTTTTTGTCTATTTGATTGTCAAGTCTTAAAACCAAATCTCCCTCATATATTTCATGCTCGTATACTTTCTTGTTGTATTTCCATGAGCCATTCGGTCAATAAACATTATGCCATTGTTTCAACATTGAGCCTAGCTTCATCAAGGATTTCTAATTGAGAGATTTGTGCCTCTCGATAGCCCTTCTTCTCCCAGAATTCCTTGCAGTGAGATAGATGGAGACTAGGTATTTTGACCTCAAGTGGTAAAACCACTTCTATGCACCAAATACCAAAGAAAAGGGGGGTTCCCCCCATCATTGCATTCTTACCGATGTCGATAGGCCCACAAGGCTAGAAAGAGATTTAAATGCCAATCTCATTTATTCTCCTTGAACATCTTAAGGAGAATGGATTTTAATGTCTTGTTTGTAGCCTCACCTATCCATTGGCCTGAGGGTAATAGAGAGAAGTCGTATGGTGATTTATTTTGAACTTTTCACACAATTCATGTACTTCCTCATTTTTGAAAGATGTGCCATTATCAGAGATAATGACTTGTGGGACCCCGTACCTACAAATGATTTGGTTCAGAATGAACTTAGCGATTACACATCTAGGCACGGTGGTAAGAGGCATGGATTCTACCCACTTAGTAAAGTATTTGTGGTTGTGATTATGAAGTTATGACCATCTGTTGATGAGGGAGAGAACTTCCCTATCAAATCAAGGCCCCATGTGGAAAAGGGCCATGGTGTTGCAATTGGTTGACAGAGCCTGTGCCGGTATGTGGATCTCATGGGAGAACTCTTGACATTTATGGCATTTGCACACAAACTCTACCACATCATGTTCTAGCATGGGCCAAAAGTAGCCCATCCGATGTATCTTTCGAGTAGTGGTGTGGTGGCCCAAAGTGACCTCCACATACTCCACTATGTGATTCATAAAGAATCTTCAGATTCTTCTTCATCAACACATCTTAACAACATTCCATCAAAGGCTCTACGATAGAGCACTATTCCAAGATAACATACTTAGTGGTTATAACATGTAACCATCTTTTTTTGTTGTGATGTTCCCCTTCCGGATATGTATGATCCACTATGAAATTAATGATGTCAGTGTACCATGGGCACGTAGAAATGGGAGGCTTGGTTTCAACAAAATACACACATTTCATCGGGAAGTCTAGATTTACTAGATCACCTCCATCTAATGGGTTGTCACCAACCTAGTCCACAATGATTTGTCCTTTGATGGATTTTTGATTAACAAATGTTAACTCAAACTCACCCATCAGAGTTATGAAGCATCCAAATTTCTTAGATAAGGACCCTTGTGTGAGAAATGTCTCATGAGATGATCGATTTAACAATAACCCTTGTTTCTTGATTTAGCATGTAATGTCTTAAGTGCTTTTTCACAAAGACTATGGAAAGGCATTCCTTTTCTACCTATGTGTAATGTGTCTCATAGTCAAGAAATGTTGACTAATAAAATAGACTGCACATGTTCTCATTTATCATCATCTTCTTGAGCTAACATGCAAGCTAATGAGACATCCATAGCTCGTGAATACAGATCAAGGGGTGATCTGACTTAGGTGGCATGAGTGTGGGAGGAGACAACAAGAACCATTTAACCGACTCAAATGCCTCATTGCACTCTTTTTCCATCCAATCAATGCAGCAATATTTTTTTAATAAATTGTTGATTGGGTGAATAGAAAAGGTTAGATCAGGGATAAACCTTGGATTGCACCAAGTTTTCCAAGAAAATATCTGATGCCAAGACTCATCTGATGGTGGGTGGAGTCATTTCCAGTACAACTTGATTTTTTTGGGTCTACATCAATCCCTCATGAAGATATGATGTATCCCAACAACTTGCCTCCATTACACCGAATACACATTTTTTATGGATTTAACATGATGTTGTATTTGATTAAGTGAGAAAGAATGATATGAAGCACCTCAAGGTGATCACAACATTTTTTGGCCTTAGCCAGAAGATCATCCACATAGGATTCCACAATCTTATGGATAAGATCATGGAATATATAAGTCATCACCCATTGGTATGTGGCACCAACATTCTTAAGTCCGAATGACATGACAACATAATAATATGTTCCCAAGGAGTGATGAATGTAGTTTTGGTCTGATCCTCCTTGGAGATTTTGATTTGGTTATATCCAGAAAACCCATCCATGAGAGACAAAACTCATAACCAATTGTTGCATCAATAATAACATCGATGGATGGTAATGGGAAATCATATTTGGGACAAGCTTTGTTGATATCCCAAAAGTCTATGCAAATGTGGATTTTTCCATTCTTCTTGAGAATGGGGATGATATTAGACACCCATTGTGAATAGTCAATGGCTTGATGAACCCCACTTGTAGGAGTTTCATCACTTCTTCTTTCACCATGAGGGCCACCTTTGGCTTCATGGGTCTCGACTTTATTTAATTGGCTTAGCATTTGGCTTAGTGATGAGGTTGTGAACTACAATGTGTGGTGTAATTCCCATCATTTCCTTGTAGCTAAATGTGAAATATTTTTCATGCTCCTTGAGGATTTGGGTATGTATTTCTATCTCCTCTAGAGTTAGAGGATCCAACTTCAAGATTTTTGGTTCCTCCTCCATCCCGATGTTTATATCAATTGTTCCTTGATTAAGGAGGCATTACCCTCTTCAAATTTAGGTGGGGCCAGAGGTAGCTCTAAGTATCCTTCCTCTTCTACTTCATAGACCTCAAGACCTTCCGTAGAGGAAGGTCTATCATGGAATCTCCAAAGTAAGAGGAAGAGTGTGGGATGAGAGAAAATATGATCTTATGATGAGTGGGATGCAAGTTCTGTGTAGGCATTCAAATACCCTAGGATTGCTTCATCATTTTCAGCATAATCTAAAGTGATAAACTCATTCTCGGATTCTACATAAGCCAAAATGGGGTTGTTGGTATCTTGTGAACCAAAGGTTTGGAACATGAACTGAAACCATAAAGCTAGTGTCTTCTAACTTGTTGCTTGGGGTAAAATGAGAAGCAAAAGTTGTTATAGAGTCAGCAAGGAGGTTTTTCTCTCTGGGTATAGCCTCGATTGAAATGAAATCAAAACCTTTACTTAACTCGAGGATGATAGTCTTGTAGAGTTGTAGATGTTTCATCCCTAGTCTCATATACTTAGATACTTGATTTGTAACTAGTTGTGAATCACCCAACACCCTAATATTAAGAGCACCCATCCTTTTGGCTACAATGAGACCAAGAAGGAGAGCCTCATATTCTTCTCCATTGTTAGTGCATTCAAAATTCAATTTAAAGGTAAAGGGCATGACCCTTCCCTGAGGGTTGGTAAGTATCACACCTACCCCAACACCAAAGTGACACTTTTCTCCATCGTAATTCAAGGTCCAACAATCATCTGGGAAGATTGAAGTTGGATTATTTTTTGTATTATCTTCCCTTGCTTTCGAGACCTCTACCATGCATACGTCATCACCTAGGGAGAGAGCCGAGTCCCAGGGCATGTCCTATACCCATGGAATCAAATGAGAAGAAGAAGTGGTAGGTCATTCTCCAACAACTTGACTATCCTTGTTGTCATTCTTGTTGACATTGTCTCAACAATTATAGTTTCATCCTTTGTGGTAGGAACTCCTTCAATCAAACCCGTAGTTTCTAGCTCCATTGTAGGAACCAAATTTTCTTTGAGTTGAGCTTGTAGGTTTGTTTAACTAATTTTAGGAAGCTCAAACTAGAATGAACCCCTGGCCTCTTCTTTAAATTAGCTAGATGTATGTCGAAGGGTTTTGGGTCACCCTGTGCCACGAAGACCTTCCCTAAATGTAGGAACCTTACTTCTGAAACAAAGTGGAGGGAATCACCTTCATGTGATGAATCCAAGGATGATGAGGATCATATTATAGTTGGTTTCCCGATCTATAATATAAAACTTGGTTAGAACCATCTTAGGTCCAAGGGTGACTGAAACACTATAGTTCCAATTGACGTCACTTTGAGGTTGTCATAGCCTCTCAGTGTGTTTCGTGTTGAAGAGAAATTGGTCTCTCCATAACCTAAATTTTGAAGGAAAGAGAAGGGGACTATGTTGACCATGCTGTCCCCATCATCAATCATCACACATTTTACATAGTTTTTGTAAATCCAAACTTGTAAAAACAAGGTCGGATCACCTCTATGAGCTATTTCAGCATCCGTGGGCATCTTGTTGATGTCAAATATGAATCCAACATCTCTTTTAGGATTCCCTAGAGGATAAACATCAAATTCTATATGGTTTATCTTGTGCTTTGGAGGAGGGGTGACATTAATCAAATGCCCAAGACCTAGTGCTTCTAATAAAGTGGCTCTGTGAGTAGGGGAATTCTTTAACAGATCCAAGAAGGAAATGTGAGAGAAGGTTTTGGTTAGGTCATTGATCAAGTCATAAGCTCCTACTTGGCTTGCCTAGTGTATCATGAATGTCATCTGATATAGTCGGGTAGATGGGATAGGTTGTGAAGAATAATCTTTGGTTCTAGTGGCAGTGTTAATCTGAGGTTTGGTGTCCAACTCTACCAATCCCACAATTTTTGTTTGTTGGTGACCATCCAAAGGAGGTGCCACTGTGAGTTTGATGAAGTTGAGGCTTCATGATCATTGGTTCCTATTACAATGCCTTTTTTTGAACCATTGGGATCTATTCTACCATATCTTTTGGGTGTGTGGGGAGAGGATCACTAAAGATCCTAAGTGGTGTGTTCTGTGGGGATACTGGTCCCATGTAAGTGTTCTAAGTTGGTGTTGTTGGGTTTCCAAAAACATGTCAACAAATAATTGTCTTTGATCCTCTGGAAAATGTTGTAGAAATTTTTGCAATCATGACATGTTCTTATCATCATGCCCATGAACCCTATGGAAACCATAATACAAATTAGGATCATAATCTTGAGGCCTTTGGTTTGCACTTTTTGTTATGGTCCAAAATTATGATTGTTGTTCAATTGTTGATTGTTATAATTAAAATTTGGGAACCCCTACCCTTGGTTTTGGAATTGGTTTGGATACCCACCTGGGTATTGATTAGGGCCTTGGGTCTGCACTTGTCTTGGTTGTTGAGGTTGTTGTTGTTGTTGTTTTTGTTTTGTTGTTGAGGATGATTAAAATCCACAACATTGATTAAGGGTGAGAATTATTATTTCTTTGATTATTTCCATTGTTGTTGTTGTTGGTAGTATTTGTATTGGGAGAGCTAACAACATTGGGTTTCTTGGGCTGATCGGTAACACCATCAAGTTGTAACCCCATGATTCTTATTAAGGACCTTTGGTCCCTGATTATTGTTCACATTGTTGGAGTAACTAGGGTTATTTTGGTTAGGAGTGACTAACCTCCCATTTGTTCCATAAGTCTTACGACCACTGTCAATGGTTGCTTGATCAATTGGAGAGCACCCTCTAGCACCTCTTCATAGCTCCTTAGTGGGAACTTTTGGACTTCTTCCTTTGTCTCTCTATTGAGGGAGTGGAGGAAAAATCACAAAGCTCCATCTGATCCATGTTTGGAGTGCTTGCAGAGGAATAGAGAACCTGTCACCACCTTTGAATGAAGTGGGCAACAATGGACTCGTTGTGCTCTTGTTTGATATGAAGGAATTCTCTGATTCTGTCCTTAAAAGTTTGTTCATATCAAAATCCTTAATAAAATCTACACATGAGTTTCTTGAAGGAGTGTATGAAGCCTGGTATCCTATAGTACCAATCGAGAGTGATACCTTCTAGTGTCTTAGGAAAATATTCACAACAACTACATCCCATGGGAGTAACTCGAATGGTCATTGTGTAAGATTTGATGTGAGTGTTAGGATCCCCCCCTTTGAACTTTGGAAGATTAGAAAGGGTCTTGGGAGCATGATAGTCTAGATGGAGAAGTCTAGAGGCTCCTTAAGATATTTAGAATAGGTCCCCATTGCGTATGTTTCAACCATTGAAGATCCTTGTTGGGGAGGTGGAGGTTGCATCGGTTGCTGAAATGGTACAACATAAAAACATTTTTTGGGGCATATGGCATCCCCTGTGGCTGACCATATGGACTAGGTAAGTGTACATATCCCCTTGTGGTGATTTAGAGTACATGTGTATGTAAGGGGGTTGATTATTTTGATATGGAGTTGAAGGCACAAAGCCAAGGAACATTGCATTTCTAGTTGGTATGGCATTTGAGAATGCACTTCCTGATGGTGGTGCCTATTTGTAGATATCCATATGTGGCATGAGGGGGCATACCCAAGGTGCCCATCCCAGTTAGAAAATCTCAAGGCTTGGAGCACCCATATAAACTAGAGGAGTCTACGTAGTAGGTATTTGTCCATAATTCTATGGATAGTGAGAAACTCTTACTTTCCCATGCATATGAATTTTGAGTGTTTTGGGAAAGCTCTAACTCTTTGAATTTTTCTACTAACACCGAGATGATGTCACCCATTGATGGGGTGGTGTTTTTTTTTGGTGTTTGTTGTTGAAATTTTGGAGGTTGTTGAGGAGTGTGGTATCTGCTATGAATTGTTGTTGTTCTACCCCCCTGGAAAAATTTTTCCATTGTTGGAGGGGTAGTGTTATTGTTTTGGAGCAAGACATCAACATGTCCTTACAACCTATCAAAATCCTAGTTTATATTCTAGAAGCATTGTTCACTTCTGGCGTATCATGCTAAGTAATCCTCATCTAGAGGTGGGAGTTGGTCCGATTGCATGCTAATGGGTTGTTGGAACAAAACCCGAGGAGATGAACTTTGCCTCCCCAAGTGAAAGTCATGTTGTTAGAACTTGATTTCTCAGGAGGATGTGTCTGTGTGATTTGGTCAAGCTCCTCGATACATATATAGAGGAACCAACATTGGTTCCCTGAAGAAGAGGATTTTGAGCCTAAGTAGTTGAATGGTTATCTGCCCATGTAGAGAGTGAAGGTGATTGTTTTTGTCTACCTGTTTGATAGTTGTACACATCAAAACCCGAGAGGGGTCAACCATATTCATCGTATCCCAACATATTTGGGGGTATAAGATACCCCATAGAATAAAGGGAGAGAGGAAGATGGATGAAGAAAGTGGAAACATTTAGAGACTAGCTCTTCATGTTGGGTTCACCAATTTGTATGAAAGAAAATCAACACGTGACCTTCTTCACACCGACTTCCGAGGTTGTGCTGAGACAAATGATGGTGTAGAATAGAAATGGATGTGAGTGTGGTAATGATGAACAAGCTAATGAGGAAACCTTATATCTTCAACACACAATATCGGGATCTGTGAGTCTAAGGAAAAGAAATCCATCCTAAGTTGAAGTGGTGTGATGGATTGATAGATAGAATAGCTACTCGGAGGCTCCAGTCAATATCGAGCTCTACTGAGATTCTGTCTACTAGTTGTGGAACACATGGAAAGTGACATGTGGATGCCTCGTATAGATTTCTAGACAAGGTCATGGAAGTGAGAATGAGAGGTGTAATGAAACCACAAGGACTATGGGAGGTTTTCCGGTCTAGTCCAGAAATCCCTAGCCTGATCGATGTTATGTTCAATAATGAAAGTTGTGCAATGATGTTAGGTGGAAGTGGTGATGATCTAAATACCGATGCATGTAAACTAGTGTCGATGTTTAATTGGTCAATAGGCCCATTGGGTTGTGGGACCTGGGGATCAACGTGAACTCATGGAGGTTGTGGTCCTTGTATGGTCATGTGTAATCAAACCCTATTTCAGAGAGTAGTCCAATAATCGTAGGCTTGATTAGCTGCAATGTTTAATGTGTTTAATTGTTCTATCTTCTCATAATACCTAAGGTGTGTGTAAAACTAACAAGCGTAAACCCATATCAATGTTGGTCAACAACTCTAGCCCATTGGGTTGTGGGACCAATGGATCACAACCGAATGTTTTTCTTGTTGTGGACCTTTGATGGTCATGTGGAATGAATTGAATTGATTTTGATAAAAAAACTAACTATCAAAGGAAATTTAATCTATGTTTTTGGTATTTTCACAATATATCTGAACAAAAAACAATGGAAGCAAACTAATCTAATAAAAGTAAATATTTTTTATCTTTTCTGGGTTTTTAAACAATGCTTCTAATCTAATAAATGAAATTAAATACAAGTAATCATCCACTGGTTGTAGTTAATTACTTGTGCAAGTATGTGAATCTAGATCTAAAACAACTAAACTAATTTAATCAAAACCCTTCAAACCCTACCTCAGAGGTAGAGAACAAATCATAACCCTAGAAGAGCTATTGTTCCCCACTACTTCCCCAAGTAATGTCAAAGAGCAAGCTTTCTAATGATTTTCTCTATTTGTAATTGCTTAATCAACTGAAATGAACAATTTTTCTACTCTATTTGATATGTATTTGAAATGAATAACTCAGAATTGATAATTTGACAAATGAAGCAAACAAACAAATAATTCCAACCTGGATAAGCAAGAGCTTTGGAAAATCTGGTTGTATATATATCTGTCCCCTCAGTTTTTTCCTTTCTTTCTTTATGTGTCCATATGAGTCCAAGGAATTGGGAATGCAAAAAGGAACAACAAGAGAAGGCGCTTGAGAAATGGCATCTTGAAGGTAGTTTGGTTGCAATGCAGTGGAAGAGAGATAACACAAGTGAATAGAGCTTGGCTATGCAAATTTCCAGCAAGATTATGGCAGCAATACTATGCAAGATACACAAAATTCTTAGGCCATTTTCTTGAATACAAGCATGGAATATATAGGAATTGGTTGGGATGTGCCTTCATGCACAAGGCAGCCTTGGAGTGCCAAATCATTGGGTGAAGAGGTAGTTCAAACTAATTAAATCATGGTGGTGGTCTTGACACTAAAGGCCAAAACATGCACAAAATGAAGCGGGAAGTTGGAAGAAAGTGTGGAAAATCTAAGTAAGGATGTCTAGGCTACAAGAATGCTACCGAATGAGGAGCATGTAGAATGCATCTTGGATGGTAGGTAGCATTATGAATGTTACCGGTTGATAGCATCCGAATGCTACCGAATGGTAGTATACAAAAGGCTACCGACTTCAGTAGCATCTAGAATGGTATAACCGATAACATTCAGGATGCTAATCGATCAAGTAGTAATATGAATGCTACCGATCGATAACATGTAAAATGCTCGAGCGGTGACAACATGCAAAATTCTATACCGACCGGTAGCATTATAGATGTTACTGCAGGTCGGCCGGTAGCATTTGTATGATTCCGGTCACTAGTATGAAAAATTTATTTTTCTACTACAACGATCAAAATTTCACTAAATTTTACAAAAAAATTTCACCCCATGAACAATTTTTCCTAAGATTCACCTTAATTTGAAAGTCATTTTTTAAATTCGCCAAGTAATATCTATGTTTTTTTGAAGGGGTCTTAAAATTTACCCTATATAAAACACATTGATGTAAAATTGGATCAATTTAAATAAAAACATGTTAAGAAATAAATAATTGAACTTGATCTTTGATCCTAAGCATGTTAGCATAATATACATGTAATTCTATAATGACCTATATGATTTCATCATGTAAGGGAGGGGTAAGTCATCATAATATAACTTAAATATTTTGTAAGATTTCAAATTGGCAATGCTAATATCTTTTAATTTAGAGGAAAAAGTGCAATATATTTGTGAAGCTACAATCATATGTGCCAAATTCTAGTGTTTCAAATACATTTATAGATGCAAACCATGATAATCTAATTAGTGACCAGATAACTAAACATTTGAAGATAAATTTGAAAATGAACCTAAAGTGTTTCACTACTACCTTCACTAAATAGATTGATTTCAAAACCTCATTCAAATTATTAGGCCCAATTAAGAGGTTAGTACTCTAGTTAATTGAGGGATTTTTTTGGGCCCAAATGAACTCGACCACTATAAGTTATTCACATCTAAAATTTAATAACATAATACACCCAAATTGCTAATAGAATATAAACCTTAAAATAAAAACATATATTTGATTTTCCAAATCAAATACCCAAAAATAGTTTTAAAAGACCTTAAAAATAGTGAAATCTAACCTTATGTGTTGAGATCAATTGTAACCCTTTTAACCATGAAACACCTAAAATCATACAAATAATTGAAAAAAAACAAAAATAAGACAAATATCATTTACCTTATCAAACACATGGGCATTTCCACGAGTCATTGAAACTGTTTCACTAAATACAAAAAAATTGATTTATAACTAGATTAGAAGACCTCTACCACCATACTCATAATTGGGGGAAGAAAAAAAATGTTATACCTCAATAACCATCAAGAGATGAATTCGAGAGTAAAATAATACATCATCCAAGCTCATCTCCATCAATGACCAATAAAACATGGTGTCATTTATTTGAAGAGAAACACCATTCATAGAATGTTAAAAAAACCACTATCACCACTATGCCGACAATAATTCAAAAGGAAACTTATATTATTTTTTAGGCCCACACAAAACAATTTACTATATAATCTTAAAATAAAGCTACATTGAATTTATATAGCGACTTTAATATTAAATAACAAGCCCAATATATTAAATTATTGTATTCATTCAAATATGAAAAAATGAAAAGAAAACAATTGATAAAGCCATTAATTCTTTAAATCACTCTTGTAATCACTACTCTCAAACTTGAATCAACCTTGTTAGGATGAGATACTAAAATAAAAATTACATAAAACATTTTAAAATCTTTAAAATATTCAAGAGAGATCAAAATGTGTGTGTGTTTGTGCACTCGCATGTGTGTGTTGTTCTTAGATATATTGTGCACATGTTGTTCTTAGACATATCAGAGCTGATATTGCAAATTTGCATGCACAAAGATACGATTTGTGTAATACAATGAATTTGACAAACTGGAACACTTCCCAAGGAGATAATAGAACTTTGACGCAAGTGTGTTGGTAGGAATGACAATGATTCCAAATACAAATAAGGTGAATAGATTAAAGAAATTGTTAAGGAAATAGACGTTGGAAGTGGCGTGATAACTTGACATAAAGTGTAAACATGTTGGTGCATGGAATAACAATGGATTTGCAATGATATTTAATTTGATATTTTCAAATTTTATGTTCTTGTAAGACATTCACATAAGGTTTAGAGATAAATATATGGGATTTCACAATAATCATCTAAATTTGAATGTGGAAAATGTGCACTCGAAATGATAAGAACCTCATCAATAAATTTAAAAGTGATCAAAGCAAAGAGTGCAAATCACTATGTATGCTCTATCTAAGTACAACATGGGCACTCTAGATCACGACACAAAACCTAAAATTGAATGGACAATACCATTCACCTAGTTTGGATATTCAATTCCTTCACTCCAATCGACGTTGCAAAACTTATAACTTACAAAATAAAATTTCTTCTCCTTACCCTTGATTGATAATAATATATGAAAGTGAAGGAAAAAAATGAATGCTTAGGAGTATGCATTGAGGGTTCATTGATTTTCTAAGTTTAGTCTAATTATCAATCCCCTAAAGAATAAGAAATATATCAAAAATAATAAATTTTCATAATTGAAAATAATTTATGTAATATACAAAATTCTAGGTCATGTGCCAAAAGAGCTACATGGTAAAGACTAGTTTTAGAGAATGATAAATGTTCTAATGATTGCTTTATCTATTCTAGAATATTCATGAGTGCTCAATAGAATCTTGTGAAATAGTGTTAGATAATTCCTCAAATGAACTATAATTCTCGAGTCCATCTTAGGACCTTATTGGTGATAGATTGAAATCCAAATGACTAAAATAAAAAAGAAAATGAAATAAACAAACATGTATACCTTAAATTCAATAGGGCCAAAAGGGTTGACAAGTAGGCCGAGTATTATCATGGGTTCTCTAAACAAACTCGAGAGCATCGAGGGACATAAAATGTGGCAAAAACAGACAAAAAGAGAGAGGAGAGAGAGGCCAAAAGAAAGAGCGGAAAAAAACATGACAAATGCACTAATAGTGCTTAATTCAACTCAATTATTGAAAAATGGATTGAAAATGCTAAAATCATGACATTTAAGGACTAATAAATGCCTAGGAAAATTTTAGGCATGTACATTTATCAAAAATTTGATGTGGGTGCTTGTAAATATATCAAAGTAGAAAAAATAGAGATGGATAGAAATTCTTGTATGCATCGAGTCTCAAAACATAATCCAATACATTTGGGATTCTACAAGATCATTCTTCTTTGTCTACCCATGCATGAGTAAACATCGAATAATAATATTTGATAAATTTTAAAGTTTTGAAATTGAATTACCTTAATCTAATGAGAAATATGTGAATACTAAGTAAAGTTAAATGCCTTCAACTTTGTCTAAATCCTTTACTCATATATAGACTTCCACATCTGGATAGAATATACATCAATGGAGCTTAAAATTAGGCACCTTATTAGTCATGGGTCTCCAATTACATCGTGGGGAATATGATAATGCGAGATGCCCCAAAATCATGTTAATGATTTATGATGAATTAGATATATGCCCCTTCCTCCTCCTCCTCCTCCTCCCCCCTACTTTTGAGATATGGGGTGAAAATGTGAAACTTATGTATCAAAAGAAAATATTTCATATAACATAATTAATATAACATGTAAAAATGATTGATAGATTATATAGATACATTTCCTTAAAAGTATATGAATTATGAATAAATTTTCATATATGGGGCCAAGAAATGTAACTTCATGAAAATTCTCTCCTTTTGGGCTCAAGATTTTTCCCATATGGGCTCACTCTATAAGGAGTATAGTGTTTGGTAACTGTTGCAAGGTATAGTTTTATAGAACATTTATAAGTAATGGATGTGTAATAAGGATCATAGAAACACAATGATAACACAATAAGGAACCCGTTGGGCACACAAATAAGGTATTATGATAGAAAACACATTAACTAGTTGATGATGCACATAACAAACACCTTTTAAACATGGAAATGAGTATATAGAGTATGTCAATCACCGGAAGACACATTAATGTTGTAGAATTCATATCATACATGTAATGAATCATAAAGTAAATACTTTAGGTACCCAAATTAATTAAATGTGGATCTAGAATAAGTGTCGCGCTTAGAATGTGTCCCAATAATCCACTTTTACCTTAATGTTGAAACCCATATCTCTCTTAGTCTTGCCTATTCTTCTCATTCTAACCACAAGAGTTATACATTCTCCATAATTTAGAGTATCCAATTCGTCATAGTTTTCTACCCTCAACACTTGTCATAAGATTTCATGAGAATGGGAATCAAATATTATCAAAAATAATATATTGACATCAAATGTCACACGTGAACCATTTAAAATACATATTCTATGATTAGAAGTTCAAAGAAATATTGACATGAAATAGTACAAGTAAGTGCCCTTATACACATTTGGTTGATGTATGAAATTTATATTATCCAATCTCTCAATCAACTTCCTCTACTAATCTATAGAATTAAATATATAAAATCCTTATGTTAGTGTTCCCATAAATTCAACACTATGTATATCTCCAAATGATTTACACATTTATGAGGTATACCAACTAATTCATATCATATTAAACAAATAAGATATGTATTCATCATTATTCCAACCTATTATAATGTATCATCTCATTGACTTTATCGAATGTGATGAATTCATTAGATTAGTCTATTTGATTTCTAATGTTATATCATTTGGTATATGCTAGATATGATCATTACTTTAAGCATGTTTTGTTTATCTTAGTGATTTGTATCAAATTATTTTTACTTCTATATTGTGCATATTTTGGCCATTATCTAGGAATAATGTGAAAATATTAAGTTAAAAAGAATGTACATAGAGTACCCATTGATTTAATTTAATTTGAATTAAATCTAATATTGCATATTAAATGATGTATAAATGATAAAGTATAGTAATGACACAAGAAAAAAAGCATGTAAAGTATAAAACCTAAGAAAGAGATAGAGAAAAGATGACTTAGTTGATATTCGCACAATCTAGAATTGATCTAGGCAAGGAGAAGTGATGAACAAGATGTAAACAACGTCATAATTGATCTCTATAAATTTTGAAACTCACAAAAATGACGGACAAGGAGCCCATGAAGGGCAGGGGTGCCCTGGGCATTGATGATTGGATTTGGGTTCCCGTGACCATGCAAAAGCTCGGATCTAGTTTCTTTTATTTTACTAGGGTTTCACATTTGCTTTCATTAATCTCTTCGATGTTTGCACTATGATCGACAAAAGTACCAGTAACCTACAAAAGAGAAGTTCACTGTGCAAGCCTCACAAACCACATCAAACCTAAAAAGAAAAAGTGTAGAATGGGGAGTTGGACTAACCCGATGGTCACCTCGAGAGTGAACTTATGACTAAACACTACATTACATCTCAGAATCCATATAGTTCTTGTGTGTGTGTGTGTGTGTGTGTGTGTGTGTATAAATGATGCCCTGTGGATGTGTGTGTTTGTGCAAGTTACACTTGATAGATATTGGGATGTAGCTAGAATGTAGAAATGTATAACATGTGTGAATGGAATAGAATAGACTTCCCCTTCCTATGTAGTGTATGCAGAGTTGATGCAACCCTTGTCCCTTAAATGGATGCTAGATGGATGCCTTTGTGATCTTTGTGCCTTTGGAATGCAAGCTTAGGTGATGATAGTAGTGCTTAGTGCTTGGTCCTTTATTTTGAAAGCATAAATATGTATTTATATGATTCCCTTGTTTGAATTTCATAATTGACAACTGGAAGGTCAATAAAAATATTCCCAAAAAATAAAAGAGACCTAAAAAGAGCGAGTAAGGTAAAAAAGGGCCAGAAGCTCCCAAAGGGGAGATGAGCATATGAGCATTACTGTTCTGATGTGACATTGGTGTATGAATCCATAAAAGATAAATCAGTTAAATTCTAAATGGTCTGTAGGATGTATAAGGCCAAATAGAAAATAAGAGACAAAGAAAAGAGGCCAAAGATAGTTGTCAAATATTAGTTTTATTTCTTAGGAATCATGTAAATGGTAGTATTCATTTTATGACCTAGAAATGTACCCAAATGCATGATTTTATGTCTACATTTTCCCCCACTTTATGTTGTTGAGTGAATACTTGATAATATAAAGTAGATAAGAGATGTGTACCTTAAATCATGTAGAGTGTGCAATGAATAGTGTGCCGAGTGGACAAGTGAAGCATGGAATGATGCAAAGTGAAGCGTGGAGAATAGGAAAGGAAAGTGACCCTAGGGGTGAAGTGTATGTGTTGTGTTGTACCTGTTGTTGTGTTTGTACTTGTTGTTGTAGGCTACTTCTTGTTGCGTATTAAGGATGAACCTATAAAAGAAGAGTGAAAGAGTAGTCAAAGTTCTGTATATGATAAATCAAAGAAAATGTGTATAAGTATGTAAAAGTAATAGTAAAGGAAAGTGTGCACCTGATGTAGAAGAGTGTAAAGGATAGAAAAATGTCCTAAAAATGTTGTGAAGAGTGATTTTTTTGGGTGATCTCATGCCAATAAAGAGTTTTTTGGGTGATCTCACACTAAGTGTGAGTTTTTTGGGTGATCTCACGCCAATGACAAGTTTTTTGGGTGATCTCATGTCAAAGAGAAAGTGTTAGGGTGGGAGTTCTAGTTTTATTCTCCTTCCATGACTCTTCCTCGATAAGCACCATTACTAAAAATGGTGTGTTATGATTTTTTCATGTTGTTATGATTATTTCAAATTAGTTCGAGTTGTACTAATTGAAGGAGATAGAATGCATTTTATGACTAAAGGACTATTCCTATAACTGTAGAACTACTCAAGGAAGGCTTCTATGAATTGTGCTGATATGAGAAGATGAATGTGTGTGCCCCTAAGACATTAGTGCCCAAGGGGAGACACAAGCACCCAGTGCTACTGTGTCGATGTCAGGGTGTCTGGTGTGTTTGTTTCATGTAAGGACCAAGTCGATTCAAATTGGGGCCATTTTGTGATGAGTTGTTTGTGTTATTCCTATAATGTGCAAATTTGCACTTTAGAAACCCAATGTGTATGCCCCCTCATTTTGGGTGCATGCAACAACTATAGGAGTGTGTGGGCCAAAATAGAGGACCTTATGTTGTGTTGTGTTGTATCCCTGTAGGGGATAGGGGATGTGCATGGTAGAAACAAAGGCACATGCAAACAAAGTGGATATTAATATGTGTTAGTAGAAAAAGTAACAAACATGTAATAGAAGAAAATGTAATCAAGAAAGTGTGTAAAAAAAGTAGACCATGAAAAGTGAATTTCATACATGGGACATTGCTCACAATGTCACAAGACAATCAGGAGCGAAAAGACCAAAATTATATAATGAGTATACAAGACATAGGGCATAGCCCACAAATAATAACATATGATGGAAGACAAGATCAATTAAAATGTGTTAGACAACCATGGAGGCATATATTTTTCCAAGGAAAACGCTACACGTGAATCACTCATTAACATGTTAGAAAGATAAAAATTATGTCAAGACATGTATGTATCAATGGAAAGTAATGTGATAGTAAGAATAGGAAGTAGTATATGATAAAATAATGACACATGTAATGTGTGAGAGTAAGAAAGATAGATTCACCTAGGAGCCTTGGTGGGACTGGAAAAGGATACAATGTCGAGCATCATTTTAGCATGTGAAAATATGTAAGATATCTTTACTTACTCCAAAAGACCAAGTGAGCATGCATGTGTGTATATAGAAAGATAATGACATACTGAGTATTTGACTAGCATAGTAAGAAAAGTGCATCATGTAAGTAGTATAAACAAGAAAGAGTAAGTGCAACCAAGATATGTAGATATAGTGTATGGGTGTGATGGAATGGTATGCAATGTTTGAATGTGATAGGAAAACATACCCCCAATGGATGTGTATGAGATGAGGTTCATTTATAAAAGACCCTTCAACAATCAAGAATGAACCATAGAACAAAGAGTGTGTCATTAGGAAATGGTTTGAGAAGGTGTGCTAGAAAGATAGATCATGATGCACAGATGGTGAAGAGTGAATTCGGTGAGGTTCATTTCAGGTTTAGACCCTCAACAGTCTAGTATAAACCTTAGAACTAGAGTGCATCATATGGTAATGATGTTACAATGCATGTATCAAGGGTTGAAAGTGTGAATAGAGAGTAGATGTGAAGAAAAAAAGCACAAAGTGTTGTAGTAGTCATTAAATAAAATTGAAAGTTGGGGGGTGGGAGAAAACATGATGCCCCCCCTAAGTGTATGATGTAGAGAAGGACCATACCATGGTGGAAAAGTTTGAAATGTGTCTTGTCCATCAATGTAAGGATTAGTTTGTCTGACAAAAATAATTGGATGCTTAATTAGAGGATGTTGGAGAGGGATCTTGAATGGTGGTGGCTTATTTGGGATTGATAACGCTATAGAAGACTTGAGAGGAGGAGGGGATGGACTGATTTTAGAGAGGTTGCTTAGTTGGAGTTGGTAATGCTATAGAAGGCTTGAGATGAGGAGGGGATGGATTGATTTTTAGAGGAGGTTGCATAGTTGGAATGGGTTGGATAGGAAGCTCTTGACTTGCAGTTGACTAAAGGAGGAACATTAGTAACTATAGAATGATTCTCATTAGACATGGAAATACCAGATTTAGGAGCCCATTGGGGTTTATCAATTAAAGATGTAGCAGGATGTTTTGAAGCAAATAAAATAAAACCCTGATGCTCAAGGTGTTTGATTCTTCATTTTAGAGCATAGAAATCATCGTCATGATGTCCATTAAGTATGTGATAATTAAAAATGGGAGACCAATGTATTTTGCAAGCCGATAAGGAGGATAATAATGAGTAGTTGGAAAGTTGATCAATTGGTGATTAAGGAGCTCAAGAAGAATATCATGTTGCTTAACATTTGGATCAAACTTGAGAGGCACATGGAGTGGTAAGACTTGGGGTTCACTTATATGAGCACATGTAGTAAGACATAGAAGTAGAATGAGATGTAGAAGGAGAACTAACATGGGCTTGAGAAGCATCCTTGAGATGTTGGATTTCAAATTTAAGAGATGTAATCATTGTTTCCATAACTTGAATTTTGTCTTGAAATAAACAATGTAAAACTTTAATTGAATATAAGATGGGTTGATTGGATGGAGGTTGAGGATTGATAGAGTCATTAGATAGATGATCGAAATGGAACTTACTTGAGTGGGTGGTGTATTGCGAGGGAGATACATAGTGTTTAGGGATTTTTGGAGAACATATTTGTAAGGTGGGTGCATTTGAAGTAAGTCATGCAAGGATATTAGAGGATTTTTAGGAGCCATGATAGAACCAAGAAGGAAACCCTAGGAAGAATGATGCAAATCATAATAAATGGAAATAGGAACCTTGATGCAACTAGGGTTTGGGACAAATTTGAGAGAATAGGTGAAAGAAAGATCCAAGTGTTTGATCAAGAGTTGGGGTTCACCAAATGATTTAATTTAATTTGAATTAAATTCAATATTGCAAAGTAATTGATGTACAAATGATAAAGTACAATAATGACACAAGAAAATAAGCATGTACAATATAAAACCCTAAGCAAGAGATAGAGAAAAGATGACTTAGTTGATATCCACACAATCTCAAATTGATCCAAGAAAGGAGAAGTGATGAACAAGATGAAAACAATGTCATACTTAATCTCTGTAAATTTTGAAACTCACAAACAATGACAGCCGGATAGGGGAACCCACATAAGGGCATGGTGCTTGGGTGCGATAGACTGGATCTAGTGCACTGTGACTATGCAAAATCTCTAGATTTAGTTTCGCTATGTCACTAGGGTTTTATAGTTGCTTTATGTTGATAGCCTAATGTTCACACTATGATCACTGAAAGTACCTGTAACCTAAAAAGATAAGTTCATCTGTATAATCCCAAAACCACATCAAACCTAAAAATGAAAATGCAAAATGGGGATTCAAACTAACCCCAACGATCACCCCAAGAGTGAACTTACATCGAGGTGCTGCAATACATCTCGAATCCATGTAGTTCTTATGTGTGTGTGTAGAAATTATGCCCTAGGATTCCCTTGTGCAAGATGCACTTGATAGCGGGTTGTAGCTAGAATGTAAAGATGTGTAACATGTGTGAATGGAATAGAAAAAGACTTCCCCTTCCTATACGTGTATGTATGTAGAGTTGATGCAGCCCTTGTCCCTTGAATGGATGCTATATGGATTCCTTTATTGCTATTTGTGCCTTTGAAATGCAATCTTAGGTGATGATAGTAGTGCTTAGTGTTTGGTCCTTTATTTTGAAAGTGTAACTATGTATTTATATGATTCCCTTGTTTGGATTTCATAATTGATAACTAGAATGCCAAACCATAAGTAAAAACCCAAAATATAAAAGATACCCAAAAAACGATTAAGGTAGAAAATGGGCGGGGAGCGCCAGAGGGGACATGAGCACCTAGACGATGTTGTCCTAAAGCAGCACGATGTTTGAAGCCATAAAAGATAAATCGGTTAAATTTTGACCTGGGTTGTTGGGTGTATAAAGCCAAATAGAAATCAAGAGACAAACAAAAGAGGCCAAAGATAGTTTTAACTATTATTCTTCTTGCTTAGGAATCATGTAAATGCTTTTAGGACCTATAAATGTACCCAAGTGCATGATTTTTTGTCTACACCCACACAATATCCAATCATATATTAGAGTCAACATGTTACTATTGACCATTATAACCATGCATTGCATATAATACCATACTTCTCCCTCATTGATAACTTACTGAGGATTATTGATTCAAACATGTTTTTATCGAATGAATTATAATTGATATCTAGGTCCCTAGTTTTATATGTAGTCAATTATACTTAGTTATGAACAACTAATTCTATAATATTTTAAAATATCTTTTGGTATCTCATAATTTGTTTCTATATATTCCAATATTTTACAATTAAATTAGATCTCACACACACATGTGCACACGTGCACACACACACACACACACACACACAC
This sequence comes from Taxus wallichiana var. yunnanensis, assembly GCA_018340775.1. Lineage (NCBI taxonomy): Eukaryota > Viridiplantae > Streptophyta > Pinopsida > Cupressales > Taxaceae > Taxus > Taxus wallichiana. Next base: position 765,797,121 of record CM031244.1, read on the forward strand.
ACACACACACACACAAACACACACACACACACACACACAGACACACACACACACACACACACACACTTTGTAGTGCCCACATTTTTATAGCTCCAGCTTATCTCTGTTGGTTCCTTTATTTCTAGACATGTTTTGATTGAGACTCGATAGACGTTGGACATTTTGCTATGATATTTTATTCTCTTGGACATTATGGCATTTTGGGCGCATAGCGCCAATGGATTAGATTCATATCTTTGATATATTTCGTATGATGTGATGACACTAACATGGTTATATGATAGACTTATCGGTTAGATGTTAGTCTCTTGTGGTTAATTTGATTGATGATATAGTGTTTTGGATTTAATGATGGTGATTTTCATGCTAACCTAAGTATATGTCGTTGCAATTTTAATTGTGGATGATTCATGGCAAACTATGTGGATAATTGTATGCATTGCACTATCAATTGTAAATTATGTTCGGACATTATAAGTTTGATTGAGATTGTGATGTATAGATGATGTTTATTATATTGACAAAAAGTGCGGTTAACGTGTGCAATGAGTGTGAGTGAGGTATAGAGAGCATGGGTTTCGTGGCAGCTACGCATTGTAAGCGGCCCACGGGCTGAGTCCTAACCATGCTAAATGTTTGAGGCCTTAGATTAGATGTATTTAATTGGGCACCATGGGTGAACCCCTCAATTGTAATGTAATTATGTCTTGTAAAATTAATTAGGTTTAGGATGTGTTTGTATTAAGTAAACTAGCTTAGGGGTTAATAATCTTATCTTAAGTTAAGTGTTAGTTTTGGGAAGTGTGTGTGTGTTGGTAGAAGGGATTGGGGACCACATGTGAACCTTGGGTGAACCCCACACCCTCTACCCTTGTGCCCAAGCATGCCAAACCCGAAATTGGGTTATTTTGGGTAATTTTAGGGACCCCTTTTGAGTTTGGGGGTTCCCTTAGCATAAAAATGGGCCCTTGGACCCTACCTAATAGGTAGGGGGACCTATTTCCAAGGTTTGGAGGGAGTTTCCCTCCCATTTAGCCCTCTTTAGTCACCATCCATGTAAGATGGTTGGATTGTGTGAAATTGTTAAAAGTTGCTCCACTTTGTTTTATTTTAGTTTTTAGTATTTTGGGTGAAAAGGGATAAAAGGTGAGTTTACTCTTTCTTATTTTGTTTTTGGAATCTTTGACTCTTGTGAGGAGAGGGGTGACACTTGTCACTTTCCCATTGGTGAGGAAACTTTTGGGATTTTCTTTTTATTCTTTCTCATGTGGGAAGAATGGGTCTTCTTGGTTCATTTTTTTGGAGCACTTGGAGAATTTTGGGAGCTTGGAAGGGAGCTTGGACAAAGGGGAAAAGCTTAGAGTTTTGGAAAGCTTATTAGAGGTAGGGTTCTTATCATTTTTCCTTCTTAGTTTTGTTATCTTGTAAACTATGCTTGATAAATAAAATAGTGTGTGAAATGTTGTATGGTGAATGTGGTTGTTTGCTTGTCTTGTTATTTCTTTTGTTTTCTCTCCACCATCATGTGGAATGATGGTTTTTGGAGAATGTAGGGGAAGAGAGAGGGATTTCCCTCTCAAACCTCATGGTTGTTGGTCAAGCCATGAAGGTCCCTTCTCATCCCCTCATATGGTTTGAGGTGGGAGAAAGGTTCATATGGCTTGATCCTTTCCCCATTCTTGGTGAGGAAACCCATGTGGGTTTGAAAATCCTCCCAAGAAGGATTTTTATAGTATAAGGAGGAATAAGGAGGATGTATGATTAGGAGGTATAAGGAGCTTTGTATATATATATTTATTGGTGCTCCTATGGTTGGACACCTTGATTTGGGCATCCTTCTTCCTCTCTTCCCCCTTGTGAGGTTGACTTTGTTCTCCTCTTGTTGTGGTTTTCATTGTGTAATAGGTCTAGGTGGATGATTGATCTTATGTTTTTCTTGTTGTGTGTGTGTAAATCCCCATTACTTGTGCACATTGTGGAAGCTAGTTCCTCTCTCCCATGGGCTTGGGGGAGGCTAGCATGACTTTAACCATGGAAAGGCATGTGATGATGCCTATTGGTTGGGTGGTAAACAAGCCATGATTCTTGTAGGAGCATTGGTGTTGGAGCTCAAGTTGGAGATAGTTGAAGCCTCTTGCCATCTTGGTCATCATCTTCTTTGTGGGCATTGCCTTCACTTGTAAATAAATGTGGCTTTGTAAACCGTCATACTTTTGTAAAGATCCATTTTTATTGCACTTATTGTTCCTTGAAAACATTGGTCATCACTAAGAAGTTTCCATTTTGTAGTTGCAAGCATCTTGTAAAATGGTCATTTGAATTTATATTGAAGCCAAGAACCTTTTTATTTCAATGCATACTTTTGGAAAGATTTGTTATATAGAATATATGAAATATAGATATGCATTATATATAAGAAAACAAGTGTAGTGTGCTTTTTAGTTCAAAAAAAAAATATGGCATTACCACACACACACACACACACACACACACACATCTAGCTTATGTGTCCAAATATGTATATATTAACATGGCCTCTTATGTACCAAATGTAAATATATACATACATACATGAAAAATATGTCTACTACACTTTGTAGTAGGATGAGAATCAAATCCTTGGTTGTACTCGAAACCCTTAATTTATAAAAAATGAAAGTACACATTAGATAAATATTTAAAAAATAATTATAACATGAGATAAATATTTAACATTTTAAAATAATTTAACAAATTTTGCAACTATGGTATTACCTCAATATCTCTCTATGGGAGATTGTGATGAGGATCAACACTATGCACGAATCTCTATCTATTAGATCCTTATGTGAAAAAACCACAATTCAAATGTAATACATTAAAATATATTGTATATGTGTGTAAGAAGGTGATAACCAACATTTTTAAATTAAACATTGATTGTACACTTTTAGAGTTTTGTTTATTTAAAATAAATGTATAAGCACCTCTACCAAAAATGTCTCAGATTACCCTTGATGCCACCATCAATGGTCTAACTATACATAATCTATAGGTAATGGAATAGGGAAGTTGTGTTAATCGACCCGATAGTGATAGCATCAAGATTAAGTGTCAACATCTCTAAACCTAGTAGATTTAAAAATTATGAAAATGTCATGTATGCATGATCAATGAGTTGGGACACTGCAACCCTGCTCATCTATGTTAATAGGTGGCATAGGCTAAATACACTATATATACTTGTAATATTTCATGTTAGTTGGATTTTGTAAATAAACATATAAACAATTGGATCTTCCTCATTAAAATAGATTAATAATTCTAGAGTATGTAATGAATTACCATATTAATTTAATATATTTTTAATTTGTACATAACACTTTGTAGAAGGATAATGAACATCTAGTGTATACGTAGTAGCAAAAGTTGGACCCTTTTTAGGTGTTAGGATAATCTTCCTTTGAGATTGAATAGATGAATCACTACACATAGTACTCTCTACTCCAAATAATGTAGAGCACTTGACGTAGGAATATTGTGGTTCTTTGTTGCCATCTCATATAATTGTAGGATGTTTCCAGCCATAATGTGTGAAAATTGACTCAACTGAGTAACATTGGTCACAAAATTACCTTTTTTGGGGATATCAAATACACATAACATACAAGTCACTACATAAGTGACTATTATTGATCCATATGTCATGTCCATCCTGCGTTGGTAAAACTTCCTAACCCGATATGAGGATATGAACTATGTCTTGTGGGAAATTCTACTAAGACCCTAAATTTTCCCCTCATGGGTACTTTGTATCAATGGGGAAACTACATCCTAAAACTTTGGAATAAAGGGTCTTAACCTCTCCACTAACTATTTGACATTAGGAGTTAATACAACTCCCTCAAGTTAATATGAAGCCCTAGTACTAATTTTACCCATTGTTGCCTAAGATAGTAAGAGAATCTAAATAAGTTCACCCCAAGATTTAGGTGAACCTCAACATATAAAATCATGATAAAATAGAGGGGTAACTAGTCATTATTAGGAAATTATCCTTGAGAGGCCACACACTTGGGATATATTAGAGGAGCGGTAAGATGACACGTACATTTATTTGCATTTTAGCCCTTATTTTTGGATTTCCTTGCATAAATGGTCCAATAGGAACTTATGACTACTTTCTTATCCTAAATCAATGTGAAAACCTCTGTATACCTAATATATCTAGTAACACCCAATTTTAACTCACCCATAAACTTCTAAAATGTGGTAGGATCAAAGAATTAAAGGTTTTAAAGTTGGTTTGTATATTTTACACCCTCATTATTATTGAATGTATAATAAGATTAGTGATTTAGATGCACTAAGGATGTAAAGGGTAAGCATATGGGGTTATTTTAATTAATTAAATTCCAACATTAATCATACAATATCATAACAGTGCATTCATGCTTACACGATATAATAAAAGCTCAAAACATGAGAGGATCAAGTGCATTTAACTACTTATATATGGTTATGGGGAGTTTTAGATGTGTAAACACACGAGGGGTTTATTGGCTAGGCAATATCCTAGCATGTGGGTTCATATCGAGGTAAATAAAATTAATAAAATTAAAGTCAATATATCGATATACATAAGGGGGTGAAAGGGTTTAATTTATTAATATTTTGAATTAGGTATTGGGGGTAGGTTAGAGAGGTGGGCCAAAGGAAAGAGAGGTTTAATTTTAATATAAAACTAAAATATTTGAACCCTAGTTTTTAAAAGTAAATACCTTAAAATTGCAAAAGGAGTGTGATCATAAATTAAATTATAATCACTTTTTTAATAAATAAATTTCAATTAAGAGATTCTTAACCAAGAAATAATAAGATGGTAGAAAACTAGGATTGAGTATGCTTTTCAACACAAGTGATATTATTTCACCATCTTAATTATTTGAAGAACTATTGATAAATGATTAAAGCTTAACATTTATAAGGTGATTGGTAATAGGTCTTCAATGACTTCAAACTATCTTTTGAGAGGAAATGCATATTAAAAAAAATGAGTGAGAATTATGATATATTTTCTGTTTAATATATTAGGGTAGAAATAAAAAGGGTAAATAAAATTGTAATTGAAAAATGGGTAAGTAAGGTACATGGAAAAATAGGGGTATTTTCATTCTAATAATATAACAGGAGAGGGTATTATCAATTGAATAATTAGAGGTAAAACTACAATTAAGGGTATTATTTAATACCCTTTGAACACACGTGTTATATACCATACTTTCTTAAGTGAACCCCCATGTGTAAATAACTAGAAATGGGAATATGGATTTGATAATGCCTCGTAATTAGAATGTAGAATGAAAACTAAGATTTATCAAGATTGTACAATTGTACCAAGACCATGCATATGGTTTTACACCTCTTGTACGATTTTGGATCTACTTTGAATATGATTTTGTAAATTTTTTGGGAGGGATTCCTATTTTGAAATGTTTCACTATCAAAACCTAATTTTTGGTCATTTTTGAAGCATTTTGAATAAGATCTCAAACCCTAGCCATGGGTGGGATACCCTACAAAATAACTATTAGTTGGGTTGTGGGCACCCATTATACACCACTTGCGCATTGGGACTACTATGAAGAGGCCTCAAACCACATGTATTTCTCCACTTAACATGTGATATTTGAATGAATGCAACTATACTTTTCCAATTGAATCTCTTTAAAAATGCTTGAATTGAGTTTGGTTATTCTTGAAATAATTCTTTATTTATTCTCAAGAAAATCTCTATTAGCTACTTCAATTGGTGCCTATTTACTCCTTAAGTATATATACATATAATTTTTTCAAATTTTATTGCACCATAATAAAATATTCAAATTAATCCTATTCATTTTAGTGTACCATAATAAAATATTCAAATTAACCCTACTCATTTTAGTGCACCGTGATAAAAAAATATTCAAACTACATTAAGGGGATCTCTGAAAAATTAGCAAAAATCATGAGAAGAGTTGGTATACAAAATGCTTTCAACCCTCATAACACTCTTTGCACCTCTCTAGATTCCACAAAAGATCCTTTGGATCCTAAGTTACGACTTTATTTAGTTCCTAATTCCCATGGCATGCCCTATGTGGGTGAAACAAGTAGGTCTCTCCAAACCAGATCGAAAGAAAACACGAGAAATTCATTGCTCCCGACCGTAAAATTCCACTTTATTTGAACATTCCCTTGTCACCAAACACCAAATATGTATTGACATGAAAAGAAGAGGATTAATGGAAAAGTAAGATGAGAGAAACTATTGAAATTGAAAAAAGCGAGACTCATTTAAATTAGGGATAATGGGATTGGTATTGGTAGTTCTTGGCAACCAATAATGAATCAATGAAAGATGTGTGACAATTGACATTTAAGCTCAAGTCACTAACTTTGTGATTTATTAATCAATGTTAATTAAATTATTTGTTAATGTGATTAATTAATCATTATATTAGCATTAGTGACTATGTTTTTACATTTTACGTCTTGATAAATATTTTTATTTTTAAGGTAGTCACTATTGCTGTTATTCCTTGGAGTTGTTTTCAAATTTCCTTCTTCCTAAAGATGGGTACACATAATGTGCCCAAACGTCGGATTTAGTTTTACATAACATCAATTCTTAGTCTACTCTTGTTGTGATCTCCACATTTCACACAATCTTTCAATCAACCTTTTTCTTGACCAATAGTTCCACTTCTATTTTAAGAATTGTGTGCACGATGAATCATGCACTATGAATGCATTATCCTCTCCTTGTTCTTGAACTTGTTGTTTCATTTATTGAAACACACATTCTCTTGTTATTATTGGCTCTTGCACGTGCAAAGACAATTATAAATTATGTATGCCATAATTAGACTAAGTCCACAACTGTTCTCATCTATAAGACAATCCTTAAATTTAACACACACTGTTATAAGAAATTATAATAGTAATAATAGCAATCATAGGGCAAGAAAGTTCAAGCCAAGGTCTTGTGAAGGTAGTTTTAGATCATTGCCAAGCAAGAAACTAATTTGGTGTATATGACCCCACCTTTTCCACAAGGAATTGTTTTCCATTTACCTTATATGTTCAATCAAAGAGGTGTACAACCCTACCTTATTCTGGTCCAAACATGAGATCTCCAATATGGAGTACATAAGACTTCACCATCAAGCCTACTTAAGGCTTATGAACGTGCTTTGAAATGCAATACCTTGGGATTCAAAAGGTGGATGTTACAAAAACTAAGTGGACTAGCTAAAAACACATCAACTCATCCACGGACTCAGCATTATTGTCATGACACATAAATTTCCTTATCATATGACCCACATAATTGAATTAAATTTTTCCTAATACAAATAAACAACATGTTTATTTTTCATCCTAAATATAAATCAGGATCATCGAAAAATGCCCGTCCTTGCATAGGTTTACCCCAAAGAAATTGAAGTGATTTCTTTGTCTCTCAGTCCATAACAGATGTCCTCATGAAATACATTCTTAGCAACTTGTTTGACGACTTTGTTCACTGAAATTGGTTTCTTTGCACCAGATCGCTGACCTTTTACCAATTTCATGTGCAGCTCATCGATTTCAAGATCAAACAGATATATGTGCTTGTTCATCGAAATTTTTCCAAGTACTTAATTTGCCACATCTTCAATTCCATATTTATACGAAAATCAGCCTGGACCATTGGATTACCACAAGTACCTAGCAATATGGCCAGCTTCTCAATAAAGCCTACACTCTTTTCAATGCTCCATGTGGTGCATCCAAATATCTATATAAAGAATTAGGACATCAACCTCAAAATATGTAAAAGTAAGGATTTGAGATGCCACTATATCTGCACAAACTGCTTTTGGTGGAAGGGCATCACAGAAAAAACTTAGGTTCATGTTCATGCCAAAGATTGAAATGCTCCGCCATTTGTGTGTTTCATAATTACCGTGTTCGAAAAGGTCAATGCGAATGAAAGTGTAAAAAGCTTGTAAGTTAGAGATTTCAACAAAATTTCAGATTCAGTTCAAAAATATATAAACAATCAAAATTATGATTCTATATTTATAATAATGTATTTCATTTCTATCAATTATTGTAATATTTAATATATTGACTATAATTTATTTTTATCGCAAAACATCAAAAAATTGCCACATCAATGGGGTTAAAATGGGTCCCCACCAAAGAAAACATTTGGATGAAGCCCAGAAAAACTCAAAAAAAAAATCTATTATGTTCGAAATATTTAGATAATATGATCGAGTTCAAGATTATGTATCAGCTCCATCGGATTAAAATTGTAGGGCGCCAATATGCTAAGAGATTTGCATTTATAACATAAAATACTACCTATGGATTTCCAATCCTATCAATGAAACTATTTCAGATATACCTCTCTATAGAAACCTTACAATATAGACAAAAGGAACCAACATAGATCAAAAGCTTGTGGGACCTTGCCTATCTCCCAAAGCAATGAACTGACAGTCACTTGCTCTCAACTCCAATTCACAAATCAGTGCAATCAGCAATGTCTTATGCTAGTTTGTCCTTGACACAGAGCTTTCCCAAGCACTCTTGTGACATCTTTTGTATGACATGCCCTGCCTTACCTAGGGAAACCAAGACCATATTCAAGGGACAATCAACTTAAATCACAAAAGAAAACTTGGATGGTAGAGGAGGAAAAGGTCCATACAACTCAAGTACACTGAACAAAATTCACAAGTTTGTCAATGGTGTGCTTACGGACTTCCACCTTAGCATCACATATTGATACCCATGAATGCATAGTTATCATGTAGTGATGTAGGAGCATCCAAGGTCCAGGACAATCCCGCATAATTAGGTTTAGGTGTGCGCAAGGTTGGAGAGCACGGGAATTGAGAAAGGAAGCACAATAGAGTAAAAGGGTGATTGCGCGGAAGTGCGCAAGGATTTCACGCAATGGCAATCAGTGAGGAGCGCGGTGCACGTGGAGTGCGCTTGATGAAGAGGGCATGCGATAGTGCATGAAGGGTTGGTGAAGCACGAGTAAATGAGCACGTAACGGTTTTGCGGAGTAGGTGTAGTAGAATAATGTACAATGGTGCGCATAGGAATTTTCAGAGCACGAAGCAGTTTGGCCCAGCCTAGTTGATTGGAAGCACACGAGAGATTGCAAAGGAGTTATGTGCGATGGTAAAGAGTACATAGAAGGGATAGGATTTCATGCAATGACAATAAGCAAGGAGCACGGTGCATGTCAAGTGGATAGTAGAAGAGGGCACTTAATAGTGCACAGAAGGTTTGGCGAAGCGCGGAGTAACAAAGCGTGTAAACGTTTTACGGAGTAGGCATGGAAGAATAATGTACGGTGGTGCGCATATGAGTTTTGGGAGCATAGTAGGAGTTTGGCCCACCTAGTTGACTAGAAGCACGAGAGATTGCAAAGGAGTTGTGCGTAGTGGAAAAGAGTACACAAGCGGCGTAGGAGATTGAATGAGGGATTGTGCAATAGCTTGGATTGCGGAGAAGGCACACAAAATTTTTGGATAAGGCCCAAAAGCCCAAGGAAAGTGCGCAAGAAAATAGACACACAATGGAAAACAACCCAAGGCGAGAGAAGGGTGAAAGCGAAGGAAAGATGAAGGGAAGGATTACTTGGAGAATGATAGTCATGGTGGGTCCAAGTTCACAAGTGCACTTTGAGGGATGGACGCCGACGAAGGTGAGATGCTTGTGATGAATAAGCAAGAAAGGGAAAATGTGCAAAGGATGGTAGGGAAAAGAGCAAAAAGAAGAGTCGCAATGTGAGAAAGGTGACAAAGGGAAAGAGAAGAAGGCAAAGAGAAAGGAAGTGTGCACAAAGTGAATGCACAAAGGAAGGGGACCCGAGAGATGAAAAGGGAAAATAAGAAGAAAAGTCCCTAATTTTTTTTGGGGAGGTGGATGCACAAAGGTGAGCACAAACTTGCAAGAGAAAAGGCTCAGCTGAGAGAATCCTTAGGTGGAGGTGGACGGTTCAAGGCGAATGGAGCCTCGCATGATGGTATAAGGAAAGCACGAACTAGCAAAGGATTAAGAAGAGATAACCATTTGGAGGAGGAGGTCGGACAATGGTGAGATGGAGCTCACCTTGAAGTACACAAGATAGTGCAAGCGAGTCACGGGAAGTAAACGAAGGATTGGAAGAGGCAGAAAGAAGAATCAAGGCCAAAACAAGGCTCGAGAGGATGAAGGAGTTGAAACTATCAACCTCGGTAGTTTGAAGGTTGGTTACCACTCACTCGGTTTACTTGAGTTGGAACTCAAGTTAAGTACCTCAGGTGTTTGATGCGAGAAGCATCCAAGGTTGGAGACCACGGCAATGGAGAAGGGAAGCATAGCAGAGTAAAAGGGTGATTGCGCGGAAGTGTGCAAGAACTTTGCATAATGACAATCAGCAAGGAGCATAGTGCGCATGGAGTGTGTAGTAGAAGAGGGTGTGCAATAGTGTGCAAAGGTTTAGTGAACCGCGGAGTATAAAAGCGCATAAAGGTTTTACGGAGTAGGCGAGGAAGAATAATGCGCGGTGGTGCGCCTAGGAATTTTGGGAGCACGGTGGCGAAAAGAGTGCATAGGAGACTAAATGAAGGATTGCGTAATAGATTAGATTGCGGAGATAAGATAAGATAAGATAAATTTATTAAATGTCCAACAAATGACCACAAAGTAGGTCAATGGAGCTTGATACAAATGTGTGAAGCATGTAGCGGAGGACAAAGAGGGTCTAGAAACAATCAAGAGAGAGAAGGAAAGAGGGGGAGGGAGGAGCGGGTGAGAAGAGGGCCCGAGAGAAAGCCTACTAAGAGCAGCGAAGTCAAAGAAAGTGGAGGAAGAAAGGGAAGGAGAATAGGAGGAGAGGAGGACCCTCAACAAGCCTGCAAAAGCCATTTGGAAGAAGTTAGTGATGTCTTTGGAGTCCGGGACTAGAAGTGTGATGAACCGGGGTGCTAATATGTTTGGAGGAGGAGAGAGCTTTCGCGTGCACCTAGTGGACCTCGGAAGCACTGCGTGGGAGGAAGGTCCCGAACCGGTGAGCATCCGAGCCTCGAGCAGATCTAGTGGGGTAGTCATGAGTGGCATCTCTTTCTCGCTTAGTGCCTCTACCAGGGGATAACACTATGAAAAAGGAAGTGATCAGCTACGTAGTCCCCTACAGTAGGGGGTTGGAGGGTCTCACACCGAAGCGAGAGAACCTCCACGAAGATAAAGAGTAAGGCATCTCTGATCATGATATCTAAAGAAGTCGGTGAAAGTTGGGCGCTCTTTGAACAGACAATGGAATCTACCTCTGATCTCGTAGTAGATGGGGCAGCGGAAAATGAAGTGCTCTTCCGTTTCGATCTCCTGGAGGGAGCAGAGCTAACAAATCCGATCGGAGCGATCCATATGATGAATTTTTGGAGAAGATGCGCGGAATTTTTGGATAGAGGAGACCAATTCGCGAATATGGAGAATGCACGATGTTGAGAAGCGTGACACTGTGTAGAAGGATCACGTGAGGAGCTCGTGGAGTGTCTATCTACCAAGTTAATCAATGTTTCCGAGTTAAGAATCAAGCCTGTGTCAGTATCAATACAAAGGAATATCTCGCCAAGCTGGATGGTTTAGGGAGCTCGTCAAAGGTTTGCATTTTGCCTCAATACATGGATACAATACAATTCCAAAAACCATTCTAATCCACCACAATGATAAACATTGATCTACACGGATCTATCAAACCACAAATGTAGATCCAAAAACCTGATATCTAAAAATATTCAAAAGAGGAGTTACATTCGGGGGAAAAGACTATGGTTACGCTTGAAGATAAATTTTCATCATTGTTCTTCTATTTCATCATGCAAATCTGCAAAAACCCAAAATTTATCATATTCGACTGTAACAAAAATATATCATGTTTACAATCATTCCTAGCATTTTAAGACATTCTAGACTCAAATTTGAGGTCTGAATTACTCCAAAATGTTGCAGGAAAAAGTTAACCTACAAGAGTGTTCACCTGAACACACAAAACACCCAAAAAGGCTAAACTCACCTAATTCTAAGCATGAAGACAATGAACATAATGGATGAATTAGTGCGGAAAGAGTGAACATAATGGAGATGAGAAGGCGATGCAAATGAATGATGCCTGTCAAACGGATTCACACGAGGTCCGTTCTCTACTACATCGTCGGCAGTTGCGAGGATGAACTAACCAATAATTGGGTTTGCACAAAGTCCACTCTACATATCCATTGCTTCCACGTTTTGACAAAACTACAAATGGATGGCATATAGACAAAGGAAAATAGGTTTGCACAAGGTCCACTCTGTGTGCTCATTACCATTGCCTACTGTGACAAAATGAAACAAGGATGGAGTGAAGCTCAGAGAGGCCTCTTTAGAGAATCGCTCTGATACCAAATGTTGGGGTTGCCCCCTTCACCTAAAGAGAACATACACTCAAGGTTTGATACATTCAACATTTTATTCCACTACATAACTTGGTTACATTTATAGTGGAACTATCTCTTACAAACTAGGAGATCTTCCTCATCCTAATCTCTACAATATCTCCCTAAATCACTCAACCTATTCCCTAAATCACTCCTAATCTCTACAAACTCCTATTTCTATGTGATTATTACTCACATAATAATCACTTACATTATTTTCTCCACTTATTATTTTCCCACAAATATTAATAACTAAATATTACAATGTAGAGCACCTAAGTCCTAAACACCCATGTGAGGACTAATTCCTAACATCAAACACTACAAATGTTCCTTTGGTGGGTATGAAGTTGTGTATCTTAGGCATATCGTCTTTGCAGTAGGAGTCAGTGTCAACCCTGAGAAAATTGATGCCATGAACAATTGGCCAAAGCCCAAGACACTCAAAAGCCTTTGGTGATTTTTGAGTCTCGTCGGATACTACATAAAAATTGTTAAGGACTCTAGAAAATCTCTGCTCCATAAATTGTCATGTTCAAAGCGAATACTTTTTCTTGGACAGAAACAATCAAACATGCCTTTATGTACTAAAACAAGTTGTGTACTACACTTGTTTTAGTAATGTTAAATTTCTCTAAGACATTCATTATTGAAAGTGATGCATGTGTTAATGGACTCAGTGTTATCCTCATGCAAGAAGATCGACCCACCACCTTTCTAGCAAGGCCCTCGCTAGGAAAAATTTGATATGTTCTACCTATGAAAAGGAGATGCTAGCCATATTGCATGCGATCAACAAATGGCAGCCATACCCAGTAGGACAACATATTTGCATCAAAATAGACCATCACAGTTTCAAATACTTCTTGAAGCAAAGAGTATCCTCACCAAATGAACATAAATGAGTGACCAAATTGATGGGATATGATTATAAAACACCTATAAGAATGGAAAGGAGAACGTGGGCGCATATGCCCTCTCCCATAAGTATGAAGACCATGCATCACTTTGTGCTTTACTAGTACCTCAAACTGAATGGATGGAAATAATCCAATATGGATGTCAATAAGACACTTAAACATGACTCCTCATCCACCAATTGTCTTTTGATCTTACCTCATCAACCAACTACTCTTGGGATAAACAATACTTATAGTACAAACGATGTGGTTTTATTTCCCGAGATCGGCCCTACGCAACAAGATTATCCTCAAACTACATGCATCACCCTCAGTCAGTCATTTAGGATTTTCAAAAACATATGAGCGGGTTCGCAAAAATTTATTTTGGTAAGGCATTAAACACAAAGTAGAGAAATTTGTCAAAGAAAGTGATACTTGTCAGTGTCACAAGGGCAAAATGGTGGCAACTCTAGGCTTTCTACAACCACTACCCATTCCAACAAGGATTTGGACTGATATTTCTATGGATCTCATTGAGGGCCTTCCAAAATTTGGGAGCAAATAAGTCATCCTCTGGTGAATCGCCTCTCCAAATACTCCCATTTATGTGTGTTGGCCCATCCCTAAACCTCTTTGACCATCACCCAAACCTTGACCAATTTTTCCGCAGGAATGCAAATGCTTGGAAACATATCTTCGATGTTTTCCTCCAATCGGCAACATCATTTTGGTCAGTGGTTACCCCATGTTGAATGATGGTATAACACCATGTATCACATGGCCATCAAAATTTCTCCATAAGAAGCAATCGATGGCTAGAAGCCACCATCTCTTCTACCTCACCCTCAAGCAATTCTACGGCACATGCAGTGACACCACTCTCAATGTACACGATAATGTTCTTCATGCTCTCTGGGAAAATCTCAAACTAGCCCAAAAACGCATGAAACAACAAGCGATCAGCACCTTCCAACCAAGCAATATAAATTTCCTCCTATTCTGACCTTATAAGTAGTTCTCCTTGAAGATGAAAGATCGCCAAAAAATTTCCCTTAGTTCTATGGTTTACAAAGTCCTTCATAAGATCAGTTTGGTTGTCTACAAGTTGGACTGCCACCTTCTTGAATTCATCACGGTTTTTCATGCCTCATGTTTGGAGAAAGACCTTGGCCAACATGTCACTGACTTAGAGCATGAGTGCCTCCTGAGTTTGATGCCAAAGGATCACTCATTCTCCAAACCGAAGCTATACTCAATAAGCGCTAACACCAACTTCGAATCCATTCCATCATGGAGACTCTAGTCCAATGGCAAGGAACGCAACCGGAAGATGCAACTTGGGAACCACTTGCCCAAATTCAGCCAGTTTCCTAATCTTACGCTTTGAGGGCAAATCTTTTTTAAGGGGGAGGGCATATTAGGACCCCTTCATCCTAACTTCCTTCTTTATAGACTTTGTTATTAATAAAAACTACAGATGCATATGCTCTGTGAGTCGTCCCTTGAGCTATTTCAAATAATCCCACATGCATGGGAAGTAGTAGTTGGCTAGAGTAGAATTAGTATAAATGTGGTGCATGGGTTAGTGTAAAGGCATCCACAAATTATATTGCATTGAGCTTGCTCAAAGGAGGTTGCCCCCTCGATGTGGGTGACATGATGAATCTAGAAGTCTCTCTTTCAAATCTAAAACATCATGGAAATGCATAATAATAACGATGTTGTAAATGCATTCTAATCTCTTTAATGCCATATGGTTTACCTTTTATTTCATTTTCACAGCATATTTCCTCTATATTTCGGTATTGGCTTATTAGTCATTTTGCAAGGTCTATCACAAAAATACAAAATCGTCAAGCAAATTCATCGGTAACAAAGAATTCTCAAAAACATATCTCAAGCTGAAATAAATAATCTAGCACCTTGACATACATTAACATTGAATAACAGAATTACTACAAGTAAATCAAAATGTACTAGTAAAGGGCATTATGGTTTCTATGAATAAATAAAAAAGAAAAGACACTAATTGAATACATTGTTTAATATCTAACATGTTTTATGTGCAGCAAAATAACAAGCCTTATATTCATGCAATTTTATGTTATTGAAAGCACAACCCACCTTTTGAAGCAACCCAAAGAAAAAAAGGCTGACCAGACTGTTCAACCCATCCATCCCCATCTTTAGCTTGATGATAATCTTGGCAGTCCTAATAATACAAAAGCAATTCTTGGTGGCCAAATACAGAAGAAATAGATTCATATACTTGGTTCTACTTCAAAATGATTATCAAGTTAAAATAATCTATCACGTTTAAACTTTAAACCAAAAGGACCTTCAGGCACAAATTAATGTCCAATACAATCAAGAAAGAAAACCTGGCACCATCTTGCGCGTGCTTTGGCTCTTTCAGTATGTATCCAGATGTGTGAACTACTGCATTTCTTGCAAGCTATTCTCCTCGACTCTGCATGTAGATCCTCAACATTATCCTCAGAAATAATGAACCCATACTCAGAAGTGCCATACCTGCCATTCTGAAAAATCATATTTGGTTGGTATATAGATGCAGCAATCTGATAATTACATTCTCACTAGAAATCGGTAAACTACAAAGTCAATACTTCCATCAATTCATGCAGGGAGTAAAATAAAAGATTGTTAAGAGCAATGCCTAAATAGGAAAAAAGAAAACTACATTCTGAGGAACACTCGACATTCATTTCGCAAACCCTTATTCCTCTTCTCACTGACCACAAGACGAGCAAAAAATAATGTAGGAACGGATGCACACCTTAGAAAGAGTACAATCACAAAAGATCTGAAACTTTTGCATCCTTCATAATATTTTGCAAACACTCATTACCACATTTACTGATTACCATAACAAACAAAAAACATTATAGCTTTAGGGTGGGACCCACACCTAATAGAAAAGGCAAACTTAAGGAATGAAATTTCCATGTGACTTCTAATATTTAAATTATTCATAATGTACTCTCTCTTGCTCAAGACATGCTACAAACGTCTGATTTTCACTGGTCTCCTATTAAAGTTTCCCGCATTCTTCTTCATCATCTCCATGCTTCTTTGAGGGAACCATACCTTGCAGGACTATTTGTGCTTAGCTCTTATGGTTCATGTTTAACCTCTTTAGGGTATGTTCTTGTTATGTAACATTTTATTAGTTTTATATAAGTGGTGTTTTTCATTGTGAAACAAACTGTGTAATTTTTCAGGATTTAACTTTGTAGTTTGAGTCAATCTACTTTGACCCATTATGAGGTGGTCAATATACTATGACCCATCTCTCACAAGTATGAATGGGTCCACTTTTTTTAGTTCTTACTTCTTAGTGCTTACTTCTAAGTTCTTTTTCATAACCTAGGGTCCTTCTACCCTAATCTTATCTATTATGGCCAGAATGTATTTTTTGAGTGCCCAGCCCTCTTGTTGGCCATTTGTGGACGTTAATAGATATTATATCTTTCTATTTTTCTTGGTTCCAATCGTGTCACGGGGTTCGGCGATTTTGGACATGAAGTTCGAAAATCGCGAACCTATTCGATCCCAAAAAATCGCGAATATTCGTTATTATTCGGTATTAAAAAATCTTAAAAAAGCGTTTTATAAAAAACCCAAAAAAACCCTCTGCGACGGTTCGTGGCCTTAGTTTGCTTCCGTAGCCTCTTCGTGACTTAGTGGACCGTAGCCTGCAGCCGCGCGAGTTACGTGGTGAGTTTGTGGGCTCTGTGACCGGTTGTGGCCTCGGTGTGAGTTCTTGGCCTTGGTGAGCAGTTCTTCATCTTCCATTACAATGCGCTGTGCAGTATTTTTCAAACTTTTCTTTTGATTGATTTTGTTTAAAATATATATTATACTTTATAGATGGTTCGATTAGATTTACATATATTTTATATTTTATATTTTATATTTTATAATGTATAAAGTATAAATAAATTATATGTAAATATGTAAATATTTAAAAATATATATGTAGTCATTGAAGTTATATAAATTATGTAGTCTTTAGTTTTAACTTTTACATATACTTTATAAATGTAATTATTTATAAAGTATTTACATTTACTCTATAAATAATTTACATTTACTTTATAAATTATACATATAGTTTACTTTACTTTATAAATTATACTTTAGTTTTTATATTTACATATACTTTATCAATTTAATTATTTATAAAGTATTTACATATACTTTATAAATAATTTACAAGTTATTATATAGATTTCAAGTTTATATAATAATGTTTTAGCTATTTTGAAAAAAATTGTGTATTTATCTTCTTTTTTTTTTTAAATGGAAATTATAACAGCCGAATTTAATCACGAATTTTTTTGCCGAATTTTATCATTGCCGAACTTAATCCAAATTTAATCCTCGAACCTGGTGACCTTCTTTTCCACAGACATCACTAACCCGAGTAGATATAATGCAACAGGCTAAAGCTCCGCTCTATTACCTCAAGTAACCAGCCACTTGCATCTTCACCTGCACAAGAGTGAACCCTAGACCGTGCCAGCAGTAGTACACCATGAACTAGGACTAACAAATAAATTATTATAGAGAAAACCTCCTTAAAGAGAACTAAACACCAATTTCTCTACAGTTCCAGTGGATGGGGCCTTGAATTGTCTCTTCATATTCCTCGTGGAGCTCGATGTGGTCCAGTAACCATATAGGCTTGTGACAACCACTCAAGATGGCTAGTCGCTGAACAGCAGATTTGAGATGGCCGGTCCTTGTTTGCACCCAATTCTGAGGGTACATATAAAATATGTTGACAAAAATTAGTCACCTGGATACTGCAGACTGCAGAAGGGAGACATCTCAGGTACAAGAGACGATGATGGGAACTGGAACAGAGACCATATTTCAAAAGAAAAAAGCATGGTACAACGATATTCAGAGATGGCAAAATACAGATTCTTTTGATTTTTCAAGCCATTCTCAGGTGCTCCCGCAGGAAATGGCAGATGTGCCAGGAAATAGTAGGAGACAGCAGAAACTTCCGACAAAGTCTCCTGGTGCCTGGAGACATCCTTGTCATCATTTAACATACCTAAAATGTTCCGACATGTACACATCATCCTGGCAAAACCAAAAAGTGTAGGTTGAACTGACATTTACATTGGCACATCCCACAATGTTGTAAATTTTGGTACCAATTGCATGTAAATTTATCGGCACAACTTGCAAAAACCAATGGAAATCATCCTCAAATATTCATGGCAACTAGTTGTGTCAATTGTCGTATGGATGACTCTGTGTTTGTAATAAAGTACTATTTTATAGATCATCCAACCCTTATGGCTCAGCAGTACAGGAATTCTTCATAATAAACTGAGGAATAAGCATACCCAATTAAATGATCATATTCATGATAATCAGCCAAAATGACAGCACTGTTTTCGTGCTTAACATCTCATGTCTATGATGCAATCAACCATCTGGTTCCCCTTGATCAACGCTACAATTTTTGTAAGCTTCAAAAATGTTTTCTCTAGTAAAGTCACCAATATATAAATTAGTATGGATTCATTTCATGTAAACATTTTCAAAACGTTAGATAATTTAACAATATTTTTCACTTAATTCTTATTAAGATTTCTTTCTTCTTTTTCACCATTCTCTGATTTATTTTTCCCAGCCTATTCTATGATTACAATTATTTTTGAGTGGTATGTGCTATTTGTCACAGATGGGTCTACTAAAAAAATCCAACTTGAAATGTCGGATTTCCCCTTTCTTTATCATTCTTCAGCCGCAATCTTTTCTTTCAAAAATGTCACACAAAAATATGCATACAAACTTTTCCTTCAAATAGAAGAAAATAATGGATGCATACATTTACTGATGTAATTCATGGTGCATCAATATACACATTCCTAGCATGTCCTCTTTTAAAAATTGTGAACCCCACATCATGTACCACCATTCTCTACTCAGGTCATTTAGCTTGATTTTATAACATGGATCAGCAAACCTCAAGCTGTTAAGTTCATTGAGTCTTCTTTGAATCTGGAATCACTTATTTTTAAATAGGTTTTTGACAAGACATCATTATAAATGAATAGCTCCTATAAGCACAAAACATCAATCACAAATTTCTAAGTCTTAAAAGTTAGGTAAGGCCAGTGTTCAAATATGAATGTGGTCTGAGAGATTGAATGTTTAAAAGAAGATGTTTTAGACATGGGAGAAAGGAATACGAATACTGAAGCAAGTACTGCTAAAACAAACACTTGTCACATGTGGCAATCTCTTGTAGGAATTACAAATTTTCCTTTAGTTTCCAATCAAATTGAGAAGGTGACATTCTTGAAGAGAACTGGCCCAATTATGTAATCCACACAAACTATTTTGCATTACTTTTATTGATCACCATCTAACCAAAAGCAAACTTACAATAATAAGAGCCAGTTGACTGGGTTTTTCAAGCTTTCATATAAGCAGAGGTTTTTCTATAGGGTTAGTTCAATTGAGATGCTCTCATGGCAATATAAGGTTTAAATATCGCACTTATACGATTAACATCTACCAACATAAAATGTAAACTAAACATCATGATTTATTACTATTTAAAACATCCCTTGAATCCGGAGAGATGGTATTAGTGCTTGATCACGATAAAGTTTCAAAAATCAAAGAGTTACCATTTCCTATGAATAGAAGTAAGTTGAGATCATTTTTAGGCCATGTGGGTTCTTATAGCAAGTTCATCAAGAATTTCTCAAAGATTACCTGACCACTAACTTGAGTTCTTGAAGAAGGATGTTACTTATGAACCAAGAAAGAAGGTGCATGAAGCTTTTGAACAATTGAAGGAAGCCTTGGTGTATTCACTGTTTTAGAGAATCCAGTTAGAGCAAGCCATTCATAGATGCTTGAGATGCAGCACTAGGAAGTACTTTGAGCCAAAAGGATGAAAATGGGAATGATCATCCGGTTTACTTTGGGAGAAGCGAACAAATGAGCGAGTGTCTTTGAGGTAAATTATACTATAACAGAAAAAGAGGCTCTAGCTATCATTTTTGCTATAAAGAAGTTTAAAAATTACTTGCTTTAGGGCAGAAATTTATAGTTGTAGCAGATCATCGGGCTTCTGATATATTGTAAATAAGCCTAACCCATCAGGGAGGATAGCAAGATGGATAATTTTGCTACAAGAATTTGAATTTGATATTATAGATAGGCCAAGAAAGAAGCATGTCAATGCAGATGCACTTTCTTGAGCCTATGATGGTTTAGGTTCATCTTGTGATGATGATGATTTATGAGATGCACATTGTTATCCCTTGACACAATCCCTAGTGAATACATAGATATTTAGAATTATCTGAATGAATTCAAGTTTCCTGATGGTGCCAATGCAAAGACTAAGAGGAAGATTACTCAAGCTAGTCGTCCATATTCTATTACTGCGCATGGAGTATTATTTCAAATAGGACATGATGGACAATACGAGTAGTTGGACGTGATCAAGGGAGGAGCTGATAGAAGAATTCCTGATGGTACATGTGGAGGACACTTCTCTGGACAACTTACAGTAAGAATGATCTTGGATGTAGGTTATCACTGGCCCACTCTTTTTAGAGATTATTATAATTATTGTAAGACATGTGATATTTGTCAAACACATGGTAACCGTAAGACTTCATCGGCTCCATTATGCCTTATTCTTCCACTTGGTCCTTTTGAAAAGTAGGGAATAGATATTATAGGTCTATAAGTATATTGTAGTTGCCACATATTATTTAACCAAGTGGGTTGAAGCTAGGCCATTGAAAACAACTTCCATGGATGAAGTGACAACTTTCATATATGAAGCATTATCACGATTTGGTTGCCCATTAGAAATTGTAACAAATCAAGGAAGCCACTTTATTAATGAGGTGGTAGAATCCTAGTCAACAAGTTTTCTATTAGGCATAGGAAGGCAACAACATACAAGCCAAGCACAAATGGGCCGGGTGGAGCGAACAAATTTTGTGTTATGTCAAATTCTAGCAAAAGATGCGGCCTTGTAGGTACATAAGTGGGATAAAAGGATTCATGCGGCATTGTGGGCATATAGGGCAACATCAAAGTCAGCAACATGATACTCCCCATTTCGGTTGGCTTATGGCATTGATCCAGTTCTTCTATTGAGTTTGATATTATCCTTTGTGAGAGTTATGAAAAATGAAAGGATGGATGAAAGTGATTGAGTAAAAGAAAGGTTGGTACATCTTCATTTCTTAGAGGAAATGAGGGAAATAGAAAGGATACAAGCTATAAGAAGAAAATGAAGCGAGAAGGAGTACTTTGATCAAAAGATCTATTGGTCTCCATTTCATGTGAATGACTTGGTTCTAGTATATGATTCAGATACAAAAAGAAGTCGAGAGAAATTGTTTTCCAAAATGGATGGGGCCCTACAAAATAGCGGTATGCATGAAAATGGTACATATTGACTAGAGGAATTGGATGGTACTCCCATTATGAAATGGGTCAACCATGACAAGTTAAATATTTTTAAGGCACCGACTTGAGGAATGTCCATAAGAGTCTACTCAGGACGGAGTAGAAGATAGGAAGGAAAAATGTCGACATTAAAATTTTCCTCCGTAATTTCTATTTTATTAATGTATGTATTAGGAATAGGATTTTTAAATATAATCGGTAGTAGCGTCGATAGAAGATAACGGTCTTTCACCGGTACAACGCCACCAATTATGTATAGTACGATAATAGTCAAAAGTACAATAGGAATGTTGTGGTAAAAATAAATATTTTTCATAAGTGGTTCGGTAATGTTAAAATGTCAAAGTTAGGGTAAGTAGAGAAGTAGGGTCTACATAATTAGGAATTAGAAATATTATATTTGTAATAAGGACAAAAAGTGATGTCATAAATATTGTGTATTTTATTTGTGGAAAAGACTAAAAGGTGGAACCCATGTGAGATGATAAGGTTTATCTTATATCGGAAGATAAGCCTACATGTAAAGGCAAGAGTTTAGGTATGGAATATGATTGGCGAGAAGATATTTTCTATCCTATCTTAGAGATAGGGTGGATAAACTGAATTCCTATAAATAAAGAGGTCACCTTCCCTCATTTGGCATAGGAATTAGTGAGAAATATTGTATGAGTAAGTGTGTAAAGGAAGCCATCATTTTGAAGGTGTGTTAAAGAAGCCATGAAGAGGTGTAATTGTGAAGTTTCTCCCATAGTTATTATTGGAAGGCAAGTGAAGTCGATAACACTTGAAGTACCTCATGGGTGAGATTGTAACAATTTCATGTTGATATTATAATTTACATTTATATTTTGATTTATCATCATTCCTTCTTATCACGGTCTATGGTATTCTTGTGTTATGTTTGTTGTTGTGTTTCGATTCCATCCACCAAACTAAAAGCTGTGCATTAGTAAATAATCATAGCACGAGGATTTCCCACAAAACACCTTTAGAACATCTAAAGACACACTTTGTAGGGTTTAATGAGGCTTGTGCTTCATCTAACCTTTGAAATGTTGTCTCCATCTAGTGCAGGTGGTCCATCTTGCTCCCATAGATGTAAAAATTATCCAGAAATACTTTGATGAAGTTCCCAATGTAGGGTTCAAACACCTTATTCATCAAGCGCTAGAACGTTGCCAGAGCATTACACAACCCAAAAGGCACAACTCTATAAGCAAACATTCCCCAAGGAATGGTGAACGCGGTCTTTAACTTATCTTTCTCTACTATACGAACTTGGTTGTATCCGCTATATCCATCAGCAAAACTATAACACTCCTGGCCAGCTACTTCGTCTAAGATCTGATCGAGAATGGAAGAGGGTAATGATCCTTCTTTGTTACCTTGTTAAACTTCCTATAATCAACACAAATGCATAGTTTCCCATCCTTTTTATTGATATCGCAATGGGAGAAACCCATTCGAATTCTCCATAGCAAATATGAATCCTACATCAAGCAACTTATCTATTTCTTCTTTTACTGATCTTGGAAAAATTAGGATTCATTCTATATGACATTTGTTTTATGGGCTTAGCACCATCTACCAGCTCAATAGACTGTGTTCTACCCTAGCTTACTTGATGGAGTTCCTTGTAATCAAAAGTGAATATGTGTATGTACCTTGAAAGAGCTAGAGGTAGGATTCCTTCTCATTCTCCATCACAACATCACTAATATTTATTTGTTGGAGATGATCATCAATTTATTCTTCAGATAATTTTATGGGTTCATGAGTCAGTGTGACTGGAAGGATATCCATGACCGAAATATCAACCTCACTTTCTTCATCTTCGTGTCCACTTCTTTGGTACTAGAGTAATCGAGGAGGTATAATCATCATTTTTATCACTTGAATCCACAGGTTACGCCTTATGGTGTCGAGGGATCATGTTTATCTTCACCCTCTCTCTGCCACATCCAAGTGTCATGAAAGACCTTCATTCTAGTAGTTTCTTGCATGAACTCTCCTTAGCCATGGCCTTCCCAACAACATTGGGTATGCAACAATACCATTTTTCATCACCTGAAAGTCTACCACACATACAACACCCATAACAGATATTGCCACATTTGAAACAACACCTTGGTTTAGTTTTTCCCTTATTTAATGACCTTAACATAAGTGTTGAGGGCGATCAATTTTAAACCCAACATATTCATTACGAGACTCGGTCATTACATTAACTACAAGTACCTCCATCAACTAAGACATCATGAATTGAAATACCATTACATAATACCTCAGCTTGTGGAGCATAGGGATCCACCTCTGCCTCTCAAACAGGTACCTCAACCTCCTTACTTTGTCGAGCATTGAGTCCACTTCACAACTCCCGCCTCTTCTCAAAAGACATAGCTAGAAGTTGACCATATGTAATATTTGTAGGCCTTTTAGAAAGATCTTCTAAGATGGAGTATGGTCCTTGTCCCTTTGAAATTAGATAATATTTCACACCCAACTTTCTTCTCCTATGTTTCTTACTAGTTTCTCCTTTCATCTTCTTAGGATCATTTCCATCATGGTTATCTTTTTCTTTATTTATTTTTGTTACAAACACATCTGCTGCATTATTTATGCTCCTATCTACTACATCAAAATAATTCACAGGTGATTTTCCTTTATCATTATCTCTTGTACTAGATGTAGAAGCTCTATCTGGACAATTATACTTATAATGACCCTTTTTATGAAAACCATAACATATAACTTCAGTTATAGTTCTTTTAGACCTCTATCTCCTTCCTGAGAACTAAATTCCTTTCCTTGAATAAGATTAATAGTTAACTAACCCATCTTCTTGAGCAGATCTTCATACTCAGTAGATGTACTAGGGAAACGATTTGTGCTCACCGAGAGTGGTTGTGGATTCTGGACCAAAGGTGTTGGTGTAGGCTCTATCTTAGCAGCAATTTCTTTGGGCTCCTCTTCCATGATTTCTTCTTTCCTTCTCGTAATCTCCTTTTCTTGTTCAATGGTAGCTGGGAAGTCATACTTTACTCGTTTTCTGATCTATAGCTTCATCCCAAGAATGAAGTGCTTATAGAGGAGATTATCCATGCCATTCATCAACCCATCCGCTAATCCTTCCTTCCGGATCTGGGCATCGAGCTTCCTCCTTAGCTCTAGAACACGAGCATGATAATCTCTTATCTTCTCCTTCTCTCCTTGGGCTAGCTTTATGATCTTGATCATGAGATCTCGCATATTTCTTGTTGTTCACCAAATTCTTCAAGAAAAATTCGGTTAATAAATCCCATGAGTTTTCATATTATCACCTAGTGCTTTAAACCACCTAAGTGTTGAACCATCCAAAAAGGTAGGAAAAAATTTAGTCCATTGTTCCCTTCTTATGAGGCCATTACAAATGCAAGATCATTTAAACTCTTGAATAAAAGAGGAAGTATCTTTATTAGATTGGGCTGAAAAAACAAGAATCTTCCCCATTTTTAAATGTAACCACAGTGAAATACCAACTCACAAGTACAATCAGTAAGACTTATATACACAAATAATTAGACTCACTACAATAAAAAGTGACTTTACACCTTTCTACAGTAAAATAGGAATGACCACGGTAATCTTACATTTACTATGGTAAAACTTGACTTACTACGGTAAAAACTGACTTTACTGTGGTAAACACTATTTATGGTAAAAATGAAGTTACTGGGGTAAACACTATTCATGGTAAAAATGAAGTTACTGTGGTAAATACTATTCATGGTAAAAAGTAAAGTTACTATGGTAAATACTATGCATGGTAAAAAGTGACTTTACCATGGTAACTACTAGGCACAATAAAAACAAGGTTACCCTCCTATTGATTTATGACTAAGTGGGAATATCTCTCTAGAAAATCCACCAACGAGGAATGGTCCCAGCAACGGAACCAAAATGTCATCACCAATCCGGCACTATGATAATTCTTTCTGGGAACTCGTCTTATGATTATTTACTAATGCACATCTTTTAGTTTGGTGGATGAAATCGGAAACATAACAACAAACATAACACAAGAATACCATAGACTATGATAAGAACGAATGATGATAAATCTGAAATATAAATGTAAATTATAATATTAACATGAAATTGTTACAATCTCACCCATGAGGTACTTCAAGTGTTACATGACTTCACTTGCCTTCCAACAATAACTATGGGAGAAACTTCACAATTACACCTATTAATGGCTTCTTTAACACTCCTTTAAAATGATGGCTTCCTTTACACACTTACTCATACAATATTTCTCACTACTTCCTTCTATGCCAAATGAGGGAAGGTGACCTCTTTACTTTTAGAAATTCAGGCTTATCCACCCTATCTCTAACATAGAATAGGAAATCTCTTCCGGCCAATCATATTCTATGCCTAAACTCTTACCTTTACATGTAGGCTTATCTTCTAAGATAAGATAAACCTTATCATCTCACATGGGTTCCACCTTTTTAGTCTTTTCCACAAATAAAATACACAAAATATTTATGACATCACTCTTTTCCTTATTACAAATATAATATTTCTAATTCCTAATAATGTAGACCCTACTTCTCTCTACTTACCCTAACTTTGAAATTTTAACATTCTTGAACCACTTACGACAAATATTTACTTTTACCACAACATTCCTATTATACTTTTGAATATTACCGTACTATACATTATTGGCGGCATCATATCGGCAACACGGTTATCTTCTATCGACGCTACTACTAATTATACTTAACAACATCCTATTCCTAATACATACATTAATAAAATAGAAATTACGGAGGAAAATTTTAATGTCGACATTCCCTACATTGGATAAACATGTCTTTCTACACTTTGCATTGAAAATGAACTAGATATCTCCCACCAAATTCCATGCAACATGCCCATATTTAGTAGCTCTGGAACCCCACCGAGGCCCATTAAGTGTTTCGTTGAATTCTTGTTTCCTTTTTATGTGAGTTTACCCACTCAGAAAGAGAGTCTCCCCCTCTTATGTATCCTTTGGTTTTCTTCCTTGAAGAAATTCAAGCTATAGGGAATTGATGAATTCTACTAGTGCCAGAAGAGCCCTCCCTCATGATCCTCCTTTTCTTGAGAGGAAAGGTGTGGGTGCTTACCATGGACCATACTTCAATGAGGGTGGTTTCTAATGTTGTCAACCACTTCTTTGTTTCATTCTCTAGAAAATTTTGGGGTTGTTCTTCCCCCTATTGAGTAGGTAGTGAGCTTGGTATTGAGAGCTCTATGGTCAATAAATGAGGTTTGTAAAAATCTAGGTTAAAACCCCATTGATTTCCTAAGACACGGGGACAGTGGTGTATCCAGGGAGTGGTTCTTTAATTTTTTGGTGTTCGTGTGATAATCTAGGTGAATCAAGTGGAAATGGAGAGCTTGAAAAATGGGAAATGAAGGACATAGTTCAAACAAGCAATGCAAGAAAGATAAAAGCATGTCCTCTGGAGAGGAAATATTGGGAGAGTCGGCCCTGGTGTAAAGTATGTTGAGAATGTGGTGGAATAAAGCCTCATTCAGCCTTGTTAGCTAGAAACACTCATTCAAATGGGTGATTTTTGCATCAAGAGGATTCAATTCTATAGATGAAGAAGACATGGATGCAGGATAGTTGGTTGAAACTTGAAAGTAGATGGCGAAGGATGCTTGGAAATGTTATGTGGTAAGTTGGTAATATGTCATCACTAGGTTTAAATAATCATGTAATTTGAGCTGATGTGTGAGGGAGAAATCATTTCGCCGTCAATCCCATATCCTCCCAAAATCAATATCCTTGACCCTCAAGATTCAACCTGATTTTTAATTGAATTCAATACCCTATTCATGTAAAGTGTTCCGCCATAAATTTAATCAGCACCCTCACAGTTAAGAAATGTCTTATCAAATTTAATTCTTGGTCACATTATATTTTCTAGGATGAAGGTCTAAGAAACAAGATATTTAATAAATATGGAAAAGACATTTTTCATAAAAGTGACATATTTAATAAATATGGAAAATACTTTTTCCATAAATTTAGTCTTTAAAGTGATGTATTTAATTTTTTTAATTTTTAAACGCTTTTGACCAGAACTTAGAACCGGAGGGTTATGGGACCCCACCCTTACAATAATAACTAAACAAGAGATAATCAAAACACAAAACCCAAAACCCCACATAAAGGAATGCGTTGAGAAAATAGACATGCCAAAATATCAATCGAAGGATCCAACAAGAACACGAAGCACATGAACAAAACCAGAACGATTTGAAAGAGAGATTTAAACATCATCGAAGGAGCTACGACCCCTTTTGGAGACCCATGAGCGGATCCATCCAAGTCTCCAAGCTCAACCACCACCACTACTCCCTGGTATCCACCTTGCCTCGACCAAACCCCTAGTAGCTCCATCGGTAGCCACGTAACCTTGCTAAGCAAGAGTTGGAAGGCTGCCCTGGCATGATCCTGAAGCACATTAAGATGATCAATGGCTGAATCAATTGGAAAATGAGCTTTGGAAAGATCCGAGGGAGTAATCTATTGGGATCCGGTCCGCCATGCCAGAAAAGGGCATGCACGTTCTCAACATAGAGGAGTAGTTCCCTATATTTCTTGCCAAGCCAATTAACCCCACACCCAAAGCCAATTTTAAGCATCCACCTCTTCCACCCAAAGAAAAGGGTCAAGGATATGACACCTGACCAATTCCTCACTCAATCCACCTTTGTGGACTAGATAAATAAAGTATTCTGCAATTTCCTCGACATCCTCCGTGATTTGGATGAAGTAGGAGATAGTTAGAGACAAATATTATGTCTATTTTTGAATTGGACCGTGCTCTATGTGATTCCTACATATAGGAATCACCTAACACACATTCGATAGCTTTAGCCTCAATTATGAAGCATAACAAAATAAATTCTTGGAGGTAAGTGCGGTAAATGGACGAAGAGAAATCCATTTCCCACCACTCACCACGTAGAGTGATGAATGGAAAACCCAAGAAAATCGTATTGTGTTAACCTAGGAATGAAAGAAAGAAAGAGTGAGGAAAGGAAATCCAATGACCATCTAAAATACAGGTTGGCACTGGCCAAAATTAATGTTGTAAGCTAAAGTTGTGCCTCCCTTCGTGAGATTAATGTCGACCAAGTCATGCTAATCTTCATAGTTATTATTTTTGATGTGACACATTTTATCAACTACTTTTGTATCAAATTCTAAGTGATAAATTGGCAAGTACTAGTCCCTATCTTTAGTACTTACATCTTGTTATCTACCCTCACCAATACCATTATAATTTATTAGTCCATGATTGATGATTAGCTCCTCTCCCTTTAATACATTTCTCGAATCTCGATATGTCTATCCTTAATGATATTTTATTCATATCATGATAAAATAACGTCTATTTAACTTTAAAAGGAGGAGGCATGTGGGATAGTGACATCGGTTTAAAGGAAAAAAATTTCCACGTCCCAAGATTTTCATTTAATAGTAATGTTAATACATACCGGGTTTTGTGGACACATTTCAAGTTCAATCGAAAAACTCACTTGGCAATTATAATTCAAGGCACGTGGTTGTTTTCCAATACTTATCTTCTTTTGCAAAATTATGGGGTACCAAATTGAGCACATCAAACTAGTATCAAGCCATGAATATGTCATGGTTTCTTCTAGTTCTAATACGAATCAAATGAGGTTATTTTTGGGAAATCCTTTGCTCTTTCTACTTCTAATTATCCTTCTAATGGTGCTTCCACACCCCTATCCTAGCCAATCATCTATTGCCACTGTTTCCATTCATTCTCTTGGAGCTTCTCCTGTAGAGCTCCAACTAGATTCCCTGTCTGAGCAACCAATTCCAAAAGTATTATGGGAACTCTCTATTCTTTATCCATAATCCCCAGACCCGGAACCCATGGATTCTCCACATGCTACTACAAATGATGTGGATATGGAAATTGATGGCAATCTAAATCAATCCATGGCGGTGACCCCTTAGATGGAAAGTCATGTCAAAACAATGAATTCCATCCTTGTAAAGTTGCAACGAGATTTTGAAGTGATTAAAACCTAGAAATAATTAATCAGACACCAATAGAGCTATCGTTGATAAATAATGTGTCGGGATACTAACCCTGGTTGACACTTTTTGGAGAAGATCGATATTGATGCAATTAGGAAAGTGATACAAGAACTGATAAATATATTATGATATGTAATATTTATGTTATAATATAGTTATAGGCTTATAGCTTTTTTGGTATGCCTATGTCACAGTTACCAAATATGATGGATTTGGAGAAATTTATCATTTTTTTGTTTTCTTCCATCCACCATATCAAAAACAAAATTTTTAAGATTTTATAGTTTAAAAATAGAAAAACAAGAAATCAAAACCTGGATACTCTTGTTTATGTTAAAAACAAAAAACAATTTTTTTTTTGAGATTTTATAGTTTATGATATGTAATTTTTATGTAATGTAATGTTTATGTTTCAACAAATATATGAGATACTCTTGTGGATATTCTTGTTTATGTTTCAAAAATATATTTTTTCTTTCCAACACCTGTTCTTGTGGATACTCTTGCGTTGCTACAGTGTTGCACCTTTTGATTTTTTTATCCTTCTTGAAACACTGGAATTTGTTCTTCATTTTAGTTTATTTCCAATGCAACATGGAAATCATGTTTTGTGGGATCATTCACTGCCTCAAGATGTTTGGGAAAACGTATTTCTTTGGCTTCCATTATAATCCATATGCAGTTCTCTATAGTTTCTAAGGAATGGAAAGCACTCATGACATCCACCAGATTCTTCGGGAGTTACGGTGAAACAAGAACAAATGTCCATGGATACTTTTAAATCATGATCCTAGTCATCATTGGTTGAGATGCAAATTTTATAGTAGAACATGGAAAATTATCAACTTTTCGTGGCTATCATGCTTTTATTGGGTATGGTTTGAAGATTCACATCAAGGGATAATCCTATTTTGTTCGTGTGTGAGACATTTTTCAAGGGTATGTAATCCACTTTCAAGGCGGGAACCTTCTTAAAGATTGCTCAAATGTTATCAACTCAACTTAGTGGATGAAACTTTTATATTTATGTGCGGGGCATTTTGGTGGTGGATGAGAACAAGGGGTACAAATTGGTTCAAGCAGGCGCTAATAGATATGGAGTTAATGCAAGCTATGCTACTATATAAATTTATGATTCTTCTATGGGGACTTGGAGGATTGTGGAATGATTGAGAGATTGTTTCTTCTATGGACCCATTGTCTTCAACAACAATTTTTTCTTTTTAATGTCATATGAACCTATGTTGGGTGTGAGAATTTATAATAGTCAAGATTATGCTACTGTGCATTTTGTGTTGTTACCTATAAGATATGGTAGAGACCATTTCCCTCACTACACACAATGGTTTTTTGTATCTAAAGAAAGGGTGCTACTTACAACACCAATTGTATATGGGGACCATTTTAAGGACATAATTATGTTTGAGCTTGAGCTTTAGTTTGGAAGGAGGAGAGGGAATGTTTTGTCTTGGAAAGAAATTGAAAGGATGTCCCATGTAATGTTCCATTGTTTTTCTATGAGGAAAAGGATGTTCTTATTTAGGTGCACTATGGTGGGAGAGTTCTTGTGTTTCAGAAAGGTTCTTTCCAGAAATATCCTCGTCCTTTGTTTTCATTTAAAGCAAGGGTCTTGGTCATGGCTACCAAAATATATAAACACAACTAACATGTGTTATAACAGTGGCATCACCTTTGAGCCCAAGCTGATTTGAGACAACTACTTGGCTCTACTATATATCCATATATGTATGTATGTATGTATGTATATCTATAAATATATATCGAGCTTTCTATTTGTCTTTGCCAAAGCTTATAAGCAAGAGTAACCCTTGAATTTTTTTTTTTTAAAGTAGAAGAACCTCCAATAAACTATGGGAATATCACTAGAGAAATAATCAGTCAAAAATTTAAATGACATTAGCCTAAGACATGATAACTTTACCTTTTTATATGTTATTTCCTATGAGATTGCAATTTCCAATGTGCTCCTTTGAAAAAAATTCATCTTCTTGGACTTGAATTAAACTTAACTTTAAAAATTCAAAATCTTGATCATGTTTCTTGGCACACACATGTACAAATACCAATGTAGAAATCTTCTTCACATGTTGCGAGCACTACTTCTCCACATCATTACATTTACCTCATGTATGTTATTAAAGAAAACACATTCTTATTGCTCCACATACCAAACATAAAAAAATTAATAGAACCAACCTGGAAATGGTGTATCCTTGATTATTAAATATATGTTACTTGTGCCTTATTATTAAAGTTTGCAATCCTTCCCTACTCATCATCGACATAGACACATGGCGGGATTCTAGGCCTCCCAAGTCAAAGGCACTCCTGGAATCCAAGCTCTCGGAATAAACCAATTCAATAAATTTTCGGGTCCACGGTGTCAGTAAGGCAAGAAAGAGTCACAATGAGTAATCAAAGATACCACGTGCCATTTTCCTATTCCTTTAAGTGGCCAAGTGTCACACATTCCAGACACTTGAGTGTAAAGGTAAGGCATGCAAAAGAAATGAAAATTTTTGGGCCTCATTCTAATCAAAATAAACAAAGGGTATTTGTCAAACAAATTATAGGAGATTTTCCATTCAATTTTCAATTATTTTTAATATATTTTACCATTTTCACCAAAATAATGAAACATGTTACAAGGATATTCACCAAAACCACAAAATTGGTTACAGATATAATCGCCGAAACCACAAAACTAGTTACAGGTATATTCTCCACGATTTCTATATGTTTTTATCAGGGGGGTTCCTTAAAATTTTCCTTGAAAATTATCTTCCTTGAAATAATTATCATTTTTTAGTAGTAAAGGACACAACCACTTGACATACAAACCCCTAAATCCCCGAGAACACTCACCACATACCTAAGGCGCTCAACCAATTCGCAAGCCACTATTTTGTATGGTTGCCTCATTCCACCATCTACTCACACTAGAGACCACAACCAAGGTTTTAGCATTTAAATGATTGAAAATATCACGTATTACATCCAAATTTTATACAACATCCATATCAAACTTCTTCATGTTTCTAGTATGAAAAGGTATGACTTTCTAAGATTTAGTGTGAAAAATATATAGTATACCTAATCAGCTCTATCTAGGCTACGATTAGATCTAATGTGCTGCATTTTAAAAGTTTTCAAATGATATACAAATATTTTTGTTTTTCTTCATGAATTCCATGGCTAGAAATGACACAAATATTGGATTTTCTTATTTTCAATTTTGGTCCCTTAAATCGTAAATTACACTCACATGTTTAATGTTGAGTTTTGAACTTGGAACCTATTAGATTTTCCCATTTTTTATTTTGGCTCCTTTAACTAAGAATTGCACTCATCCGAATAATGTGAGTGATATCCACCTGATTAAATGGAGCACAAATAACAAATATTACTTGGGTGGGAATAACTTGAGCCGTGGAATAGGGATGGGATATATGGGTTTTTTATACCCGCCTTTTTAATTCAAACTTTCCATTCATGTCTTTGTTTTATGTAACAAATTATAGGTATTTAATTCCCACCTATTTATTTCAAGCTTTCTATTTGCGTATTTGTCTTATGTAAAAATAAACACTTTAACAAATTAAATGTAGCATTGATGCTTTTAAAATTTGGAAAATGTAAACCATAACTAATGGCTACATTATTTCATTATGAAATAGATATAATTTATCCTTGGGGTGATAACTTGTTACTTATGGAAAGAGCAATAATTGTATAAACGACTAAGATTTTATGTCATTCAAACTTAAATATAATATTTATAATGTTTTACTTGTCAAATGTAAATAAAATTCTAATTAATCATAGACATGATCGCCATATTTTTTATCTTCCCTAGACTTGCCCACATTTTTTGTTCACATGCAATGTAGAATTCCTATATTTACCATATGCAACTTTCCTTATCTACAAGTGGTGACAAAGGATACTTTTGATTCAATTAACCATAATTCCTCTAAACATGTTATACTAATGGTTGTCACTTGAAGACTATTGGGTTTCAGATTAGCACTTAGGATGAAACCACAGTCAAGGGACAAGCAAGTCCCTCCTCTTTAATAGGAGAGGTTCCCTTATTGAAAGTAGGGGAAAAACCTATGTATAAATGCACAATATTTCATTCAATGGTGGTTTCTGATATCCTAAAATGTGTTT
Source organism: Taxus wallichiana var. yunnanensis (assembly GCA_018340775.1). Classification (NCBI taxonomy): domain Eukaryota; kingdom Viridiplantae; phylum Streptophyta; class Pinopsida; order Cupressales; family Taxaceae; genus Taxus; species Taxus wallichiana. The sequence continues at coordinate 765,831,323 of CM031244.1, forward strand.
TAATCGGAAAGTTATCAATACATGAGGACATAAGAATTTGAAGAGAGGAGGGAGGCAGAAGAAGATAACACTTTCGGGGAAAGAGATGGCAAGAGAAAACCCTTATATGTATTGTGCAAATGAGATACAAAATAGAACCATCCACATTTATAATAGGCATAATTTGTAGACTCAAAGTTCTAGAAATTGTAAAAACTAGAACACAAATTTTCCAAGTGTGCAAGGATTAGATGATTCACAAATTAGAACCAGAAAGAAAGAGAATTCGAGAAGAAAAAGGAAAAAACCTTTGTATTGATTTCTTCCAATTCAAAATTACAACAATGACTTTGAAAGCCCATAATATAGCTTGCTAGAGATGGTTACAACTTCCTCGAGAAAGAAGGAAATAGTTACAACTTATTCTAATCACTCACGTCCTTGCGAATTCTTGATTTGAAAAGAAACGTTAATGGTGGAAAACCAGATTTTTAAATACACGACCATTTCATTATTTTTCCAGTTAAAACATGGGCCATTCGATTCACTTTTACAAATTTAAATCTGGGCCACTCACGTGGAAGGAATTGATTAGAACGAGCTTGCAGATGCCTTGACTATCTACCTTCCATTTGGTGGGGCCGTATATCTGACCCTGGATGCGTGGTGAGCCAGTGCTCATTTGGAACCTACCTCTAGATTTTGTCTTTGAAGTTGTGCCAGGCTGACATGTGGAGGCTTCTGCTGATTATTAAAACTTAGCTGATCGGGGGTTGTTCCTGTTTAAATCATGTTGACCCCTAGACACGTGGAGAGTTGGTGTTGATTTGAGTTTCCACTTTGGATGTGCCTTCTGAAATTGTGCCAAGCTAACGTGTGGCTCCTTCCATCGGGCTTAGGATTTTTAGTGACCAACTCTGTCTCTCTATTGACTTTGACCACATGGCGAGCTAGCACTCATTTGGAAATTGGCCCTTTTGTGTCCCTTTGGAATTACGTCGTTGTGGCACATGGAGGCCTCCACCGACCCGCCCATACATAGTCAATTTTAACGATCGGCTCTATCCCTTTTGGACCTGAGACATGTGGAGGATTGGCGCAAGATTGAGAACTACCCCGACTTTGACCCTTGAAGCTACACCGATGAGGCATGTGTTGTTGTCCAGCTGAAACTTCAATACTTAGCTGATTTTAGCTTGTTTTACCTTCATTTTGAAGCCAAGACACGCGGCGAGCTAGCGCTTATTTGAGGACTGTCCCTTGGACCCTGCCCCAGGAGTTACGTTGTTTAGACACATGAAGGCCTCCACTGTCACTTGAAAAATGACCAAACGTATCCAATCAGAGATGCCCACGTACTACTCGTGGATGTGGAGGTGAAAATTGATGAGGAGGATATGCATGTCATTCCCGAATGTGGGAAGAAATAAATAGAAGAAGAATAAACTCCAACTGTACGCTTGAATTTCAAATTGCTCTCCATAAACTAGAAAATTACAAACAATACCAGGCTCGACGTGATTCAATACTCTAAGGAATAGACTCAAAATTTTTGAAAACTGACTCCAAAAGAGGGGAATTTCGGGTCGACAACAGCTGGCTCTTTCTGGGGATGACTTGGCTTAGAACGAAGACATAAGGCAAGATCAAGAACTGCAGATAACTCTTGGGAAAGAAGACTAATTCTTTATCCATTGGGCAAAGGAGTCGAAAGAAAAAGCAATACAAGGCAACACACATAGCAAGGAATAGGAAAGAAAACAAGCCAAAACTAGGAAAGACCTAAAACAAAACATGAAAGAACGGCGAAGCCAAAACATTGTACATAATATACAAAAGGACCACCTAGTCACCTAGGACTTGAAAACTTAAGATACTGCCCACTATAAGGAAGTGGGAGAGGATAACCATCCATGTAATCCAGATAAAAAGAGTTCTCTCCAACAAAATGTCTGATTCTAAAAGGACCAAGCCAAAGAGAATCAAACTTACCATGGCTTCCTCGTGGCTCATGTCTTTTGTCCCAAAGTAGCACAATGTCTCCCACTTGGAAGACTCTGGGTTTGGATTTCTTATCAAACAAATCCTTCACTTTCAACTAATGAGCTGTTATCCTGTCCACCACTTGCAATCTGTCTTCATCAAGCTTCTAAAGGTACAAAATTATCTTATCCAAAGAGCTACTGAAACTTGAATCTTCAATGGTTTTCATCAGATGCAAGGTTGGAAATTCCACCATGACTGGTAGTTGAGCTTCTACACCATACACCACTTGGAAAGGGGACATTCCAATTTCTCTCTTGGGTGTAATTCTATCATCCCAAAGTGCATCATATACCCTCTTATGCTAATTCCTCTGAGAATCATTTACAAGATTTCTAACTATAGTTACCAGATTCTTGTTTGTTAATTCGCCTGTCCATTCCTTGGGGGTAGTAATCTGATGAGTGAGCAAGGAGATCCCATATCCATAGTAGAATTCCATCATCTCGTAGAAGAAAAGTTAGAAGCATTTTTCTGTCACAATCTTGTTTGGGATCCCAAACCGATCAATATTTTTCCTTAATGAAGTTGCAAACTACCTCGAGGTATTACTCTTGGATCGGGATGGCTTCCACCCACTTGGTGAAGTAATCTATGGTAGTCAACACATGATTATTTCTAGCATTGGAAGATGGATTGATTTCTCCAATGAAGTCTAAACCCCATTGTTGAAATGGCTCTTCAATCACTACATGCTTAAGAGGAAAAGCAACCAACTTAGGTCTTCCAAAAAATGTTTGGCATGCTTCACATTTACCAACCCATTTTGATGCATCTCTAAACAAAGTGGGACAATAATAACCAGCACGAAGTATTTTATGAGTTGTTATAGTAGAGGAGAAATGACCTCCACAATCCTGGTCATGAAAATCAAAGAACAACTTCTTTTGTTGTTCCTTGTCTACACACTTCAAAAACCTTCCATCTATGCCTCATTTGAACAAAGCATTTTCCCATAGCACATATTGTGTAGACCTCAGTTTGATGGCTCTCTTCTCTTTGGCACTCAAGTGAGATGGACATTCTCTATAGGTCAGAAAGTGAGCAATGTCAACATACCATACATCTTTCAAGCTGAGGAACAAAACAACATGGGCATCAACCTCATCTTTAGATAACTCCTTGACATCTCCCTCAGTAATGAGTTCACAAGCCCTTACCCCGAACTAGCTTTGTTGGCCTGATATCAAGATCATACTCTTGGACCTTTGCAACCCAATTACCTCTCTTGGTTCCAAATTATTTTTGAGTAAGAATGGATTTGATTGTTGTATCAGGCACCAACACCACAGAATGAGAATTAAGAATGTAAAACCTAAAATATTTGATAGCTTTGACAACTGCAAAAGCATGTTTCTCCATCATGGTGTACTTTATCTCATGAGTTTTCAAGACATAACTCATAAATGCAATTGGGAGCTCATGATCTTCAAAGCATTCTTTTGGGATAACACAACAGCTAGGGTATTTTCAGTGGCATAACATTAGATAATGAAATATCTGTTAAATTCTAGGCATGCCAAGGTAGGAGTCTTTGGAATATCCTGTTTAATGTCTTCAAATGATTTCTTCCCTTCAAAGGACCAACCAAAAGTTTGCTTCCCTTGCATCATGTGAGCAATGCTGATAGTAAGTTCTACAAAATTAGGGATGAATCTCCTTAAGAAATTGATCTTACCAAAGAAATAATGTACACCTTTCTTACTTGATGGAAGAGGAATTTTTGGATGGAATGAACTCTTTCCATGTCAATCTTAATCCCTTCCTTTGAAACAATGTGTCTCAATGACTTTCCTTCTATGACAAAAACACATACTTCTTAGGATTTAAAGAAATTCCATGCTCTCTACACTTTTGCAATAATGTTTCAAGGTATTGGATGTGATATTTTATTGCTTTAGAAAACATTGTCAAGTCATCCAAATACACAACAATGCATTTCCCTTTCAAACCGCCAAAATCCAAGTTCATGTCCCCTCTAGAAAGTAGCACCAGCATTGATGAGACCAAATGGCATTTTCTTGTATGCAAAGGTGCCCCAAGGAGTAGTAAAGGTAGTCTTGTGTTGATCAACAGTATTCACCTCTACTTGATTGTACCCTAAGAATCCATCCAACATAGATAGCATCTTTGAGCCTGTAACATCTTGTAAAACTTGGTCCATCATGGGGAGAGGGTAGTTGTCCTTCAAAGAACCCTGATTTAGATTTCTAAAGTCCACATAGATCCGGATATCACCATTCTTATTCCTGACAGGAACTATATTAGCAATCCACGTTGAATGGTGGATTGGGAAGATGATCCTAGTCTTCTAAGATTTTGAATTTCTTGAAAAATTGTATCACCTATCTTTGGATTATATTACCTTTGCTTATGTTTGAAAGGTTTGATCCCAAGCTTAAGAGGAATGAAATTTTACATTTCTTTAGGCTGAAAAGCCTTAAGATCATCATAAGAGTAATCCAAAACATCAACATACCTCTTCAACAAATTCACCACCTTATTTTATCTTCTTGAGTGCACCATTCTCCAATATTGACCATTTTAGGATCATTTAGACTCCCAATATTCACTTTCTCGGTCTTAGAAAATTGTCGGGCTCCTTGGGAAACTTTAGACTTCATATATCTATCATGCTTATCAAAAATATCCTCTAAACTCACCAGCCCTTTAGGGATTTTATTGCCTTTTATTTTGATGCATCCATTTTGATCCATATATTCTTTGACACCCTCTTCATTTGAACAGCTTTACTTCCTTCAAAGAAAAGCTGATCAAAGTTGTCTCTGAGATCCAAGAAAGCAATCAAATGCTGGTCATCATTAAAAACTTGCCAATTATTTGCATTGTTAGGCACACTGGGTCTATAGATCATCTCAATGGTGAATTTTTCTTGAGGAAAATTAGGATGAGGGATTAACAAGGACCTCAAAACAGCTAAAGAGTCATCCCTAGTGTTCCTTTCCCTTAGCACAACTTCAATGGAAAAAGCATCAAGGAATTCAATGGAATCCCAAACCAGATTCATATAGTGCTTCAACCTTCTATTCTTTACCTGATAAAGGTCTCTAACTTGTTTTACAATTAGCTTTGCATCTCCATGAGAAATAAGGTTCTTCACTCCCATTTCCTTCGCCATGCTCAACCCAAGAATGAGGGCCTCATACTCAGCAGTATTATTGGTATTTTCAAACTGAAACTTGAAGGAGAAAGGATGAACCTTACCCTCAAGAGAAATGAGCACTACACCAGCTCCAAAACCAGCTGAATAATAGCTCCCATCAAACTCTAAATTCCACACACCATTAGGGTCAAGAAACACTCCCTTTGGCAGACTTGTATCCTCTTGTGACATGATCATGTAGTTCCCATACCAAATGTCTTCATATAGTATTTGTGCTTTAGGATCATCTGCCTTTTGCATAATATACTCTTCTTGTTTCTTAGGTAGCAACTTCTTTATCTTCTCATTGACAAGGATTAAGGCATGTGACCAATCCATTTGTATTTCCCCCTTACCTCCTTGCGAAAATTTCTACTCAGCAACAACCCATATGAAGGACAAATATCAGCTTACCAAAATGGTGGCTAAGACCCTTTTATACGGAAAAGTAGCAAAAGCTACTTGTGCATCTTTAATTCTACCACCCAAGGTACTTTCTTACTCTCCATGGAATAACAAGAGTCATAAGTGTGGGTTAGGGTTAGAACCAAAGCATGGGCCACTTTGCGGGCATTACATTATCTCGATGCTTGAATCTATGAAAAATTACCGAGTTTATGGCTAGCTATGAGAAGGGTCACATAGAATGGTTCAATTTTCTCATTAGGGGACGTAAGTTGTAGCCACAAGGATTGATTGAGGTGAGGAATAGGGAGTGGGTAAAAGGCATTTAGAATAATGGGCAGGGGTTCTAGATTTGGAATTTACAAATTTAACCATTTTGGCAAAGGCTTTAGGATGGATTTGATAGAATTCTACCTCAAAAATCTAAATCTTTGTCTTCTTAAGATGGTCTATAATATCAAAAGATCCAAATGTGGATAGGGAATCACTACTAGGAGTAGGAGGACCTTTTGATCTGTCAGCTTTCTCATTTATTGGATAAGAATTCTTAGAAGTAGAAGTAGAGGGAGAAGGACTAGCAGAGCTTACCTTTTGGGTGGAAGTAGTAGGAATAGGAGCTCCTCTTCTTACAATCACCGGGATGGTGATGGGGTACTCCTTGGATATTTTTGCAGGTTACACCACTTTTTCCTTTTTGTTGTTCTGCTCCTGGGTCATAACAGCATATGACTCATTATTCATCTCAGCCACTACATCATCATAGTCATCTTCATCATCTAAACCTTCAGTGGTGAGGAAATGAACCTGAGAACCACCAGGCTCCTCTAGATATTCATCAGCTTCCTCTTTTTGTTCATCATAGAGTCCATTTTATTCCTCATCATCAGGCTCAAGAACCTCACAAGTAACATTGACATGCACCTTGAGGGGTGGACCTTCAATGGCCAATTTAGTCTGAGAAGAAGGTAGGCGTTCCTAGGCTGAAAATTCTTCCTTGGAACATCTTGATATGGAGCATGCTGAGCCAATTATTTCTTGATGGCAATAAGGTCATTAGCAAGCTTTTGCACCAAGTGATCTGCATTACCTCCAGAAGAAGGAGAAGAAGAGGATGCTTTGGATTTGAAAGAATCCCTTTTAGCTTGCTAGACATGATCAAATCATCTTCCACACTGACAGCCAATCTCTGATCAGATCCAAAGTTGCAAGATTTTCTCTCCTCAGGGCATAGCTCACTTCCAGAAATTGAGCATTCAAGAAGAAACACTTCTGAATCTGATCAACAGGTCTAGTATCTTGTGGAATCTTGTTAATCAACTTGTTGAACTTGGCCACAAATTCTCTCATAGGCTCATGTGACTCCTTCTTGATTTGAGAATCTGAGTTAACAAAGCATGCACATCTTCAATAGGTTTGAAACGTTGCTCAAACTGAGTTTTCATAGCATCCCAATTAGTGATGGTCTCGGTAAGAAGATGGTAAAACCAATCTGCAGTATTATCTTGCAAAGTCTCCACAAATAGTCTAACAAAGACATCTTCATGTTCAACTCCTAGGACCCCACATGCAACAGTGAAGGCTACAATGTGTTCATCAGGGTGTACTTTTCCATCACCTCTAAATTTGGGAAAATTCTTCCTGTTACCCCTAGGTAACTCATGCAACAGTTGAGGAAGAGCCAGAGGCCCAACTCTTTGTCCCCAAGGCCGAGGTGCTCCCATCCTTGGAAAGATTGCTTGAAGTGGAACTGAGACACCAGCAAGAATTAGGGCATGGAGATTAGGGTTAAGTTGGGCTTGAGGAATGCTACTACCATAATCTTTGTCTTCAACAAGAGGTGTGCTTGTGAAACGAGCTCTTATATTTCTTCTTGTTGGAGGAAGTTGAAAACCTTGTTGATCCAAGAGTTGAAATTGGGGATCTTCAATTCCAAGAGCCCTTCTACCACGAGTATATCTTAGAGTCGTTAGATCAAAGAAATGATCAAATTAGTTGTTCTTTTTAGAAAGGAAATTTGTTGAACAAATTCCCCAGCTAAGTCGCCAAAAACTGTTGGGTTTCAGATTAGCACTTAGGATGAAACCATAGTTAGGGGACAAGCAAGTCCCTCCTATTTAATGGGGGAGGTTCCCTTATTGAAATCAAGGGCAAAACCTATATACAAATGCACAGTCTTGCATTCAATGGTGGTTTCTCAATATCCGAAATGTGTTGTAAGCCGGAAATTTATCAATACATGAAGATAGAAGACTTTGAAGAGAGGAGGGAGGAGAAGAAGATAACACTTTCAAAGGAAAGAGATGGTAGAGAAAACCCTTATATGTATTGTGCAAATGAGATACTGAGAATAGAACCATCCATGTTTATAACAGAACAATTCATGACTCAAAGTTTTGGAAATTGTAGAAACTAGAACACAAAGTTTCCAAGCATGCAAGGATTAGATAATTCACATATCGAACTAGAAAGAAAGAGAAATTAGAAGAAAAAGGAAAAAATCTTTGTATTGATTTCTTCCAATTCAAAATTACAGTTCTAGAATAATCAAAATTCCAACCCATACAATGACTTTGAAAGCCCATAATATAGCTTTCCAGAGACGGTTACAACTTCCTCGAGCAAGCAAGAAATAGTTACAACTTATTCCAATCACTCGCATCCTTGAGAATTCCTGATTTGCAAAGAAATGTTAATGGCGGAAAAACTAGATTTTTAAATACATGAACGTTTCATTATTTTTCTAGTTAAAATATGGGCCATTCGATTCGCTTTTACAAATTTAAATCTAGGCCACCCACGTGGAAGGAATTGATTGGAACGGGCTTGCAGGCACCTTGACTATCTACCTTCTGTTTGGTGGGGCCGTATATCTGACCTTGGATGCATGGCGAGCCAACACTCATTTGGAACCTGCCTCTAGATTTTGTCTTTAAAGTTGCGCCGAGCTAACATGTGGATACTTTGCTGATTCTTCAAATTTAGCCGATCTAGGGACTGTTCCTATTTGACTCATGTTGACCCCTAGACACATGGAGAGCTGGCGCTGATTTGAGTTTCCACTTTGGAAGCGCCTTCTGAAATTATGCCAAGCTAACGCGTGGCTCCTTCCACCGGGCTTAAACTTTTCAACAACCAACTTTGTCTCTCTATTGACTCGACCACGTGGCGAGCTGGTGCTCATTTGGAAATTGACCCTTTTGTGTCACTTTTGGAATTGTGTCGTTACGGCACGTGGAGGCCTCCGCCGACCCGCCCATACTTAGTCAATTTTAACAATCAGATCTATCCCTTTTGGACCTAAGACACGTGGAGGACTCGACACACACTTTAGAATTACCCCGGCTTTGACCCTTGAAGCTGCACCGATGAGGCACGTGTCGTTGTCCACTGCAAATTCAATACTTAGCTGATTTTAGATTATTTTACCTTCATTTTGAACCCGGGACATGCGGTGAGCTAGCACTTATTTGAGGATTGTCCCTTGGACCCTGCCCCAAGAGTTATGCCATTTGGACATGTGAAGGCCTCTGTTGTCGCTTGAAAAATGACCAAATGCATCCAATCAAAGATGCCCATGTACTACTCATGGATGCAGAGGTGAAAATTGACGAGGAGGATACACCTATCATTCCCGAATGCGGGAAGAAATAAATAGAAGAAGAAGAAACTCCAATTGTACACCCAAATTTCAAATTTCTCTCCATGAACAGGAAAATTACAAACAATACCAGGCTCGATGTGGTTCAATACTTCAAGGAATTGACTCAAAATTTTTGAAAAATGACTTCAAAAGAGGGGAATTTCAGGGCCGACAACAAAGACTTATTAGCATTTTCATTTATTTAAATTGGTAGCATTGATCTAACACACCTTACTTTAATGTGTACTTCCCTCTCTCATATCCCTTCCTTATCATCCCTCTTCATTCTAAAAATTTTCCCTCCCTCAAATATATATTCTTCGATGCATCCCCTTCATCGTCTCCATTGCACCATATATTAAATTTTAAATGTCAATTATTACTTATGCTAGCACTGAAAATAACAGAAAAAAAAATACCATGTCAGTGATACAGACACTTGATATATGTTAGAGTTAACAAGGTTGGGTCCATTATAATTTGGAAAATACCTTTGGAATAATAAATTATGCTTATTTTGTATGATATAAATAATATAACACAGGGAAGAATAAACATATACAAACTATAAATTTTAGGGATGATTTTATGATTCAAACTCTTTATGGATTCATTAGATTTTTATTTCTTTTAAGTATAATTCACATGTAATTAGCTAATAGGCTTTTATTACGTTGAAAGAAATTTCCTAGCTGGATTGGAGGTTCCCTCTCTAACAAGCGTTAGAGAATGGATGACCAACAAGCTAAAAGGGAAAAATTAATGCACAAGCCGAGGGCCATTGATTTGCACCGAATTTTCTCCACTTGATGGATAACATAGGTCCGACAATACGAGAAAAACAATTGAAAGGTAGTGAATTTAGCAAAAGTCTATGTATGTGTAAGAGACATTACAGAGGAGTGTTGTACCAACATTTAAGAAATTTTCTACGAGAGATTAGGATTTCTCAAATAAAGGATCCCACATTTGGCTTGGTATGTTTGACACCACCGAAGATGCTACTACCGCATATGACCATGTCACTTTTAGAATTAGGGGAAAATAAGCTCTACTCAACTTCCCCTAGACATATCATCCTACAATGAATGTTTTGCCTTAAGTCGTGGTGATGTGGAGTCCAAAAAAGAAATAGAGAAGACAAAGAAGATGAAGGTTATGGATTTCATTGTATTTAGGAATCCTCTCAAACTACTTCTATCACATATGTCAGAGAATAAACATTCAACAAGCTCGGAGGGAGGACGTTGACGAAAAATTGGTTTAGCATTTTTATTTTTCTTCCTTTGGGATTGACATGAAATTTAGGTATTTAATTTACACATTTTTTCTTCATGTCTTTCCATTCATGTATATGTCTTATTTTCCAAATTAAACATCTTCCAATCAATGACCTTAATGCCATTAAAAATAAAATAGAAAATTAGTAAAATTCAATCGGTGAGACATTCACATATTTAATTTGCATCTTTTCATTTCTAGATTTCTATTCATGTATGTCTTATCTACCATATTAAACATCACCCACTTTATGACCTTAACACTATACAAGAAAAAATAGCAAAATTCGATCAAGAGATAAAATATACTTGTTGGTCATATGACCAACCATTGGAGGGGCTCAATAATCGATGATTGTTCATCCAAGCCCTTTTTCCCTGCAATTACTCGATTTAAAACTTGAAAAGGGGGCCTACATAGTGTTAAAAGAAACACACAATAGGGTTATGTTTCAAACCTCGAACCTATTGCATTTTCCCTTTCTTATTTTGGCCCCTTTAATCACATATTGCATTGATATGAAGATTGCAAGTGAGATTGAATAATAAAGTGAAGCACTGATAGAAGATATTTTTAAGTAGGGACACTCCAAGCCATGGAATAGGTGTGGGACATGCAGGTATTTTATTCCCACCTTTCTATTTCCAATTTGCCATTCATGTCTTTGGCTTATCTAACAAATTAAACTCTATCCAATCGATAACCTTGATGCTGAAAAAATGAAAATAAAATAAAAAATATTACAACCTATTTTATGGAGGTCATCGTGTTGCCGCCATCGGATAGCCCATGGTGCATGCCAAGAACGGTTCTCCTCCCTGTCAATCACAGTATAGATAGTGCCCACGAGATGGATACAATAATGTGGAGCAGGATAAAAATAAAAAAGCCCATTTCATGTCGACAATCGTTCTTGGACCTCAATATCAATACTATTGATGAATATAACCATAATCATTACCCCGATAGCTAGAGACCCCCTAATCACAATTGTGCATGAAATTGCTACCTTTAATTCCAAGTATACTACATATATCCCTATCTCTAAAGTGTCCTACAAGACACACACGCGATTAACCAATTGACAATAATTGACAATGCCAATATTGATTAACCACTCCTTGGCTTCTAAGATATCTCCAAAATATGTTGTCTTGATGCCTTTCACACTACAACTTCTTTCTCCTTTTAATGATTGACAAAAATGACTCGTGAAAAGTTTCACCCTTCTTCCTCTCTACTTGTTTTGGTCCCCCTAGTTTTACTTATTGATATATCCCTTTCGGAATTTCCACACATTTGACATGAGATTACTAGTTTAGCCTAATTGAAAATTAATTGGATACTTATTGTGCTTTAAGAACGAATGAACAATACACTTTATTCAACGCATGAAACATTAAGAATAAATGGTTTTGTGGAATCGTTTGAAAATTGAAACAATATTTTAGAATGGAATAGGCAATGAAAGATTCTAAATGAACCTACTTTACAGCATATCATTAGAGATTCTAAATTCCATGATATTCATAAAACAAGGATCATGTCATTGCTCATACATCATACATGGTTTTAAGGATACAAAGTGATTTGTGAGTAGTTCTACAACTTAGATCATTGGTCACAAATTTGGCATGATACGTATTGTTACTATGAAAGGATGGAGTGACTCAAGTGATGGTAACCAAGAAAAAAAAAGAGGCATGATACATATTGTTAGTACTGAAAGAATACAGGAAAATAATAGAAATCACAATAACAATGGAAGAAAAAGTTAGTATAGTTTCGGTCCACTTCTAAGTCATCTAAATCACCTAATTCCACTACGACCTCTTTTTGTGAAGTAGAAATTTACATGCACAATTTTGGGCCAAAAGAATTCAAAGGACAAAGTATTTGTGAGCAGGGCTAAGAAGGTTGAAAATTAGTGAAGGATTGCCTCTTAGTTAGCTGAAAATCTGCAAGCGTGGCTAAGTATTGTGGGAGAAGTGAAAATGGTAATGGCACTTCTGTAGTGTGCAGTCTGTGCATGTGCATGCATGCACGCATATGTACATGTGTTTGTGTGCATTAGTTTGGGCATGAGTGTGTCACAGGAATACACAACCCAAAGCATTATCTATGACACGAATTCATTTAGGAGTTTTAAATATAATGTAAAAGACCCAATATATGCCCCACATAAAGGAGTACAATACATTAAACTATAAATGATTTTATAAATATTGGGATAGGGTATGTGGAGTAACTAGGGAGTATGGGGGAAGAGTATTTGTGGGATAGATGAATAAGTCCTAAATTTAAATATTTTTATTGTTTTTTTCAAAATAAGCAGTGTGTTTTTTTAGAGAAGCAACATATATTTATAGAGTAATTAAACTTCATAACTCTCAATATATTGGGCATCCTTCATAGTATCATTTCTAAGGTATATTTTTGTCATTCAATTCATTATTTTAAACATAATTAATTACATGAAGATTAATGAATTTAAGTAACAAAAATGCAACCATATATGACCCTTCACATTACTATACAAAGTTTGATTAGTGTGACAAATGTAGATAGAAAAGAAAGGAAGAGAGATATCAAATTACACATAATGAGGGTTTGTACTTTTTTAAGTCCAATATGAATTTGATCAAGGTTTTAAGTGGAAATATAATTAATTTTTGTGAAAATGTAAGACATTGAATCCAACATTGAAGAGGTGGAAATAAAAAGGGTATTAAAAATGTCGGAAGGAAAATGCATAGCCATGATATATGATAAAATAAGGGATATATTATAGTTATAAAGATATATTAGGAGGGATCTTAAGAATAGAAGATTGAGATGTAGATTTGGAAATAGGGGTATTGTTTTTATTCTTAAGTTTACATAGTGAATCCCTCGTGGGGTGTGTGTGTGTGTGTGTGTGTGTGTGTGTGTGTGTGTGTGTGTGTGTGTGTGTGTGTGTGTGTGTGTGTGTGTGTGTGTGTGTGTGTGTGTGTGTGTGTGTGTGTGTGTGTGCATGAGCACACATGCACATGTATGGTTGTTTACCGTGTGTCTACCATATTTGTGTAATGAATGAATAACGTATTCTTGTTTATATAATTGTTACATGTGTAGATATAAGCGTTAGTAATCTGATCAATTCCCTATGATGTAAATGTAAATGAGTTAGATTATAACCTTAGCATGTCCTAATGAAGAAACTAGGGACCATTGTTGATACGGGGTTTGCATGTTATTGGAACTATTCCAATTACGAAGTTTGTTGCTTTCGATATTGTTATAACTTAAGGGTATGAAAAATATGGAAATGGTTTTGTTATTCTCTTTTTACTACATAATACCCCAAAATACATGATTTCCTTCAACTTCTAAGTGTTTCTACCCATCTACGAAAAGTAGAAGAATTTGTTTTGTAATATGTGATTTAGGTTGTAGTGTGGAAAAGAGAGTGTGAGGTTAATGTCTAGATCAAGGTTATCGAACACATTCGTCAAGTCATTTCTAAGATGTCATTCATTCATCAGAATGTTAATAATGTGTTGGACATCTATCAAGAATGTTATTGTTGCTTTAGATATTATGTTTTATTTGTTATCAAATTTCTAAGTGAGATCATTGTCATTTCTTGATGCGTATAACCACTATCGGATCGTAACAATTGTCACCAAATCTAGTAATAAAATAGATAGACCTCTAATTAAGATTATAGTACTATTTGAAAACGAACTCTTTAACCTAGTTAAAAAGTAGTTGGATTCGTGACTAATGGTATTGCTAGTTGTTATTATGCTTAAAGAAGGATCAAAGATTACACTTTATTCTACGCATCAAACACTTAGAATAATTGATTTAGTGGGACTGTGAAGCAATTGAATTATTTATATTTTTGGAAGGAAGAGGCAATGCAAGATTCCAAATGACCTATGTTACAACATGTCACTAGAGATGCTAAATTCCATGACATTCATAAAACAAGAATCAATTCATTAGTTTCAACAAGATTATGATAAAATATGATAATATCACTTTTATTCACCAAACATGGTCAGTTATTCTGCCAAAATGGGAATAACAACATGTTTTTATAATTATGATCTTTCCTTGGCAGTTTGGGAACCTGGTTCGGTATTAGACTCTGTCAGGAAGAACTTCCATGGAAGACCACCAAGCCTGCTCATCTAGGGAGGCGGTGGGTACATTACGAAAGCGGTATTGCTCTCTCAAATCCACCGGATCTGCGCTGCCTTTGCCTTGTTGATCAGGAACCCACACTCCTGTTACAGGGTCAGGCCTCCACCATGTAGCCTTATTATTGTTTTCACCACCTCCTCCGCTAGCAGTGGAGGAGCCTGCATTAGCTGGGGGTGATTTTTTCTCAGAAGCAAACCTACACAGTTAAATCAAACACAATTATTAACAAAATGTATAACCAACCAATGATAAATCCACCTCAAAAAATAGTAAAAAAATAGTAAACAGCATGGGTTGACATACAATGGATAAGCTCTATTTCCGTACGGCTCAATCAACTTTTACCAGTAAAATTTATTGTGTGGACAGACAATAATTACCAGGCAACCTTCTGAGACATTGCTGTCTTAGGCTGATCAGACACCCGAGCAACAGTCCCTCTTAGCCCGCCCAATCTTAACATATTTTATCACTTTACAATACTAACTTATTCTTTCTGTAGTACCAACGAGAAAAATTAATGGAAACAATCAAATCATCAAACAGTTTCAATGATCTAAGGCTGTCTGAGTTGCCTGACAAGAGGAAACTATGGAACTTGAACTTATTTAAATGTTAAAAGAAAGTGGGGTTACTGTATTTAGAAAGGGTGATCTGGCCGGGAGGATTCGTTGTCGATATGTATCGACTGTGTATTACGCCATGGAAGCCACGTGAGGGAGATGGCGTCACCATTATCAAACAGGAAACTTTAAGCAATTTGTTACTTTGCTTTCATTGAAAAAGAGAATCAATGTCACATGGATGGTGTGCAAGTTCAATGTCTCAAAGAGGATATGATTCTTAAGTTTCAAAGTAACATTCTACCCCAAAAATAAAAATAAAAACACAATTTCTTTTTAACCATAAGTACGTAGCTGTGTTTTCACCAAGGTGATGTATGTATGTACACGTACTATAAATGAGAAAACAAATTAATGAAAAAGAAATTTATTATTGGTACTGCCCTTTATATTATTAAAAATAAAGAGAGTTACATTAGCGGGGGTGACCGGAAAACTCACGGTCCCACAAAATGCCACGAGGACAACAACAAAAGAAAAAATGTCACGTGGGCTACATCAAAATGCCCAGAGGGCCAGCACAAAGCAAGGGAAACAATTACACTAGCATAAACAAATTTAATCACTTAGACATTAGTAAATTGAAACAATTACTATTTTATGATAATTCTCGATTTCTCATGAATTTGGAGATAGTTATTAGCAACAAGTTATCTCAAAAATACAAATCTTAAGGTGGAATAAATCTAAAAAGACAAATATGTGCCACCAACTTGACCAATACCATAGGAGTACGGAAATGACTCGTTTCTCTACAACTAATAAATAGATATGGCAAAAACAATCAACTCTTTTCAAACCTCGCTCATTTTTCTCCTTTTTCTAACCTTTTTATATAATCCCAAGGGCCAACACCTTGCAAAATAGTAAAAATTATAGTTTGAATTAGGGACATGTCTCAATCGGACTGCTTTGAGGAAATTTTTCTTGAAATCAATGCTTGATGCAAGTCAACAAACAATTCGAGGTGTGTGATTTTCCCAACCTTTATATTTTCAAATGGATTTGCTAGCAATAATTAATAAATTCTAGATGTTCTCTAAATTATTGAATTATGCTTTTCGTGGAGATGTTTTTGAAACAATTGATAAATTTTTATCTTATAACTTCAATATCACTCTTGCAAAATGACAATCTGTTATTTTTTGAATGCCTCTTCTAAATGCACTAATGAACTTGCGTATTTATAGATATCTTAAATTTAGGACCCTATTGTCATGCAAGATGAAGCATAACATATAGGAAAGTGGACAAAAGGAAAAAAAACCTAAGGAACTCAAAAACAAGGGGCAAAAAGGCCCACAACGACAAGACATAGCACCATAGAAGTATGGATCTAGCAAACTAGAACCATACCATACTATGGTTTTATAAAAAATCCCAAAACAATAGAACATGATAAAGGAGAGAAACTAGAGGAAAGAGAGGAACAATGATAAAACCGGGAAGAACGTGAAAAGAAAAAGAGATGACAAGAAGAAAAATAAAGTTTTAAGTGTCAAAAGTAGCTCGAACACAAAGGAAACAAGTCAAATGTTAAACAACATGTAAGGAACACACGCCAAAACCTTACTTGGATCAATAATTGATAAACACATAAGCACACTAGCACCATAACAAATAGTTAGTCCTCTCATCAAAAATAGGTGCCTACGTAATGCCCCACTACGATGTGTGTGTACGCATATATATTATAGTAAAACAAACTAACACTTACCTTCGAGTGTTTTTTTATGCTCAACTTTATGCCCACTAAAACAACCCACTTGAGACTCAAGAACAAACACTAGGAAAAATTATGGAATAATTTTTTTGTTAAGGAACAACAACCGGTGTCTACAAAACAACAAGTTTCCACTAAAGAGATCAATTCTAATCCACTAGAATATTCTTTCTTTAATTAAAAATTATTAGAGGTCACAAGGTCCAAAATTTAGGGTTAGAAAGTTCAATTAGTGATCTAGGAGTAAAAAAGATTTTTCTCAAAATTAACACATTCATAATTTCCCTAAATCATTTAAAGAGATTGGTAATCTAATCTCATATTTCCTAAGTTAAAGATTCCATAATTGAGGGCTAGGAAATTTTAGACTTTACACACATGTGTTCTCCGAGTGGCGGCGGGGAGAAAGTTTGTTTAAGACCCCGAAGGAAAAATCATTACCCATGGAACGTGTGGTTCATTGGGACATGGGAAAATTTTTCCTCAATGGACCCGGGGTAGTACGAAAAATTTGGAAACTTTTCCCAGAAAAAATTTCAGAAGCTCATAAAAATTTCCCCACCTTTTCATTTTTCTCCTAACTCCTCATATTTCCTAAGTTATGCCAGCGGGCCTCGGGGGTGAAACTTTTCCCCAAGAAGCGGGTTATGCGGCCCAGGGGAGAAATTTTTCCCCAAGGGCAGGTCGGCGGGCCATGGGGAGAAAAATTTCCCCACAGAAATTTTGTGGGCCACAAGGAGAAAAATTTCCCAAGAGGCGGAAAGACAACCCGCGAGTCTACGAGGGACACGTGGCGCCTCTTCAAGACAACGCGGGGAAAACGGGGCGGCGGGGAGAAAGTTTGTTTAAGACCCCAGAAGGGAAAAATGTTAACATTCACCCATACTCTGCCAAAGACTCGCGATGCCACGTGGTACCTCCCGATCGGCCGTGGTCATGGTTGGCGGGGTGGCGGGGAAAATTTGGAAAATTTTCTCTGACGCAAAAAGGCAAAAAGGGACTCCATGGAAGCTTCACGATTAGATATGGACCAACGGGTATACGAAAAATAAATTTGTAAGGGAAAAAGGATCAACCACAAGTGAAGTGAAACTTGAGAGGCCATAACTTTGATAGAGCTCTGTTTTGGGAAAATAAGGACTTTCTAGAAATAGAAAAATAAATCATTACATTTTGATTTTGATAGATATCAGAGGCTTTTTTTTAAAGGCTGGTAATTTTAACTTATAAAATTTTGTTCAAATTTTTCATTCTTTCTCCTTCAAAGTGTCAAATGAATGGAGGTTTTCATTAAGAAATTTTTAGGATAAGTGTAAAGCATTGTTGGTGTGCATTTCAAATTACAAGTTTGGGCAAAAAAATGTGAATGGAAGACTTCAAGACATTTTAGGTGTTTTTGTTTGTAATTTTTTTTAAGTCCAATTGATTATTTGGGTTGAACATTTGATAAAGGAATTTTACAAAGTATATAGTGAATTGAAATAAGTGTATACAAAAACCCTCTTTACTTGAAATAAAACATTAATGATCCATGCTGGTCATAAAATTTTCCATCCAAGAGTGCGGTTTATTCTTTCCAAAATCATATATTATAAACAAGGCGAGAATAATACATTTTATCCTCACGTGAACCTTTCCTTCACAAAAATTGAAGGGGGTGAACAAGGCAAACACTTACATTAATTCAAATGAATCCCTTCATATAGATCATGCACTTTAAAGTGGGAAAGAGCTCAATAAGAACATGATCGTATTTCTCATTCTTATTGTGATCACAACAAGATTAGGGAAAGGAAATGCTCTCCACCACATAGAATAACATCCTTCTTCAAATAAAATATGTGACTTAACTTCCCATAAATAATCTGAGTATAATATATAAGTGTGGTAATGCTGAATAAAGCAAATTGCCACTTTTTCATATGCTCACAAGTGCATTTTCACCAAAAAACCCAATAGAATGTAGACCCAGCAACAAGCTCCTTCATCAACAAGCCAAAGGAGAAAGAAACTATGGGGAATGCTTCTTATTCCTCCATCCTAAAATATAGTATATCAAAACCCCAACATTCCTTATGCCTCCCAAGTACCCCTTATTCCTCACATTTCCTTATACCTCTCCAACCTCTTATGGCACCCAATAATGAGTAAATAAATAATTTCTTTATTTTTTTCTTAAATTGAAAGGGGTGAGGAGGTTTTAAATTATATATATTTGAAAATATTGTTCCAAAATAAATAATAGGATGGGTGTGGAAAACAATAGAATTTGAATTTTATAATTGATATTAAACATGAATTGAATTTCAACTTTTAATCAAGTATGGATACATCCTCCCATATTACTTTAACCGATTTTCAACCCAAATTGGAAAGAAATGATCTAGAATCTATTTTTCAATACTCTCTACAACTATTAGACAATGCAAAAAATACATTGTGAATGCAAGTGACCTCTCAATTAAACATCTTGATTAACAACATGACCAAAAAATACAATACAAAATAAACACATACACTAAAATTTGGCAATTTACTATCTCTAACACACCAACACGCCTGAAACAAACACTAATGGCTTTGAATTCAAAATGCAATCTTGCTAATATAAACACACTCTTTTTATCCCCACTTAGTACATACCTAGGTATATAAATAAAATTTCTATCTTGATTAGTCAAACACATTGATATCTCGACAAATTTTGAGAGTCAAATGCATAAAATCCAGGTCTACTCACAATACAAACTCCATAATATAACCATGACAATATATCAACATCAATATCATGTTTTCATGTTTCAAGTCAATAATAATCCATGATCAAAAACCATCCATAATGTCAATGGTCATGAGTTCTTATTCAAAAGGTGTCGAAAGGAAGACATATCCTCCATATTCACTTAGAACTAAAGGATAGTGATATTAAAAAGAAAGAGAGGTAATATTCTTTATTGATTTATTTACTTCCTCTATGGAATATTGGATTTTTCGATAATTTACCTTTAAAACCCTATTGGAGGAAGAAAAGCAATAGATATGACTCTCTCATTTGACATATGCAAGTAGACACTAGAAATCATATGGTAGTGTGTCCCACTAATGGGCGAAAATGTGAATAACTTGGGCATTGTTATTGACATACTCTTTTGTAAAACTCACAAAAGGCATGAACATGAAAAAGCCTTCCTTGATATAAGTGTGGTAATGCTAAAATTGCCACTTTTTGTATCTCACAAAAATATTATGCGCATTCATCAAAGAAAACAATCACTAGGTTTTAAATGTATGAAGCATCATATGGGTAGGTCAATAGAATTTGTATAATTGATATTAAACATGAATTGTCATTTTTTATCTCATTTCACAAGTACTCAAACATAAATCTCCAAGTATCTATTTTGCAATACTCTACAAAGTTTTTAAAAGATTGCCAAACTCAATTCAAACATTATCGAAGTATATTATAATTTGAAAATGCAATCTTGCATTCATTCAAATATCACATGCTAGGTAGATAACAAAGTGTGGTTTAAACAAACTCCAATTGTGAGATCCTCTTGAGTAGTGTCATGTTTCTCATTGGTGAAAAACCATCCAGATTGGTGAATGGTGGTTCCCAAACCCAAATTTAATATTTGATTTTTGATAAGGTCTCCCACCCATGGCTAGGGCTTGAGATCTTATTTGAAATGTTCATAAGGCTTCAAATATGAGAAATAATCACAAAATATTATGTGCATTCATCAGAAAACAATCACACATAGGGTTTGATAGTGATATACATTTTCATACATGAGACAATCCAAAAAGTTACATAACCATTTAATAAGATTTATATCTCGAAATCCATACAATAGGTTTAAAACCATGTGGATGGTCAAAGAAAGATTGTATGATTTTGCAAACTAGCATTATTTATTATAATTCATTCAAATATCACATGCTAGTGATCAAGGCATTATCGAGTAGTGTCCATATTACCCAACTAATATTTGTTTTTGCAAGGTCTCCCACCCATGGCTAGGGTTTAGTTGAAATTTGCATATCTAGAACTACATTTCCCCATGAAAATCATTTTTAATAAGCTAAAGCATATGCACTCATGTGGATGGTCCTCTTATTTTTGAGCAATTATAGTGTAGCATTATAGGTCCATATTACCCATTTTTAGTTGTTTGTAAGAACTCCCCAAAATCATTTTTAATGGATGTATTTTTATGATATATTAAGCATGATTAATGATATTGTATGATTAAGTTAGTAGTAAATCAAAATAACCCCATGTATCTACCCTTTACATCCTTAGTGTATATAAATCACTAATTTTATTATACTTTTAATAACAAAAAGAGTGTAAAATGTTTAGTGACCCGACATAAATCATAACAATTTACACATTTCTTACAAGATAATACGACTAATATTAATATTCTTTTATATGTTATTTTTGGTGAAATATTTTGTTAGGGGAAAAATGTGTGATTTCATTAATGCTTGTGAGATATATTTCCTCCTCTGGGAGTGGGGAGGCTCCCATTTATTGAAAGAAGGAAAAATATATATACACTATACTAATATTCAGGGTGGCTAGAGGCCGAGGAATGTGCAAAAACACCCTTGTTGTGACTACAACAATAGTTGAGAGAGAGGGAAACTTGTAGATAGGTGAGGAGAGATAAATGAGAAGGGGAATTGTATTGATGAGATGAAGACAAATTTCATCAACTACAATTCAGAGGTGATTCCAGTTTCAATCGGAGGAAATAAGAAAGCACAACATAACATCATAGAAAGATAGTGAAACAAATAATGCAAGATAAATAAAAAGACTTATCAAGATATGTCCATTCCACAAAGAAGGAAAAAAATCCTTTAACTTCTTACAAATACCAGCATGTGATCATATTAGTGACAAGATAAAAATGGAGGAAAATTGCTTAGGTAGGAAAAAAAGGTATACAACTTGCTAGAGAGGGAAAAATTTGATCCTTTGGAATGGAGAGAGCATTCCAATTTTATAGTTGAATCATGTAACTCTTCACACTCCATGTGAATTTTCAACTTAAAATGCAATCTCAATGAATAAATAGAAACTTTTAGTGAATTAAGTCACTTTTAAAAAAGTTGTTTCTCAATGGCAAAATATAGTATTAGAGAGAGAAGTGTGATCAAATGAAGACGATCAAGAATGAAGTGTTTATCTTCCTTCATTGTGGAGATGAATTTCATAATTAAATATGATCTTCCTCGTTGCTTCCCTAATCAAGGAATTTCTTAGAAATGATGCTCCATATCTTATCCAAAATGATCATCTTTTTCCATGTCCTGAAATATATTTTTCAACTCTTCATCTCTATCAGCAACGGTAGGCTAGGAAAATAAACTCTTTGTCAAGAACAAGATCTCGTCTCCTACACAAAAAAACACTCATATTGTAATCATCATGAATCATGAAATCACACCACACATGCTTCAAATTTAGTAACCATGAGATCTCTTGAATTTGACAGGTGATTGGAAATTTCAAAGAATTTTCAATGGAAACATAGTAATCCTTGGATTGGAAATATTTCCACTTCATGATATGGAATCAGAACTTACTAAAGAAAAATTTCTTATTGATGAATAATAGTACTTCATGTAGTGTCTCCTGAATGAGGGATGGTGAGGATATTGATAATTCACTAGAACCATTCTTTTCATCATATAAGATTTCAATTGATTCAACTAGATGTTTCATTCTCAAAAATCTTCTTGTGCACTCTAACTCAGGTTAGAAAATGAGTTTTCCTTGTTACCTGGGTGTCTTCAGTGGTCTTCAATGATGATTTCAATTGTGACATGTATTTGGTCATCACAGATGAAGGACTCATCCAAATCACTCGTGAATGGATTCTTTTGAAATATTTTTAAGAGAAGTGATGCTCAAATTTTTAGACAATTATCTCATCCATATCAATGGGAAAGTGAAAAATTCAATGAATTGGGTAGAATACTATGAAAAAAATAATTTTTGCATATCTTCAAAAATAATACGCATGATCATGTAAGAGACAACTCAAATTAAATATTATTTTAAGAGGAAAACTTGCTCCAAATTTCAGGTAATTTGGCTTGCTAAGTCACCGGGAAAATGTAAAACAATTTTCAGTTGTTTTGGAAAAAATGGAGTTCTTTGGCTGGAAAATTATTCCTTGAATAAAAAATAAATCATGCCATGATATCCCCCAAATGATAGATCATCTTAAAGGTGTTTTCAAATGGAACACTTTCGTAAAGTTTCAAGATTTTTCAATTGTGGGATCACTGGTAATGAGCAAAAGTTGTTTGAGCAAGCTAGGGCATCCAATCTAGTTTTAATGGATTTTACAACATTCAATTTATTTATTTTCAAGTTGAGGTTTTGGAGGGAAAGCAATATTTCAAAAAATGACTTAAGTGGAGGAGGGGTTTGAACTTTGCACAAGAAAACATGGAAAATTGCCATCTTTGCATTATCCACTCACAAAGAGTGATGCAATAGAGAGAGGAATTTTTTTGAGTGAAATAGACATTCAAAGGGTTTCCATGCATGGAGGTGGTAAAAATGTTCTTAGGCCAAGTGGGGAAGTCAACAACACTCACAAAAAGTTCATTTTTCTATTTCCTTATTATTTTTGACTTTCCCATCAACCAATAGGAGGATGACACAATTTTTGGAGGGATTTAAAATGAAACTTGAAAAAATACACTTCAAAAGGCTTCAAGCTCCCAAAGTGTGCCAAGTACACTTAAGTTGTTGACATCAGCAACTCAATGGAGAATTATAATATGGAATGCACTTTTGGCCCGAGACCAAAACCTAACCTTTTCGGGGTGTATAATATATCAAATTGATTAGAAATGGGCCAAAAATAAAATGATATCATTTTAAAACCTTTCAAAAATGAGTTTCTTTGATTTTTAGTTAAATCGCCATTTTTCACATGAAGGTGTAACAATGAGCTAAGTTGCCGCAGGAGTTTGAAATAGGTATGAATAAAAATAGCACTTGGGTCATGAAGGTAGTTCAATGTGATTAAAGTTGACCATTTCTTAGGATACTTAATCCACCAAAGGTTCATATAACCTTTAGTGCAAGTTCTCTCTTTGAGAGAGACTCTTATGCTTCACTGTTGGAAAGGTTTCCGCTTTTTATGTTCCCAAAATTTTATATTGCATATTTCATCATGTAGTAGACCCTACAATATTTCCAATGAATATTATTTGGGTTCCGACACCACCTAGAGATCTCGAAACCTTTCCCAAAGGTGACCCTTCTCGAATGATCACACACACCTTTTCCTCGAAAAGTTACAAGAGAGAAAATACTCTTAAATCCATTCCAAAGCTCACAAAATCCTTCCTAAACCATATTTTCATGGATAAAACTCTTATACATTTCTGTTGAATGTTTTTGAACCTCTAAAACCACATGGAGCTCCTGAAACCTTTCTCAAAAGTTGGTTTCTATAAAAAGATAGTTTGACAATTTTGGAAAGGTTGACTAGTTTGAATGAAAGGTGAAAATTTTCAGTAGGGTTATCAAGTAAAATGCCTAAACATTTTACATGACAATAATTGTATCTATATTGGAGACTTGTCTTGGGTTATAAAAAGTACAAATAAGGCAAGCATGAACACCATAATTTCACAACATTAAGTAGACTAGTGCCTTATCCATTGGGCATAATAGAGTCAAAGGGAAACACCTCATGGAATATTTATTAAACATCACACACACACACACACACACACACACAAACACACACACACACACACACACACACACACACACACACACACACACACACACACACACACACACACACACACACACACAAAACATTAAGGGAGATACAAATGGAAACAAACCAAGGAAAAATAAAACAAACCTAACTTACCTATGTATAGGTGAGGGACAAGCCACTTTCCTTGTATTAATTGTTCTTCTCTAGATGTTACCATGTAAGGGTAGTACCAAATGACATTGCTATTTAAACCCATTGATTGGTTCAATGAAGTAAGAACCCTTTCTCAACTAATTGGGAAATCTAATTACTACAAGATATCTCCATATACCTAAGAAAGAGAAAGTTGTGTGTTTCTTCTTGAGAAAGTTTGTATGACTCCTCTTGCAAGTGAGGATCCACTTGGATAGATCATTGTCTTTATTTCTCTAAATTTTCATTTCCAACTACCCATCCATTTTTAAATTCACTTGATTGTGATTTCTATTTTTCAATTTATCATTGTAATAAGACTAATTACTAATCGTATTAGGTTCATCATGTTCACAACTAGGATTGTGCTTTCTAAAGGACATTTGATCTTTTCTTGTCATGCTCCACATGACCAGTATTTCTATGATTTGACACACACTGGCTCATGTACGACTTGTTTCTTGCTATGATATGACTTAGATGGTGTTTCTTATTGAAAGGAGAATGAACACAATGTTGAGGTCACATTAGAGAGATCTTCATTCTCATTGTGACCTTTTTGCACTCCAATGGCCATCTGTGTTATGGACATGTATTTTTGAGTGGGATCATCCTTGAGAGATTTAATAACTTTTCCATTTATCCATTCATCATTTATAATGTCCTCTTCTCCAAATGGAATTGAGAAAGCTTCATATTCATATTCATACTTGTTGGGTAAGTCTCGGGTTGGAGTCTTGAGAAGATGATTGGAAAACTAGAGCTCACATTTCTAGAACTCATTTAATATCACTTTTTCCTAATGACATTATTTATCATCTCAAGCTTGGTTTGTGATAAGTCAAGATATCAATATACTTATCATCACCAAGTAGAGAACATGTATCTATGTTCAATGGGAAGTGTACACTATCAAATTTTGGTCCATCAAATCATCATGTTGTTTCTCAAATGGCTCAATCACACCTAGGTACTCCATTAATATGGGAATCTCAACATATTTCTCTAAATTTATGAAATAGTTTCCATATCTTGAATATTGGTATAGAATGTATGCCCTTGGGTCATCTTTTTAAATATTATATCTCATCTTTCTTATAGGAAGAAGCTTCTTCATTTTACCATTAAATGACATAGTGGCATATGACCAATCCATTTGTATATCTCCACCAACATCTCGACTAAAACTCTAACTAAACAACATCACGTATGAAGCTAGAATGTCAGCTACAAGTATGTTGATCTTTACCTTCTTATTAGGAAATTCTACCAATGTTACTTGAACATCATTGAGTTGATTGATGATAGGTATTTCTTTGGTATCCATAGAGTAAAATGACCAACATCAAGGATGAGAGTGATACAAAGAGCCTTGGAAACTTTGGAGGGCATGACATTTCCAAAATTATCGGAGTCAATAATACAATTACTTATTTTATACTCATTGATCAATAAAGAGAGGTAGAAGGGTTATATTTTCTCAAAAGTGGAGGATGTTGAAGAAATAAGGTTCTAAGAAGG
The DNA here is from genome assembly GCA_018340775.1 of Taxus wallichiana var. yunnanensis. Taxonomy (NCBI): domain Eukaryota; kingdom Viridiplantae; phylum Streptophyta; class Pinopsida; order Cupressales; family Taxaceae; genus Taxus; species Taxus wallichiana. Next base: position 765,857,856 of record CM031244.1, read on the forward strand.
ATTAGTACTAGGAGTGGGAAATGGTTCTTTGGAAGTGGAATTGATGAAACAAGAATTTGAACTACTTCCTTTGATAAATTGAACATGTTTATCAAATTATTTGGGATAAGTTATCAGATACTTAAACTCGGATATTTTACATGGTCAATGATGTTAAAGGATGAAGATGTGGGTACTTTAGGAATAATGGAAACTTTGACAAGAGAAGAAGTTACATTCTTAGGAATAACAGAAGCAAAAGTAGAAACTAATTTGACCAAGGGAGAAGAAATATACTTACCCAGAGAAGGAGATGTGGCTCTTTATGAGGTGGTATTAGGCTTCTTCTTCACCGACTTCATAGAAGTGGGCAGCGGTGATCCTCCTTTTTGTTTCTTTTGTAGAGTTTCATTTTGAGTATTCAAGTGTATTGGTGAAATAATTTTTGCAGTGTAGATTATCAATTTTCACCAATGGTCATGGGGCTAAGCTCCTCCTTGGGTATGGTGAGGATCCCATTATTGAATGTAAACTAACTAAAATTGTGGGGTGTTCATTATGCTAGAAATTACATCAGAATACTCCACTAAACCTATGGAAATATTAGAGGGAGGTAAATGGGAGTAGGATAAATAGGAGAGGGGGTTAATGTCATGAGTGAGTAAGCACTAGAAAATTATCACCAACAATAAATATAGTAGGTCCACATTCAATATAAAAACACAACAATGTAAGAAATAACAAGAGTAATAAATCAGAGACATAAAGTTATATATATCCATTAATCAAGGACACAAAGTTTCTTCTTGGTTATACAAGATTACAATGCTTGCAAAGTTGGAAAGTAGAGAGAAAGAGAGTATAATACATAGACAAGGAATAGAATAAATGTAGCTTTATTGCTTGTAATTAGTAGTGATACAAATCCCAACAACAAACAACAATTAATAATCTCTAATCCTTTAGAATGGAGAGGTCATTGCAATTTATAGCCTATAAATTTTCTCTTCCTCTCCCCCCATGTGACTTTTCTTCTCACCACCATGTGACTTTTCTAATTCCCTAGGAATGAAAATAAATCATTTTCTTATTTTTGAAAGGGGAGTTTTACAATGCAACATTAATTCACTTAAGTGAATAAGATGAAAGAGTGAAAAAAACATTCTCAATGAAGGAATAAAATGTTAGAGAGAGAGGGAGGAGAGAGATAAGTGATGATCCGGACACGGGAAGCTCCTACTGACGAAGAATATACTTCTAATGGACCGTGATTGAAGTTCATTTCCCTTGACCATCTGTTGAATTGAAATCCAGTGATTGTTAATGCTTCCTCCTATGAGGTGCGAACTTATTCCAAAGCATTGAATAATTTCTCAAAAACACCATTAAGTGAATTGCACTATTTGAACATGAGATGGTTGCTCAATCATGGAATCAACTTCAAGATGCTCAAACACCTTCTTTCTCATCATGTCCTCATTGAAATAGGTCCTTTTTTAGATACAAGAATTACTCCTCTAATGGAACTCTCTTCCTCTGAAATCATGTTGGACAGAAACAATGTGGTTGTAATCTCCTCCTTCTATGAGATTCGAGCACACTCCAAAACATTGAATAAGTGTTTAGAAACTTTTTTGTGAGATTTGCACTAAGTGGACCTGTGATGACCTCTTAATCCCGCAAACATGATGGTCTTGAGTACCTCAAAGATCCTTTCTCCTCATGAATCTCTTGAACTTAAAAATTCTCCTTATGAGCAAGATATATTATTTATGAATGGAAACAACCTCGTTATTCTTAAACACCTTCTTGACCTTCCGATCCTCATTTAAATATTTTTCTTATACAAACTGGGAAAAAAGACACTCCAAATTCACCATTATACTCATTAGACACATTCCCATGCCATATCCTGAGAAGGTGATTGAGAATTGGGGCTCACCTTTACTGAGACCGTATTTAATGTCACTTTCCTTTTTGGTCCACATCACTTTGAACATGATGACCCATTTTTGTGACTATTAAGATGAATTGAAGCACATAGTCCTAGACTTCACCTTGAGGATAAATTGTTGAGATTCTTTGAGGGCTTGCTTTCCTTTTTGAGATATGAAACCTAAATGTTTGACCTTCATGATGGAGAAAAGAAATGATATAGGTGGAATGTGAATTTATACAAGTGACTTGAGATCAATGGCAAGAGTTTCTATTTTTAGCAAGTCCTATCTAGGTCAACTATATTTAGTAAGTTTTCACAATTTTCACCTTCGATGGTTTTTACTTGTTTAGAGTAACAAGTATGCTACACGAATTTTTTTGTTTTGGAAAGTTACTATATTTGTAAATGTGAAGCCTTGCACACTTTCTATTTTTATATGGATGTTTTCTAGGTTTTCAGTTTGGAATGAAATTGGTCTCAAAATATTTGGTTGTCTTAGACATTCTACTCCAATTTTCAAGGAATTTTATTTTACAAAACTCGTAGATATTAAAAGGAAATTTTGGAGCTGTAAATTTAGCATGGATTTTATAAATTATATAGATAATAAATCTCAATGCTATTATATTAATCTTAAAGTTATTTTTGGAAGGAACTAAAACTGGTAAATTTTGGTGGAAATCAGGTGCACAGTTTTGGAGATATAAGAAAAAATCAATTTGCAAGTTTGATGTTCTGGGAAAAATCAAAAACATACATGTGAAAAAATGGATGTTTGGAGGGAAGAACACAACATTTTGAAATTTTGAAAATAACTAAGTGTTTATGAGGAGAGATACTCATTTTTCATTGTAACCTTTAACTCACTACTTAACCCAACAACTTAACCAAGGTTGGAAGATGGTTGACATGGAGTTGCACCAATGAAAAAGGTGAAAGGGGGACATAAGTGACACATAATTACACTTTTCACTAGATGGTGACAATTGACATCTTATGGTTTAGAGAGAATGAGATTTGGGGAGCTAAAAATGGCCATCAAGAGCTTTAAAATGGTTTTTGATGTGACAAGGGTTGTGTGATTAGATTAGGACATAATTTTGTGTCCCCTTTTCCACTTTACACATGGTGAAATCTAAGAAGACAACATGGGTGAGGAAATTTTCCATTGGGGGTATGGTCATGAAGAGGGGTAATGGAGATACACAATTTTCAAGTTTGAGGTTCTCTAGGTGTAGAAGTTGATCATGACAAGTTAAGAAATGAAAGCACATGGGGGACCAAAAATTTTGTCCCCATGTACCTTTTCACCTTGGTTCAATAAAAAGGGGGAAAATGGGTGAGAAAATTTTCCATGGCTCTAATTACACAAGAGGGGACAAGTTAAAATTCAAGTTTTGAGGAGTCTAGGTGCAAAAGATGTAAGTTGTAAGTTGCGAGGAAGGAACCAACATGGGGGTGAACTTTAGTGTTCCCCTTATACCCCTTAAAACTTGGGTATAATACAAGGGTAAATAACATGCTTTAAAATGCACCAAGGGGTCAATCCATTATGGGAAGGAGGGATGACAACTTAACTCCTCCATATGCTTCGTCTAACACCTCAACTCATGTTTTAAGTGACGAAACCTCATGAAATGATGGGGGTCACACTTTTTTGTCCCTCTTGTACCCATTTCACATTAGGTACAATCCAAGGTGATACCAAGGGTGAAAAATTCTGACAAATCCTTTTGAAATGTTGATATCACTTGCCGAGGGCATTTGAGGACACTGGGAGTGTTTTTTCCACCATGGGAGCATGGATGAGTGTTTTGGGGTAAAACATTACATTATTTTGACTCCAAATCACCTATTGATATCATTACAACCATTATTAGGAGACAATTATTTATGTAATTTTAATTTTTCACCATTCCCCCTTTCAACACGAAGGAGAAGCAACATGATGACTTAAGCTATCACAAAAATCTTGAAGACTTAAGAAAAAAATTATGTTTCCATCATGTGGAGGATTTAAATAAATTTTCATTAAGTATTTTATGATATTTTAAATCCTCCTGGAACTCTTAGAATCATCTAGACAAGTCATCTTTCACCATTGGAGTATAGCATTCCATGCACCTAAAATGACTATGTCTTGCTCAAGTTGTTCCTGACATTAATTTCTTCCACAAATTTTCCCTAAACAACCTTGGAAAACTTCATTTCTCTCCTACAAAACCCTATATGGCTTGAATATTTCCTTGCATCTTCCGGAGGATGTTCATCTGGGATTTCAAAATAGCCAAAATGGCCCTTTCTCGCCTCGGAAGATAGTTGTTTCTCCTTAAAAATTAGTGAATTCTTCAATAATCCTAGGCATACATACCTACACATTAAACAAACTTGGAAATATTATTAGTAATTTCTTATGATCTATAATGAGGGTGAAATTAAGGATAAGATTCCCAAAGGAAGGGTTCACAAAGTGATTGAGGGGAATTTTTGAGTGAGGGCTTAGTTGTCATGGCCAAATTTTCAATTTTGCATGTTAAAAATTTAGCATGATAAAAATTTCTTCACTTGGGTAGCAGAGGAAGAGGCCTCTTTTTGTTCTTGTGAGTGAGTGAACACTGCAAGAATAGTTATTCATATCAACTATAAACTCTTTTGAATAATCATCATATGAGTATTCAAAATACCCAATGTTTACATATCCAACTTATTTTCTCTCCTTCAAATTCTAATTCAAAAATTTCATCTTCTATATCTTCTCAAGTTCCATGTGTTGCATTAATAGGAAGAGCCTCAAAGAAAATAATTTTGGGTGCTCCAATAATTTGATTCTAGTTCTATTTTTGATATGGGACATATTGAGTTATTTTCTTGTTCGGTGTAGTAAGATCATTGACCAAATTTGGTAGCAACAAATAAGTGCTTACATCCTAGGAGATTTGGAATTTATTTTTGTTAAATGGTTCTTGATATTTCCTGACATGATAAGATAATCTTCCACTTCAAAAGAAATTTCTTGAGCATTATCCAATGTATTTGGTTGAGTTCTCCGTAATATGAACCCAACTTTAGGAAACTCAACAATTATGAAAAACCTCTTTTGATTATTTTTAGTAGGATGGGCACCGGTAGGGATCTTATTAATCAACTTGTTAAATTTGGACATAAATACTCTCATGGGTTTCTATGGTTCCTTCTTCATTTGATCTAAATGAGAAAGAAGGGCATGGGCATCTTCTATTGACTTGAACCATGTTCCAAACTTACCTTTCATATATGCATAATTAGTTATTGAGTGAGATGGAAAATAGTAGAACCATTATGCAATAACATCTTGTAATGACTCCACAAATAGTTGAACATCAACATCTTTGTATCCTACTTCAAGAATGTTAGGAATATTAATTATTGTTTCATGGATTATAATATGTTTACATAATTAGTATTGTTGGTACGGGTAAACTTTAAATATAATATTAATGAGTTTTGTAGAGTTGTTTTAACAACTCACGCATATAATGAGTTGTTGGAGAGTTGTTATAGGAAGTTTCCTATTTTATAGGAAACTCTCCTCTATATATATATATTTATGTATTATGTTTTGAATGATTGAATAATCAAAGAGAAATTATTATTGCTCTACAAATCATTGTGTCACCTTCATCGGCATCGAGTGAGATGATCATATGATGGATCTTTGATTTTTTTGGAGGGGCATTGGAATTTTTTCATTGCCCCAACTGATGCCATTTCTCCTCTTTGAATTATGTGTAGTGTAGTTTGAAGGATTGCATTTTTTAAAAAAATGAGGATCTTCCTACAAATTCAGTATGTAACATTTCACTCTATTTTTATATGCTCTTCTTTGATCTGCGTATTATTATTATTATGTAGCTATGATCTTCTCATGCTTCTAGAGAAAGTGTGTTACAGGATTGAAGACATGATATATTTGTAGCAGGAAAAAAATTTATATATTTTGTCGTTGTGGAATTTTTCCTAAACTATTCGTCACAACAAATCCGTTCATAAGGGAGAGATTTATGGATGATATTTTGCAATTTGAAAATCAAATACCTATTTATTTTTAAAGAACATCCTTCAAATTTAGATGGGTTATGTGCATGTCGCTAATAAAAATTTGGACCACATAATGGACTGGTTGTTGAAAGGAAAGACTAGGCAAAAAAAATTTGAGTGGTATGTTGAGCATCACTATGACAAACATTTTCATGTTCTAGAAGTAGCCTACCATGGCATGGTCGGCGAAGATCTCCAGTGCTATAAAGAATGAGCGAGGCAATTTTTTTCACCCATTCTTACATATGCCTACTCACATTGATACGTTTTGCCACTGATCTAGCATCCAATCCAAATCTCACATTTCCCTCAATTTTCCAAATTTCTAAGTGGTTTTGTTCAAAGTACCTTAACGTGCTGGAGATCCACGTGTTCAATGACTTTATCCATGATGGTTTTTACATTGGTAGGCAACTTGCCTCTGTAGAGATGTATTTCCCAAGATGCTCTTCATTCAAGTTGTTCAACTATCTTGTTAAACTTTAGAGTCAATGGTATACATTATATGTATTAGATAGGCTTGTTAATTTTTATTTTTACTCATATTTTGAGTGACATGGTTAACATATATGGGGTTAATATCACTCGATGTATGTTGTCATTTTGTGTCATTAAAACTCAATTTTTATGTCATGTAGAATATTTTAGTAAAAAGTATAGTTATTGTTGTCTATGTATATTATTGTATTGTGAGTCAATAATTGAGTCATTGGAAAAAATCTCAAAATACCGTAGAAAAATTATCTTCATGGATGCATATTGGTGTTACCTAATGTCCTAACAACCACCTGTGCCTCAAATCCAGATCTAGCTAAGTTAGAAGAAAACTTACTAGAGGTCGAGGCAATAGAGGATGGAGGGAAATCAACGCCTCTCGTCAGTCACCAACGATGGGGTCGCGTATAGCACTGGTGGCACATTTTTATAATATTTCAGTTGTTTGCTTTGAGTGGTGTGTGCAGAAATAAAATATGCTATACATTCCTTGCCAAAGATTGAAAAGAGGAGGATGTGCATTTTCAAACCTGAGAAAATTTGTATAGGAGGGTAGTTGAACTGCAGTGATCCTCTTACTATAGAGATCCTTCAACTGCGTACTTATAACATCGATTGGTCGGTGAAATCTAGCATTCACTAGAAGTGAAAGGGAACTATTGAGTTCACATATGTAGGTGAATCGGTGGAAGTGTGATCATCTGGTATGGGATTCACTGTGGTGAAGTGGATTGGTCATGTGCAAAGCAAGATCCAGACATCAAGATCCAAGCCAGTAGTATGCAGACCTAAAATTATGCAGAGGCATATGATTCTATTTCCATTTCTTCATATATGTTTTCTTCCCATGTTCGCTCTAAGGGGGGAAATGTTAGGAATATTAATTAGTGCTTCATGGATTATAATAAGTTTATATAGTTAGTATTGTTGGTATGGGTAAACTTTAAAGATAATATTAGTGAGTTGTTGAGAGTTATTTTAACAACTCACATATATAATGAGTTATTGGAGAGTTTTTATAAGATGTTTCCTATTATATAGGAAACTTTCCCTTTATATATATTTATGTATTATGTCTCGAATGATTGAATAATCAAAGAGAAATTATTATTTCTCTCGTAAATCTATTGTTTTGCTTTCAAAAGACACCACAAGTTGTGATAAAGGTTGCAATGTTCTCATATGCACATTGTTTTCCATCTCCATGAAACTTGGGAGATCTATTTCTTGATCATTTAGGTATTTTTTGAAGTGGAGGAGTCAAAGCCAATGGACTGGTTTTTGACCCCAAGCTATTAGTTTAGCCATCTCTTGAGGAAAAGTGTTCAATGGTGGTGGAGGGATGGGATATGCAATGGGACTAACAATAGACTCTTTAAATGGATCCTCCAAAGTAATTCCAACAAGTTGTCTTTAAAATGGCACATGAGAAAGTCTAAAATCAATCTATTGTTACATTTAAATGTAGGGTCTATAATATTACTTTTTGTATCACCTCTTTTATATCTTCTATTTTCTATTTTTCTCAAAAATATGAATCACTCAAGTAGAAAAATTAGGTTTTTAGATTGGCCAAGGATGGGATACAACATACCATTTTTTTTATTTTCGAGAATATATGATTTTTTTATTTGTGGAAAATGGTACCAATCAAAAGTATTGTTTGATCCTCGGTGGAGTCACCAAAAATATAACTACAATCCAGAGGTGATTCCAGTTTTAATCGGAGGAAATAAGAAAGCATAACACAACATCACAACAAGATAGTGAAATAGATAATGCAAGATAAATACAAATGCTTGTCAATATAAATTCATTCCACAAAGAAGGAAAAATTCCTTCAACTTCTTAGAAATTCCAGAATGTGCTCACTAAGTGATAAGATAAAAATGGATTAAAATTTCTCGGGTAGGAAACGAGAAGAATACAACTTGTTAGAGAGGGAAAAATGATCCTTTGAAATGGAGAGAGCATTCCAATTTATAGTTGAAGCATGCCAATATTCTCATCCACATGTGAATTTTCAACTTAAAGTGTAATCTCAATGAAGAAATATAAAATTTAAGTGACTTAATTCACTTTTACAAAAAAATATCAATGGAGAAAAGAATGTTAGAGAGAGAAAATAAGAGAGATAAAGTGTGATCAAATGAAGACGATCAAGGATGAAGTTTTTTTCTTCCTTCATTATGGAGATGAATTCCACAACTAAATCATATCTTCCTTAGTTGTTTCACATTTTAGGGCCTATCTTATAAATTATTCTCTATACCTTATCCGAATGATTGTCTTTTGTCATGTCCTGAAATTTCTCTTTAACTCTTCATCTCTCGTGAGAAATGAAAGGATGGGAAAATCAACTCTTTTTATGAACATCATCTCTTATTTCCTACATGATAACATACTCATCTTACAATTATCATGAAGCATGCACTCACACCACACATTCCCCAAACTAGTAACCATGAGCTCTCTTGAATTTGATAGTATTGATATTTATGAGAATTGTTAATGACAACATAGAAATCCTTGGAATGGAAATGTTTCCTTTTTTGTGAGATGGAATCAAGAATTGATTGAAATAACAACGTCTTCTTGATGAATAAGAGTACTTCCTATCCTATCTCATGAATGAGGGATGGTGAGGAGATTGAGAATTCACCACAAACATGGTTTTCATCATAGAAGTTTTGATATATTCATGTAGATGTTTCGTGCTCAAAAATCCTCCTATGCACTCGACTCATGTTAGAAAATGAGTTTTTCTTATTAACTAGGTTTCTTTAATGATGCTTTTAGTTATGACATGGATATAAATGCAAAGTTTTGCATATTATATATTGAATTTGATTTAAAGTTCATTTTTCTAGACTATGGACATTGACTACACTTTGTGTTGCAGGTTTCATCAAAGAGCGTGCCAACACCAAGCACAATGGGACAACTTAAGAAAAACTTTGAGCAAAAAAAAAGTTTTTCTATACACTCATGTATATTTTCCTTTAAGCATTCAATTTTCATTACATAATTAAAGGGGGAAATGTATACACTTAAATTTGGAAATTTACTCTTTAACATTATTGGCTTTGACAATGCACTCTTGCTAAGATAATGATTTGTAAAATGGCTAAAAAAATTCCAACCTACGGACCCTTATAGGAAATTTATTCTTTTACCAAATTAACCCTAAAATAAATTAACTTTAATTCAATGCAATGTAAGAAAAATAACCAACAATACAATCGGAGTTGATAATGAGTTTGGCGAGAATTCCTACGTCTCTAGGTTCACAAAATAGTTAAACCAATCCATTATAAAAATCAGATCATATAGTACAAATAAACTTTATGATACTAAAATGAATTTCAACCAAACCTGGTGTGCCAATCAATGTCTAATAGACCCATACTAGTCTTGGAAGTTCAAGTGCTCTGGCACAAGTCCATGATTTGACATCACCTCGATGACCTCCACCGATGCATGGTCTGCCTCTACACAAGTGTTATGTCTCCAAGTGTCTGGATATGATGATGATCATCTTCCACTCGTGACAAAGCATTCAGCCTCTACATAGAGCTAAGATTAGATCCATTGTTATCAATGAGCTCAATAATGATTACGACTCTCTTACGCGACCTCCAAGTAACTAACTTGGTTATATGCCCAACCTAAAATAATTAGAGCTTCTATATGAGTGTAATTTTATAGTGTTTCATCACATCCCTCGATTTACTATCGTGTCTCTAGGCTCCCACATGAGAATAAGGCTTCAAATCATCCTGTATAAATAATCAATGAGTTAAAAATAAATCCCACTTTACAAGTGTCTATTTAAATATAGGTCATTTATCTCTTCATTGCCTATTAAAAATAATAATAAGTCTTATTATTCTTCTCCAAATATTTCCTATAAAATAATATAGGTCTTCCAATATAATTTCTTTAATATCCTAAGGTTTCCTCCAATATTCTCCACCTCCTAACTCTCCTTGCATTCGAATTGGAGATATTTTTTTCGAATGTACAGGGGGATTTAATAGGCCTAAATCTACCCAAAACCCTTACATATCATCCACACCCTCCAACTATCCATCAACTCGTGGGATAGGTGAGTTGGTTGAGGTATGTGAGTTAGGAGAGGAGGTTGTGGATTCGACTACCCCACCCCTTATCTCGCGTGTTGTTTTATTTGTTAGATTATCTTGTCGAGCCACATTATTGACACATCAACCCCAACCCACCATGTCCCTACTCATCTATCCATGTTCTATCTATCACATTGTGTGTTGTGACCGTCAATTCCCACATGTCCTCACCGCGTCACTTGTCTCATTCCTTGCATTAGCCATGTCCTTTTCCATGGATTTTTCTATGTGGGTTAGTCCCACATTCATCGAGAATTAAATGTTGAAAGGATTAAAATAGCCTTGGTTTAACCATGTATAGCATGGTTTGGGCCACGTGCTCACATTTTCCTTTTTTACAATCGTTGGTTGGCTCACTGAGTAGCTTACCAATGAGCTCACCGCTAACTTTCCCACTTGGTACCAACTCGCTTCTTGAGCTTAATGCATAACTCAACCTCGAACCCTCCATGAGCTCACCAAGTAGCTTGCCTTTAGCTCGATGCATGGCTCATCCTTAACTCAATGAATTTTCAACTTGAGTGTAATCACTTTGGCGGCTAGGTCCCCTTCTGCAATAAGAGTTGGCCCCATAGTTGACCAAATTTTTGCACTCTCGAATGACGAAGACCGCGTCATCAAACAACTTGTATTTTTCTCTATGACCTTTGATGGTGTTCGATGACTTATTTCCCAACTGCAACATTCCCAATCACTTTGCTTATCCGTGTTTGGTCTATGTCTGCGGAACATCCCATTCCCGCGTAGATTATTTGAAGCGTGCAACATCCATTTTGGGCATTCCAATAGGCTTCAAAAGTTCGCAACATGTATATATATGTACTCTTATTCGGATTTTGGAAATCTTAACTAGTGTTTTTTTCTTGTACATGTGTATAGGCTATATATGTGTGTGTGTGTGTGTGTGTGTGTGTGTGTATCCTTGTTCAAAGTGTTTGAAAATCTTAACAGAGTATTTTTCGTTGTACATGTCTAAGTTTTAGTGATTTTGGCGGTCCTCGTACCTAGTTAGTTTTTCCCGTGAAATATATATTAGAGAAAAGGTTTCAACTTCCGTGTTTGCCTTTTTAATTATTTTTTTCTATAACTTTATTTCAACTCATTGACACAAATATTGAAGGCAATGTCAAAAACAAAAACCAATTGGAATTGAGGGAACCTTTTAACTTGGATGAGTTCTCACTTTCTTTTTTGACTTTCGCCACGTCATCTTCATCTTCAGGTACCTAGCTTATCCTTTCTTTTCCCCACTAGATTATATAATGTTCAAATAGCTGCCATCCCCATCTTCCCTCACTCCAACACTCCTATCCCATATCTAGCCCGTTTCTTCTTCTATTCCTACCCCTCTTCCCTCATTCATCATTCCTCCACCATTCCTGTCCCCACCATCATTCTACTCTTCCTCTTCCGTCCCTCCAACTTCAAGAATACTCTCATATAAAATTCCTCCATTTCCCTCACTCTAAGTATACTCGTCATCCCGCACTTCAACACTTATATTCTCTACCTCCAACCTTATTCTTATTCCATTCCTCTTCTTCCCCTCCTCTCCTCCAACACTACTCTACCTTCTTTTCAACCTTTCTATTCCTCTTCCCTCCAATCCTTCTTTTTCCATCCTCTTCCTCACTCTATTCCTCCTCTTTCCCTCCCCTCCCTCTAACACTAGTCAACCCCCTTTTCAACCTTTTTCTTCTTCTTTCCTCTAACCCTTCCTCTTCCATTCATCCCCCTCTTCCCTCTAACTATCCTTTGTCCTTCGAACCCAATTCCTCCTCTTCCCTAAAACGCTTCCCTCACTCCAATATTACTCTCCTCCACCATTCCTCCTCTTCCCTCACTCCAACACTCATATCCCCTACCTCTACCATCTTTTCAACCTCTCTCTTACTCTTCCTCTAATCCTCCTTTGTCCTTCATCCACCATTCCTCCTCTTCCCTCACCTAGAGACCACTCTTCTCCACCATTCCTCCAATTCCCTCACTCCTACACTACTATAATCTTCTTCTTGTTCCATTCCTCCCCATCTTCATTCTAACCCTCCTTTGTCCTTCCCAATTCCTCCTCTTCCCTATAAATATCATCATCCCGCACTCCAAAACTTCTATCCTCTACCTCCAACCTTCTTCTTATTCCATTCCTTCGCTCCCTTCTACACTACTCTACCATCTTTTCAACCTTTCTATTGCTCTTCCCTCCAACCCTTCTTTTTTCCTTCCTCTTCCCTCACTCCATACCTCTCATTTTCTTTCCTCCACCATTTCTTCTCTTCTCTCACTCCAAAACCTCTCCCCCTACCTCCTTCTTTCCATTCATCCCTCTCATCCCTCTAACTCTCCTCTATCCTTCCTACAACACTCCTCCCCCTACCTTCTTCAATTCCTCATCTCTCTTACTCTTCCCTCTAACCCTCCTTTTTCCTTCATCCACCATTCCTCCTCTCTCTTACTCTTCCCTCTAACCCTCCTTTTTCCTTCATCCACCATTCCTCCTCTTCCCTCACCCGGAGACCACTCTCCTCCACCATTCCTCCACTTCCCTCACTCCTACACTACTTTACTCTTCTTCTTCTTCTTAGATTCCTCCCCATATTCACTCTAACCCTCCTTTTTCTTTCCCAATTCCTCCTCTTCCCTAAAACTCTCATCATCCCGCACTCCAGTAAATTATATCCTCTACCTCCAACCTTCTTCTTATTCCATTCCTCATCTCACTCCTACACTACTCTACCATATTTTCAACCTTTCTATTCCTCTTCCCTCCAACCCTTATTTTTCCTTCCTCTTCCCTCACTCCATACCTCTCATTTTCCTTCCTCCACCATTTCTTCTCTTCTCTCACTCTAACACTTTTATCCCCTACCTCTACTACTTTGAATTTCTTGAAAGTTTCAAAGGCTTGGTCTTTGGTGCAAATGCAATATACCCACATTTTTCGTGAGTAATCATCAACAAAGAGCATAAAATATTGAAACCCTGAATGACTAGGTCTCATAGGTCCGCATAGATCGGTATGCACCATATCAAGTTTACCACGGGCCCTGAATGTACTAATTTTCTGAAAAGAAGCTCTATGTTGTTTTCCTGCCAAACAATTTGTGCACTTGTCTGTATTTTTCTTGAAATTTGGCAGTCCTCTTACCATATTATTTTTTCAAAGTGTTTCAAGATAGCCAAAACTTACATGGCCAAATCTTCGATGCCACAATTGTGCCGATGATGTATCCTTAGCTACAAGGGCCTGATTTTTGGTTTGAACAAAATCCAACTGAAACATACGACCTACACCAGAAGCTCGTGCAACAATGTTGGAGTTTTTAGACTTATCTTTGATTAAACACATCTTCTTTCCATCTGTACAATCAAAATCCACTTTTAAGTTGTGCTCCAAAAGCTGACTTACTGAAAGTAGATTCTTTGTCAATCTAGGAACATATAGAACATCTCTTATTGTGCACTTTCTTGATCCAAGAGGTAAGGAGATGTTTCCAATTCCTTGTACTTTGTACGATGAATCATCACCCAATGAAACAGAGTCTTTGTTAGGTGTATTCTTTAACTCTAAGAACCAATCATTTCTCCCGGTCATATGTCTTGTTGCTCCTGAGTCAACATACCAAATTGCCTATGGTGAATTGATTTCTTGAGTTGATTGTGCAGCAAATAGGAAGTCCTCATCTGGTGAGTTATCTTCTTCTTCAAAGAATGTTTCCGTCTTTGCGGTGTTTTCTTTTCCAGCTTACTTTTCCTTTGTCCTTGTTTGTTTTGATAACCCTGACTAGATTGTTGAAAATTTGGCTTCTTGCCACTAGATGAACCCTTTCGAAATGTGTTATACCAACAATGTTTTAATTCATTTCATTTCTCGCGACAACCGGCTAATCGTTTTTGTTGAGTGTTCCCTTGATTATTCTGTTGAGAATGTTGCTTGTGTTGCTTACCAGTTGTATGAATCTATTTCTTTCCCTTATGGAATGAAGAGAGGGCTTGTTCCTCATCTTCTATAGGTTTGTTCATGGACTCTTCCTATTGTAACATGTTCACTAACTCTTCAAAACTTGTAGTTGGACCCATAATGTTGAGAGTTGTGACAAATATTTTGTATGAGGCTGGTAAAGCTCTCAATACAATAGGGACAAGAGATTCATCAGTGACCTCTTCTTCTAAAGCTTGGAGAGATGATCTCAATATAGCAACACGCTTTAGAAAACCTTCAATAGACTCATTAGAATTCATTTTGAGACAATGGAGTTGTGTTTGTAATTGCAAAATAGCATTTTTGTTCTTAGCTTCATATACAATTGCTAGTTTATCACATGCTTCTTTTACAGTTGTCGCTTGATGAATATGAGGTTGTACATCATCGATTACACCAAACAAAAGTATAAGCTTTGCCTTTTGATTAGCACGATCAAACACACGTTGTTGAGAAATATCATTTTCGGTCTCGTTATCGAGCCATCAACTACACCAATTATTATAGCCACCAAATTTTTATTTGTTGATTCTGCTTGTCCATTCCCCTGAGGATAATAATCGAGGAGGAGTGAGCTGTGTAGATGCCATATCCATAACAAAAATCCGTCATCTTGGTTGAAGAAAAATTTGAAGCATTATTTGTCACGATCTTGTTTGGCACACCATACCTTACCAAGATGTTTTCTTTGATAAAACCGCATACTACTTCTCAAGTAGTACTCTTTCTTTGGAATGGTTTCTACCCACTTGGTGAAATAATATGTGGCGGTTAATACATGGGTATGACCAGCACTAGAATAGGGATTAAGTGTCCCAATGAAATCTAAACCCCATTGTTGAAAAGGCTCTTCAATCACAATCGGTTTAAGGGGCAAAGAGGCCAACTCGGGGTCTACCCACGAAAGTCCGACATGCTTCACATTTATCAACCCACTTTGATGCATCCTCGAACAAGGTAGGCCAGTAATATCCTCCGCGAAGAATTTTATGAGTAGTGTGATTGATGAGTAGTGCCCTCCACATGCCTGATTATAAAAAATAGAAAGTAGCTTCTTCTGTTGTTCCTTGTCCACACATTTTAAAAATCTCCCATCCAATCCACGCTTAAACAAGGCATTTTCCCACAAAACATATTGGGCTGACCTTAGTTTAACAAACTCTCTTTTCTTTGGTAGTCAAATGAGAGGATCACTCCCCATAGGTGAGAAAATGTGTGATATCAGCATACCATTCATCGATTGAGCCAAGAAACAAAACGGTAGGAAGATCAGCCTCATCCTCCAGT
The DNA here is from genome assembly GCA_018340775.1 of Taxus wallichiana var. yunnanensis. NCBI lineage: Eukaryota > Viridiplantae > Streptophyta > Pinopsida > Cupressales > Taxaceae > Taxus > Taxus wallichiana. The sequence continues at coordinate 765,873,757 of CM031244.1, forward strand.
AACCCATGTCCAGCTCCTTGAGCAATGAGCTCACACAGGCCTTTTCCACGAACGAGCTTAGTTGGTCTCGATGTCAATGTCATATTCTTGGACCTTGGCCACCCGGGGCCTCTCTTCGATCTCGAACTCTGTTGTGTGAGAATGGACTTGATGGTTGTATCTCGTACAAATCTTTGTGGAGTGAGAATTAAGAATGTAAAATGAATCGCTTGATGAGCTTTAACCACCGCAAAAGCATGTTTCTCCATTATGGTGTATCTTAGCTTATGATTTTTTAGAATGTAGCTCATGAATGCAATTGGGAGTTCATGATCATTAGAATCTTTTTGAGTCGAACAAGAATTTGGGTGTTATCTCGTGGCATAAGACTAGATAATAAAATCTTTGTTGAAATTTGGACACGCTAAAACAGTGTCTTAGCAATAGCCTTTTTAATACCTTGAAAACCCTTTTCCCTTCAGAGACCAACCAAACGTCTCTGTTTTACTTTCATCATTTGAGAGATATTCAAAGTTAGCTCGCAAAATCGGGGATGAATCTCTCAGAAAGTTAATCTTACCAAAGAAAGAGTGCACTCCCTTCTTGCTAGTTGGAAGAGGAATTTGTGAATAGCTTGAACTCGCTCAGATCAATTTTTATACCATCTTTGGAGACAATGTGCCCTAATAATTTCACTCCGTGACACAAAAATAGATTTCTTAGGATTTAAAGATATCCCATGTTCTCTACATTTTAGAAGAACTGCTTTCAGTGCTGAAAATGATCTCCTTGTTTTAGAAAATACGGTCAAGTCGTCAAGGTATACGACAATACACTTCCCTTTCAAACTTCCAAAGGCCAAGTCCATAGCTCTTTGAAAAGTGGCACTGGCATTAATGAGCCCAAAAGGAATCCTTTTGTAAACAAAGGTACCCCAAGGGATAGTGAAAGTTGTTTTGTGTTGATTTGCGGTATTAACTTCTACTGGTTATATCCGAGAAGCCATCAAGCATAAACAACATTTTGGATCCCGTTACTGCTTGCAAGACCTGATCCATCATGGGTAAAGGATAGTTGTCCTTTAAATAAGCTTGATTCAGATTCCTAAAATCGACACAGATGCGGATCTCACCATTTTTCTTTCTAACAGGCACAATATTGGCAATCCATGTTGAATGGTGAATAGGAAAAATGATTTTGGCTTTTAATAACTTTTGTATTTCCTGAAAAATGGTGTCAGCTATCTTAGGATTGTATTGCCTCTGCTTCTGTTTGAAAGGCTTAATTCCAGGTTTGAGAGGGATAAAATGCTGCATCTCCTTTGGTTGAAAGGCTTTTAAGTCTTCATAGGAATAAGCAAGGACATATTTATACTTTTTTAAAAGATTAATTACCTTCTTCCTCTCATCTAGTGTACAACATTTTCCAATGTTCATGAGTTTAGGATCAGTAGAACTCCCAATATTAACTTTGTCATATTTAGCTGATTGTTGAGGTCAATAGAAGCTTTAAACTTTACATACCTATCGTGTTTGTCAAACAGTTCTTCTAAACTCACCAATCCTTTTGGAATCTTGTTTCCTTTGAGTTTGATACATCCATCCTGATCCACCTCTTCTTCTTTGACGACTTCTTCGTTAAAGGGCACACTTTCACGAGGCAAATTAACGCTTCCTTCAAAGTACAACTATTCAAAATTATCCTTGAGTTCTAAGAAAGAAAGCAGGTGTTGATCATCATTGAAAACTTTCCAGTTACTTGTATTATTAGGTACACTGGGTCTATGGATCATCTCAATGGTAAACTTATCTTGAGAGAAATCAGGATGAGGTATAAGCAATAACCCCGAGATCAAGCTAGTGAATCGGCCCCGGTATTCTCTTCCTAGGCACTTTGCTTCGATGGAGAAGGTGTCAAGAAATTCAATGGAGTCCCAAACCTGATTCCTGTAATGTTTCAATCTTCTATTCTTTACCTGGAAGAGGTTTCTAACTTGCTTGACAATCAGTTCCGCATCTCCACGAGCTAGGAGATTCTTCACACCCTGTTCTTTTGCCACATGAAGCCCGAGAATGAGAGCTTCGTATTCTACTGTATTATTGGTATTTTCAAATTGCAACTTGAATGAGAAAGGATGAATGCTTCCTTCAGCCACACCAATATGACACCAACTCGAGTAACCAGTGAAGAACAACTTCCATCAAACTCTAATATCTAAACACCATTAGGATCCTTAGGTGACACTTTGGGAGTTGGATTTCTTTCGGAGACATAATCATGTAATGCCATGACCCATATCCTCATAGAGTATTTGTGCTTTGGGATCATCTGCTTTTGTACAATATACTCAGATCGCTTCTCGGCAAAGAACTTCTTCATTTGCCCATTAATGTGTATGAGGGCATGTGACCAATCGATTTGATTTTTCCACCCACATCCTTACTGAAGTTTCAACTTAGCAAAGATCCCATATGAAGGAGGAATTTCGCTACTAGGATAGTAGCCAAAACTTTCTTCTCAGAAAAGTAGCAAAAGCCACTTATGCATCATTAATTCTTCCGACCAGGGGGCACTTCCTTACTCTCCATGGAATAACAAGATCCGTAAGTGTGTGTGAGAGTTAGGCCTAAGGCATGAGCTACTTTGGCGTGCATTACATCGTCTCGATGCCCCGAGTCTATGACGTAATTCTGAGCCTATGGCCGGCTATAAGGAGTGTCACATAGAATGGTTTGATTTTGTCATTGGGTGAGGTGACAGCAAGCTACTAGATTCAATGTGGTGTAGAAGATAGAGTGGGTAAAAGGCCTTTAGAGGTAGTTTTAGAATGAGAATTGACAAAGTGAATCATTTTAGCAAAAGCCTTGGGATGGGTTTGATAATATTCAGCCTCTGAGATTTGAACCTTAGTCTTTTTCAGGTGATCAATAATATCGAAAGACCCAGAAGTGAACGGGCTATCATCACTTGGGATCCTAGGCTTATCAGCTTTAGGAGAAAAATAAGTAACTTTAGTAGCAGATGTCGATGAGACTCACCTTTGGTGTGGATGAAATGGGGATAGGAGATCCTCTTTTGCAATTACAGGGATAACCGGCTACTCCTTAGATTTTTGGTGGGCCGCATCACTTTCTCCCTCCGATTTGTCTTCTCTCGAGTCATGACAGCGTATGATTCACTATTCATGTCTCGCTACTAATTCATCATAATCGTATCCTTCATCAACGCCTTTAGTGGTGAAGAAATTAACTCGAGATCCCTCAAGTTCTTCCGTTCCCTCATCAAATTCTTCAACAAATTCTTCACAATCTTCATTAACCTCCTCATCCTCCGGTTCTTCAACTTCATAGGTTGCATTGACAGGGAATTTAATAGGAGGTCCTTAAAGCGCTAGCCTTATTTGAGAAGCAGCAAATGATTTCTCGGGCTGAAAATTCCTCCTCGTACGTCCGCATATGGAGCATGCTGAGCCAAATGTTTCTTAATGGCGATGAGATCATTTGCAAGTTTTTGTACCAATGGATCAAGATTAGGTCCAGGAGTGGAAAAGGAGGAAGGAGAAAACTTAGATCTAGAAAGGTCTCTCCTCAAATTTTCTAACATGATTAAATCATCTTTAACACTAACAAAGCAAGAGTTTGATCCTCGGCCAATGTCAGTAAGATTAGCCCTTCTCAATGCATAACTAACTTCGGGCAATTGGGCATTTAGGAAGAAGCACTTTTGGATTTGATCTACAGGTTGAGTGTCTGGTGGAATTTTGTTAATTAACCTGTTGAATCGAGCCACAAATTCTCTCATGGGCTCTTGTGATTCCTTATTTATTTGAGAAATTTGGGCTAGCAAAGCATGCACGTCTTCCACCGGTTTGAAATGGTTTTCAAACCTAGTTCTCATCGTGTTCCAGCTAGTGATAGCTCCGGCCGGAAGGTGATAGAACCAATCAACAACATTATCTTGTAAAGTCTCAACAAAAAGCCTTACGGAGGCATCTTCATGTTCAACTCCCAGAACTCCACATGCAACTATGAAGGCCGCGATGTGTTCATCAGGATGTACATTGCCATCACCCTTGAATTTAGGAAAGTTCTTCCGGTTACCTCAAGGTAACTCATGCAAAGGTTGAGGAAGGGCAAGAGGCCCAACATGATGACCCCAAGGAAATGGTACTTCCATTCTTGGAAAAATGGTTTGAAGAGGAACCGAAACACCAGAAAGAATCAGAGCTCAGAGATTAGGACTGATTTTCTCTAAAGGAATACCACCCGTAGGGATTCTATCTTTGACAGGAGGAGTGCTTGTTGAACGAGCCTCTCTATTTCTCCTTGCGGAAGGGAAAGGAAAACACTGCTATTCCAAAAGATGAAACTAGGAATCTTCAATACTAAGGGCCCTTCTCCCTTGAGTAAAACGTGGAGTCGCCAGATCAAAAGATGATCGATAAATGATTATGGAACTGGAATACGATTCCCAGTGGAGTCGCCAAAAACTTTTGGTCACCAAAAAGGAACTTCAAGAAGAGCAACAGTCAGGGGACAAGAAGTCCCTCCTCTTTAATGGGAGAGGTTCCCTTATTCAGAAACGAACCTATTTACACATATACAAAGCATGGTTTCACTATGGAACTTGGATACCATGAAAGTGTTTTCTAAAATAGATCATCAATCACAAAAGGACAGAGGAATGAAAATGCGGAAACGAGCAGAAAGGCACCATTCAAAATTATAGATGACAGAATAATTCCTTATGCATGCGAGGGTACAGCGAATTGGAATAAGATCATTTGTATCACATTAATAAGATGAAATTTAAAGGGACACAAAGTTCTATGAATAACATCTATAAGAATACAAAGCTTCTCAAAGATAATGCAAGATAAATGATCTAACAAGTTTTAACGAATAGCTTACGAATAAAAAGAACCAGATAGACAAAGAATGAAAATCCTTCGTATTGATTTCTTTACACTCTCAAAGATAAGCCAACCCCCTCTCTTAAAAATGGTGAGGAGAGGCCATTATATAGTTTACAAATTAGTTATCCTCAGTAACTTACTTTTTAACTAATGTTTAGTTAGAGGGTGTTAATCGCAATACCCTAACTAATTACATTAAATCCGAGAAGAAAGGAAGAAAAGCGAAGAATTAGGAGAAGAAGACAAAGCGATCATGACTCGAGAGGGCCCACCGACTTTAAGATCCGTTGTCCAATCTTTTCAATGCCTCTTCTATGTCTCCGCCTCGTGGGACTGATGTGCAAGCAGGTGTCTGAGTCTAAAATCCGAGGCACTTCTCCATTTCTTTGTCGAATTTAACATGAGTATGATAATCTTTATTCACCTCCTCAATAGCAGATTGGAGAGAGTAGATCTCCTTTATCTTTTCTTTAGAAATAGACTCCTCCCTGAACAAATTCTCTTTGACAAAAGCTCTGAATTGAGCTTTGATTTCTTGTAAAGAGAGAGGCACACCAGAAGTCTCATCATGGAGATGGCAATGTATATCCTTGAAGGTAGATACAACTAGAGTCTTGAAGGCCTCACCCTTCTGCCAGCTATTTCTTAACTCTCCCAAAGCCTCCTCCAGCACCTTGATTTTCCATTCCACGTTGTATACCCATGACTTTGACAAGTTATCTTTTGCATCATCGAAGACCTTGCTTGCCATCAAAATATTTTCATCAGCCTGTCCCATAAGGCGAAGGTCTACTATGCAGCTGCTCCAGAGTTTGAGTTCTTTATCTATATTCCCAATAGTGGAGGAGAGCTTCTGTTGCAAATTATTTACCTTCTCATTGAGTTTGAAGGCTTCTCCAATGAAATTCAATCCTGCAATGAGCATGTCATCCACCATGGCCTCCATAGCCCTTCCATAGATGGAATACTTGTGTATATCTTTGATACTCTACACCTCATCTTGGCTGAGAATCACAGGTGGTGGAAGAGTAGTCAGTGGGGTAGGATCTAAAACTTTGTCCTTGGACAACAGCGACTTGATGAAACTTGTAAGAATCTGGGCCTGCTCCTCCAACTGCTCTATGGTTTGTTGTCCTTTCTCTACCCTCCCAATGACTCTAGTGACTGTTTCCTGAAGATTGTGGATCTCACCTTCAGGGGTAGACTCTCCCATGGGAATTCTTGAGAGCTCAAGGTCGGATGCTTGCAAATCTTGCTCTGGCTTGTCTACCTTAGGCTTGGCTATCTCCAGGAATTGTTGGCCCTGAGCATCAGATACTATTTTGGAGGTAGTTCTGGCCTTTTTGGTAGGAGTAGGAGGGGTAGTGCCTAATAAGGCCACCACAACATCAAAATTGGGTCCTGAGATTCGGGAGGAAGACTTTCTCTTCCTACTATCAACAAGAGGCTACACCCATGCAAAAGAGGAGGAGGAAGAAGCAGGTGGGGCAAGAGGACCAAGAGACAAAGAACTCATGGCACCCAAGGTTTACACTGCTGTTGCCTCTAGTTGGGATATGAGTGGAGCGCTTGGGGCTTCTGGTACAGAGGAGTCACTAGCACCGAAGCTCAGTGCTTTGGACCTCCTTTTCTTTATCCATGGGGGCTTCTAGAGCGCTTGAAGAGACTGACACTTCACTCTCCTCGCTTTCACTGAGAACAATGATGTTCTCTGGGCCTGAGGGCAACTCCGTATGCTTCCTTAGGGGATCTTCCTCCACAGGCTCCTTCGGACTTCTTTGACTTTCTTTGGTATACCTGGGTGGATGAGGAAGGAGTGGAGACTGTGGGACCTTGAGTTGACGAGGCAGGAGGGGTCTGCACAGGTGCTCTCGAATCAGGTGACAATGCCTCTTTTCTTGGTGTTGAGGTGTCTTTGGAGGACTCACCTGAGTGCCTTCTGAGTTTGCGAACTCTCCTGTCAAACCAGATTTTGGTTCTTACCAAGACGAGAGCTAGGATTTCCGCCAGATCGTCCTTCTCCTTTTTGAACCAATCCAAATCCTCCAAGGGAGTGTGTTTGACCACATTGTCATACTCATATGAGTACAGGTCAGAATTATCATCCTGGAGCCCTTCAGGAACTTGGTACAGGTTAAGCTCTTGAATTAGTTGAAGAGAAAATCTGCCATAATGCCTCCTTCTTGCTTCAAAATCATCAACATAGTCAGCCCAATAATCTTCTATGTCTGCCCTATGATGATAAGTGATCTTGATGTTCTGCTCAATAAACTTCTTCAAGTCAAAATAGGTTATTGGCTGAAGAAATGGACATGAATGGGAGCTAGGGCTCTTTCTATGTTTTGTGCATCTAGAGTCGTTTTATTGGTGTAGTTTCCCAAAGAGATGGGAAAGTGTAAACTAGTAATTTTCTTATCCCTACGTGTTCTATGCAACTTTTCCAATTGCCCGCATACTTCTATTAAGGTCATTTTATCATTAGAACATGGGGAGCTTGAGAGGGGTGCTCTCATAGCTAAAGAAGCCTTATATAGGAAAATTTTCTAAATTGGATGAAGTAGGCACCGTAGTGCGATATCAAATTCATAGCTTCATCGAGAAACCTCCTCACCGTATCGCTCTCCGTAAACCCGACAATGTACATGGTGAAGGCATCATTCACCCTTCTCAAGTTGCGATTTAGTTTCGAGGTGAACCGAGGGCGTAGGCATATACGGGGTCACCTTGTGAGCATCAATGTATGAGAAGCCAAACCATTGCCTCGATCTTTGCCGAGTATACATCAAGTATGAAGTCATATAGAACTTCTTGGTTTGTTGTACATTAGATAGCTTCTCGTTAGGTTCATACTAATGATCTCTACCCAATTGATATTCCGAGTCCCTTCGCACACCATATTGATAAGCGGGCACATCCAAAATGGAACTCATTTGTAGAGGGTAAGCCCGTGACCCAAGCCAATAGGATTATAAAATATGACAATTCCTCATTGAAATTTGCACGGAAAAGAACCTTGGATAGACGAGACGCCCTTTTAGGGTTTTAAGCCGAGGACTTCGCCACTCGCGCCTTATATTTCTACTGTCCCGATCGAAGAGGGCTTGCGCTTACCAACGTTTTGAGAAATTACTATAGCATTTTCCATCTCTCGGAATTCTTAGGGCAAGTGCAATGGCGGAAACGCGTCAAGTTTGGCGATGAGTTCCCCATGCACATTCGTCAGCTCACTCGAATCAGGGTTGAAATGAGCACCGCAGGAGAGTACTGTATCTGTGCATTGCACCGAGATAGGGAAACCACTGGCGAATGCCAAATCACTGTCATGAATCATCTGTGCCATAGGTGAAGGGTTCGTGATCTCTGTCATTCTTTCCCAAAATCTCAAAAGTCGAGGTGGCGAACCTCACTGTCCCCGATATCAGGAACGGCAGACTCGAGCGGTTAGAATTGCTCCTGGCCTTGGAATTTAATCTTCATGTTGTTAGCAATTTGAGGAGCCAATGTTGCAATCTGGACTCGGGATGAAATTGCAAGGTAAATGAGTATGCGCGTAGAAATCTTGATCGCAAGGGTATGAGCAATGGATAGCAAGAAAGCAAAGCATGTGTAAAACGCATAGGGGGAAATTCATTATATAGCCGTTTGGGAGAGAGAAAGACAATTAATGCATATTAAATACACACCTACCAACTTGGAAAGCAAGATATTTGTGAAGAGTGGGAAAAATTAACTTGAATGGCCTTTGGTTCATTTGGGACATGCGGGACGCGAAAGTGTGATTCGGCCGATGCGGGAAAATTATGCACAAATGCTTCTGGGACATGAGGGATGAAAGTATGCGGAGTACGCGATTCGGTCGAATTAGACGAATAGGGAACAATGAGTCCGGGAAAACTTGGGACACTTGGGACAAAAAGTTCGACGGGCCCGAAAGAAATGAAATTTGGGTAAAGCGGCGATCGGGAATAGAGAGCCCGAATGAACTTGGGACACTTGGGACAAAAATGTCCGACAGGCCCGAAATTTACACAAAATGACCCAAAAACGTAGATTTTTCCAATTTCTTGACTTTTCACATTACTAGGACAACAGAGAAGGCTTTTAACTTAAAAATTTTCAATTTTGAACTTCTCAAAAGCAGGGAAATTTTGAGTGGACAACACAACACCGCCCACCTACACCGGCTCTACAGATGGCTTTGGGGCTGAGTCATGGCTCCTTAGCTTGGATAGTTGCTTTGGCTTGCACTCTTACGAGAGCAACATCAAGGCAAGGTTCGCCATACATCTCCTCCGAGACGCAGCAGGCGTTTGGTGGAGGAATGAGGAGCGGAAGCTCCATCTGACTCGAGAGATAGTGACCTGGGAGATGTTTGAGGAGCATTTCAGGGCTCGTTATATGTTAGAGAATTTCATGCGTAAGAGGGTCGATGAGTTTCACAACTTACGGCTGTGGATTTGGCATAGTAGTGCGAGATTAGAGCAGTTCCGGATCTTCTGCAGTATGTGGACTACCTGCAAGATGAGAAATTACAGGTTAACAAGTTTATTCGAGGCCTTAATGCAGATATAGCAGGAGCAGTTAGGATGTTATCCCCTCCCATGCTTGAGAAGGCCGTTGAGAAGGCCTACTTAGTTGAGGAGAACAGGACCAAGGCACAGGAGCACCGAGATAGAAACAAGAGCAAGTTTCAGGAGAGGATATAGGCCTTTCAGAGTCAGAGGTCACAGTGGTACTGCACCACCCCCTAGAGGAGTATTTTGGCCTCCGCTAGCAGTCATGAGGGCTCCACCGCACCGCAGTGACACACAGCAGCAGGGCCACCCGCAGCAGGGGGCTAGACAGACATAGGGATTTCAGAGAGGTGGTTCTAGAGGTGGTTTTGGTGGAGCCAGGGATAGGAGGCAGGGTACTCAGCAGCACAACCAGCTCACACGTAGCAGTTTGCTAGGGTTGGACCAGCAGATCGCACACCGTAGCATGGGAGGGACCCCATCTCAGAGGGGTACAAGAGGATGTTTTATTTATGGATCTCCTGATCACTATGTGCACTGTGCCCACACAAACCCAATACCATGGATGCAAAGAGAGCTACTAGATCTCGAGCAGATGGTGGGTGACATGGGACGTGCCCATCGTGTATATGCAACGATCGACAACCGCTAGGTGAGCACTGTGCCCACAGTCATCGAGACGATGTGTATTATCGGGGTATTTCTTGTCTCGTACTTTTTGATTGAGGTGCTTTTGATTCATTTATATCTCCTTCATGGTGGACCGGTGTGGGCTAGTGGTGGCTAGGCAACCAGATAGTTGGCAGTTGAGTTGGCCTCTGGGGCCAAACTCACCATGGACTCGTATGTGGAGAGTTGTGTACTTGATTTAGGAGTCTTCTCCACTACACTTGACCTCCAAGTTATTCCTTTAGGATCCTATCGTAGTTTTGGGCATGGATTGGCTCAAGGCTCATCGAGCTAAGGTGGATTATAGAAATAAGGTCATTGAGTGTCAGGATGATCATGGGAGTGTAGTTGTGATATCAGGGATGTAGAGGCCTATCTCCTTGTGCATGATCTCGGGAAAGAAACTCAAGCGGAGCATGTGTAAGGTTTGTCCTATTTTCTATCACCATCGTGACCAATCGAGAGAGAGCACTCCAGCACTCACCCTTAGATGACCATGTAGTTTTGAGGGAGTATGTAGACATGTTTCCAGGTGAGCTTCTAGGGTTACCACCCCGCAGAGAGGTAGATTTCACCATTGATTTAGTACCTGGATCTGCACCAGTTTCTAGGGCACCCTATCAGATGATGACTCCAGAGCTTCATGAGCTCAAGATTCAGTTAGAGGAGTTGTTGGAGAAGGGTCTCATTCATATTAGTGTATCTCCTTGGGGAGTGCTAGTCATATTTGTGAAAAAGAAGGACGGTTCTCTCAGACTTTGTGTTGACTTCAGACAGCTCAACAAGGTCACAATAAAGAACCGTTATCCGCTCCCTAGGATTGATGAATTGTTTGATCAGATGTGGGGAGCGAGAGTGTTATCCAAAATTGATCTCAAGTTAGGGTACCAAAATAGTTGCGCATATCGATGTAAACATTCATAAGACAGTTGTTTCACACACGTTATGGGCATTACGAGTTCACAGTTGTTCCATTTGGTTTTACTAATGCCCCAACTATCTTTATGAGCCTCATGAATGGAGTATTCAGGACATTTCTGGATCACTTTGTCTCAGTGTTCCTTGATGACATATTGATTTATTCTCGTTCCGAGGAGGAACATGAGGAGCATTTGAGATAGGTACTTCAGGTTTTGAGAGAGCAAAAGTCTGTATGGGAACTTGGAAAAATGTAGCTTCTTTCGACAAAGATTCAAGATTGGGTCATATCATATCAGTGAGGGTATCTCAAGAGATCCCTCTAAGATATCGCCAACACCACATCGGGCCATCGAGGTGAGGAGTTTCATGGGTTTAGCAGGGGTATTACCGCAGTTCATACAGACTTTTCTAGGATTGCTCACACTATCACTACTCTTTAGAGGAAAGAGAAGAAGTTTGATTGGTCATAAAGTGTGAGCATGCCTTTCGCTTGCTTAAGGAAAGGTTAACCATGGCACCCACCTTAGCAGTTCCTGCACTGATAGAGGATTTTGTTGTTTATACCGATGCATCACTAGAGGTTTTGGGAGTAGTTCTTATACAAGAGCGTCAAAGTTATTGCATTTGAGTCTCGTAAGCTCAAGGAATACAAGCTTAATTACCCTACTCATGACTTGAGCTTCGCAACAGATTGTCCATGCACTTGTGCGTTGGCGACACTTCCTTTTGGGTAGACCTTTCATTTTAAGGATGGATCATCGTAGCTTACAGATATCTTCTCACACCGAACCTCAACGCTCGTCAACGGCGTTGGATGGATTTCCTATGTGAGTACGACATGGAGGTACAATATATCAAAGGAAAGGAAAATGTTGTTGTAGATGCACTCATTAGATGACATGTGCTTGCTATCATTGACACTCGTAGTTAGATTTGAGGGCGTAATCCTTGAGCATCTTTTAGAGGACAAAGTTTTATGAGGGAGCTAGACAGATGTTGGAGTCTCTGTGGTTCATTAGAGGGAAAATATTTTGGGTGTGTTTTAGAGAAGATGGTTTACTTTGATTCCATAGGTGCATCTACGTGCCTAAGGCTGGTGATCTACGTAGCTTCATCCTCACAGAGGCTCATCGAGCCCCATATGTAGCACATCTAGGAGTGAATAAAATGCACACCGATATGAGGGAGTTATATTATTGGCCGATATTCGACGGACATAGCAGATTTTTTTGCACGTTGCCTTGAGTGTCAGAGGGTCAAGGCAGAGCATTCTCATCCTGCAGGACTCTTACATCCTCATGATATTCCTAAGTGGAAATGGGATGTGATCTCCATGGATTTCATAGTCGGACTTCCTATGTCTTCTTATCATCATGATGCCATTATGGTCACCGTGGATAAGTTGACCAAGGTTGCACACTTTTCACCAACCAAGGTCACCTATAATGCACATGCCATCACCAAGGTATTTATGGAGGACATTGTTAGGTTGCATGGGATTCCGAAGACCATCATCAATGATAGGGATACCATCTACACTTCAGTTTTTCTGGACTTCCTTTCAGACCGCTCTGGGTACTCAGATTAATTTTAGTTCAGCTTATCATCTAGAGACAGATGGGTAGATAGAGAGAGTTAATCAGGTGTTGGAGGACATGTTGAGAATGTATGTGATGGATCAGCCAAAGAAATGGGAAGATTATTTGCATTTAGTTGAGTTTAAATAAGTGTTTAGAAACATTTTTCTAATATTTACGCTAAGTGGACCTCGTGATGACCTCTTGATCCCGCAAACATGATGGTCTTGAGTACCTCAAGTATCCTTTCACCTCATGAATCTCTTGAACATAAAAATTCTCCTTAATGAGAAAGATATATTATTTATGAATGGAAACAACCTCAGTAATCTTAAACACCTTCTTGACCATATGCTCCTCATATAAATATTTTTCTTATACAAACTAGGAAAAAGACAGATCGCATTCACCATTATACTCATTAGACACATTCCCATGCAATATCTTGAGAAGGTGATTGAGAATCGGGGCTCACCTTTACAGACCATATTCAATGTACTTTCCTTTTGTGGTCCACATAAATTTGAACATGATGACCCCTTTTGTGACTATTAAGATGAATTGAAGCACATAGTCCTGGACTTCACCTTGAGGATAAATTGTTGAGATTCTTTGAGGGCTTGCTTTCCTTTTTGAGCTATGAAAACGAAATTCTTGACCTTCATTATGGATAAAAGAAATTATATAGGTGGAATTTGAATTTATACAAGTTACTTGAGATCAATTGCAAGACTTTCTATTTTTAGCAAGTCCTATCTAGATCAACTATTTTTAGTAATTTTTCACAATTTTCACCTTCTGATGGTTTTTGCTTGTTTAGAGTAACAAGGATGCTACACGAATTTTTTTGTTTTGGAAAGTTACTATATTTGGAAATTTTAAGCCTTGCACACTTTCTATTTTTGTACAGATGTTTTCTAGGTTTCGGGTTGGAATGAAACCGGTCTCGAAATATTTGGTTGTCTTAGACATTCTACTCCAATTTTCAAGAAATTTTATTTTCCAGAACTCCATAGATATTAAAAGGAAACTTCTCGGAGATGTAAATTTAATGTGGATTTTATAAATTATATAGATAATCAATTTCAATGCTCTCATATTAAGCTAAAAGGTATTTTTGAAGGAACTAAAGCGGTAAATTTTGGTGGAAATCGGGTACAGCTTTGGAGATATAAGCAAAAATCAATTTGCAAGCTTGATGTTCTGGAAAAAATAAAAAGCATACATGTGAAAAAAATTGATGTTTGGAGGGAATAACACAACATTTTTAAAATTTTAAAATAACTAAGTGTTTATGAGGAGAGATATTCATTTTTCATTGTAACCTTTAACTCACTACTTAACTCAACAGCGGCTTAACCAAGGTTGGAAGATGGTTGACATGGAGTTGCACCAATGAAAAAGGTGAAAGGGGGACATAAGTGACACATAATTACACTTTTCACTAGTTGGTGACAATTGGCATCTTATGGTTTAGAGAGAATGAGATTTGGGAGCTAAAAATGGTCATCGGGAGCTTTAAAATGGTTTTTTATGTGACAAGGGCTGCGTGATTAGATTAGGGCATAATTTTTGTCCCACTTGTCCACTTTACACATAATGAAATCTAAGAAGACAACATGGGTGAGGAAATGTTCCATTGGGGGTATGGTCATGAAGAGGGTAATGGAGATACACAATTTTCAAGTTTGAGGTTCTCTAGGTGCAGAAGTTGATCATGACAAGTTGCAAGAAATGAAAGCACATGGGGGAAAAAATAATTTCCCCCATGTACATTTTCATATTGGTTCAATCCAAGGGGTAAAAATGGGTGAGAAAATTTTCCATGGCTCTAATCACACGAGAGGGGGACAAGATAAAATTCAAGTTTCGAGAGTCTAGGTGCAAAAGATGCAAGATGTAAGTTGCGAGGAAGGAACCAACATGTGGGGGTGAAATTTAATTTTCCCCTTATACCCCTTAAAACTTGGGTATAATCCAAGGGTAAATAACATTCTTTAAAATGCACCAAGTGGTCAATCCATTATGGGAAGGGGACATGACAACTTAACTCCTCCATATGCTCCGTCTAACACCTCAACTCATGTTTTAAGTGGCGAAAACTCATGAAATGATGGGGGTCATAATTTTTGTCCCTCTTGTACCAATTTCACATCAGCTAAAATCCAAGGGGACACCAAGGGTGAAAAATTCTGACCAATCCTTTTTAAATGTTGATGTCACTTCACGAGGGCATTTAAGGACACTAGGAGTTGTTTTTCCACCATGGGAGCATGGACAAGTGTTTTTGGGTAAAACATTACATTATTTTGACTCCAAATCACATATTGATATCATTACAACAATTATTAGGAGACAATTATTTATGTAATTTTAATGTTTTCACCATTCCCCCTTTCAACACGAAGGAGAAACAATGACTTAAGCTATCACAGAAAATCTTGAAGACTTAAGAAAAAAATTATGTTTCCATCATGTGGAGGATTCAAATAAATTTCCATTGAGTATTTTATGATCTTTTTAATCCTCCTGGAACTTTTAGAATCATCTATAAAAGTCATCTTTCACCATTGGAGTATAGCATTTCATGCACCTAAAATGACTATGTCTTGCTCAAGGTGTTCCCGACATTAATTTCTTCCACAAATTTTCCCTAAACAACCTTGGAAAACTTCATTTCTCTCCTACACAAACCCCAAATGGATTGAATCTTCCCTTGCATATTCCGTAGGGTGTTCATCGATTTGCAAAATGGCCAAAATGGCCCTTTCTCTACCTCGGAAGATAGTTGTTTCTCCTTGAAAATTAGTGAATTCTTCAATAACCTTAGGCATACATACCTACACATTAAACAAACTTGAAAATATTATTATTAATTTATTATGATCTAGAATGAGGGTGAAATTAAGGATAAGATTCATAGAGGAAGGGTTCACAGTGATTGAGGGGAATTTTCAAGTGGGGGCTTAGTTGTCATGGCCAAAAATTTCAATTTTGCATGCTAAAAATTTAGCATGATAAAAAGTGCTTCAATTAGGTAGCAAAGGAAGAGGCCTCTTTATGTACTTTTGAGTGAGTGAACACTGCAAGAATATTTATTCATATCAACTATGAATTATTTTGAATAATCATCATATGAGTATTCAAAATACCTAATGTTTACATATCCAACTTATTTTTCTCCTTCAAATTCTAATTCAACAATTTCATCTTCTATATATTCTTGAGTCCCATGTGTTGCATTAATAGGAAGAGCCTCAAAGGAAATAATTTTGGGTGCTCCAAAAATTTGATTCTAGTTCTAGTTTTGATATGGGACATATTGAGTTCTTTGCTTGTTCGGTGTAGTAAGATCATTGACCAAATTTTGTAGCAAAAAATAAGTGCTTACATCCTATGAGCTTTGGAATTTATTTTTTGTTAAATGGTTCTTGATCTTTCCTAACATGATAAGATAATCTTCCACTTCAATAGAAATTTCTTGAGCATTATCCAATGTATTTGGTTGAGTTCTCCGTAATATGAACCCAACTTTAGGAAACTCAACAATTGTGAAAAACCTCTTCGATTACATGTAGTAGGATGGGCACTGTAGGGATCTTATTAATCAAATTGTTGAATTTGGACATAAATACTCTCATGGGTTTCTATGGTTCCTTCTTCATTTGATCTAAATGAGAAAGAATGGCATGGTCATCTTCTATTGACTTGAACCATGTTCTAAACTTACCTTTCATATATGCATAATTAGTTATTGAGTGAGATGGAAAATAGTAGAACCATTCTGCAAAGTAACATCTTTAATTGACTCCACAAATAGTTGAACATCAACATCTTTGTATCCTACTTCAAGAATGTTAGGAATATTAATTAGTGCTTCATGGATTATAATAAGTTTACATAGTTAGTATTGTTGGTACGGGTAAACTTTAAATATAATATTAGTGAGTTTTTGAGAGTTGTTTTAACAACTCACGTATATAATGAGTTGTTGGAGAGTTGTTATAGGAGGTTTCCTATTTTATAGGAAACTCTCCCTCTATATATATTTATGTATTATGTTCTAAATGATTAAATAATCAGAGAGAAATTAGTATTTCTCTACAAATCTGTTATGGCACCTTCATCGACATCGAGTGATATGATGATCGATGGATCTATGATTTTTTGGAGGGGCAGCTAGAATGTTTTTCATTTCCCAATTGATGCCATTTCTCCGCTTTGAATTATGTGTAGTGTAGTTTGAAGGATTGCATTTTTTTAAAAAATTGAGGATCTTCGTATGAATTGTATGTAACATTTCACTCTTTTTTATATGCTCTTCTCTCGATCTATGTATTATTATTATGTAGCTATGATATTCTCATGCTTCGGAGAAAGTGTGTTACGAGGATTGAAGACATGATGTATGTGTAGCAGAAAAAAATTTATATATTGTCGTTGTGGAATTTTTCCTTAATGCTGTCACAACAAATATGTTCATAAGGGAGAGAGTTATGGATGATATTCTACAATTTGAATATCAAATACCTATTTATTTTTAAATAACATCCTTCAAATTCATATGGGTTATGTGCATGTCACTAAAAAAATTTGGACCACATAATGGACTAGTTGTTGAAAGGAAAGACTAGGCAAAAAAAATTTGAGTGGTATGTTGATCATCACTACGACAAACATTGTCATGTTCTAGAAGTATTCTACCATGGCATGGTTGGTGAAGATCTGATGCTACAAAGAATGTGTGAGGTAATTTTTTCCCCATTCTTACATATGCCTACTCACATTGATACATTTTTTCCATGATCTAGCATCCAATCCAAATCTCACATTGCCCTCAATTTTCCAAAATTTCAAGTGGTTTTGTTCAAAGTACCTTAACGTCTTTGGAGATCCACGTGTTCAATGACTCTATCAATGATGGTGTTTACGTTGGTAGGAAACTTGCCTCTCGTGGAGTTTTATTTCCCCAATATGCTCTTCATTCAAGTTGTTCAACTATCTTGTTAAACTTTAGAGTCAATGGTATACATTATATGTATTGGATAGGCTTGTTAATTTTTGCTTTTTACTCATATTTTGAGTGACGTGGTTCACATATATGGGGTTAATATCACTCGATGTATGTTTTCATTTTGTGTCATTAAAACTCAATGTTTTATGTCATGTAGAATATTTTAGTAAAAAGTATAGTTATTGTTGTCTATGTATATTATTGTATTGTGAGTCAATAATTGAGTCATTGGAAAAAGTTTTAAATATCGTAGAAGAAATTGTCTTCGGACACATTTTTGGTGTTACCTGAGTCCTAACAACCATTGTGCCTAAAATCCAAATCTATCTAAGTTAGAAGAAAACTTAATGGAGGTCAGAGGCAATGGAGGATGGATGGCAATCAACGCCTCTCGTCAATCACCAACGATGGGGTTGCATATAGCACTGGTGGCACATTTTTATAATATTTAAGGTGTTTGCTTTGAGTGGTGTGTGCAGGAATAAAATTTACTATACAATCCTTTCCAAAGATTGAAAAGAGGAGGATGTGCATTTTGGAACCTGAGAACAGTTGTATAGGAGGGTAGCTGAACTAGAGTGATCCTCTGACTACAAAGATCCTTTGACTTTCGTACTTCTAACATCGATCGGTCGGTGAAATCTAGCATTCATTAGAAGTGAAAGTGGGAACTGTTGAGTTCACGTATGTAGGTGAATCAGTGGAAGTATGATCATCTGGTATGGGATTCACTGTGGTGAAGTGGATTGGTCATGTGCAAAGCAAGATCCAGACAACAAGATCTAAGCCACAGATCTGAGACCTAAAAGTATGCAGAGGCATATGATTCTGTTTCCATTTCTTCATATGTGTTTTCTTCCCATGTTCACACTAAGGGGGTAAATGTTAGGAATATTAATTATTGCTTCATGGATTATAATATGTTTACATAGTTAGTATTGTTAGTACAGTAAACTTTAAATATAATATTAGTGAGTTGTTAAGAGTTATTTTAACAACTCACATATATAATGAGTTGTTGGAGAGTTTTTATAGGACGTTTCCTATTTTATAGAAACTCTCCCTTTATATATATTTATGTATTATGTTCGAATGATTGAATAATCAAAGAGAAATTATCATTTCTCTGCAAATCTATTGTTTCACCTTTAAAGAACACCACGGTTTGTGATAAAGGTTGCAATGTGCTCATATGCACATTGTTTCCCATCTCCATGAAACTTTGGAAAGTTCTTTCTTTATCATTTAGGTATTTTGTGAAGTGAAGGAGTCAAAGCCAATGAACTGGTTTTTGACCCCAAGGTATTAGCTCAACCATCTCTTGAGGAAGAGTGTTCAATGGTGGTGGAGAGATGGGAGATGCTGAATGGGACTAACAATAGACTCTTTAAATGGATCCTCCAAAGTAATTCCAACAAGTTATCTTTAAAATGGCACATGAGAAAGTATAAAATAAATCTATTATTACAGATTTAAATGTAGGGTCTATAATATCACTTTCTCTATCACCTCTTTTATATCTTCTATTTTCTAGTTTTCTCAAAAATATGAATCAATCAAGTAGAAAAAATAGGTTTTCAGATTGGCCAAGGGATGGGATGCAACATACCATTTTGTTTTATTTTCTAGAATATATGATTTTTTTATTTGTGGGAAAATGGTACCAATCAAAAGTATTGTTTGATCCTCGGTGGAGTCACCAAAAATGTAACTACAATTCAGAGGTGATTCCAGTTTTAACGGAGGAAATAAGAAAGCGTAACACAACATCACAACAAGATAGTGAAATAGATAATGTAAGATAAATACAAATCCTTGTCAATATAAATTCATTCCACGAAGAAGGAACAAATTCCTTCAAATTCTTAGAAATTCTAGAATGTGCTCGACTAAGTGATAAGATAAAAATGGATTAAAATTTCTCGGGTAGGAAACAGAAGAATACAACTTGTTAGAGAGGGAAAAAATGATCCTTTGAAATGGAGAGAGCATTCCAATTTATAGTTGAAGCATGTCAATCTTCGCATTCACATGTGAATTTTCAACTTAAAGTGTAATCTCAATGAATAAATATAAAATTTAAGTGACTTAAGTCACTTTTACAAAAATTGTTTCTCAATGGAGAAATAGAATGTTAGAGAGAGAAAAGAAGAGAGATAAAGTGTGATCAAATGAAGATGATCAAGGATGAAGTTATTTTCTTCCTTCATTATGGAGATGAATTCCACAACTAAATCATATTTTCCTTAGTTGTTTCATAGTTTAGGGCCTATCTTACAAATTATTCTCTATATCTTATCCGAATGATTATCATTTGTCATGTCTGAAATTTCTCTTTTAACTCTTCATCTCTCGTGAGAAATGAAAGGATGGGAAAATCAACTCTTTCTTATGAACATCATCTCTTATTTCCTACATGGGAACATACTCATCTTACAATTATCACGAAGCATGCACTCACACCACACATTCCCCAGACTTAGTAACCATGAGCTCTCTTGAATTTGATAGTATTTGATATTTATGAGAATTTTTAATGTCAACGTAGAAATACTTGGAATGGAAATGTTTCCTTTTTGTGAGATGGAATCAAGAATTGATTGAAAGAACAACATCTTCTTGATGAATAAGAGTACTTCCTATCCTGTCTCATGAATGAGGGATGGTGCAGAGATAGAGAATTCACCACAAACATGGTTTTCAGCATAGAAGTTTTTGATATATTCATGTAGATGTTTCATGCTCAAAAATCCTCCTATGCACTTTGAATTGGGTTAGAAAATTAGTTTTTCTTATTAACTAGGTTTCTTTAATGATGATTTTAGTTGTGACATGGATATAAATGCAAAATTTTACATATTATATATTGAATTTGAGTTAAAGTTCAGTTTTCTAGAATATGGACATTGACTACACTCGTGTTACAAGTTTCATCATAGAGCATGCCAACACCAAGCACAATGGGACAACTTAAAAAATATGAGCAAAAACAAAGTTTTTCTATACATTCATGTATATTTTCCTTTAAGCATCCAATTTGCTTTACATAATTAAAGGGGGAAATGTATACACTTAAATTTGGAAATTTACTCTTTAACATTATTGGCTTTGACAATGAACTCTTGCTAAGATAATGATTTGTAAATGGCTAGTATTTATTTTCCGACCTACGGATCCTTATAGGAAATTTATTATTTTACCGAATTAACCCCAAAATAAATCAACTTTAAGTAAATACAATGTAAGAAAAATAACCAACATTGCACGGAGTTGATAATGAGTTTGCGAGAATTCCTACATCTCTAGGTTCAAAAAATAGTTGAACCAATCCATTATAAAAATCAGATCATATAGTAAAAATAAACTTTACGATACTATAATGAATGTTCAACCAAACTGGTGTGCCAATTGGTCCAATAGACCCAGACTAGTCTTGGAAGCTCAAAGTGCTCTGCACAACTCCATGATTTAACACCTCTTGATGACCTCCACTCGATGCATGGTCTCTACCTCTACACGCAGTGTTATGTCTCCAAGGTGTCTAGATATGATGATGATCATCTTCCACTCTGTTACACGGCCTTCAGCCTCTACATAGAGCTAAGATTAGATCCAGTCTTATCAATGAGCTCAATAATGATTATGACTCTCTTATGCAACCTCCAAGTAACTAACTTGGTTATACGCCCAATGTCAAAGAATCGAGCTTCTATATGATTGTAATTTTCCGGTGTTTCATCATGTCCCTCAGCTTTACTATCATTTCTCTAGGCTCCCACATGAGAATAAGGCTTCAAATCAGCCTTTACAAATAATCAGTGATTTAAAAATAAATCCTACTTTACAAGTGCCTATTTAAATATAGGTCATTTATCTCTTCATTTCCTATTAAAAATAATAATAGGTCTTATTATTCTTCTCCAAATATTTCCTATAAAATAATATAGGTTTTGCAATATATTTTCTTTAATATCCTAAGGCTTCCTCCAATATTCTCCACCTCCTAACTCTCCTTGCATTCGAATTGGAGATATTTTTTTGAATGTATAGGGGGATTTTATAGGCCTAACTCTACCCAAAAACTTGCATATCATCCACACCCGCCAACTATCCATCAACTCGTTGGGCTAGGTGAGTTGGTTGAGGTATGCGAGTTAGGAGGGGAGGTTGTGGGTTCGACTATCCTACCCCTTATCTCGCGTGATGTTTTGTTTGTTACATTGTCTCTGTCGAGCCACATTGTTGACACATCGACCCCAACCCGCCATGTCCCTATCATCTATCCACGTTCTATCTATCACATTGCATGTTGTGACTGTCGATTCCCACATGTCCCCACCACATCACCTATCCCATTCCTTGCGTTAGCCATGTCCTTTTTCCATGGATTTTTCTATGTGGGTTAGTCCCACATTCATCAAGAATTAGATGTTGAAAGGCTTAAAATAGCCTTTTTCCAACCATCTATAGCGTGGTTTGGGCCACGTGCTCTACATTTTCCTTTTTACAATCGTTGGTTGGCTCACCGAGCATCTTGCCAATGAGCTCACCGCTAACTTGCCCACTTGGTACCTAACTCACTTCTTGAGCTTAATGCATAACTCAACCTGAACCCTCCATGAGCTCACCAAGTAGCTTGCCTTTAGCTCGGTGCATGGCTCATCCTTAACTCAATGAATTTTCAACTTGAGTGTAATCACTCGATAGCTAGGTCCCCTTCTACAATAAGAGTTGGCCCCATAGTTGACCAAATTTTTACACTCTCGAATGACGAAGACCGGCGTGATCAAACAACTGTATTTTTCTCTATGACCTTTGATGGTGTTCGATGACTTATTTCCCAACCGCAACATTCCCAATCACCGCTTATCCTGTGTTTGGTCTATGTCTTGTGAACATCCCATTCCGCGTAGATTGCATTTGAAGCGTGCAACATCCATTTTGGGCATTCCAATAGGCTTGAAAAGTTCGCAACATGTATATATATGTACTCTTATTCGGATTTTGGAAATCTTAACTAGTGTTTTTTTCTTGTACATGTGTATAGGCTATATATGTGTGTGTGTGTGTGTGTGTGTGTGTGTGTATCCTTGTTCGGTGTTTGAAAATCTTAACAGGAGTATTTTTCGTTGTACATGTCTAAGTTTTAGTGATTTTGCAGTCTACGTACCTAGTTAGTTTTCCCGTGAAATATATATTAGAGAAAAGGTTTCAACTTCGGGTTTTCCTTTTAATTATTTTTTTCTATAACTTTATTTCAACTCATTGACACAAATATTGAAGGCAATGTCAAAAAACAAAACCAATTGGAATTGAGGGAACCTTTTAACTTGGATGAGTTCTCACTTTCTTTTTGACTTTCGCCACGTCATCTTCATCTTGTGTACCTAGCTTATCCTTTCTTTTCCCAAACTAGATTATATAATGTTCAAATAGCTGCCATCCCCATCTTCCCTCACTCCAACACTCCTATCCCATATCTAGCCCGTTTCTTCTTCTATTCCTACCCCTCTTCCCTCGTTCATCATTCCTCCACCATTCCCTGTCCC
Source organism: Taxus wallichiana var. yunnanensis (assembly GCA_018340775.1). Lineage (NCBI taxonomy): Eukaryota > Viridiplantae > Streptophyta > Pinopsida > Cupressales > Taxaceae > Taxus > Taxus wallichiana. The sequence goes on from CM031244.1 coordinate 765,896,895, forward strand.
CACCATCATTCTACTCTTCCTCTTCCGTCCCTCCAACTTCAAGAATACTCTCATATAAAATTCCTCCATTTCCCTCACTCTAAGTATACTCTCGTCATCCCGCACTTCAACACTTATATTCTCTACCTCCAACCTTATTCTTATTCCATTCCTCTTCTTCCCCTCCTCTCCCTCAACACTTTACTCTACCATATTTTCAACCTTTCTATTCCTCTTCCCTCCAACCCTTCTTTTTCCATCCTCTTCCCTCACTCTATTCCTCCTCTTTCCCTCCCCTCCCTCTAACACTAGTCAACCCCCTTTTCAACCTTTTTCTTCTTCTTTCCTCTAACCCTTCCTCTTCCATTCATGCCCCTCTTCCCTCTAACTATCCTTTGTCCTTCGAACCCAATTCCTCCTCTTCCCTAAAACGCTTCCCTCACTCCAATATTACTCTCCTCCATCATTCCTCCTCTTCCCTCACTCTAACACTCATATCCCCTACCTCTACCATCTTTTCAACCTCTCTCTTACTCTTCCCTCTAATCCTCCTTTGTCCTTCCTCCACCATTCCTCCTCTTCCCTCACCTAGAGACCACTCTTCTCCACCATTCCTCCATTCCCTCACTCCTACACTACTATAATCTTCTTCTTGTTCCATTCCTCCCCATCTTCATTCTAACCCTCCTTTGTCCTTCTCAATTCCTCCTCTTTCCTATAACTCTCATCGTCCTGCACTCCAACACGTCTATCCTCTACCTCCAACCTTCTTCTTATTCCCATTCCTTCGCTCCCTTCTACACTACTCTATCATCTTTTCAACCTTTCTATTGCTCTTCCCTCCAACCCTTCTTTTTCCTTCCTCTTCCCTCACTCCATACCTCTCATTTTACTTCCTCTGCCATTTCTTCTCTTCTCTCACTCCAAAACCTCTCCCCCTACCTCCTTCTTTCCATTCATCCCTCTCATCCCTCTAACTCTCCTCTATCCTTCCTACAACACTCCTCCCCCTACCTTCTTCAATTCCTCATCTCTCTTACTCTTCCCTCTAACCCTCCTTTTTCCTTCATCCACCATTCCTCCTCTCTCTTACTCTTCCCTCTAACCCTCCTTTGTCCTTCATCCACCATTCCTCCTCTTCCCTCACCCCGAGACCACTCTCCTCCACCATTCCTCCACTTCCCTCACTCCTACACTACTTTACTCTTCTTCTTCTTCTTAGATTCCTCCCCATATTCACTCTAACCCTCCTTTTTCCTTCCCATTCCTCCTCTTCCCTAAAACTCTCATCATCCCGCACTCCAGAAATTATATCCTCTACCTCCAACCTTCTTCTTATTCCATTCCTCATCTCACTCCTACACTACTCTACCCTATTTTCAACCATTCTATTCCTCTTCCCTCCATCCCTTATTTTCCTTCCTCTTCCCTCACTCCATACCTCTCATTTTCCTTCCTCCACCATTTCTTCTCTTCTCTCACTCTAACACTTTTATCCCCTACCTCTACTACTTTGAATTTCTTGAAAGTTTCAAAGGCTTGGTCTTTGGTACAAATGCGGTATACCCACATTTTTCGTGAGTAATCATCTACAAAGAGCATGAAGTATTGAAACCACGAATGACTACGTCTCATAGGTCCGCATAGATCGGTATGCACCATATCAAGTTTACCACGGGCCACGAATGTACTAATTTTTGAAAAGAAGCTCTATGTTGTTTTCCTGCCAAACAATTTGTACACTTATCGTATTTTTCTTGAAATTTGGTTCCCTTACCATATTATTTTTTCAAAGTGTTTCAAGATAGCCAAAACTTACATGGCCAAATCTTGATGCCACAATTGTGCCGATGATGTATCCTTAGCTACAAAGGGCTGATTTTTGGTTTGAACAAAATCCAATCTGAAACATACGACCTACACAGAAGCTCGTGCAGCAACAATGTTGGAGTTTTTAGACTTATCTTTGATTAAACACGTCTTCTTTCCATCTCACACAATCAAAATCCACTTTTAAGTTGTGCTCCAAAAGCTAACTTATCAAAGTAGATTCTTTGTCAATCCAGGAACATATAGAACATCTCTTATTGTGCACTTTCTTGATCCAAGAGGTAAGGAGATGTTTCCAATTCCTTGTACTTTGTACGATGAATCATCACCCAATGAAACAGAGTCTTTGTTAGGTGTATTCTTTAACTCTAAGAACCAATCATTTCTCCCGGTCATATGTCTTGTTGCTCCTGAGTCAACATACCAAATTGCCTATGGTGAATTGATTTCTTGAGTTGATTGTGCAGCAAATAGGAAGTCCTCATCTGGTGAGTTATCTTCTTCTTCAGCAATGTTTCCGTGCTGCGGTGTTTTCTTTTTCCAGTTACTTTTCCTTTGTCCTTGTTGTTTGTTTTGATAACCTTGACTAGATTGTTGAAAATTTGGCTTCTTTCCACTAGATGAACCCTTCTGAAATGTGTTATACCAACAATATTTTAATTCATTTCCTTTTCTGCCACAAATCTGACATTACTTTTGTTGAGTGTTCCCTTGATTATTCTATTGAGAATGTTGCTTGTGTTGCTTACCAGTTGTATGAATCTATTTCTTTCCCTTATGGAATGAAGAGAGGGCTTGTTCCTCATCTTCTATAGGTTTGTTCATGGACTCTTCCTATTGTAACATGTTCACTAACTCTTCAAAACTTGTAGTTGGACCCATAATGTTGAGAGTTGTGACAAATATTTTGTATGAGGCTGGTAAAGCTCTCAATACAATAGGGACAAGAGATTCATTAGTGACCTCTACTTCCAAAGCTTGGAGAGATGATCTCAATATAGCAACACGCTTTAGAAAACCTTCAATAGACTCATTAGAATTCATTTTGAGACAATGGAGTTGTGTTTGTAATTGCAAAATAGCATTTTTGTTCTTAGCTTCATATACAGTTGCTAGTTTATCCCATGCTTCTTTTACGATTTGTCGCTTGATGAATATGAGGTTGTACATCATCGGTTACACCAAACAAAAGTATAAGCTTTGCCTTTTGATTAGCACGATCAAACACACGTTGTTGAGAAATATCATTTTTCGGTCTCGTTATCGAGCCATCAACTACACCTAATTATTATAGCCACCAAATTTTTATTTGTTGATTACGCTTGTCCATTCCCCGAGGATAATAATCGAGGAGGAGCAGTAGATGCCATATCCATAACAAAAATCCGTCATCTTGGTTGAAGAAAAATTTGAAGCATTATTTGTCACGATCTTGTTTGGCACACCATACCTTACCAAGATGTTTTCTTTGATAAACCGCATACTACTTCGAAGTAGTACTCTTTCTTGGAATGGTTTCTACCACTTGGTGAAATAATATGTGGCGGTTAATACATGGGTATGACCAGCACTAGAATAGGGATTAAGTGTCCCAATGAAATCTAAACCCCATTGTTGAAAAGGCTCTTCAATCACAAGCTGGTTTAAGGGGCAAAGAGGCCAACTTGGGTCTACCCACGAAAGTCGACATGCTTCACATTTATCAACCCACTTTGATGCATCCCCAACAAGGTAGGCGATAATATCCTCGCGAAGAATTTTATGAGTAAGTAACGGTTGATGAGTAGTGCCCTCCACATGCCCGATTATAAAAAATAGAAAGTAGCTTCTTCGTTGTTCCTTGTCCACACATTTTAAAAATCTCCCATCGATCCACGCTTAAACAAGGCATTTTCCCACAAAACATATTGGGATGACCTAAGTTTAATGACTCTCTTTTCTTTGGTAGTCAAATGAGAGGATCACTCCCATAGGTGAGAAAATGTGTGATATCAGCATACCATTCATCGATTGAGCCAAGAAACAAAACGGTAGGAAGATCAGCCTCATCCTCCAGTAACCCATGTCCAGCTCCCTCAGCAATGAGCTCACACAGGCCTTTTCCACGAACGAGCTTAGTTGGTTTGATGTCAATGTCATATTCTTGGACCTTGGCCACCCAGTTCCCTCTCTTGGATCTGAACTCCTGTTGTGTGAGAATGGACTTGATGGTTGTATCTGGTACAAATACTGTGGAGTGAGAATTAAGAATGTAAAAACGAAACCGCTTGTGACTTTAACCACCGCTAAAAGCATGTTTCTCCATTATGGTGTATCTTAGCTCATGATTTTTTAGAATGTAGCTCATGAATGCAATTGGGAGTTCATGATCATTAGAATCTTTTTGAGTCGAACAAGAAATGCCCGAGGTGTTATCGTGGCATAGCACTAGATAATAAAATCTTTGTTGAAATTTGGACACGCTAAAGCAGTGTCTTAGCAATAGCCTTTTTAATACCTTGAAAACCCTTTTCCCTTGGAGACCAACCAAAGCGTCTGCTTTACTTTCATCATTTGAGAGATATTCAAAGTTAGCTCTGCAAAATCGGGGATGAATCTCCTCGAAAGTTAATCTTACCAAAGAAAGAGTGCACTCCCTTCTGCTAGTTGGAAGAGGAATTTGCTGAATAGCTTGAACTCGCTCAGATCAATTTTTATACCATCTTTGGAGACAATGTGCCCTAATAATTTCCACTCGTGACACAAAAATAGATTTCTTAGGATTTAAAGATATCCCATGTTCTCTACATTTTAGAAGAAGCTGTTTCAGTGCTGAAAATGATCTCGTCCTTGTTTTAGAAAATACGGTCAAGTCGTCAAGGTATACGACAATACACTTCCCTTTCAAACTTCCAAAGGCCAAGTCCATAGCTCTTTGAAAAGTGGCACTGGCATTAATGAGCCCAAAAGGAATCCTTTGTAAACAAAGGTACCCGAGGGATAGTGAAAGTTGTTTTGTGTTGATTTGCGGTATTAACTTCTACTGGTTATATCCGAGAAGCCATCAAGCATAAACAACATTTTGGATCCCGTTCATCGCTTGCAAGACACTGATCCATCATGGGTAAAGGATAGTTGTCCTTTAAATAAGCTTGATTTGATTCCTAAAATCGACACTGGATGCGGATCTCACCATTTTTCTTTCTAAATGGCACAATATTGGCAATCCATGTTGAATGGTGAATAGGAAAAATGATTTTGGCTTTTAATAACTTTTGTATTTCTGAAAAATGGTGTTAGCTATCTTAGGATTGTATTGCCTCATTGCTTTTTTGAAAGGCTTAATTCCGGAGTTCGAGAGGGATAAAATGATGCATCTCCTTTGGTTGAAAGGCTTTTAAGTCTTCATAGGAATAAGCAAGGACATATTTATACTTTTTTAAAAGACTAATTACCTTCTTCCTCTTATCTAGTGTACAACATTTTCCAATGTTCATGAGTTTAGGATACGTAGAACTCTCAATATTAACTTTGTCATATTTAGGTGATTGTTGAGGTCAATAGAAGCTTTAAACTTTACATACCTGTCGTGTTTGTCAAACAGTTCTTCTAAACTCACCAATCCTTTTGGAATCTTGTTTCCTTTGAGTTTGATACATCCATCCTGATCCACCTCTTCTTCTTTGACGACTTCTTCGTTAAAGGGCACACTTTCACGAGGAAAATTATCGCTTCCTTCAAAGTACAACTATTCAAAATTATCCTTGAGTTCTAAGAAAGAAAGAAGGTGTTGATCATCATTGAAAACTTTCCAGATTACTTGTATTATTAGGTACCTTTGGGTCTATGGATCATCTCTATGGTAAACTTATCTTGAGAGAAATCGGGATGAGGTATAAGCAATAACCCCGAGGCGCTAGTGAATCGCCCCTGGTATTCTCTTCCTAGGCTTTGCTTCGATGGAGAAGGTGTCAAGAAATTCAATGGAGTCCCAACACGATTCTGTAATGTTTTGATCTTCTACTCTTTACGGAAGAGGTTTCTAACTTGCTTGACAATCGCCCGCATCTCCACGAGCTAGGAGATTCTTCACACCTGTTCTTTTGCCACATGAATCCCGAGAATGAGAGCTTCGTATTCTACTTGTATTATTGGTATTTTCAAATTTCAACTTGAATGAGAAAGGATGAATGCTTCCTTGAGGCCACACCAATATGACACCAACTCGAACCGGTGAAGAACAACTTCCATCAAACTTTAATATCTAAACACCATTAGGATCCTTAGGTGACACTTTGGGAGTTGGATTTCTTCCGGAGACATAATCATGTAGTTGCCATGACCCATATCCTCATAGAGTATTTGTGCTTTGGGATCATCTCGCTTTTTGTACAATATACTCATCGCTTCTCGAGCAAGTAACTTCTTCATTGCCCATTAACAGGTATGAGGGCATGTGACCAATCGATTTGATTTTTTCCACCCACATCCTTACGAAGTTTCAACTTAGCGGCATCCCATATGAAGGAGGAATTTCGCTACTAGGATAGTAGCCAAAACTTTCTTCTCAGGAAAAGTAGCAAAAGCCACTTATGCATCATTAATTCTTCCGACCAGGGGCACTTCCTTACTCTCCATGGAATAACAAGATCCGTAAGTGTGTGTGAGAGTTAGGCCTAAGGCATGAGCTACTTTGGCGAGGCATTACATTGTCGATGCCCCCGAGTCTATGAGCGTAATTGCGAGCCTATGGCCGGTATAAGGAGTGTCACATAGAATGGTTTGATTTTGTCATTGGGTGAGGTGACGGCTACTAGATTGGGCTGTGGTGTAGAAGATAGAGTGGGTAAAAGGCCTTTAGAGGTAGTTTTAGAATGAGAATTGACAAAGTGAATCATTTTAGCAAAAGCCTTGGGATGGGTTTGATAATATTCACCTATGAGATTTGAACCTTAGTCTTTTCGGGTGATCAATAATATCGAAAGACTCGAAGTGAACGGGCTATCATCACTTGGGATCCTAGGCTTATCGGTTTTAGGAGAAAAATAAGTAACTTTAGTAGCAGGGTGTGAGGACTCACCTTTGGTGTGGATGAAATGGGGATAGGAGATCCTCTTTTGCAATTACGAGGATAGTTACCGGCTACTCCTTAGATTTTTTGGTGGGCTGCATCACTTTCTCCCTCTGATTTGTCTTCTCTCGAGTCATGACAGCGTATGATTCACTATTCATGTCTGCTACTACTTCATCATAATCGTATCCTTCATCAACGCCTTCAGTGGTGAAGAAATTAACTCGAGATCCCTCAAGTTCTTCCGTTCCATCATCAAATTCTTCAACAAATTCTTCACAATCTTCATTAACCTCCTCATCCTCACGGTTCTTCAACTTCATAGGTTGCATTGACGGGAATTTAATAGGAGGTCCTTAAAGCGCTAGCCTTATTTGAGAAGCGAGTGCAAATGATTTTGGGCTGAAAATTCCTCCTTGGTACGTCTGCATATGGAGCATGCTAAGCCAAATGTTTCTTAATGGCGATGAGATCATTTGCAAGTTTTTGTACCAATGGATCGAGTATTAGGTCCAGGAGTGGAAAAGGAGGAAGGAGAAAACTTAGATCTAGAAAGGTCTCTCCTCAAATTTTCTAACATGATTAAATCATCTTTAACACTAATAAAGAAGAGTTTGATCCTCGGCCAATGTTGCGAGATTAGCCCTTCTCAATGCATAACTAACCGGGCAATTGGGCATTTAGGAAGAAACACTTTTGGATTTGATCTACGAGGTTGAGTGTCCGGTGGAATTTTGTTAATTAACTGTTGAATCGAGCCACAAATTCTCTCATGGGCTCTTGTGATTCCTTATTTATTTGAGAAATTTGGGCTAGCAAAGCATGCACGTCTTCCTTGGTTTGAAATGGTTTTCAAACCTAGTTCTCATCGTGTTCGGCTAGTGATAGCTCCGGGGAAGGTGATAGAACCAATCAACAACATTATCTTGTAAAGTCTCAACAAAAGCCTTACGGAGGCATCTTCATGTTCAACTCCCGAACTCCACATGCAACTATGAAGGCCGCGATGTGTTCATCGGGATGTACATTGCCATCACCCTTGAATTTAGAAAGTTCTTCCGGTTACCTCAAGGTAACTCATGCAAAGGCTGAGGAAGGGCAAGAGGCCCAACATGATGACCCCAAGGAAATGGTACTTCCATTCTTGGAAAAATGGTTTGAAGAGGAACCGAAACACCGAGAAAGAATCGGAGCTCGAGAGATTAGGACTGATTTTCTCTCTAAAGGAATACCACCCGTAGGGATTCTATCTTTGACGGGAGGAGTGCTTGTTGAGCAGAGCCTCTCTATTTCTCCTTGCGGAAGGAAAGGAAAACAACTGCTATTCCAAAAGATGAAACTAGGAATCTTCAATACTAAGGGCCCTTCTCCCTTGAGTAAAGCGTGGAGTCGCGGATCAAAAGATGATCGATAAATGATTATGGGCGGAATACGATTCCCCGGTGGAGTCGCCAAAAAGCTGTTGGTCACCAAAAAGAAACTTCAAGAAAAGCATCGAGGGGACAAGAAGTCCCTCCTCTTTAATGGGAGAGGTTCCCTTATTCAGAAACGAACCTATTTACACATATACAAAGCATGGTTTCACTATGGAACTTGGATACCATGAAAGTGTTTTCTAAAATAGATCATCAATCACAAAAGGACAGAGGAATGAAAATGCGAAACGAGCGAAAGGCACCATTCAGAATTATAGATGACAGAATAATTCCTTATGCATGCGAGGGTACAACGAATTGGAATAATATCATTTGTATCACATTAATAAGATGAAATTTAAAGGGACACAAAGTTCTATGAATAACATCTATAAGAATACAAAGCTTCTCAGCATAATGCAAACAAATGATCTAACAAGTTTTAATGAATAGCTTGCGAATAAAAAGAACCAGATAGACAAAGAATGAAAATCCTTCTGTATTGATTTCTTTACACTCTCAAAGATAAGCCAACCCCTCTCTTAAAAATGGTGAGGAGAGGCCATTATATAGTTTACAAATTAGTTATCCTTGGTAACTACTTCTTTTAACTAATGTTTAGTTAGAGAACATGTTAATCGCAATACCCTAACTAATTACATTAAATCCGAGAAGAAAGGAAGAAAAGCGAAGAATTAGGAGAAGAAGACAGAGCGATCATGGAGAGAGGGCCCCGCGACTTTAAGATCCGTTGTGCAATCTTTTCAATGCCTCTCTATGTCTCTGCCTCGTGGGGTGATGTGTTGGCGGTGTCTATTTGAGTCTAAAATCGAGGCACTTCTCCATTTCTTTGTCGAATTTAACATGAGTATGATAATCTTTATTCACCTCCTCAATAACAGATAGGGAGAGAGTAGATCTCCTTTATCTTTTCTTTAGAAATAGACTCCTCCCTGAACAAATTCTCTTTGACAAAAGCTCTGAATTGAGCTTTGATTTCTTGTAAAGAGAGAGGCACACAGAAGTCTCATCATGGAGATGGCAATGTATATCCTTGAAGGTAGATACAACTAGAGTCTTGAAGGCCTCACCCTTACGCGGCTATTTCTTAACTCTCCCAAAGCCTCCTCCAGCACCTTGATTTTCCATTCCACGCTGTATACCCATGACTTTGACAAGTTATCTTTTGCATCATCGAAGACCTTGCTTGCCAACAAAATATTTTCATCAGCCTGTCCCATAAGGCGAAGGTCTACTATGCAACTGCTCCAGAGTTTGAGTTCTTTATCTATATTCCCAATAGTGGAGGAGAGCTTACATTGCAAATTATTTACCTTCCCATTAAGTTTGAAGGCTTCTCAATGAAATTCAATCCTTGATGAGCATGTCATCCACCATGGCCTCCATAGCCCTTCCATAGATGGAATACTTGTGTATATCTTTGATACTCTACACTTCATCTTGGTGAGAATCACATGTGGTGGAAGAGTAGTCAGTGGGGTAGGATCTAAAACTTTGTCCTTGGACAATAGCGACTTGATGAAACTTGTAAGAATCTGGGCTGCTCCTCCAGCTGCTCTATGGTTTGTTGTCCTTTCTCTACTCTCCCAATGACTCTAGTGATTGTTTCCTGAAGATTGTGGATCTCACCTTCAGGGGTAGACTCTCCCATGGGAATTCTTGAGAGCTCAAGGTCGGATGCTTGCAAATCTTGCTCTCGGCTTGTCTACACGAGGCTTGGCTATCTCCGGGAATTGTTGGCCACGAGGCATCGAGATACTATTTTGGAGGTAGTTCGGCCTTTTGGCGGGAGTAGGAGGAGTAGTGCCTAATAAGGCCACCACAGCATCAAAATTGGGTCCTGAGATTCGGGAGGAAGACTTTCTCTTCCTACTATCAACAAGAGGCTGCACCCATGCAAAAGAGGAGGAGGAAGAAGCAGGTGGGGCAAGAGGACCAAGAGACAAAGAACTCATGGCACCCAAGGTTTGCACTGGTGTTGCCTCTAGTTGGGATATGAGTGGAGCGCTTGGGGCTTCTAGTACAGAGGAGTCACTAGCACCCGGAAGCTCAGTGCTTTGGACCTCCTTTTCTTTATCCATGGGGGCTTCTGGAGCGCTTGAAGAGGACCGACACTTCACTCTCTCGCTTTCACTTTGAGAACAATGATGTTCTCTGGGTCACGAGGGCAACTCCGTATGCTTCCTTAGGGGATCTTCTTCCACAAGCTCCTTACTGGACTTCTTTGAATTTCTTTTGGTATACCTAGGTGGATGAGGAAGGAGTGGAGACTGTGGGACCTTGAGTTGACGAGGCAGGAGGGGTCTGCATAGGTGCTCTCGAATCAGGTGACAATGCCTCTTTTCTTGGTGTTGAGGTGTCTTTGGAGGACTCACCTGAGTGCCTTCTGAGTTTGCGAACTCTCTGTCAAACCAGATTTTGGTTCTTACCAAGACGGGAGCTAGGATTTCCGCCGGATCGTCTTTCTCCTTTTGAACCAATCCAAATCCTCCAAGGAGTGTGTTTGACCACATTGTCATACTCATATGAGTACATAGGTCGAATTATCATCCCGGAGCCCTTCGGGGAACTTGAGTACGAGTTAAGCTCTTGAATTAGTTGAAGAGAAAATCTGCCATAATGCCTCCTTCTTGCTTGAAATCATCAACATAGTCAGATTGATAATCTTCTATGTACGCCCTATGATGATAAGTGATCTTGATGTTCTGCTCAATAAACTTCTTCAAGTCAAAATAGGTTATTGGCACGAAGAAATGGACATGAGTAATGGGAGCTAGGCTCTTTCTATGTTTTGTGCATCTAGAGTCGTTTTGCAGGTGTAGTTTCCCAAAGAGATGGGAAAGTGTAAACCAGTAATTTTCTTATCCCTACAGGTTCTATGCAACTTTTCCAATTGCCTGCATACTTCTATTAAGGCCATTTTATCATTGCAGAACATGGGGAGCTTGAGAGGGGTGCTCTCATAGCCAGCAAGCCTTATATAGGAAAATTTTCTAAATTGGATGAAGTAGGCACCGTAGTGCGATATCAAATTCATAGCTTCATGAAACCTCCTCACATGTATCGCTCTCCGAACGACGACAATGTACATGGTGAAGGCATCATTCACCCTTCTGAAGTTGCGATTGCTAGTTTCTAGATGGTGAACTGAGGGCAGTAGGCATATACGGGGTCACCCTTGTGAGCATCGATGTATGAGAAGCCAAACCATTGCCTCGATGCTGCCAGAGTATACATCAAGTATGAAGTCATATAGAACTTCTTGGTTTGTTGTACATTAGATAGCTTCTCTGCTAGGTTCATACTAATGATCTCTACCCAATTGATATTCTGAGTCCCTTCGCACACCATATTGATAAGCGGGCACATCAAAATGGAACTCATTTGTAGAGGGTAAGCCCGTGACCCAAGCTTGATAGGATTATAAAATATGACAATTCCTCATTGAAATTTGCACGGAAAAGAACCTTGGATAGACGAGACGCCCCCTTTTTAGGGTTTTTAAGCGAGGACTTCGCCACCTGCGCCTTATATTTCTCCTTTGTCTGATCGAAGAGGGCTTGCGCCTGGTTTTGAGAAATTACTATAGCATTTTCCATCTCTGGAATTCTTAGGGTGCAATGGCGGAAAGCGTCAAGTTTGGCGATGAGTTCCCCATGCACATTCGTCAGCTCACTCGAATCAGGGTTGAAATGAGCACCGCAGAGAGTCTTGTATGTCATGCATTGCACCGAGATAGGGAAACCCGCGAATGCCAAATCACTGTCATGAATCATCATCGTGCCATAGGTGAAGGGTTCGCATCTGTCATTCTTTCCCAAAAATCTCAAAAGTCGAGGTGGCGAACCTCACATCCCCCGATATCGAGGCAGCGGACTCGAGCGGTTAGAATTGCTCTGGCCTTGGAATTTAATCTTCATGTTATTAGCGATTTGAGGAGCCAATGTTGCAATCTGGACTCGGGATGAAATTGCAAGGTAAATGAGTATGTGCGTAGAAATCTTGATCGCATGAGGGTATGAGCGATGGATAGCAAGAAAGCAAAGTGTGTAAAACGCATAGGGGGAAATTCATTATATAGCCGTTTGGGAGAGAGAAAGACAATTAATGCATATTAAATACACACCTACCAACTTGAAAGCAAGATATTTGTGAAGAGTGGGAAAAATTAACTTGAATGGCCTTTGGTTCATCACGGGACATGCGGACGCGAAAGTGTGATTCGGCCGATGCGGGAAAATTATGCACAAATGCTTACGGGACATGAGGGATGAAAGTATGCGGAGTACGTGATTCGGTCGAATTAGGACGAATAGGGAACAATGAGTCCGGGAAAACTTGGGACACTTGGGACAAAAAGTTACGACGGAACTGAAAGAAATGAAATTTGGGTAAAGCGGCCGATCGGGAATAGAGAGCCCGAATGAACTTGGGACACTTGGGACAAAAATGTCGATAGGCCCGAAATTTACACAAAATGACCCAAAACGTAGATTTTCCAATTTCTTGACTTTTCACATTACTAGACAACAGAGAAGGCTTTTAACTTAAAAATTTTCAATTTTCAACTTCTCAAAAGGGGAAATTTTGAGTGGACAACACGGCCCGCCCACCTACACCAGCTCTACAAATGGCTTTGGGGTTGAGTCATGGCTCCTTAGCTTGGATAGTTGCTTTGGCTTGCACTCTTACGAGAGCAACGTCAAGGCAAGGTTCGCCATACACCTCCTCCGAGATGCAATAGGCGTTTGGTGGAGGAATGAGGAGCGGAAGCTCCATCCAGGCTCGAGAGATAGCGACACAGGAGATGTTTGAGGAGCATTTCAGGGCTCGTTATATGTTAGAGCATTTCATGCAGAAGAGGATCGATGAGTTTCACAACTTACGGCGGGGATTTGGCATAGTAGTGCGGTATTAGAGCGGAGTTCTGGATCTTACGTAGTATGTGAACTACCCGCAAGATGAGAAATTACAGGTTAACAAGTTTATTCGAGGCCTTAATGCAGATATAGCAGAGCGATTAGGATGTTATCCCCTCCCATGCTTGAGAAGGCCGTTGAGAAGGCCTACTTAGTTGAGGAGAGCGGGACCAAGGCACGGGAGCACCGAGATAGAAACAAGAGCAAGTTTCGGGGAGAGGATATAGGCCTTTCGTAGTCGAGGTCACAGGTCTTGCACCACCCCTAGAGGAGTATTTTGGCCTCCGCTTATTGCATGTCATGAGGGCTCCACCACACCGCGGTGTGACACGACAGCAGGGCCACCGCGGCGGGGGGCTAGATGGACATAGGGATTTGAGAGAGGTGGTTCAGAGGTGGTTTTGGTGGAGCCGGGGATAGGAGGCGGGGGTACTCGGCAGGCACAACCAGCTCACACGTAGCAGTGATTTGCTAGGGTTGGACCAGCAGATCGAGTACAGTGCAGTACGGGAGGGACCCCATCTCGAGGGGTACAAGAGGATGTTTTATTTATGGATCTCACGATCACTATGTGCACACTGTGCCCACACAAACCCAATACCATGGATGCAAAGAGAGCTACTAGATCGAGCGAGATGGTGGGTGACATGGGACGTGCCCATCGTGTATATGCAACGATTGACAAGCCGCTAGAGGTGAGCACCTGAGCCACGAGTCATCGAGACGCATGTGTATTATCGGGGTATTTCTGTCTCGTACTTTTTGATTGAGGTGCTTCTTATTCATTTATATCTCCTTCTATGGTGGACCGAGTGTGGGCTAGTGGTGGCTAGGCAACGAGATAGGTGGCGAGTTGAGTTGGCCTCGGGGCCAAACTCACCATGGACTCGTATGTGGAGAGTTGTGTACTTGATTTAGGAGTCTTCTCCACTACACTTGACCTCCAAGTTATTCCTTTAGGATCCTATCAGGTAGTTTTGGGCATGGATTGGCTCAAGGCTCATCGAGCTAAGGTGGATTGCAGAAATAAGGTCATTGAGTGTCAGGATGATCATGGGAGTGTAGTTGTGATATCAGGGATGTAGAGGCCTATCTCCTTGTGCATGATCTCGGGAAAGAAACTCAAGCGGAGCATGTGTAAGGTTTGTCAATTATTTTCTATCACCATCAGTGACCAATTAGAGAGCACTCCAGAGCACTCACCCTTAGATGACCATGTAGTTTTGAGGGAGTATGTAGACATGTTTCCTGGGTGAGCTTCAGGGTTACCACCCGCTAGAGAGGTAGATTTCACCATTGATTTAGTACTGAATCTGCACTTTTGAGTTTCTAGGGCACCCTATCGGATGATGACTCCGAGCTTCATGAGCTCAAGATTGATTAGAGGAGTTGTTGGAGAAGGGTCTCATTCATATTAGTGTATCTCCTTGGGGAGTTCCAGTCATATTTGTGAAAAGAAGGACGGTTCTCTCGGACTTTGTGTTGACTTGAGATGGCTCAACAAGGTCACAATAAAGAACCGTTATCCGCTCCCAAGATTGATGAATTGTTTGATCAGATGTGGGAGCGAGAGTGTTATCCAAAATTGATCTCAAGTTAGGGTACCAGCAGTTGCGCATATCAGATGTAAACATTCATAAGACAGAGTGTTTCACACACGTTATGGGCATTACGAGTTCACGGTTGTTCCATTTGGTTTTACTAATGCCCCTGACTATCTTTATGAGCCTCATGAATGGAGTATTCGGGACATTTACGGATCACTTTGTCTCAGTGTTCCTTGATGACATATTGATTTATTCTCGTTCGAGGAGGAACACGAGGAGCATTTGAGATAGGTACTTCAGGTTTTGAGAGAGCAAAAGCTGTATGGGAACTTGGAAAAATGTAGCTTCTTTGAGACAAAGATTCGTGTCTTGGGTCATATCATATCGGGTGAGGGTATCTCAAGTAGATCCCTCTAAGATATTGGCCAACACCCACATTAGTTATTGAGGTGAGGAGTTTCATGGGTTTAGCAGGGTATTACTGCAGGTTCGTACAGGACTTTTCTAGGATTGCTCACCCTATCACTTCTCTTTAGAGGAAAGGGAAGAAGTTTGATTGGTCAGAAAAGTGTGAGCAGGCCTTTCAGTTGCTTAAGGAAAGGTTAACCATGGCGCCCATCTTAGCAGTTCCAGACCTGATAGAGGATTTTGTTGTTTTACTGATGCATCACTAGAGGTTTTGGGAGTAGTTCTTATACAGGAGCGTCAGGTTATTGCATTTGAGTCTCGTAAGCTCAAGGACTACAAGCTTAATTACCCTACTCATGACTTGGAGCTTGCAACAGTTGTCCATGCACTTGTGCGTTGGCGACACTTCCTTTTGGGTAGACCTTTCATTTTAAGGATGGATCATCGTAGCTTACAGATATCTTCTCACAACTGAACCTCAACGCTCGTCAACGGCGTTGGATGGAGTTCCTATGTGAGTATGACATGGAGGTACAATATATCAAAGGAAAGGAAAATTTTGTTGTAGATGCACTCGAGTAGATGACATGTGCTTGCTTCATTGACACCTGTAGTTAGATTTGAGGGTAGAATCCTTGAGCATCTTTTAGAGGACGAGTTTTATGGGGGAGCTAGACGGATGTTGGAGTCTCGGGGTTCATTAGAGGGAAAATATTGCAGGTGTGTTTTAGAGACGGATGGGTTACTTTGATTCCATAGGTGCATCTACGTGCTTAAGGCCGGTGATCTACGTAGCTTAATCCTCACGAGGAGGCTCATCGAGCCCCATATGTAGCACATCTAGGAGTGAAGAAAATGCACACCTGATATGAGGGAGTTATATTATTGGCCAGGTCTTCGACGGGACATAGCAGATTTTTTTGCACGTTTCCTTGAGTGTCAGAGGGTCAAGGCAGAGCATTCTCATCCTGCAGGACTCTTACATCCTCATGATATTCCTAAGTGGAAATGGGATGTGATCTCCATGGATTTCATAGTCGGACTTCCTATGTCCTCTTATCATCATGATGCCATTATGGTCACCGTGGATAAGTTGACCAAGGTTGCACACTTTTCACCAACCAAGGTCACCTATAATGCACAGGCCATCACCAAGGTATTTATGGAGGACATTGTTAGGTTGCATGGGATTCGAAGACCATCATCAATGATAGGGATACCATCTACACTTCAGTTTTGGACTTCCTTTCAGACCGCTCTGGGTACTCAGATTAATTTCAGTTCAGCTTATCATCTAGAGACTAGATGGGTAGATAGAGAGAGTTAATCAGGTGTTGGAGGACATGTTGAGAATGTATGTGATGGATCAGCAGAAGAAATGGGAAGATTATTTGCATTTAGTTGAGTTTTCTTACAACAACAAAGCTATCATAGTTCCATTGGTATGGCTCCTTACCAAGCTTTGTATGGACGACCTTGTAGGACACCTTTGAGTTGGGACAAACTAGATGACAGGATTATTCTGGGACCAGCTTACCTTTAGGATTTAGAGCGGTAGAGGCTGTGTTGATTAGACAACATCTTGAGCGAGCCGAGCACGCGGAAGGTGTATGTAGACACCAAGAGGATTGATCGTCACTTCTCGGTGGATGATGAAGTCTTCTTGAGATTTCGCCCACATTAGAGTCCAATCCGTTATGGAAAGGGTTCTAAGCTATCACCTCATTTTGTGGGGCCTTTTGATATTTTAGAGGTCATCGGTCCAGTTTCCTATCACCTAGCTTTGCCACCACGCCTTGCGGGCCACGATGTGTTTCATGTTTTACATACTACGTAGATATGTACCGAGATGTTTCTCATGTTTTGGATTGGTCGACATTATAGGTGGGATGGAAGATAGTGCGGACTGGAGCCCATACGCATACTAGAGCACCGGAGGTTGGCCCTTCGAGGTCAAGACTTGGACCAAGTTAGAGTGTAGTGGGACCGATACGACGAGACAATAGCTACCTGGGAGGATGCGATACCTTTGAGGGCTAGATATCCCTATCTCTTTCAGTGACTTCCAAGAGGAAGTCTAATTTTAGTAGAGGGGGATGTAGTGCCCACACTTTTATAAGCTTAGTTAATTGTTGTTCATCTTACTATTAGACATGTTTTGTGGTGGATTTGTTATATTTTGGACATTACATTAGGAGATTTGATCGATTAGGCATGTATGGACTTTTAGGGTATAACACCAATTTAGCTTGATCACTATGTTGTAACATTTTCTTATGATGTCATGGATACTAATTTGATATGATGTTGCTTTGGACCCTAATTATATTGATGGATACTCATTAGTTGTATGTTGGAATTCTATGGGTATATGTCACCTTATCATTATGTCTAACTTATGATGAATTTGTGTATGATTGTGCACGTTGTCGCATTTTGATTTCAGAAAGATGATATACTAGTTTAGAACTCATTGATATCTTCTTGAGTCATTTATTTATATTTTATCGAGACATGTGCGAGTTAATGTGTGCAATGAGGTGTGCGGGTGACATGTTACTGGGAGAACGTGGGATTCAAACCAGCTACACAACTTTGCACAAGCATGCCCATGGGCTAAGTCCTGACATGTTTATTACTTGAGGCCTTAGAGTTAGAATTATTGTTTTGGGGGCACCATGGTGACCCTCATTTGTAATGTAATATGTCTTGTAATTATTAATTTTGCTTAGGGTGGTTAGTTGTGTTATGAAACTTGTTTTGAGGAATTAATGACCCCACTTGCATTAGGTTTTGATTTATATTAGTGATGTAATTAATTTTGGGGTTTAGGGTCACATGTGAACCCTTGGGTTGTCCCCACACCCTTTAACATTGTGCCTAATTTTTGCCAAACCCGAAATTGGGTTATTTTTGGTATTTTTAGGGACCCCTTTTTAGTTTGGGAGTTCCCTTAACATAAAAATGAGCCCTTGGACCCTACCTAATAGGTAGGGGGGCTTATTTCCAAGGCTAGAGGGAGTTTTCCCTCCCTTTTTGCCTCTTGTTTGGTCACATCCATGTAAGGGGTGTGGATTAGAGTGCTTGTTAAAAGTTGCACTAGAATTGTCTTGTTAGCATTTTGAGTAATTTGGGAGAAGAGGGCAAAAGACATTTTTACCCTTTCTCTCTTTTGTTTTGGCATCTTTGACCTTGAAGGAGGAGAGGGGTGACACATGTCACCCCCTCATTTGTGAGGATTTTTGCTTGCTCCTCTTCAAATTCCCCTTCATGGGAAAAGAAGAGAACTTTTTTGGGAGCTTTTGGCTTGGATGCTTGTGTGATTTGGAGCTAGAGGTTGCTTGGGTCAAGGAGTGGAGAAGTTTGAAGTTGGAAAGCTTTTTGGAGAGCTTTCTTTGAGGTAGGCTCTTAAGTCTTATTGCATGTGTTGTATTCATCTTAGTTGTTAGATTGTCTACTTGAAAATGTTATTGTTGCATGTGGATTTTGGTTGTTGTTTTCTTGTTTTACTCCCTCCATCATATGGCATGATGGAGTTTTGGAGTTGTGGGGGAAGAGAGAGGGATTTTTTCCTCTCAATCCTCAAGGCTTGATGGACAAGCCTTGTAGGGTTTTAGTGTTTCCCCTCAAATGGTTTGAGGTGGGGAAGTTGATTCATTTGGCTTGAATCTCCTTCCCCATTCTTGGTAAGGAAACCCCTTTGGGGTTTGAAAATCCTTTCAAGAAGGAATTGGTGAAAGGGTGGAGAGATAAGGAGGGTTTGAATGAATTAGGAGCAATAAGGAGGGTATGGAGATCTTGTTTTGTGCAAATAATATTGAATATAACTTTTGGAGAACTCTTCTCCTCTCTTCCCCACTTTTGAGGTAGAACATGGGTTCTCCTCCTTGTAAAACTTGGAGTCTTGTTTTATACTTGTTTTGTTTTCATGTGAATGTATCATTGTTTGTTCACCCTCACTCTTGTGCAAGTTTTGGATGGTAGTCCTCTTTCCCATGGGCTTGGGGGAGGCTAGCATGCATCCCGACCTTGGGAGAGGCATGTTATGATGCCTATGGTTGGGTGGTAAACAAGCTCTTTTCTCCTTGCATGGATTTCTTGAAGACATGGAAGTTGGCTCTCAAGTTGGAGTTGGTGGCATCTTGGGCTCTCATTGTTCTTTCTTTCCTTATGAAACTTTCTTGCATTGTAACCCTCTTGGGTGTGGTTATGTGGGAGTTTTTATCTCCTTGCAAACTCTCCATTTTGTATATTTTGCATTACTTGGAAAATTGTAATAGAAAATTCTTGGTTGTTTGCACATTTGGGGATATTTATATATCACCCATGTAGCCTAAGCTTGTGGAAGTGAAGTATTGTAGTAAATGTTCCATTTATTTGTAACTTGATGTAACTCTTATATTTTTATTTACAAAAGAAAAATAGTTTGTTGGAGGTGTTGTTTGCCTTAGCCCTTTGTTTCTTGCAAACATTGATAGCATTATGTCAAGAAAAGAAATCTTTTTTTTTGTTTTCTTGCACTTTCTTGTTTATGTGAAAACTTAAGAAAAGATGTTATTTAGAAATCTAATTGTTTTATTTTTAGTTATGGAATCATGTGACTACTATTAAATGAAAACACTCTCCTTCTTGCAATATGTTTCTCTCTTGTAAATGTTGATAATGTTAATACATGAAATGAAAGTTAAAATTTTAGATTTCATTTCCATGAGAAGTTTAAGAAAATTTATCTTCTTTTAGGAAGCATGTAATGAGATGAAAATTAGTGGTGTTCCTTTTTGTGAGAAGATTAAGAATTTGATTTTATGAAGTACACAAAAAAACAGAAATCATTATACTATTAGTTGATTATATATGTGGGTACACACACACACACACACACTTATTTATATATATATATATATATATATATAACTAGGTTATTATTAAACTATTTAATATGTTTATTCATTTATTTAAATTATTGATAAAGTATTTAACATATATATATATATATATATATATATATATATATATATAATACAATACGTATTTTAATAAACTTAAACAAGATTTAATAAATAAATATATATATATATATATACATGAAAATAAATATAAAACAAAGTTTTGTTTTTTTTTCTTAAAAAAATATTGGGTGGGGAGGGTTGAGACCCCCCCCGGCCTTACACAGCCCATATTGCCTCCCCACAGCTACGCCCCTCCACATAGTCCCACCCACCATAGCGCCTTCCACCACTGTCCGCCGATCCACACCTCCCTCTCTGCATTGATCTCTTGTCCTGTCCTCCCCCATCGACCATGATCTCCCCACGACCTCCCTCCACCACCGCCTTTGCCCACACCTCGGCACCAAACTCCACCAACTCCTCCCTTGGCCCCCACGCAGCCACACCTCCACGCTGCCTCCTCACACAATCTCCTGTAAATCTACCCCCACACTTAACAAAAATATATAAATATAAATATATATATATATATATATATATTTATTTCATAACAAAAAAAAAAATACAATAAGGGTTTACAAAAAGAGAACAAACTCCATAGCTTCCCACAGGACAACCCGTAACAAGAAAACAAGAATGAAAGAAAACAAAATGAAAGAAAGAGATAAAAACAAAAGGAGATAAAGAGATGCTAGGGAAAATTTAGGGTAAAGTGAGATCTAGGGCTGAGATGGATTCAATCCTAGGGTCCATATTCAACCCTTCACACATCAAGTCATGGTTACTTTGTGGGAATGGTAAAGTAAATTAAAAAGGGGTGTGGGTAAACATATTTAATGGGGGATGTATTTATGTAATGGGGAATGGACTTATTGAAAAATGAATAACTATTTTCGATGTGGGTGAAAATTATTTAAAGGAAATATGTATACATATATTTAGTGTGTGAAATTTAATAGGAGCTAAATAAATAAAATAAAATTGAATTAATGTTTTAAGCAACCATGAGGGATTATTAATTAATAATAATTAAGTGTTAATGGAAAGAGTTAAATAGAGCTTTAGTTCGCTACAAAACAAAAAAAAATTACCAACTTTTAGTCTGCTTTTAGGTGTCCCGAGGCGGGTAGGCACTACACCTCATAAAAATTGCCTACATATGTTGTAAATTTTTTATTTAATTGTTATTTGGGCTTGAAGATTCAAATTTGGTATATGAGAATTATCTACAACATTATCTTCATTAAGAGAATCATTCACACACAAGAAAACCATTCACCCTTCCATATGCCCAAGGGGATGTTTATTTATTTCTATCAAAAGCTTCCATAATCCTCTATGGATGGATTGAAAACATAGGAAGCCCCAATTTTCATCGGAGGGGGTGATTTTGATGAAAAGTATTCCTAAATCTGCAAGTAATCTTGCATGTGGATATGTTCCATACTACTCCTTTGTTAATATGTTCCATTTACAAGTTATTCATCATTATTTAGTAGATTAATTACAATTTAGCTAGTATAGGTTGGGTAAGAGAGTGCCAATTTAATGATAATTTTCCAACATCGTTCACACAATAAATCTACTAGAAATGCAATTAGGCACATGCACTCATAATTATAATCATAAATTACACTCTTTATTGAAAATATGATTTATTACACATATTCACCCACATCTACATTTTCTTGTTAACTCAATAACATAATACATATAAACATCCGTCAAATGGACTCTATTATAGGCCTATTATGTTATAGACTAGGATAAAATATCCTCTTATAAGCTTCCTCTAGTTACAAACTCTGCCTTTCACTCCCTTTGTTTGTTATTAAGTTCTAGCCCCTCCTTTTCTGACTGAAACATTGCGTTCTCTTGATTTTGGTCAATATCTTTGACATCCATCAATTCTCCTCCATCTCCCAAAATACTTTGGAATAATCAAAATTTCCATTACTCTATGTGCACAAATTTGGGGCTAAAATTGACACTTTGTGTACCCTGACGGTTATGGACCTGTGTAATTTCCAGTTAGCGTTCTCTAATGATTTTGTAACTGTCACCTACGTGAATCAATAGTTTCACCATTTTCTAAAGAAAATGTCTATGAGATGTTGGCATATGATGGAAACTTATTCCTCAAAAATCTATTGATGTGTTGGACTCTTAAGGTTGTATTCGACCCCGTTTAATCATTATTTGCATGCGTGATGATATCGATAAGATGACAAGTCACCACCACAAACATGTAGATGAAGCACACTTTGGTTTTGGGTGATGTAAGATTGATTATGGATTTGGATGCTTCTACATAATACACTTTAGATAAGTGAAAATAACAATGATCTATTGCTCATTAAATTTTCTAATCGCCCTTCATAGATTGGCAGTTTTGTCAATACCAAAGAAAGTGTCCTTGTGATCTTGGCAGATGATTGAAACCTCTTCTTTAGACATTTGCGGATATGTTGGACTTATAATGTTGATTTTTCCATGTTTGATCATTATTTGTGTACATGAAGATGTCACCACCAAAAACATGTACATAAACCACATTCCATTCTTAGATGATGCAAGATTATTTTTGGCCCTGAATGCTCCTACATTATACATGTTAAATAAGTGAAATTAACCACAAGATTTTATTTATAAGAATTTTATTAGCTCTTCTATTTACCTTTTGTGTTTAGTGTTCTTGAATGCACTCATACAATCTTCCTCTTCAATTGTATTATCTTTCCACTTCATCAAATACTATCGGTACTCATTTCCTGTCTTCTTGATTATTCTTGAATTGATCATAATTTCTATTCCCTCCTTACCTTCATAGGTAATTGTTGTCTCTAATCACCATTGAAGTATCCAAAATTTCACTTTATTCACTTTTTTTGTCCCTTGTGGTAAGGGTACAAATAAAAACTATGAGTTTATGAGAGATATAAATCCCATTCGAGTGTGTCTATCAAAATTTATTATAACCTTAGAACATCCGAATTTCTTCTAATTTACTTTATTATATGCTTGGGAACCTCTCCTTTCTCAAATGAGATAAAATTAGCTCTTAAACTTCAAACTTATGTTTTATCCTATTGAGATTAGTGTGTCACTTGTATCTCATTATGTTCTTTGAGTCCTCATTCACTTACTAACAAATCGGATGGATTTAATTCAAAAAATATTTCACTATAGAAATTCATGTTTACAAATCAATCGTGTTTCGACTCATCAACACCTCTAAGATTGTAACCACACATAATTAAAAAGGAATCTTGGTTGTAATTCTATTTACCTGAGTTGTAAGAAAACTTAGCTTGTGCTACAAGAATGTCCCATTATCTTGGCCATTAGAAATTTTAGAATCTCACCAATTTCTCAAGGATTCTATTAAATCCTTTGTTTGTTTGTAGGTTAAACCAAAACTCAATATCATGCCAAATTTTCTCCACAAAGTTTGCCAAAAATCTGAAATAAATTCTTATCTCTATTCAAGACATCGATCTTTAGAAAATAATGTAACCTTTACTTACTTGAAAACAAAGTTGCAACATGGGTGACATCACTAATATTTTTGGCAAGCTATAAAGTGTTCCATATTTGAAACCTATCCATGAAAACATAAATAGGCATTATCTTTATGGTTTCTTGGCAACCTAATCAAAAGTTCCATGCTCACATCTTCCCATGATATTTTTGGTATGGAAATGGTTGATATAAAATGTATTTGAATTTTACTGTTAGTGTGTTGGAAAAACTACAATTTTGTACAACATTATTCATATTCACACTCATTCTTGACCAAAAATAACTCTCACATAACTTTGAAATGTCTTGTCCACTCCTAAATAACTAGTTAGACCTCCACCATGCTTATCTCTTACCAAATTCTCCACGAGATATATGAGGAAATAACTAGACAAAATATAAGTTAAATTAAACTCGTGAAGTGGGTTGAGTATCTTCAAGACTCATTCATTTTGAAAAATAGAAATATAATAATTTTATTGATGAATTAAGTAGAAGGCATCTTTTCACATGAGATGAGAGAGGAAGTAGTTGGGTTTGAATCTATAAGGAATATATATGAAGATGATAGGGATATGAGGAAACAATCATATCTAATTCTCCAAATTTTCCACATACTTTCCAAAATTAGGGCCCAATAACATGTTTTCAAGATTTCTCATATCAAACCCTTTTCCTATAGCTCTTGGACCTATTTTGTGACCTATTTGTGAATTTGTTTGATATGCTTGATTTTTGATAAAGTCCATGTGATTACTAATGCATCTCATGGGTGGTAACCCAAATGACATATCCTTTGATATAATATCAACATATTCCCCCAACAAAATCTTTATCTCAAGTGGAATTTCATCCACTCAACTCATTGTGCTAATTGCGATGGGTTTTATTTTCTTCACCTCTCTTAGAAAATGTTTTCCAAATCCAACAAAATTTAGGATTCAACACATATTTCCTCCCATATTTTCATAAAAGTGTATACATTGGCCTTACCATCACGTACAACCATTATGTTAAATTTCCAAGGTCTTCCTAATGATACACAAAAATATCCATAGGGAAAATTTTAGAAAAAATATCATCTTTATGTCAATCAATATGAAAATTCATGAATAATTTCTCACTTGCCAAGATTTGATGTCCTTTTTACAACCAAGAATATGTGGGTTTGGATGGGTGATCTTCTTCAACCTATTTTTCTATCATCTCACTAGACACCAAATTATATGTGTTACTACTATTAACAATAACCTTCTTGCAACAATTATAGTTTCATTTATGGTTCCAAATAAACTCACTCTTTGCACCAATTCATTCTCTTCCTTGGTTTTGTTGTTAGTATCTTCATTATAAGGGTCATGTTTCACTTCTTTTGTGTGATAAGGTGAAACAATACTATGATCATCCATTTGTGAAATGTGATTTCCAAGTTCATTTATCCTATTTATGTTTTGTTTTACTTGTGGGAACTCAAATTATTTATACCCAACATCTTCATACCTATAACAACTAACCATGAATCCTCTACTTCTTCCTCTATTGAAGTAGCCTATTCCTATAAAAGGGTATCGTCTACCTCCATGGTTTGACTGAAATCATTATTGTAAGAAGTAATCACTTCTTCATGAAGATGCTATCCTCTTATCATGTTTGATTTTCCTCCTCCTCGTGAGATCCTTCCTCTATATATTATTATGATTTGTTTCCTTTTAGAAAAATTATCTTCTACCTTCAAAGCACATTAATATGATTCTTTCACTAACGCTAACCTTATTATCCCAAACTCATATTGTATACAAATACAATGACCATTCACATAATTGAGATATTATCACCATCTTCAACACAATAAATTTAAATGGTGAACATGTAGAACTCCTTTACATTCATTTCATTTGATTCAAGTTATATATTTTTAACAAACTGAATTGATAATTTGAGGGAAATAAGTTACCCTCAACTTTGCAACCATTATATCCCAAGACTTGATTATTTATTTCTTTCTTCTCACTCTTTCCATCTACACATGATCTCACCACAAAGATACATGGCCATTCAGTTTTATATAGGAAAACATTACTCCCTTGGTATCCTCTACTTTCTCATATTCAAATTACTTCTCTAACAAAGTGATCCAATCAATGATATCCTTAGGACATAAACTCCATGAATAGTTAGGGGTGACCAACCCCGCCTTGCCTCTTAGCTCAACAATAACATTCAAGAACCTTTATTCTAGTTAATTTGCTATCTCTTCAAGTTGAACATCGGGTGATTCTCATTCATCTTCACTTATATCTAATACACCTCCTTTCATTTAATAGTTGACATAGCATCCAATCTATCTTGGATCCATCTCATCATCTCTACCAAGTTTGTAACTCTTGATGCCCTTTCTCCTCTTCCAAGGGGAACTCTTATGCCATTTATTCCTCTCGGATATATTTGTAATTGTATGAATTATTTTACACATGTAATAAACCCACTAAATCCTCACAAATGTGACTCAACGAGGCACAACCTTTCTCCGATACCAAATGGTGTAGGTAGGGTAAAATGGGCTAAGTTAATAGAAAATTTTCCACACCCTATAAATAATAAAACTAGTGGATATATACTTAGGCACACATATTTAAAACTTGTATATGAAATCACATTTTTATAAAAACATATGAAATTGTAAAAATATTCCCACCCACAAAAAAATCTCTTTTCGACTTAACAACATGAAGATAAACATATTTGTAGTCCTTCAAATGAACCGTAATATAGTCATACCTTGTTATGGACTTGGAAAAAAACCCTCTCTTGTAAGATCACTCTTTTTTAACCTTGTATTTCTCCCCTTGCTTGCAAATGAGTTCCAACTTCCATTTTCAACTAAAAACTAATTTCTTGATCATGAAAGATCTCCGACACTTGTGGCATCCCTTAATTTTCTCCCCCACTTTCACAAGATGCTTGGAAATGCTAACAAGTAACAAATCATAAGTTTTTGCATTAAACTATGTCGAAAAAACATCTCATGAAACCTCGATTTGTGCGATCTACCATTTGCATAATCATCATTTAACACAAATGAAATGTTTCGTACTACTATTATATGCATAATTAATTGATTTCTCCATTTGCAAAATAAAATATCATTATGACCTTGAAAGATTATTATAACCTCTCACTCAGGTATTTTTTGAGGTGTTGGACTTTTGGGGTTTCTTTTCACCTATTTGATCATCCTTCATGACACAAAAATTTCAACAAGATGATAAGTCACCAATACAAACATGCATACAAAAACACTCTATTGTTTGGTGATGCAATATTTCTTGTGCACTTGGATGCTCTTACATCACTAGAGGGAAAATGGTTTTGCACCCTTTTCTAGTGTTAAAATCATTTTATAATAGTTTCCTAACATTCCAATTTTGTCCACCTTTTCTATTTTGCACACTTGTTTATTGACACATTTTTCCAATGTCACAACTCTTCCATGTAGCACACCTCTTTAGTGTTGTGAAAATAAACTAGAAGCATCATTCCTCGAAGAAATTATGTGTAAAGGGTCAATAGACACTAATATTTTGTAATAACTCATTATACCAATGGATTACACATTACTAGATTATTCAATATCCATTTTGGAAGAATGAGATTGGTCTCTTAATGATTATGTGTATGTTATTACATGTAATCAAGTATGAAATGACAACATTTAATCAAGAATGAGTCCAAAATAAAGTAGGAAATGACACGTGTACTCAAGTTCACAGTGTTTGTTTCTTTCCTCTACAC
This sequence comes from Taxus wallichiana var. yunnanensis, assembly GCA_018340775.1. Classification (NCBI taxonomy): domain Eukaryota; kingdom Viridiplantae; phylum Streptophyta; class Pinopsida; order Cupressales; family Taxaceae; genus Taxus; species Taxus wallichiana. The sequence continues at coordinate 765,924,327 of CM031244.1, forward strand.
TAATCTTTTAACATGTGCATCCTTGGAGTTCACGTGGATATTTTTGTTACCTTACACCATCATAATTGTCTTTGTATTGTAGTGCATTGTTATCTACATAAGGAGGTGCATAAGTAATGGATAGAGAGTTTTCAAGAGATAACACTAAATACTTTGGATGTTGGGGGTTTTTGTATCTAAGTTTGGTTTAGAGTAGAAAATAAGAGTTTGTCAAATTGATACTAGATCAAGACAATCTATAATATAGTGATGTATGAACGAGTAGAAAAGAAGGCCTTATCAACCTAGGTATGTGTTTTAAGACTCTTATTTGCACAAAATTATATCAAAATAGTCTATTTAGTCAATATATTCCATCATTTCATGTGAATGAATTAAAATTTGAATGTGAGTAAATTTAAGATTCCATATTTGTGTTTGTGCAATTTGATAAACCACTTGTGGTTGGCTGTTCTATTAAAATAGTGATAACAATTACACCATTTGGTATGAGAGAAATAAGCTTTCTTGATTAATGAGAGAGAGAGAGAGAGAGAGAGAGAGAGAGAGAGAGAGAGAGAGAGAGAGAGAGAGAGAGAGAGAGAGAGAGAGAGAGAGAGAGAGAGAGAGAGAGAGAGAGAGAGAGAGAGAGAGAGAGAGAGAGAGAGAGAGAGAGAGAGAGAGAGAGAGAGAGAGAGAGAGAGAGAGAGAGAGAGAGAGAGAGAGAGAGAGAGAGAGAGAGAGAGAGAGAGAGAGAGAGAGAGAGAGAGAGAGAGAGAGAGAGAGAGAGAGAGAGAGAGAGAGAGAGAGAGAGAGAGAGAGAGAGAGAGAGAGAGAGAGAGAGAGAGAGAGAGAGAGAGAGAGAGAGAGAGAGAGAGAGAGAGAGAGAGAGAGAGAGAGAGAGAGAGAGAGAGAGAGAGAGAGAGAGAGAGAGAGAGAGAGAGAGAGAGAGAGAGAGAGAGAGAGAGAGAGAGAGAGAGAGAGAGAGAGAGAGAGAGAGAGAGAGAGAGAGAGAGAGAGAGAGAGAGAGAGAGAGAGAGAGAGAAGAGAGTAGTCAGAGAAGTTAAATTCATGCAGTGTAAAGTTGCATTGTGAATATTTAAGAAGCATGGAAAGTGGCTCATACAATAATACCCCTTTGAAGAGGAGGTTGAGCATCATGAGTTGCAGAGCTTGTTGAAGTATTGAGAACATTTCAACCCATATTGAAGTGATGGAGGCTACTCGATATAGATGAAATTTTGTAGAAGTGATTGATGATGTAGAAACTCTTGCAAAAGGGTTTCCATAATAAGATGTAAAGCTAGAAGATAAAGATAAATCATTAATACAACTTATGAAATGGGAGATAAGGAAATAATCAATATTGCTAGTTATTATGGTAGATTGAATCCTAAATATTTTATTGATCGCATAATTTCCTTATAAATATATTTTGTTTATAAGTTGAAGATCTAAAGAGGGTAAAAATTGTATATAATGAGATACAAGGATGCACATCCCCTTGGTTGGATAGTTTGCGATTGGATAGAGTAACACTAGGCAAGTAAAAGATTAAAATATGGGATAAGATGATTGGGAAGTTGAGAAAAGTTTTTTCCATTAGATATAGTTAAATTTGATTTAAAGTTACAAAATTTGAGGTAGAAGGAGATGATTGTAAAAAAACTTTGAGGAATCTTAGCAATTGAATTTTAGAGTTGGTTATGTAAAATAAGATGAAGAAAATATTTCTAGGTATGTGAATGGTCTCCATATATCGATCTAAGATGATATTGCATTATTTAAGAATCCTATCAATGTGGCTTGAAAAAAATGTTGTTAATAAAACAATAAAATAGACAATGAAGGGGTGGAGGAAGAGGAACACTATGTTTTAGAAGACGCCAATATTATGTGAATGATGGAGAATCTAAATCCATAGAAAACCAAAGCGGTGGTTATCATTCATATAAAGGAAGAGGATATGGAGATAAAGGATGTGGCGGTGGTTGTAATCGCACTTGTTTCTAATGTGGTCAACATGTCACTACTACATAGATATATTTGAACTACATATAACATAAAAATTTTGTTTCCTTGATTTTTTTGACATACAAATCTAGTTCGAATGTAGGGAAATTTAATGCAAACTTGACGCTAATGTGCGAAACAATTTCATCAAATTTTTGTCATATTTTTTATGCAAATTCAAGACAACTTGATTTTTTTATTATTGGAAAATAGTTTTTTGGGAGGGACTATACCCCAGTAAAAAGAAGGCTCCAAAGCCAGATATTACAATGATAAAGTTCAGAGAGTGATCAAAATCAGATGGTTTACATGAAAGCACAACTTGTAGTAAGGTAACTGTAAAGACAAGTACCAAAATAACAACAAAACCACTAGTAAACAAAAAATAATAGTAACTATATTGCCAATCTTCAACAAATTTGACAGAAACATCACTTGGATGCTCTATCAACAGTTTTCTTCAACTCCTGTAGGGAACTGAAAAGTGTGATGGTAGTAACCTGGGTGGGGTCATTCTTGTCAAGCTAGTGAACACTTGAGCTTGTGTTGGCCCTTCCCCCATATATTCTCTCGAGATGTTGCTGAGCATACAAACATTTTCACTTGTTGTTCCAAGAAATTGTAAACTACCTTAAGAGCTCTGATAGTAGATTCTTGTCTTCCCTTCATATGCACAACCTGTTGTCAAGGGAGTTTAATTTCTTGTAGATCTCTTGAATTTGGCTTTCAACAAGCCCAAGATCTTCCTCCATTTTTATCTTTCCATCCCTTTTTTCCATCTGCTTCAGATCTTTCTTCAAAGCCTCCAGGTATTTCTCAATATCATCCAATCACTTATCATCATCTTTCTCCATCACCTTACTAATTTCTCCTTGTTGTCCCATGTGTAGCAGGATTTGAGCAAGTTCGATTCTCTATTTTGGCTGCTATGGAGAATTATTTTGGAAGGGAAAGGATGATTGAGAGGAAAGGAGGGGTTTTTGGTTCTTATCTTCCTTTGACCCAAAGAGGTGGAGGGAGGGATGATGGGAACAAGGGTGGGATTGGGATTAGGAGGGGCAGGAGCCAGAGGAATGGCATGATTTTGAGCAAGGAAATAACGGTGCAGAGAAGGATAATCCCTTGGTGAAGGGGGTTGCATGAGTGTGCTTCGAACCTCAAGAATAGAGTGTTCCAGTGAATTCAATATGAAATGAGGGAAGCATACTTTCATATTCCTCCTGAAATGATTCAAAAAAACTAAATGTTTGAGAGGGACTGTGATATACCTGCCTTCAAGAGTCACATACCTAACCAACATTTTGGTGATCTCATCAAATGGATTTGGGATAGAGGTGACCTTGATGTTTGTAGTTACAAACTCTATATTTTTCCCTCTTCCAAAATTTTTTAGATTCAACAGCCTTGTCAATTCTTTTGTTGAAAACCTATTACCTTCCAAGCTAAGGCCTATGATTTCAGCGATGAGCTCTTCAGTCACATGTATGATCTTGTCTCCATACGTCACAACTTTGTTTTTCCAGCCTCCAACGAACTGAAGAGAAGTATGTTGATCATGGCCTTGGATTCTTTCAATGAGATTTGATATTCCCCCAATCTAGAGATAATTCCAAAGAGCCACATTTTCTTTCCAAGCAAGGTCACAAACTGGTTCGATCTGGCACGGCTCCACCCATATTTCCTCTTTCAAAATCACTGATAGACCCTTATTTATCCTTTGGAATGCTCTTATAACTGCCCAAGATCCACTTTTTATCAACTTCTATTTTTACCTAGAAAGCATGCGAGGAATTATAACAATTAGCTTTCAAGATAAGCTTGCGGGGATGAGCTACCAAGATCGTAGCCTTCACATGTGTGAAGGACATCTTAATATTGATTGTGGACTTCAAGGGTACTCTCATTGTTATCATTGATGATTGCATTTTGTACATGACTAGGGAGTGTCTCATTAGCATACCATATGTCCATTTTATTGTTAATAACCCCAATATTTGCAAGGGTATCGACAACTTTATTGCCTTCCCTATATGTGTGAACAATTTGGCAATTGGTGAAATATTTAAAAATATTGATGGATTCAATAATGAAATATTTGATAGTCCAACTAGGGGGATGAAGTTGATTTAAATGATTTACAATATTCATCGAATCCCCTTCAATGATGAGATTAGAAATATTGCATTCTTTGGCTATTCTAATACCCCATAATGTTGATAAGGCTTCTACATAGTGATTTGATTGATGCCCCATATTACCTGCATAAGCAACAACTAAACAACCTCTATGATCTCTAATTATTCCTCCTCCACCTGTAGCTCCAGGGTTTCCTTTGAAGCTCCATCAAAATTGAGCTTGTACCATAGGTTATGAGGAGGCCTCCAATGTATCAAGGACCTATCTACAGAAATATGATCTGTTTTATAAAGAATTCCAATGTCTAATTTCCATGTTGAAAGAATATCTTCTTCATCCTGAGGGTAATGCTTATTTTTAGGAGGCTTGAATCTTTCTAAATTGTCTTTAACCCCTATAAAAATTTCCTTCAGAACTTTTTTACATAATTGTTTGTGATTCCGAAGATGATTTCATTCCTTGCTTTCCAAAGTCTCCATATGGCATGGGAAAGACCAATTTCCATAGTCTTCTAACCATGCAATGTTTATAGGGGGATCCCATTGATTCCAGGCCTACACAATATTATTAGAAAAATCCAATCCAATTTGAAGTTTGTAAGAATTAGACCCCATACCTTTGCAACATATTCACAATGTAACAACAAGTGTTTGACATCCTCCGCTTCTTTCATGCACATACAACACATATTTGGCATAATGAAACCCTTTTTATAATATTATCATTGGTTAAAATCCTCCCTTTTAGCACAAGCCAAAGAAAAATATTTACCTTAGGAGTTAATTCAGGCATCCAAATTTGGCTCCAGTTAAACTCACATTGTACATTCTCAAAAAGGTGTTGTATCCAGCTTTAACAATGTAGTCCCCATCAAATGAATTAACCCAAACTAGTTCATCCTTGGAATCATTATGACTTAGTGGAATAAGATCAAGTTGTTCTTGAAGAGAGGAAACTGTTGGTTCCAATTCTATTTTGTCTACCTTAATCTTTTCCAAGTTCTCTTGTTTCCCTCTAAGTCCATGTAATCCTTTACTTTGCTGCCATAATTATCAATCAAACTATCCTTGATGGTTTCAAACCTATCTTTAAGCTGAAAAAATTCCAATTATCCTGCCAAAACCAAATATCATTTCCATCTCCCAATTTCCACATGCTTCCTCTTTTAAGAATATGTTTGATTTGAAGTAGATTGTTCCAAAACACAGACCCATTAGGTAGTTGGTCTTCAAAAAGAAAGGTGTTTGCATGGTTCTGAGCCAAGTACTTGACCCTAATTAGCTCAGTCCAAGGCTACTCCTCCTTTAGCAATCTCCAACCCATTTTAGCAATGAGAGAAACATTCATCTTTCTTATATCTTTAATTCCCAAGCCTCCAAATTTCTTAGGCATGCAAACTTGATCCCATGCAACTAGGTGATATCTGAATCTTTCTTCAGTACCATGCCAAAGAAAATGATTTTGAATTTTTCAATACTTTCCATGACAGTTGAAGGTATGCTAAACATGGACATTATATAAATGGGTAAGTTTTGAAGTGTGCTTTTAGATAGCAAACATTTTCTAAGACTAGATAGAACAACACCTTTCCAAGCTAGCCAATTTCTTATGAAATATGTCCAATAATGCATTCCAAATAGTTATTGATACTTTATTTGTACCAAGGGGAAGACCAAGATATGTGGTAGGCAAAGAGTTAGTTTTACATCCTAGAATAAGTGCAATTATCTTCTGTCTTTCCAAAGGGGTGTTAAAAAAGTACACCAAGCTCTTGTCAAAGTTGACTTGTTGTCCAAAAGCTACCTCATAGAATCTAAGAATAGTTTTGATAGCTTTAGCTTCCAGAATAGAGGCCATCAGTAGAAAAATGGTGTCATCAACAAATTATTGATGAGAGGTTGTTTGATTGGTAGAGGTAGGTTTGAAACCTTTTAATAAACCTACATTGATGGCCTTAGTAATAGATCTACTAAGACTATCAACCATAATTATAAAGAGTAAAGGAGATATATGATCTCCTTGCCTTATGCCCCTACTGCTTGCAAAGAAGCCCACTGGAATCCCATTCACCATAACAGAAAATCTGGTTGAAGAAATACAAGCTCTGTATGATCTTCTAAATTTATTGGGAAAACCAAATTTGGAAAGAACCTTGTCCAAAAACTGCCAGGAAACTCTGTCAAAAGCCTTATTCATATCAAGTTTAATAGCCATCCCTGCTTTCTTACTTTTATCCATGGAATGAATGGTTTCATGAACCATGATCACCCCATCTTGTATGATTCTTCCCTTAATGAAACCACTTTTTGTTTTGAAATCAAATTAGAAAGCAATGGTTGAATCCTAGTGGCTAAGAATTTTAGTAAAAATCTATAAATAACATTAACCAGGATGATAGGTCGAAAATCCTTAAAATCTTTAGCATCCATATTCTTTGGGGCTAGAACAATATGAGTATTATTCAGCTCCTTGAGCAGATCACCCGTTCTATAAAATTCATTAACAACCTTAAGAAAATATTCCGAACAAATTTCCCAAAACTTTTGAAAGAAGTTAGCAGAAAATCCATCAGGCCCAGGTGCCTTGTCTCCTTCCAGAGTGAAAACAACACTTTTTAGTTCCTCAATTGTCACTAATTTGGTGAGACCTCTAAATTTCTCATTAGAAATTATATTTCCAAGGATGGCATCTAAAAGATAAGAGGTTGCTTCTTCATTACACCCAGTGTCATCAGTGAGTAATTTTTCATAGAAACTTAGTGCTTCAGTTTTTATAGCATTTGGTCTTTAGTAATTCCACTTCCATGTGAAACTTCTATAATTCTATTGCAGGCCCTATGTTTTAGTGTGGTCATGTGAAAAAATTTAGTGTTTCTATCACCTTCTTTCAACCAAATAGATCAAGATTTCATTCTCAGAGGAAGGTTTCTTTTGATCTGCAAATGGTATGTAATTCAGAAAGCAATTCCTTTTCAAGAATATGGTCTTTAGCATCCATACCTTTCAAAGAAACCCTCTGCTCAAGCATCTCCAACTGTTGTTTCAAGTCTTTCTTTTTTCAAAAATATTCCCAAAGACTTATTTGTTCCATATTCTCACTTGCTTCTTTACATTTTTTAATTTCTACACCAATCTGAACTGAGTTGTTCCTTCTCCATCCCAATGCCACCATTATTTTACCCTGTCATTAATGTCCTCATGATCCAACCACATTTTTTCAAATTTAAAAGAGCTATGAGTGGGCTTGGACCAATTAAATAAACTTAGAACAATAGGGTTATGATCTTACCCAATCCTGGGTAGGGTAGACAGGTGAAAATCCTGATTTAAAAACTAATTAGTAGAGATGAGAGCTTTGTCTAATCTTACCTGAATTAGATCTTCCCTAACTCGCCTATTGGACCAAGTGAATTGGTTTCCATGAAGCTCAATGTCCATAAGATTCAAATAAGAGATAAAGTCAAAGAAATTCTTCCATTCCAAAAAAAATCAGATTTTCCACCTTGATTTTCACCGGGGTTAAGGGGGTGTATTGAAATCCCCATAATCATCCAATTAACATCAATATATCTACTTCTGAAATCCTTTAATTCCTCCCAAAGTTTTCTTCTTCCAGCAATAGAATTAGGTGCATATACATTGGAAAGGATCCAGACTAAATCATTATCAACAGTAGTAAATTTGACAGCAAGATGATTATGAGAAGCAAATATTACATTACTAGAAAGAATGTTTTGATCCCATAAGATAGCTACACCTCCGATACTCCTTGAGATTCAAAACCAGCAAAATTTGATTTGTCCCAAAAATTCTTTTACAACCAGCATAGAGTATCAACTTTCATTTTAGTTTCTTGTAAAACAAGAATACTAGGTTTACCAGTTCTCCTAAGTTCCTTAAGCATCCTTTTTTTAGGACCCCCATTCAGTCCTCTAACATTCCAAGAGATTATCTTCATCTATAAAATATGGGAGAAGTAGTTGCCGGATGGCTCAATTGACTTTGAGTCCCATCTGCAATATATTTTTCAGTTTCCTTCTTTCTCAAAGCATAAGACAACTTGATTCACCTAAATACATAATACATAATTGAGGCTTGGTAATTAATGACTTTACCATTTCTCTCTTCCCTTGGATTTATTATTTTTCTAGTATTTTGTGTGAGTTTACACTCAATTTACCTTATATACATAATACATTATTGGGGCATGATAATTAGATAATTTATGAAAATTATATTTGGATTTCACTAAGGTGTATATTTTTGGTTTTTGATCTAACTTCTAGATATATTTTCAACTACCACTAAAACAAAAATATGATGTTATATTTTTGATTGATGAATACATATATGATGTAAAGAACAAATATAAGTCAATTATTATCTTAATAATTTTTTTTTATCTCCATATATTATAAATCAATACTTATAAAGTTTTATAAGACTTGTTTTAGTGTTTGCAAAAAGTGTGAGTTTTAAACTGATTCATTGCTTATCATGAGTTTAAGTTAGGATACATGTTTTCTAATTAGAAATATATTAGTAACTATCTAATTGGTAGTGGTGTAATGGTTCTTGGGTCTTCTTGTAATTGGGAGGTCCAATGTTCAAATCTCGTCTCCATGTTAAGGCAACCTACTACCGATGGTTTGGATACCCTCGCTAATAGGGCACCATGATAATTTGGTTTAATCCGTGGGCTAGCCAAAAGATTGAAAATTCCATCCTTAGATGGTTTCACAACCGATGTGGTTTGGTGATGCCACAATGGGATAGGGCCCTCTACCCTAGGTAACCTAAATTAAAAAAAAAAATAGTAGCTAATATAATGTTTAAATAGAGAAATTTTATAAACGAATATAATATTTAAACAATATATTACTACTTTGAAAACAATACTTTAAAGTTACATTAGATATTAAGAATACTTAAATTAGGCATTTAGATCTTATGAAACTAAATCAAGTCTCAAGAAATTTATTTAAATCTTATTTTATAGTTATTGTTAAGAATACAAATTAAGGTGTTTTTATATATTTTTAGGTTTCTAATATTATTGAGAAAATACCTTTTATGTTTATTGATGTTATTGCTATGTTACATGATTTTTATGGTTGGGTTGTCAAACATACTTTTAAACCATGATCTTTAAAGGCTAACACCTTCAGATTAAAGACTTTACCTTTTCTCTTTCCTTATATTTTGGAATTGTTTGCAAATATCTTCCAACCATGGCATTACCTATATTTTATGTTTAAAATTTACTAAGTGGTATAAGAAGAGATATTTTCCTTTCTAAACAACCAAGAATAATCTCAACCGCTCACGTTTTACTTATGCCACCATGAACAACCTCTTTTAGCTCTGCTTTCATTTCATATATATCACCTTCAATAAAATTCACTAAATTTATGTTGGATGCTAGGTAGAACTTCACATTTCTAAGATAGTATGTTTACGGATTAAACAACTCGATTAAATTACTATGCCTTTCCTTTCAATATTACACAAATCGTAATATACACTAAAATATGGTTGATTTTGTGCCACTATGGGTTTTTGTTTGTTCCTTCAATTGTTTTGTGGCACAAATCTGGTGCAAATCTATGGTTCAATCTACGTTGCCTTTGCATTGCAAATTTTATGCAATTTTAGTACACTTCAATTTACCACTTTTCTTTCACTTAGATTTTTGGATTTTTGTGTGCATATCTTCCAACCATGACATTCATCATGTTTTCTATTTAATATGCTCCACGTAACACAATATTAGTTTGTATTTTACTTTTTAAACAACCATGAATAATATTAGTTGCTTAAATTTCATTTATGCCACCCTAACAAAAATCATTTAGCTTTAATTTCATTTCTTTTACACTGCCTTCAATAACCTCCACTAACTTTATGTTGAAGTCTAGATTAAAATAAAAATTTATAAGGGAATACGTTTGCAAATTAGATAACTAGATTAAATTCTCGTACATTTCCTTTATCATATTGAAGCAATGGAGTAGAAATATTTCCCAATGTCTTCTAGACCAATGATGTCAGTAATGGTGCATATATTGTAGGAGTCTGATGTTGACGAGAACGTGATATCCTTCATCTTGAATCCCATAATCATTTATCTTAAGTTACTCTATGTTGATAAAATTTGAAATTTGTTAAGATAATACTCTATTTTAAGTTCGACCAATTACGAGTAGCATGATGACATAAATTAGATCACCATGTCTTTACTTAAAAATAACAAAATCAACATAAAGACTATTTAAAGAGTGATTAATGTACTATTGTAAAAAAATAATTGTGCATAAGTCATCCATCACTAATCCTTCACATAGATTTATTGTGTTTGTCGAAGTAGTTTGATTTTCCAAGAGGAAGAAAAAAATAACTTTTAATGAGTTAGGTGTTTCCAAATCTTGGAACAAAAAGAAATTTCTCGATATAATATATTTTATTATGTCTCATCATGATCCAGACAACTCGAGCAACAATTCTAGTGGGGTAACTTCGGGAGTCATAACTTTTGCATCATATCTCTAATTGAATCTATTCAAAATGTGTTAGAAAGATTGGAATGTGTAAAATATGGTGAAAGGGTACAAAAATTGCATGGAAAAGTTTGAACCCCGAAATATGCTTCTAAAGGCCTCAAAATGCAATTTTTGTAGTGTTGTCTAAAAATAGTAATTTCATAAAAATTTTACATATGTAATTCACGGAAGGTGAACCACCTCGTCTCCCTCGATATTGGTGACCTTCCACATTCTTCTAGATGTCTCTTCATATTTCTAAAAGTATTATATAAGTATATGTAACCCACAAGGAAGGACACACATCTCCTTGCAGAGATAACTATTGTAATCACAATCTTTTGAGAAATATACATCTCTTTTCAAAGATAGTTTTTTTGTTTACATCTGGCACAATTTTTATTCTATCCTTTAATCCCAAAATCCCTAAGTTTTGGATTAGTGGTATCAAAGAGAAGTTGTCTTGAGAGTGTATGATTCCCAGAATGAGGTCGGGATATAAGAAGCTTGGGTGGTCCACACAAGATCCTTCAGAATACTGATTGCTCATTGTAGGAGACCTCAAATGGTAGACAACACCGGGACAAATGATCCTCTCAAGAAAATGGTGAATGAATATCTCATGGAGAAAAAGGAGTAGATGTTACAACAATTCACCCAAATCCTTCAATAACTACAAATGGGAAATCTTGCCTCCTCATCTACGAGCTAACCCTTCAGTGCCCCAACACCCTTCAAGGTTCAAGTAAATTTTGATATTCCTATTTTGAGGGTAAAATAAATTACAAGCGAGAAAACTAGTCGGAAAAATTATCCTCCTACTTTTCTATCAATAAATTCACTAATAAAGAGAAGATAACATTTGCTCTCTTGAAATTGTCACTTTCTGTCAAAAATTGGTGGGGGTGTACAAGAACAGACTCAATAGGGATGAACTGGGCATCATAGAGGAACCCACATGGGATGATTTTTGGATGCCATAAAGGAAGAATACTACCATGTTGGAGCCTATGATGATCTATACATACAATGGTAGCAACTCCACCAAGGTAAGGACCAGTCAGTTCAAGATTATATTGATAATTTTCATTCTCTGTCTACAAGATTGGGCATTCAAGACACTAACAACAAAAGATCCTCAAATATCACAGTGGCCTATAATGGTACATATGGGAGGACATGGACCTATTTCAATTTCATACCCTCAGTGAGGCGTACAAGTTTGCGATCAAGATTGAACAAAAACATAGAAAGAGAAATACAAAGAACCAACCTCTGAGGGGGAAAAATGATAAGGAAGGTCAAACTCGAGGTCGGGTCATGGGAGGATTTTTCACTATGTATATCTTCCCTAAACTTCCCTAAAACTATACCATGCTGAAGGGATTCTTGAGACCTTTTTGACGGTATGTTGAACTTCAGAATCAGAGTTCGTATGCAAATTCTATTATCGGTCAAAGTTAAGGTTCGTAAACGGGTCAACCTTGGTCAACATGTCAACAAGTGGACCAATGGCAAGGTGACACGTGGCAGTTGGAAAAAGGAAAAATTATGGTCTTGTAATGTTTCAAAATTAGTCTCATGGTATACAGATCGTCACAAGCTTTCCGACGCATTTTGAATGCAGACCAAATATGAGTTTGTATGCGAAAGATATGCATAGTCAAAGTTATGGTCAAATGATGACGTGGCACACTTTGACGTGGACAAATGACATATTATGGGCGTGACACTTGACAGTTTGTAGTGGATTTGGATTTAAAATAATAATAATAATAATATATTTAATCCATTCCACGTGAATAAGCCTAAATCCCATGGGATAAGGAGGATTTTGTGGCCAAAAAGTTATTTAAAGGCTTATCCTATCCCTTTCCCACCAAATGTGGGGTCAATGGCTAAATTGGGTGCCTAAACCTATGGAAGGGGGATTTGAACCCTTGACCTATGCCAAAATACTTATCAGCCTTACCAACCCGCCACTTTTTAGCAAGTGATAGAATATGAGATCACAAATATAGGGTCTATTTAAAGAAACCATAATTTGGTAGGTTTGTGGAGGGACAACGAAGGACCTAATATGAATTGAGATCAAAATCCATTTCTAAAATACTAATTTTTGTAAAAATGGACAAGGCTATATTAAACACCATTTGTTTTTTTTTAAAAACGCCGATAAGATTATAGTCCGTTTGCCCACAATTTGGAGACCAAAAATTAATATATATTTTTTTCCTTTGGTGAGAAGTTATATGCCACTATCTATCTTGGGATTTTTTGAGTAATATTTTATTTTTTATGATTTTTTTCCATGAAAGTGGTATGAAAACATAAAGAAAAAGACTTTCGTTTGCCGCCATAATTTCATAAAAATTTTAAAAGTGGTATGAAAAAATAAACTTTCCGTTTGCCGCCATAACTTTTTCACCATGGTTGGGATGGTATAAGTTTTATCACATTCCGATAAGTGAAACAAATTTTCAGTCTAAACGTAGACATAAACATTCACGGGAAAAAGTGTCTTAAAGACCTACTATTAGTAAAAAATTATAAAATGATATTTATCCTCTTCTATTCACTTTAAAATTATATCTACAAAGCTAATAGTCTTACGCAATGGTACCATTTTCATGATATACTTTTGGCATGAAATGTAAATTTTGTTATGTTGTTTTTAAGTGCTGTATATTTTCCTCTTAGGCATTTTTCCATCACAATTTAGGTTTGTGGAGGGACAACGAAGGACCAGTTTGCAGAGATCACCATTTTCGAGGCACTTACAGTCCAAATTTTCCACGAGGAGTAGGCCAATATATTTCCGAAAATGTAAATATCTGCATTTTCCAACAATCACAATTTCATAGAACAGCACGAATCGAGGCCATGGAGTAAAAAGGGAAGTTTTTCATAATTTCCTCTAGTTTCCATAAATGTAAACCTATTTTATGTAGGTTTTGTATATTTCAATTTGTAGATGTTTTTCGAATGTAATTTCACAGGAAACTATCAGTGAAAATACTATAGGGGCCACAGATGGACTTGGGAACATTTCTGGTAAATTGAAGAGTTCCAAGAGGTCTAAATCAGCTCATTTGCAGGTATAAAGGTTTGTTAATTCATTAGTGAAGGGATATTGTACTTCATTAGACGTTTAATAGATCGATTCACTTTCTGTGAATCTGGAGACGTAGCCTTCGGGTGAACTCCATTATCAAGTTCTTGTGTTGTGGATTTGATTTTAATTTTTAGAAGCTTTTGATTAGATAAAAACATTCAAGTTAGTTTATTTGATTAATTATTAAAGCAATCACAAACTGGTTTAATTGGAAGGAAGTAAATTTCTAGTATCCATAACCCACAACAGATCTGAATACACTTATTAACTTGGATTTAAATATCAAATTGAGTGCATTCTAAATCAACTGTGATTATTTTATTTGGATTTGTGATAGATTTAAATATTTCACTTAAGTTGAAAATTAAGGATTAATTTGATATTTTGGAAGAGTTTAAGTTTGGGGCTTTCAAGAACACCCATAATTGATAAAAAGGAACTCTTGATCAAGTTGAAATCTTTTAAAGTTCGTTAAGAAGGATAACAATAATAAACCAACCAATTTGACCATTTCAGTGAATCGGGTAAAAACTGAAGTGAAACAACCACCTAAATAGGAAAATGTGTTGAAAAAGGTGGGTAAACAGTTTATCAATTTTATGTTTACATAGTTGTTTTGTTAAATATGTAAACTAATAAAGTAGTTTTGGGAAATCCTATTGAATTTTTACAAGGATAAGTACCAAATTTATTTTTCTGCTTTGGTGTTGGTGAAGTATCCTGAAAAGGAAATAATCATGTGATAGGTTTAAAATACTTGATGTAATTTTCTTTTTGATGGTTTTACAACTTCATCTTTCAGCAACATTTACAGTTCAGTGGGCATGATCATTGGTCGGATGTCTATATTTGGATTGTAGTTAGTATGTTGTTATTGTGTAATTTGTGGCATGTAGGCATTGTTTGTAAGTGTACAACTTATACAAACTCTTTGTTTGCTATACATGATTTTTGCACATGTGTAAGTCTTATTGATAGGATTAAATATTTGTAACTATTAGATATAGTTGCAAATAGTATGTACAAGTTTTTCACTAACAAGCTGTGAATGCAGGTTACATTTGCATTATTGATAGTGGTGAGTGGTGAGTGCAGGATCAGGATGTATAGAAGAGGAATATGGCAGTTGCAGTGTCATATCAGTTGCAGTTCAGGCCATTGGGTTATGTTACTATTATTGGCATTTGAATATTGCAATATTTTGGAAAAATTACCATGCTATAAACTAGGTTCTGTGTTTGTATTATGCAGAGAACATGTGTATAGTTCAACAGAGTGAATTTCCATTTTGAGGTCAAAATGGTCTTACTGGGGAGGAGTGATCCGGAGGATTTTTCACTATGAAGATCTTCCCTAAAATTCCCTAAACCTAGACCATGTTAAAGGTATTATTGAGACCTTTCCGATGGTATGCTGAACTTCAGAATCGGAGTTCGTATGCAAATTCTATCGTCGGTCAAAGTTAAGGTCGTAAACAGGATAACCCTGGTCAATAGGTTAACAAGTGGACCAATGATAAGGTGACACGTGGTAGTTGACGACAAGGAAAAATTGATGGTCTTGTAATATTTCAAAATTAGTTCAATGGTATAGAGCTCATCACAAGCTTTCCAACACATTTTGAATGGACCAAATCTGAGTTCAGTATGCGAAATATATACATAGTCAAAGTTGTGGTCAAATGATGACGTGACACACTCTGGCGTAGCCAAATGACATATTATGGGCGTGACACTTGACAAGTTTGTAGTGGGATTTAAAATAATAATAATAATAATAATAATCTATTTAATCCATTCCACGTGAATAAGCCTAAATCCCATGGGATAAGGAGGATTATGTGGCCAAAAAACTATTTAAAGGCTTATCTATCCCTTTCCCACCAAATGTGGGGTCAATGGCTAAATTGGGCACCTAAACCTATGGAAGGGGATTTTAACCCTTGACCTATGCCAAAATACTTATCAGCCTTACCAACCCACCACTTTTTAGCAAGTGATAGAATATGAGATCACTTCTATTTAAAGGGACCTTTTGGTAGGTTTGTGAATGGACAACGAAGGACTAGTTTGCAAAGATCACCATTTTCGAGGCACTTATGGTCCAAATTTTTTCATGGTGTAAAAATAAAATTTGTTCATAATTCCAAGATATTTCCATAAATGTAAATTTTGTTATAGGAAGTGTTGTATATTTTCTGTGTAGGTGTTTTTCCATCACAATTTCATAGAACAGAGCACGAGGAGTAGGCAAAGATCTGCATTTTCCAACCACTTTTGGTCGAATCAGGCCATGGAGTAAAAAGGGAAGTTTTTCATAATTTCCTCTAGTTTCCATAAATGTAAACCTCTTTTATTTAGGTGTTGTATATTTCAAGTTGTAGACATTTTTTGAATGTAATTTCATAGGAAACTATCAATGAAAATATTGTAGGGGCCACAGATGGACTTGGGAACGTTTCTGGTAAATTGAAGAGTTCCAAGAGGTATGAATCAGATCATTTATAGGTATAAAGGTCTGTTAAGTCATTAGTGAAGGGATATTTTACTTCATTGGACATTTAATAGATTGATTCACTTTCTGTGAATCCGAGACGTAGCCTTTGGGTGAACTCCGTTATCAAGTTCTTGTGTTGTGGATTTGATTTCAATTTTTAGAAGCTTTTGATCAGATAAAAAATTCAAGTTAGTTTATTTGATTAATTATTAAAGCAATCAAAAATGGTTTAATTGGAAGGAAGTAAAATTCAAGTATCCATAACCCACAATAGATCTAAATACACTTATTAACTTGGATTTAAATATCAGATTGAGTGCATTCTAAATCAACTATGATTATTTTATTTGGATTTGTGATAGATTCAAATATTTCACTTAAGTTGAAAATTAAGGATTAATTTGATCTTTTGGAAGAGTTTAAGTTTGGGGCTTTCAAGAACACCCATAATTGATAAAAAAGGAACTCTTGATCAAGTTGAAATCTTTTAAAGTTAAGAATCGAGAATTTTCTAAGTACTGGAAAAATTTCAAGTACCATTTTCAGATCATCGGGGTTAGAAACAGAAGGAGTATGAGGAAATAAAAATAGAAGGATAATATTGGGAAGTGTTACGACCTCCACAAGACTAATCATCATCCTAAGGAAGAATGTCAAGTCATCAAGTCCTTACTAACCGAGTCACAATATTCAACACCCACTGCTCCACCGGTGACACACCCCAAGGTCAGAGAGATGAAATTATAGATGTTGAACCAAATGTGATCATTGCCACCTCACAAGTCAAGAAGATGGATGAGAAGGAAATGATATTTCACTCAAAACTTGGGTAAAGGGTAAGCCTTTGCATTTTATTCTTGATAGTGGAAGTCAAAAGAATTTAATTTGTTGATATTGTGAAAAGTTTGAACCTTCCTATAAAGCCACATCCCCAACCATATAGTATCGGGTGGTTGAACCCAGGAAGATATCTCCATGTCACACAATAATGTCTCCTCCCATATGCAATCAAACCCTTCCATGATGAAGTCTTGTGTGATGTTGTTCCATTGGATGTTTGTGATGTGCTCTTGGGCCAACCATTCATGTGGGAGAGACATGGCATCTATGAGTCATGACCTCGAAGGGTCACCATTAGCATTGGGGGTCAGTGTTATCAAATACATGAGGTCATCCCCTCTAACTCAATTTCCCTCATTAGTGCCAAGAAATGTAAGAAGTTGGTGGAGAAAACAAAGTAGTTTGTCATCCTAATGATCAGGCCAAAAACCACCAAGAAATTTTTACACCACCTTGACCACACATTCAGTGCAACAAAATAAGCAGATGGACCAAATCATAGCTGAGTATGATGATCTATTCTAGTCACCCACAAGGGTGCCACTTTAGTGTGAGGTAAAACATGTTATTGATTTGGTCCTAGGCTCTCCTTTACCTAACATCCTTGTGTATCACAGGCCAGTCCTTGAAAATGATGAGATCAAGAGGAAACTCTAAGAGTTGATTCAAAAGGGACACATTAGGCCGAGATCTTCACCTTGTGGAAGCCCAATTGTCTTGGCACTAAAGAAATATGGAACATGGAGAATTTACATTGATTATCGATCCTTGAAAAAAAACTACTGTGAAGAATCACTACCCCCTTCCGAGGATTGATGATTTGTTGGACCAACTTTACGGTGCAAAATTATTCACCAAAATTGATCTCAAGTATAGCTATCACAGATTCCCATTGAGCCCACAAATGTCTAGAAGATTACATTTAAGTCTCGAGAAGGTCTATTTGAATGGTTGGTCATGCCTTTCAGCTTAACTAATGCTCTTGTGACATTCATGAGGATGATGGATGACATCTTGCAGCCCTACACCAATTCCTTTGTGGTTGTCTACTTAGATGATATACTCATCTATAATCAAACATGGGAACAACATCTACAACATGTTCGAGAAGTACTTCAAACCCTCAGAAAGCACAAGATATATGCAAATATTGAAAAAATGCACATTTGAGATGAGGAAGGTTCAATACCTAAGATATGTTGTGGATGAAGGAGTCCATATTGACTCAGAAAATATCCAGGTTATTCTGAAATGGCCTACTCCAAAGACTCTTACAAAATTCCACAACTTATTAGGTCTTGCCAATTTCTATCACCGGTTTATCTTGGGATTTTCATATATTTCTTGGCCAATGAACCAAGTGAATACGAGGAAACAAGGATACATTCCGATGGGGGAGGTGCAACAGAGAGCATTCAAAAATTTGAAAGGAAGATTATGCTCGACCCATGTTCTCTCCTTACCTGACCTGCATCAACCTTTTGAATTGATGACGGATGCATCTGAGTATGTCATGGGAGTTGTTATCATGCAACATGGCCACCCTATTTCATATCATAGTGAAACATTCAATGACACAATCAGGAAGTACCCAACATATGATAAGGATCTCTATGCCATCATCCAAGCCTACAAGCAATGGAAACACTACATTCTAGGGAAGGAGACAATCATCCACACGGACCATAGGCCATCAGAGTTCCTTCATATGCAGATCAAGATAAGGAATGAGAGACAACAAAAGTGGGCTACATACCTATGACAATCCCACCTGATAATAAAACATAAGAAGGGAAGTATTGATTAAGTAGAAGATTACTTAAGCCACCCTCAATTGTAGCCCTCACAACTATCCTTAACCTTTATGGACATGAGACTTCTAGTTGGTGCACTTTATATGAGACATATCCTGAATTTTCAAATATATATCAGGCTCTCCGGGGGCAAGAATGTCCCCAATTTATATCTACATGAAAATATCCTCTGCGACATGGGACGCATCTATTTTTTGGCTATTAAATAATAAAATATTATATGGGAGGCACACTTTAATAGGACAACTGGACACTTTGGTGTGGAAAAAACATTGGTAGTACTCCAAAATAACTTTTACTAGCCCAATCTACGGAATGATGTGGTTAAGTACATCAATTCTTACACCCTTGTGTAATTTCCAAACTAGATAATAAGAAACAAGGATTATATACACCATTTCCAAAACGACCAAGCCTTGGGCCTCCATCTCAATGGACTTCCTCTCAGGTTTGCCAACTTCAAAACATGGAAATGATTGTGTTTTTTTGTAGTTGATCGATTTTCTAAAATGGCTATAATGATTTCTTGTAAGAAAAATATTTCTGCTTTGAAGAAACTACTAAACTCTATTTTAGTCATGTATGGATCACCTTTGGGCTTCCCAAGTCTATTGTTTCGATAGGGACAACAAGTTCTTGAGCATCTTTTGGTCCACCCTATGGGAATGATGGACACTAAGTTGATGAAGTCCACATCCTTCCACCCATAGAATGATAGATAGACAAAGGTGGTGAACTTCTTGATTATCCACATGATTTGTATGTATCACTCCAAACACCCACATACATGGGATGAGGCCTTGCCCTATATGTAAAATGGATACAATTGGGCCCTACTCAACTACACCAAGTATAATTCATTTCAAGTTTGTTACATATTCTAGCCTATGGAACCCATTAATGTATGAATTTTGGTGCATAGAATGGATTACGCACCTCATAGAAAATTTGAAGCATAAAAGGAAACACGGTTTGTTGAACAAATTCAATATACTTAACAACAGTCCACAATATTTTATAGAAGATGAATGAAAAGTATAAACAATGCCATGATAAAAAAATCAAAATCATTTCAAGGTTGGTGATAAGTTCTGGTTGCGACTTCAGAAGGAAATGCTTATAGGTCCACACAGGAAAATTTGACCTTTATGGTATGGTCCTTACACTATCACCAAACAAGTAGGTGAAAATGCTTTCAAGTTGAATCTTCCACCCTACCTTGGTCTACATCCTATCTTCAATGTGGACCTCCTCAAACCATATCACCCACCTCTTTTGGATACCTTGGTCATAGCAAAATAGTTGGACATATCCGAACTCAACCTAGAAAGCTTTTCTCCAATTGAAGAAGATCAAATTGTGGACACTTTGACAAAGACCACTAGAGGACATCCTATTCAACTCTATCGGGTGATCAAGAAAGGAAATATCAATCATCAAGGTGAGTGGCTCACTATGTACCTAGATAAAGAAATAATTTCCACACTTGATGGGACCTCTTGGTACAATGGGGACCATTGCTTCTGAAGGAACCGAGAGTCATAACTTTTGCACCATAACTCCGATTGAATCCATTCAAAATGCATCAGAAATCTTGGAACATGTAGAATATGGTGAAAGGGTGCAAAAAAATTGTTCATAAAATTTTACCCTTGAAATCTGATTCTAAAGGCCTCAAAATGCAATTTTTGTAGTGTTGTCTAAAAATAGTAATTTCTAAAAATAGTAATTTCATGAAAATTTCACATATGTAATTCATGAGAAGGTGAACCACCTCGTCTCCCTCGATATTAGTGACCTTCCACATTCTTCTAGATGTCTCTTCATATTTCTAAAAGTAGTATATAAGTATATGTAACCTACAAGGGAAAGACACACATCTCCTTACAGAGATAACTATTGTAATCACTAGTCTTTTGAGCAATATACATCTCTTTTCAGAGATAGTTTTTATTTACATCTGGAACAATTGTTATTATGTCCTTTAATCCAAAAACCCCTAATTTTTGGATCACATCCAATGTTCAAAAAATAATATTCCCTCTTCAAAATACTTTGGAAAATCAAAATTATAACTTTTCGTGATGTTCATCTTTTTTTAATGAAATAGATTTATATTACTTAAAATAAATATTATTGACTATTCACAAAAATATCTTGATAAGGTCATACAACCTAATAAAGATAACTACAATACAAAATAATTTACAAGATAACATTCGTGAATGATTCACATGCTCCTCACATGGAAGAGTACCTATATTGGTGGAATTCTATAAAATAGAATATTGTATGAGTGAAATGAATGACTCGAAGGCTTAATGACACTATGTATTTTAAATAAGTTTTAGATCTATTGACTACAAATATGGAGAACAACATATGAAAACTAAGAATGTGGCCATAGTCATACGAGATATTGTAGATTGACATTCACTTTTATATTCTTTCTCCTCTACAAATATTTACCCAAACCCACCAAATATGATAATCTTATGTCAAATGGGGTTTGATTGGCCCAAATTACCTATTACATTGAACCAATTGGGTAGTTGGATCAATGGGATACATAAAGGGGATAATTGATCCCAAACGTATTGAATGTAATAATCTAATATCTATTGGGGATTGATAAACCTCAATTACGTAGCACATTGAAAAAATGAGTGTGGTTGATGAGGTACACAAACCAGTTGAGCCCAAACACTCTAAATGTGATAATATAATGCCTATTGGTGCTCAATTGGCCTAATTGTGTAATACTTTGAACCAATCAGGTAATTGGTTCAATATAGTATGTAAACAAAGCCAATTAAGCATAAGCCTGGGCATATGTGATAATTAGTTATATAGATATATGGTTTTGGTTGAGATCCCTCTATGATCTATTTGGCCCATTTCCATAAAGCCTAATTTCCTAAATGTTCTTCTAAGTTTGCTAATTTTACTCTCATTTTCTCAAATTTTCACAAGTATGACCAATCAAGCCCCAATTAAAATTATATTGTCACATTTAAGTGATTTATGATTGATTGACCTTGTTTACATCTATGTTAAAAATAATTACATTTAAGTAAATTAAAATATAAATATATTATTTTTATCATGGTTACCTAAATCTTGGGAATTTGGGTGTTTAGGGGAAAAGGTTTCGAGGATAGTAAATTATTTTCCAAATTTTTGAGACAATAGAGTGATTCCTAGTAAGCGAATAAATAGAAACTAATATATATATATATATATATATTTTAAAAACTTGATTCAATCAACTCTAGGGGTTTAAATTTTGTTTAATGTTTTTAAGGTACTTTCAAAATCACACTTCAACGTTTTTGGTGAAAATATTTTTTTCCTTATAATGAAAATGTTGATTTTTTTTTTAAACTTTTAAAACTAGGACACCCCCTCCAAGTCCCCAAGTTCATGAAACATTTAGGATGTCAATAAAATCTAAGGGAAGATTCCTCATGTAATATTTTTGTAATAATAATATTATAAAAATAATAAAATATAACTACATTATTATTGTATTACAATCAAATTTATAATAAAATATATTATAAAAGACTAATATTTATAAAATCATTAAAGTAATGGTTTAATACTATCAATTTACTTTTATTTTTCAAGAAATCCAAACTCGATGCAAATTATTCGTTTGCATTACCAAAACCCTTAGAACATAAGACTTAAAGTGTGAGGGGAGGGGAAGGAGGCGGCCTAAAATCCCTCTATATTTTTCAATCAATATGACTGAAATAGGAGAAAACTAGAAAGACGTGACAGAAAGGAAGTGAAAGAAAAGAAAAAGAGAGGAGAAAAGAACTGTGTAGCTTTGAGGTATGTGTGAAAGTGTTTCTACTATAAACTATAGAGTAAAATATAAATCTAAGGAAGTAAACCCCTACGTTTTAAGTGTAAATTCCATTTTCCATAAGACATTTTAGTGAGCATGTGCTCTCCCACACATCCTAAGGAGTTAAATTTTATTTCAAATTATGATCTTAGGATAACTAATATATTCCCTCCCCTAGGATTTGATATTTTTCAAATGGTGTCAAATCAAAATTTACCCTTTTTTTGGTAGGATTTTCTTCCATTGAATTCTTTATCTCCCATTGGGTTTGATTCCAAGCCCCAAGTCATTGCAAAATATTTAAATTATGATTTCAAATTTGAATGTGCTTTCCCTGTTGTATATAAGTATTCTTAGGGTTTCATTTAGAATAATATTCTTGAATCTTAGATATTTATTATATAAAATATTGTTAACTATGTGTAGTTAGTGAGCCAATCAATCCCAAACCCACCAATATTCATTTTCATAGCTTAATAAGGAAAAAGTAGAAAAGTATCCATAACACATTATAAAAAAAGGTTGCAAAAATTCCATATTTAGTGGAAATTATAATGGATAAACTAGCTTGGAAAAATAACATATAACTAGGTAATTAGGACACAAAACTACATTAATAGGCCTTAGAGAGGAGGATGCATTGTACATTCTCAAAATAAATTCGAGAAACAAAATTTATAATATAAATGTAGCTTTAAAAAAGTATATTGGTAGAAATGCTCTACCAAGAAATTGAATAAGAAATACGGAGAATTGCTTTGCAAAATGGCTTTAAAAATACTCATTTTGTGGCTATCACTAGAACATGATGCACAAATTTATATGCCTTCCTTCTCTTTTCCAAATTTATGATTTTGAAGTTGTTGGAGGTTGAAAGAATATAATTTTTGAGCTAAGTTAATTATCAACACAACATGGGATTGCTACACAAATGCAAGACTTGCGCCTTGAAAAAATCCTCGGAGAGATCCATATTTTCATCTATCTCTAATCCTAAATCTATCACTAATATACCTACTCTAACACCATAGAGGAAAAGGGAGAATAAAACAACCAAAAAGTGAAAGGTGGCGCCAAAATAGAAACATTGGTTTTCTTACTTATCTATGTGCATGAGGATAACACTATATTAGATGAATGCAAGGATAGTCCCCACACACAATGAAAACATACATTAGATAATAATTACCTCCGAGAGATATGGAAGACATGAGAGGAGTAGGACATATATTATCCACTACCTAATTGTTGCTCAAATATACACAATTGTAATAAAGCTGCAAGAGAGATGATGTCGGAGATGCATTACACATGCATCAACATAGAGGATAAAATACCATACAAAGAAAATGGTAACTCAAAAAATCCCGAGGAGATGAAGAAGAATGACATGAAGGCAAAGGGAAAAAGACCGATTAACGACAAAACCCAAAGGCAACAACCCTTAGAAAAAATAATATTTTCTGTTTTAAGAACAAAATAGAGGGAAAGAGAAAATTTAAATAATTTAGAGGTGTGAAGGAAGAGAGAAGTATTGTTCCAAAACGTAAAAAAATATGGGATTCAAGTGTGTGTAATGTATCTAAAGGGGACAAACAACCATATGGAGAAGTTATCCATATGAAATGTTCTATATTTTGAAGCTAAAAGTTTTTTCTCCACTTGCGCATGAAATTGGGTAGTAACATGGTGAGATTCGTGATCATCACGACTTCCTGCAATGCATGGATTAGCTTGGAACATCAATGCAACTAATCATGACCAACAAAAGTTGGTGACATGCGTGGCTTCAAACTTAGTGTTAGTGGTGTGCAGGCAAGGTGTAAAAATGTAATCGGCTAATTTGGTCATCACGCAACTTGGTTAGGGAATTTCGGTTGGCGTAATGGTTCATGAATTGATATATTAAGCCGGGAAAATTTTAGTGGCGAATATTTGTAATATGGCGAATATTCGTAATATGGCGAATATTCCATTTTTGAAAATTTTGAAAAGGTGAATTTTTTGGCACGGGTTAGTGACCTGTTCGCCTAAAAATTACACTTTAATTTTTTTAGGGTGAAACCGCCTACCCTTGAAAAATATCCCCTATATAAACCTAGATTATTCGCGGGTAGAACACTTCTACTTCACATTTTTCAACAATATGATATATCCCGTATTATAGACGCGCGACAAGGGGGTAAGTTATTGATGCGCACGACAAGAAGGGTTTGCAGACAAGGAGATATTACGAGATATTGACGCATAGTAGATGCATGACAAAGAGTTTGTTGACGAGCGACATGGATATTTTTTCGATGAGCAAGAAGAGGGCAAAGGCTGCGAGGCGCGACAGGATATTTCTTTGCGCGCGCTGGCAAAAATGCATTGATGCGCGTCAGCGGACCTCGGTGGCGTGTGTCAACAACCTTGTTGACGCGCGTCAAAGAGGTCTGTTGACGTGCCAATGAGGTTATTTGTTGACGTAGCGACCTGGCGGATAGTTGTGGACGCGCGACAAGGAGGTACAACAGATATTGACGCATAGCAGATACACGACAAAGAGTTTGTTGATGCGCGACACGAGAGATTTTTTTGATGAGAAAGTAGAGGTCGGAGGCTGCAGACGCGCGACAGGAGATTTTGCTATCGTGCGTCAAAAAAATGCATTGACATGGCGTCAGCGGACCTTAGTGGCGTGTGTCGAGGTTTTGTTGGACTTGCGTCAAAGAGGTCTGTTGACGCGTG
Organism: Taxus wallichiana var. yunnanensis; assembly: GCA_018340775.1. NCBI lineage: Eukaryota > Viridiplantae > Streptophyta > Pinopsida > Cupressales > Taxaceae > Taxus > Taxus wallichiana. The sequence goes on from CM031244.1 coordinate 765,949,844, forward strand.
TCAATGAGGGTTATTTGTTGACGCGTGACCTTGATGGATAGTTGACGTGACAAGGAGGTACAACAGATATTGACGCATAGTATCGCACAACAAAGAGTTTGTTGATACGCGACATGGAGATTTTTTGATGAGAAAGCAGAGGTCGGAGGCTGTTGCGCGACAGGAGATTTTGTTGTCGCACGTCAAAAAAATGCATTGCGCGTCAATGCATTTTTTTGACGCGTGACAGCAAAATCTCCCGTCGCGCATCTGTAGCCTTCTGTCGCAGCACTTGACAATCAGGCGAAATTTTTTCATACAACCCCCAAAAAATTCACCTTCCCGCGAAACCGGTTCCGGGGATATTCTCCACCTCCGATTTCCAAGATGTCTCTTAAAATGAACCCTGCTAACCATGTACTTCCTTAATATGTCGACAAGTGCTTTCGGAAATCTTTGTTTTGAGACGATGCTAAGAACGAGACCATAGTGCGATGTAAGAGCATGTCATATAAGATGAAAACGAGATTGGATATTAGGATTAAGGTCACTCTTGGAGTCCTTATAACTTAATTAAACATTTTCATGTGTTTCAAAGAATATGTATTGCCTTGGTGCGACCAAACTTCGAGGAAACAAAAATATATATAAATATCAATAGGAGTCAATAAGTTATTGAACCTTATTAATTTTGGTAGCGAAATAACTATTCCATGATTGAAGGATGTTCTTGGGAAAAAGCTATCTCGAATCTATGTCTTCCTTAATCCCAAGATTTCATCTTGACATCACGTTAGATTCTCTTGTGTAGTAAGAGTAAATTTTAAACATTAAATAAATGTTTGTGAAGCACATTCTTAACATAAGAACAAGATAATTAAGTATTGTATATGTGATTTGAATTGTGTCAAATAAGCCAGTAAGTTATGGAAATTTCCGTGATGCATAAAGGAAGCCAACCTAAATTGGTCGAACTATAAATTAAAAATGGAATGAACTTAAGATTTTGTAGATGGAGAAAGGAGAAAACTATACTTGCACAATAATGTTCTTAGAATGTTAATCGTAACTAAGATGTAATTAAAGAAATGATGTGTTGTGGGTTTGCCAATCCTGGAGTCATTTGTCTTGTGGTTGGGTCATTGATAGTACTCATTCATTTGGAAAAGTGTGGTATAAACATGTATATGGTGTTGTCATGTGTCTATGTGATTTGATGACTTATGTAAGTGTCGTATATGTTGTTGAGTTTTCCTGACTTGGAGTCCTTGTGGCGTTTTGTAATGAGCAATGTAAGTCAAAAAAATATATATCCTGGTATTTTACTGTTGTAATTGTGTGTGTAAAATGTGGGCACTACATACTTTTTTAATTTCAAATAATTATATTATAGTTATTTTATTTTATTTTGTTACATTTCGACAAAATTTACTCCTAATATTTTTAATATTAGTAGTGAAAACTTGACGCAAATAGGGATTAACATTAACACAAACTTAACACTATAAAAATGTATGGTGGTGTCATTTTTGTATCATAAAAAATGACACTAACTCTCCAAACTTATGCAAGCCAAAATTGTAATGCCATATTTTTTTTTCTAATGATTTAAATGATGCAAGCACACTAATTTTTAGATTTTATATGTAATGCACAACTAAATATTTCAAGTGTATATTTCATAACTATATACTTTTTTTTTTCATTTCTAAACAACATTTCTTCCAAATGAAGGCATTGAAAATAAAAGTTCATGGTTTCATTATAAATTCAAATGAAAATCTTACAAGATTATTGCAACTATAAAATAGAAACTTTCTTAGTGATGACCAATGTTTTCAAGAACAATAAGTACAAAATGGTTATATACAAAAATGAGAAACTTTACAAGCCACATTTATTTACAACATGAAGGTAATGCCCACAAAAGATGAGGATGACCAAGATGGCAAGAGGCTTCAACTAACTCCAACTTGAGCTCCAACTCCAATACTCCTACAAGAATCCAACTCCAAGAGAACATGGCTTGTTTACCACCCAACCAATAGGCATCATCACATGCCTTTCCATGGTTGGAAGTCATGCTAGCCTCCCCCAAGCCCATGGGAGAGAGGAACTAGCTTCCACAATGTGCACAAGTATAATGGGGATTTAAACACACAACAAGAGAAAACATAAGACCATTCAACCATTTAGACCTACTATACAATGAAAACAACACCAAGAGGAGAACAAGGTCAACCTCACAAGGGGGAAGAGAGGAAGTAGGATGCCCAAATCAAGGTGTCCAACCATAGGAGCACCAACAAATACATATATATACAATACTCCTTATACCTCCTAATCATTCATCCTCCTTATTCCTCCTTTATGCTATAGAAATCCTTCTTGGGAGGATTTTCAAACCCAAGAGGGTTTCCTCACCAAGAATGGGGAAAGGTTCAAGCCATGTGAACCTTTCTCCCACCTCAAACCATATGAGGGGATGAGAAGGGACCTTCATGGCTTGACCAACAACCATGAGGTTTGAGAGGGAAATCCCTCTCTCTTCCCCTACATTCTCCAAAAACCATCATTCCAAATGATGGTGGAGAGAAAACAAAGAAAATAACAAGAACAAACAAACAACCACATTCACCATACAACTTCACAACACATCATTTCACACACTATTTTATTGATCAAACATAGTTTACAAGATAAACAAAACTAAGAAGAAAAAGGTTAAGAACCCTACCTCTATAATGCTTTCCAAGACTCTAAGCTTTTCCCCTTTGTCCAAGCTCCCCTCCAAGCTCCCAAAATTCTCCAAGTGCTCCCAAAAAAATGAACCAAGAAGACCCATTCCTTCCACATGAGGAAGAATAAAAAGAGGAACCCAAAAGTTTCCTCACCAATGAGAAAGTGACAAGTGTCACCCCTCTCCTCTCAAGAGTCAAAGATTCCAAAAACCAAATAAGTAAGAGTAAACTCACCTTTTATCCCTTTTCACCCAAAATACCAAAAACTAAAATAAAACAAAGTGGAGCAACTTTTAACACTTTCACACAACCCAACCATCTTACATGGATGGTGACTAAAGAGGGCTAAATGGGAGGGAAACTCCCTCCAAACCTTGGAAATAGGCCCCCCTACCTATTAGGTAGGGTCCAAGGGCCCATTTTCATGCTAAGGGAACCCCCAAACTCAAAAGGGGTCCCAAAAATTACCCAAAATAACCCAATTTCGGGTTTGGCATGCTTGGGCACATGGGTAGAGGGTGTGGGGTCCACCCAAGGTTCACATGTGGTCCCCAATCCCTTCTACCAATACACACACACTTACCCAAAACCAACACTTAACTTAAGATAAGATCATTAAACCCCTAAGCTAGTTTACTTAATAAAACACACCCTAAACATAATTAATTTTACAAGACATAATTACATTACAAATTGAGGGTTCACCCATGGTGCCCAATTAAATACATCTAATCTAAGGCCTCAAACATTTAGCATGGTTAGGACTCAGCCCGTGGGCCGCTTGTGCACAATTGCGTAAGCGCCCGAAACCCATGCTCTCCTATACCTGACACCTGCACACTCATTGCACACATTAACCGCATCTGTCCAATATAATAGCCATCATCTATACATCACAATATCAATCAAACTTATAATGTCTGAACATAATTTACAATTGATAGTGCAATGCATACAATTATCCACATAGTTTGCCATGAATCATCCACAATTAAAATTGCACGACATACACTTAGGTTAGCATGAAAATTACCATCATTAATTCCAAAACACTATATCATTAATCAAATCAACCATAAGAGACTAACATCTAACCAATAAGTCTATCATATAACCCTGTTAGTGTCATCAACATCATACGAAATATATCAGTATACGAATCTAATCCAATTGGCGCTACGCGCCCAAAATGCCATAATGTCCAAGAGGATAAAATATCATAGTAAAATGTCCAAAGTCTATCAGAGTCTCAATCACAACATGTCTAGGAATAAAGGAACCAACAGATAACTGGAGCTATAAAAATGTGGGCACTACAAAAACACAAAAAAATGTCAATTTTCGTGCAAATTTGACTCAAAATACGATACAAATTAGACTTCATGTTGTAATGTTTATCCATTTATAGGCATGTTGGAGTAGAAAAGTATACTATTGTCACCCATACCAATAATGAAAATAACTAGATCGGTGGCCTCATCTAACAATGTGATGCTTTTTCAATACCAATAACTAGATTTGTGGCCTTGTCTAACAATGAGATGAAATTTTCAACCTTGGCCTCTCTACCAATAGATGGTAAATCTCTCTCCATAATACTTGATCTCCTCCACATTGTATTTTGGGAAGAACTTTTCAAGGGTTGTTAATCTAAATGAGACAAATTGAACTAGCTTCAACTTTGTTGCATCCATGACATATATCATTTTGGCCTTAACATTTTCAATCCTTCTCACCCATTCATATCTTCCAATTATGAAATTCATCATATTTTGTGGTTCTTACGGTTTTAGAGTTGCATGTTGATGAATAGGTGAGGTCATCCATCTTAATTTCCACAATCATATACAGACTTAAGTTCCTCTATGTTGATTCAATTTAGTATTTTTTCAATAATCTTCTATCTTATCTTGGAACCAAAATGAAATTCGGGATATAAATGCCATTGCATCTCATAAAAGTGCAAAACATAATTTTCCCTACATAAATGTCATCAATTTTATAGTCCTTTTACTTAAAATAATTCAAATTGTTGTATTTGTGATGTTGATATTTATTTTATTTTTTTGTATGTAAGAGAGTTATATTACAAACTATTTACAAAAATGAAGGTAATATGATAGCATGTCACGAAGCCTAATAAACCAATCAAAATAAAGTGGAAAATAGTAAAGGAGATCCACAAGACCAACACTAGTTCTTTGGTTCATCTAGGGTGTTTCTTGGGGGAGAAATTGTGAGAGGGGAGAGGAGGAACCCACTTAACCCTTCAAATACGTGAGCATGAGTGCCTAGGAGATGGATACCAAAATGACTAGCCATTGTGGGAGAGTTTCTTGGAGACAGAGACCTCTCATCATTACTTTGGGAGTAATGAAAATGATTGAATCATTCGATGAATTTCATAAAAGGTGGAAATTTTTAATTATAAAATTTAAAATGTAAATGATCTTTGGAGGGTGAGGCCCTTATAGCCAATAATGTTAGGGAAAATTAGAGTAAAATTAGGAAAATTATATTTAAATTACTATGTGAAACTAAATTATGTGTGAATGAAGCATTCCATGTTAGGGAAGACTTGTTATTCAAGTATTATTGTATCAAATGTGCATTACATGTATAATATTTAATTTGTCTTGAACATAAGAATAGACATATTGTGTGGCATGATCACATAACAAGAAAAAAATATTGTGTGTGAATACATCAAGTTAGGTAGGGTGTCAAAATAAGGATATTGTTCCTATTTTAGTGCATGAGATTAAAAAGTAGGACCGCTTTATGTATGGCTATTGTATACACTCAAATTTGGTAACTTATCCTTTGACAATTACGGGGTTGGATATGATCCCTTACTAAGAAAAATGTTCACATTCTACGTCCAATCAACACATCTCCATGTCTCTTTCATTGAATTATTCACAGCCACACTTTTCTCTATCATAAACTTAGGAATCTTAATTATAAAAATCAATAAATCATCTTCGTGCATCATTCCAAAACATTTGGTTTCACATCACAAGTTGTTTGTGCAAAACCATATAATTGGGTTAGGATAAGTTATATATGTTCCTACTCCTTCTCATCTTCCAAATTTTATTTCAATTTAAATATATTAAGTGCATCATTTCATCTTCCTCGGGTTGGCCTTATCATAATAATTTACTTATGGAAGGCTATATAAGCAAGTCAATATCACTTTATTATTCACCTAACACTTTCATAAGTTTCAATTTCAAATATCAATCTAAAAACACTTAAACTCTCCTATTTATTTATAAATTAGTTGCAAAACATTTAGAGAATCAAATACTACAATTCTAAATCACTTGACCGTGTCAAAGATTCTATCTTCCTCCATATCCAAGCATTTTCAAAGGTGTTTAAGGGAAAAATGGTTTAGTCTTATAGTTGAAGCACACTACATCACACTACTACTACATTGGGTACATTATCTACTCTATAGTTATCCCATTGTATTTATGTTAAGAGACATGGGGGCACTCATAGGGGCTTGTCTTAAATCACGGTCACACTTGCATAAGCACCGAGGAGAAGTACATGAGGCTTGATCTTTCTTGATGACATGAAGTGCAAGTACTTGGATTGGTTCGGTGGGGTTGATTGCTAAGGGTATTTTTACCTCATTAGACACATTTTCTCCTTTTATTATCTAATGTTTTGATGAAGGGTGTTATAGATATCTAGGTTTTCCACTTTGTTGTAAGTCATTACAAGGTTGTGATAAGAGTGGCATGCTGATGAAGCATATTTCTAGGTAAGTGAAGCACATATAAAAATGTGAGAAGATGATTGTAGAAGGTTCTAATACCATAACACTATAATAATAACCATACAAAATCAATACAAGATTGTACAATAGTTGTATGGTTCTCCATCATGGAATTTTCTAGTTCTAGTCTCATAATGAATCATCTCTAGTCTCATATAAGCTTGTTCTACTTTCCTGCACATCCAAATATCCTATGCTCCACTCTATATAACTAAGCTTTCATCTCCCCTTATGTATTTGAGCTATTGTTCTATCATTAATCATCATTGTTTCAATTATTAATGTGTTGTTTTGATTATGCATGGTTGATTATAAATTGATTAAATCATAATAACCTTGTGTAATGAACCCTTACATCCTATACATTTTATTTTTTTCACATCACATTTACATTTATATATATTTAGGGTGTAAAAATCTAGTGAAACCAAATTTTGATTCGAATCTATTATTTTTATTAAACCCTAGGGGTTGTAAGGTGTCATTTTTTTCAAGTTTGTATATGCTTTCTCTTTATACCATTTCAGTTTAGCAATTGGATTAATCATCAACTCATTAAACATACTAATATTTTTACTCCTACTGCAAGCGTCGAATCATTATGGCCTCTTTTCCACCCCATGTTTTTGAAATCCCTTCTCTATTGGATCACAATGCTAATGAGGTGACCTTTGATGAAGTAGAAAAAATAGTGAACATTAATTTGATTATGATCATGATGTGGACCAAAATTTGGACCAAGACCAAGTTGCAATTGTATCTAAATTTCATTCTCAAATTTGTGAGAACCTCATCATATTGAGCATCTTATCAAAATTATTCTTGCTACTAAATTGGTTCATGATCAACCATCGATGAAAGGTTCATTTTTGGGCTACGTCATCTTTCATCATCTAATGTACCTACATATAATATTCCTATATATAGTTCTTATTTCTTTGGGGTCACCTAACCTTCCACTTCACAATATTTTTACACATGTTCTTATGAATGCTACCATTCCTACATCTCTTATTGATGCTCATAGTCGTTTACATTATTCTTCTTCCATCACACATGATCTTGAATCCTATGTTCATTCTTTTCAAGCTCAATACTTGCAATTACAACAAGGTGCATCTACTTAATCTCATTCTATGGAATTTTACTCAATTACTTCATATCCCACTTATACCATAAGTGGCCTCTTATCCCTTGTCTACCATTTTTTTACTCCTAATCTTCCTATCTATGATGGAAAGGGTGATCTGAAGAACATATTTGCAAGTTTCTTTCTTGGATTATGTAAATTACAATGATACATTACTTACCAAAATATTTCCCAGGAGTCTAAAATATTTTTCTTTATAATGGTTTTATGATCTCCTAATACATTTTGTTCAAAATTTAACTCTCTTAGCTAATCAATTTCTTGCACAATTCTCTATCAATATTTGAAATAAAATTTCTTATGCTCGAATGGCTAAACGTTGACAAGGTTCTAATGAACATATTAGTGATTATGTTTTATGCTACATGACTGTGCTTACCAAGATGAATAATATTTTAGTTGATAGTGAGCTTCAATATCTATTTACATAAATTCTTCTTACTCCTTTGCAAGAATCAATTATCTTGAACAATTTTCATTTATTGATCATCTCTTCCATACATTGGGAGAGTGTGCAACTAAACTCCTCAACATAAATAAGCTCAAATATGTTCTTAATCTTCCTAACACATCTAACCATAAATTTAAAGGAAAATATACTTTAAAAAGAAATCATAATGATGATAAAACAAAAGTTAAAGAAACCATCAATGTTGTATCTCACCCCCACAAAGCTCTAATTACAAGCTCGTTCGATAATTAACATGTTTTCTTTGTGCACCACATATAGTGCTTAAACTTGATTACTGAGTGCAACCTTGTATCTCTCCACCACTTGAGATCAATACAAATTCACCTCATGGTAAAAAAATTTATGCTAATTCCCATTGTGATTATCATAGATGTGTTGTCCATATTAGTAATCGATATATTAAATTTATCCATGTTATACAAGATATTATCGATGTTGGTGCTATTGAATGGGATATTCCCATTGAATCTAAGCCTACTAATGACAATGCAAATTTCAAAAAAATTAATGACCTATTTTTTGATGAAAATACTACTAAATCTACTTCAAATGTGCACCATGCTCATTGTTTTGTCTTGCCTCCACCTTATTATGATCATCCCTTTGGATGTTATGATTAGTATATTACTAATATGACACCTTCTTTACCAGTTATTACTTTTGATGATATTGTCATGGATCACGGTTGTGTTTCTAATACATTTACAATCATGAGTTGTTGATTGACATCATATACATAGTTTTTAGTTTCTAATGTTGCCTAACATAATATAAGCACTCTCAAGTTATGTTTTCTCTTGTATATGCTAAAAAGAAAATAATATTTGATCATAAGAAAAAAATGGGGCATATTTTTCTCCCTCTCATAATTGTCTTTGATAGTATTGATATTCCATTCTTATTTTTATCTTTTATTCACTCATGTGACATATGTTTCGGTTGATTTTAGCTATGTAATTTTTTTGACTATCCATCCTATATAACATCAATGTGTTAATTTCATTCCACAATAACCAAGTGGTTACAAGTAGGATTATACCATTTGAGGACCCTAAATATGAATAGCTTGGCCAAAAATGTAGTTACTACTCTCAATCTTAGTGCATATACGTATAATTATTCTAGTTCACATACTACTTCTAGGAAATTATGCTCTCCTAAGCCTTCTGTTTGGTCATCTAGATCGCATACTACTTCTCATAGGTCACTTTCTCCTAGGCCTCTAGTTAGATCACTTTCTATGCATACCACGCATCATGGATCTTCTAATCCCAGTTTCTTATGATATATACCATGGTTTCTATGCATATTATACAAGAGCATTCTTCTTCTCTTATGAAACTTATGGGGCCTAAGCCTCCTTCTGCTTTTAGGTTATGGTGTAGCTATTATGCTACCCCCTTTCTATCTTGACACTAATCTTTTGGGGTATCCACTACACTCCATAGGTTTTTTTTTCATTTTGGTTACTTCACAATTCCTTTTTATGATGATTAAATATTTTGTGTTATGTTTTTTTGAGCTAATAGTACTAACACATGTTTCAGTGCAATGCTAACCTATTTTTTTATCTATGTTTTACCATCACTATTGTCTACACTTGTTTGTTACATTACTTTCATTACTTGATTATGTGGGTTACTTTCTTGCTTGACTACTTCATTTTCTAATTACTTTCTTATGATCAAATTATTCATTGCTTATTCAGTATGTGCTAAGTGCATTGATTTTCTTGTGACATCACGAGTGTCCCATGTTTGTGGATTTATGCCTATCTAGCATATATACACTTTGCTTCTTTATATATAGCCTATAATACCTTCTATTTTGATTGTCTCGTGACATTGTGAGTGTCTCATATTTGTGACTCTATGACTTCATGTGACTACGTTTCTATCATATTTCTCATGTTAGTTTGATTGGGTATTTATTCTCTAGTGTTGTTTCTAATTTTATACGTGAATGTATTATTGTTAGCGCATGACCCATTTTGTAAGTAAAGGTTCCCAATAGTGGTCACCATTTCAACCTTATATATTATATAACATAGATTATAAGACTTATCCACCATGGGTACACATATTATATTTTAGTCTACGCACTCAAATTCTTTATCACATGTACGTCAAAAGAAGGGGCATTCATGAAATATAGTTTACATTTACATTTGGTACAATCATAGTACATGACACATGAATATGTTTTTACAAGGTAAAAAACCTCAAGCAAAAATACATATACTAAAAATTAGAGAAATAAACACCAATCAAAACCATATACTTCATTCAATACCATAGTATATTCCTAAGCATATTAGACGTTCTCAAATAGTGTGTAGATTCTAAAAAATTACAGCGATATCAGGACTCTAACAATATTTCCATAGGTTTGATACAATTCTATACACAAATTACATAGTATAAACTATTGCACATTGGGCATGTGTTCTTCATTCCTTATCTACATTACACTACTAAGATATAGTTACAAGAACAAGGTTTGGGGGCATGGACATTTTTCTCCTTTATGTTATTCCAAAATTTACAACATTTAGTCTCATCTGTACAACACATAGTAGGGCATGGTATATCCATTCCTTTAAACTTTGTGGCTTAGTTAAAATTTTTACATAGATTTGTTTGTAGTGGTGTGATCAATGGGGTTGTGGAAGGTATCAAAGTGGATAAGTTCTTCATAGGTATTCCTTCCTCTCCTCTTTCAAATTTAAAGGGGAAGATATCAAGGTTTTTAAATATTCTAATATACATGATCTTCTCTCTTAGAGGGGTAATTTGATTTATCTCTCTTATTCGGTGTTTGGTTGCATGCACACAACACTCCAATATATCCTTTAGAAAAAATGGGAACTAATCACCCCTAATCCTTTGACATTTTAGTGACAAGTTCTCCAAATATCAAAGTACAACAACAACAATAGATCCTCCCTTCACAAAGTGAACATGTGTATTCCTTTCATGTTTTGCATCTCCTTTATTTTACTTTGTGTAAGTTCAATTTTACAAAATTTATAAGTATTCTTTATATCTTGAGTTATAGTTCACTTTCTATTATATACGTTAACTACACTCTATGTTGCAAGTTTCACCATGGAGTGTGCCAACACTAATACGTTGAAGACAACTACTGAGTAGAGACAAAGTGTGTGTACACACTTACATAATTTTTCCTTTAAGTATGCAATTTTCAATTACATGCTTAAAGGGGGAAATATAGACACTCAAATTTGGTAACGTATCCTTTTGCAATGACAAGTTTGGCTATGCTCCCTTGCTAAGAAACATGCTCACATTCTAATTTCAACCAACACATATTCCTAGTTCTTTATTTAATTTCTCATCTCCACACTCTACTCCAGTGCAAAATCAAGAACTATTAATTAATTAATGCAGTAAATGATCTTTGTGCATCATTCTAGAACTTTTGGTTTTGCATCACAAGTTGTTTTTCCTAATCATGCAATTTGGCTAGGATAAGTTGTATGGCCTTGGCGAATTGTATGGTCCTATCCCTTCTCATATTCCATCTTTGATTCAATTTAAATATATTAAGTTCATTTTTTCATCTTCTTAGGTTGGCCTTATCCTTAAATTTCACCTACAAAAGGCTATATAAGCAAGTCAATATCACATTATTACTCACCTTGCACTTTAATAATATCCTATTACAAATATCAATCCAAAAGCACTCAAAGATATCTTAAAATTTCCTAAATCATTTGCACAACATTTATAGTAGCCATACCTACATGTCTAAATCATTCAATAAGTTCAATGTGTCTAGATTCCTTCATCTCCAAGAATTTTCATAGGTTTTCAAGGGATAAATGGTTTATTCTAGCTGTTGAAGCGCACTACCTCACACTATTCTTGTGTTGGGTAAATTCTCCACTCTATAGTTATCCCATTATCTTTGTTTTAAGATGCATGAGGGCACCCACAAGGATTTATCTTAGATCACACTCACACATGCACAACCAGGATGATAACTACACGAGGCTTGATTTTGCTTAAGGGCATGTCTTGTAGCACTTGGATTGGTTTGGTATGGGTTAAATGCTAAGGTTAGTCTAACCTCACTACACACATGATTTATCACTTTTTATCTAATGCTTTGATTAATGGAGTAATAGGTAAATAGGGTTTTCACTTTTTGTAGGTCATTAAAGGTCGTGTCGAGGTTGTGTGAATAAGAGAAACATACAACAAAACACATTTCTAGGAAAATAAAGCACACATAAAGTTACAAAAGCTAAGCGCATAAGGTTCCAATACCATAAAAATTTATTCATGACCATACATAATTAGGGAAAATCATATAGTAGTTGTATAATCCTTCGTAAGGATAGTTTCTAATTCAATCTTAGAAAGGAATCATCTTGATCTCGGATCAACCTTCCACCTACCCACACATCTAGATATATTTTTTTAAATTTTTACATTTGCCTTCAAATTCATTTATGTATTTGAGCTATTGTTTCTTTAATTTATCATTGTTGTAAGTATCAATGATTTGTTCTTATTATATGGTTAATTATAAATTCATTAAATCATAATAACATCCTATAATGAACTATTACATCATATATATTGTTTTTCACAACACATTTACATGCTTATATATTCAAGGTGTATATATATATAAACATAGTGCAAGGGTGCATTGTTATGGTCTTAACACATAGCCAATTAAGTGGCTAATAAAGTGTATATGCAGGAATATTATGTGTTTAGAGGAATACTCTCACACACATCAAATACATTATATATTTGATTTAACCTAGAAAAATAAATAAGTGTGGGAGGAGTAGGTCCCTTTTAGTTATTTACATTACAAGTTAGGGTTAGAACATGATGTGTTATTCATATTATCAATTAAGCATTACTATTCGGACTTGAACATACATATAGAGGATGAATGATAGATCAATTATAACATGTGCTAAATAGGATACAACATGAGAAGATGAGTGCACTTATCCTATTACTAATTTGGAAGTTGATCTAGGTGTGATAAATAAATGAATCGGCTAGAAATATCTCACATATGATTTTCTCGATTCTAGAATTGAATTGTGTACGGGGATCAAACCATTAGCTTTAGACCAAATTTATGCGGTATTTTGGTCCTTTTGGAGGGTTTGGTCCAAGAAATGATGTTATTATGTAACTTCTTGAACTTCTGCGAGTGTTAGCATTTGTCCCTAAAATCACTCATCAAGACATGTACAATTGTAGTTTAAGGGAATTTATAGATTCAATCCATTTACAACACTTAAAATAATGTATAGTAATATAGGCTAACACATATCATAGATTACACAATAGCTACAAGTTAGGAAATTACATAATGAAAATAAACAAACTCAAGAGAATTAATTTGGAATTATATTATTGTAAGATCAAACAATTATCATATATATTTAAAACATAGGTAAAAATAACAGTAAACCTTTTAGGTAATGTTCTTACATCACTTTCTACAAACCAAGGTGATCGTCATATTTATAGTTCCTTATGTTGGAACAATATTCTTAAGTAGGTTACTAGTCCCTTACTATGTTCCTAAAAAGATTATATTTAATTATAATATTAAATATAACTATAAACTTTAGTTTATAGTTAATAAATAAAAATATATGAATATATTTTTATTTATTAAATATAAACTAAGGTTTATATTAATTGATTTAAAATCAATTAAAAGTGAAAGGGTGTTTTTCAGGAAGTCACACCCAATCACCCTAATTTAAATAGGACACATGGGGACCAAGAAAAGTATGTGGGAGAAATGAAGTGAGGTGAAAAGAATGGGAATTAATGGGTGTAAATTATGGTGGTTTCTCAATATATGGAAATCTATGTTTTTGTGGGTTTTTACCTCATAGAGGTTTTCCCATGTTAAATATGTGTGTTGAGTATTTACTTTATTTATTTATTTTATATGGTTATGGTTTTTTTGTTGAGGTTACCTAGGGAGAGGGCCCTAGCCCTTTGTGGCATCACTAGCCCACACCGGTCGTGGAACCATCTAAGGATGGAAGTTTAAGCTCTCGGCTAGCCCACGGATTAAACCACATTATCGTGGTGCCCCATCACTGGGGTATCCAAACCATCGGTAGTAGGCTGCCTTAACACGGAGCTGATATTTGAACCTTGAACCTCCCAATTACTAGGAGACCCAAGAACCGTTACACCACTACTCGTTGGATAAAAGTGGTATGCTTCCCTCTTGTGGCGGTGCTTGAGGGCATGCTTCTTCGCATTGAACATAGGTTTCATGCCCCTCCCGACCTTCGTCACATTGAACACCAAGCTGGCTTGGCACCATACCAAGAGCCACTTTTGCCACCGAAGTAGTTGACCCACCCGATATTGCCTAGCTGAGTAATGACGAGCTATAGAGGTAGCCAACCCAAGGATTTGACCCCGAGACCTCCCACATATAGCACACATTCCCCACCACTAGGGTAAATTGAATGGGATTAAAATTGGTTTGGGATAACTCTCATGCCACAATTCCAGACATGCCTCATCACATTGAACATAGGATTCATGCCTGACCTCGACCCCGTTGCATTGAACACCAAGTCGGCTTGGCACCACGTTGAGAGACCACCTCCACCACCAAAGCAACTGACCCACTCAGAACTACCTAACCAAGTAACGATGAGCTATAGAGGTGACCATCTTGGGGAATGGATCCCGACACCTCCCACATATAGCCCACATTCCCCACTGCTAGGGAAAACTAAACAAGATTTTATATGTTTATGTTTAAATATTTACTTTAACTTTATTTATTTCTCTATCGTATCCTCTCACATGGTATCAAAGCGGAGTTAGTTAGATTAATTTGATAAGGTTAAGTTTATAAAAATAAGTTTAATAATTTAATTTATTAAACTTTAAAATACACGATTGTTAGTGTGGTTATAACCCACTTGGGTTACATAAGTGGTCCCCATCCTTTTTGCACTCACAAATCTCTCTCTCGAGGAAAACATAATTTTCAAGGTTTTATTTACTTTGGATTAGGCCCGGTAGAGTATAAATTTCTGGTAAGAAAATTCTTATGTTTTCTATAAAGTAGTTATTTTTACAATAAATCGGATGATTGTAAAAAAATAGAATCACAATTACAAAAACTAATGTACTATAGTACCAAAACAGGTAAAAAATTAATGTATTTTGTGTATTAAAAACTTTGTAACCTGTTAACTATGGTCAATGAGATACCCAAAGAGTTTCACTTAGAGCACCCCCAGAGGCTTGAGCACCTCATATTGTGCTTTCCTCGGTGCCCTCAACCAAATCATTTCAGGACCATGAAGTTAAGGTCGTGTCACTACGCCTTAATCTCATTTCCTTGAAACACCCCTAAACTGACCTCTTCAAATGGTTTGTAGTTCTTGTTGATATTTCATTCACAAATCCCATAGTATTGCATCACTTCAATTTAATTTTTTTCCTAGTATATTTGTGTACAAGAAACAAATATGGCTACTCTTAAATACTCATTCGGGGTTTGAACCTCATTAATTTCATGTCGATTATATTTTCCCGGATGAATAAGTCTCGACACCATTTTAGGGGTTACATATTCTACATCATGTTTGACATAAAATTGTTCAAGAAGAAGACAAGGAAATGATATCGAAATAAATTTGATGAAAATGCACATTTTGATTACTATAGATGCAATGACCATTCTACTAATATGTGTTTCAAGCTTAGACATATAATCCAAGATTTGATTGATAATCATGACATTGAGTTGCCTGAATCTACTATTTCTATTCCTAAATCTACTAATGACAATGACAAGCTTAAAATATTCAATGATCCTTTACCTAAGCATGAAAAATCAGCTCTGAATCCTCTTCAAATCATGTTTATCATTTTGTTCTTCCTCCTCCATCTTCATATCATCCTCTTGGATTTCTTGTTGGTACTACTGATCTTCCTTCACCTATCATTACTTTTATTGATGTTTATTTTCATGCCTCTTTTTCATTGCATAGATTACACATTGATGCTTCTATTGGTTCTCATGTTATTAACAATGTTATGGTACATCCTACTTACAAGCGCAATGTATGTTCACTATCTTTTAAGAAAGCTATCATATTTAATTTCTATCTTAGATGACCCATAGGTCTCTTACTTATCATGGGCATGTCACTCTTCCTATCATTATTGGGCCTCTCATTATCTCTATGTCATTCATTGTTGGATCTATAGTTGCACATTATGACATGGTCTTAGGACTCCCTTGGCTTAGGGCTGCCAAAGTTGTACCATCCATAGTTCACTTGTGCCTTAAGTTTGTACATGAGTATCACATTATCACTATTCAAGGCATCCCACCACAAACTCCTTTATCATTGGCTCATATTATTACTACACCTTTAGTTACTTCTATCACTAGTGTACCTACTCATGTACATCTTCATGATGCCCCCATGGCTATGGTGTATACTAATCTTAGTGTTACTTTTACACATACACTTAGATTTTATCTACCGTGGATTTTATTCCTCACTCACATCGATTACATCGGTATCATAGCCCACCTCATAGGCATAGGTCTCCACCTAGGACACACACTACCCATGGAACATATAGGCCCATTTCACAGTCTCTTTCTCCACATATACTCCCCTGTGGCCATAGAGTCTTTAATCATGATCACATGCATACCTCCATCACACTAGAAGATAGTGGGACCTTTCCCCTTACCCTCATTGGGTAGATCACTGCAACATTCACACATTGGGGGCATATTACTTCCCCCTCGCTACCCGATGATGCACTCTTGTTCTAGGTTCATACACGACTGATGAGGGTGCACTTACCTACATGGAGCTCACTTTGCACACATACACCTTGGGGAGAAACTTTACTCCCCTCTCTTAGTCATCACATTTTCAATCTACTATTTACAAAAATTTCAAAATCATTAGCCTAAATCTTGATTGAATGTATCCTTGCTTGCTCATATTATTCTATGTTGCACATTTCTTATCATATTACTTGGATTCATAGTATGCTCTATCATTTTTTCATACACACATGCGCATTCACATGGTAATTTTTGAGGTGAATGTAGATCACTTACATGTTTCTACATGATGTATGATGTTTGGTATTATTCCCTACCAGTCCCATTAAGGATCCTAGGGGCATCTACCTTTTCCTATTTTATTTATATCAAGGTTTTATCATTGCAACATATACTACTTTCATTCCTAATTTCATATATATACATTGTGGAATACTATAAATTTTTCTAATATGCTAACGAGTGCTTCATGTGTAGCATTTGTCTTGCAATCCTACTTCCAACCATGGTTATCTAATTTGCTTGTATCTTTTCTATGTTTATGTCTTGATTGTCATTATTTGTGTGTTATGCATTTTACTTGATTACATGTTTTTATTCTATAGCCTTGATGGATTTTAGTTTCTTATGACATCCTAAGTGGTGTCCCATGTATTCAATTATCTACTCATTGTGTCTTTTACCATATTCTTGTTTTTGACTTATTTCTATTGCATCATGCATACTTGTTTGTGACTAACACTTTTGGCTAGCCTTTTCCATTATTTTGCATGTGTCATGGTTGTTACCATGTGTATTTCCCTATTCCTTATAGGATTTCTATTTCATATGTGTAGATCAGTTCTAGATTCCCTTTTTAGGTACGTATTTGTCTTGGTTCATCTCAAGCAATCCAAACAAGTGGGGACAATCATCGGGTGATTATTTCTCCCTCTCGGTAGTCCATAGGATAGACATAGAATGGTACACAAAAAAATTATAACAAACAAGAGCTAATAAATAGGTTCAGAATTAGAATTGAGCCAAAATCAATGTAGGGGCATAGTGCCTAACATAGAAAAGAGTGGTGGGTGTTAGTGTCCCCACCGGGAGGTTCTATCCTAGGGAAGAAATAGGAACATTACACGGTCAACAAGTTTTCAATTATAGTATTTTCTAATTTCCAACATAAGATACTTATTTTTAGGTTACTATCGGGAATAACATGAATTAAATCAGTGTAAAGTTACATACTTTGGGAAAGGTAACTAATTACTCTATTTTCTCGAGATCATTTGTGACTAGTTTCTATTGGGTTTCGACCATCTGCAGTGGCACATATCCATAGGGAAGCGTTAATGGTTGAATATCAAATCATGCAACTCTCCCAATACTCTTCCCTTGGAAATAGGATACCTAAATCTTCATTTTATCAATAAGATGTTCAAATCCTCAATTTAGTGACAGGATGCTCAAATCCTTAGTTTGGAAACAAGACGCCCAAATCCTCAGTACCATTCCAACCATCTCCAAAACAAAAACATATAGGAACAATTCTATCTCTTCTCTCACAACACACAGGTGTACTATATCCTTGATTCACTTATTTTTAATAAAATTTCTATTTTCACATTTACTAAGTTAAATTTCAATTTCATTTATCATGAAAAGTGAGTACACTTATCTTCTTTTGCAGAGTTTGAACTTACTGCGATGAAAGACAATGAACAAATGGAATAAGGAACAATCCCAATCTCAATCTCAAGACACTCCAAAAAGACAATATCCAAGGAACAAACACATACATCATTTCTACTATGCACACGAGGTCACCCCTAGGATCCTTATCCTCCTCTAGATTCCATGATACACATTCTACTATCTCCATTCGACATGATATCAAGCACAATCCTCATTCGACACACTTTCCATTACAACTCCCTTCGGCTCTCCACAAGGTACGCTCTTCTTATCTACTTTATGCTACCAAATATTCATTCACTAGAATAAAGTGGGGGAAATGTAATAATGAAATCACACACTTTTTATTTACATCACACCTCTAAGTATGTCATTATATACATGATTCCTAAGTAAGAAAACTAGACATTAACAACACATGTTTGTTCTTTTACATTGTTTTATCCTTTCTACACTCTTGTTATTTTCTTTTCTTGAATGGTCACTTTACTTTTGGACATTGGACAACATATGACCCAACTCTATATTTTCCATTATATCCTTTGAGCATCCTAGACACTACTTCCCATTAGGGGCATCAACACCGAAGCACTTTTTCCCCTTTGGGAACTTCTATCCTTTTCCTCTTTTTCTCATATTTGAATTACCACAACATTTGTTATCTTTTCTAAATTACTACCCATCACTTTGGGTTGGCCTTTTTGGTTGTTAATGATGAAGTTCAAACAAGGTAGTCATATACACATGATTTACTCACTATTATTAGGTGTTGGAAAACTTTGGGATATTACTTACTATCTACTACTTGGGCAAAGAGAGACACTCAAGGATTGCATTTGGGTGACATTATTCATTGCATATGAGGGGTTATTTCTGATTTCCATCTCACACATCTATCTTGGGGGAAAAGTAGTTGTAGCACACTATCTTGGTGCGACTAACAAAAGGGAAACCTAGATTCAAGGGACACAATTCAATCACACATACACACTAGAACTATATAGAGTCTGAAATGTAGTGCAGTACTCGGTGACATTTTCATTGGGGTGACCATCGAGGTTAGTCAGACTCAAGCTTATGCATTATTTATTGCATCTAATGTTTGTATAAGCCTTGTATAAGTAGATGGGTTTTATTTTATAAGAACATGTGTGACGAGGAACCTTATGAAATATCTAAAGTGATAAACAATGAAAGAAAGAAGCTAAGTTTAGACTACGAAAATGGTAGAAGTAGAGCACTTGCCAAGACACAAGCACAGGGCGGTCTCGTTCTAGATTTGTGAGTTCTATCTCGAAGAGGTTCTAGATTCTAGTTTCTTATATACAACTTGCATAGTTCGAGATCAAACTTTCTTAGTCTATTTCCCACCCCAAAATCAATCTAGATATCCGAATACAAGCTAAGTCATACATATCTCGCTTTTTCTTACACTTGTTTGTTTCTTGTATGATAGGTCTTGTTTTTCACTATTATATTCATTCACTCTCATTCCTCTAATTAAGATTTAAATTTCTACAAATCACCAAGATGTAAATGCATGACTTTGTTACAAAGTTTTCTTATATAAAGAATGTGATCTTAATGGGTTAAAATTTCAAATTAGAATTTAGTTAGTTGTCGAGAATGAATGTGAAATGAGCGAGAGATTTGGTGTACTTTGATTATAGGAAAATTAGTGGAGAAGAAGAAGATTATATTGGTTGAATATGACGCCCAACCTTGTGTTCTCAAGTTAAAAACATCATCACTCATCCCCAAAATAATGTAAAATGACACTTTTTTACATTACACAAAAAATAGGAGCAAATAATATCATAAATCGAATCATATATCACAAAAGGAGGTTGAAAAATAATATGTCAAGGCTTGAATATAAATTTGATCCATAATACACACAATAATATTTCATTAAAATGTTCCATCTAAACTTTCAAAATGGGGTGGCCACAATTTTCTATATTCCAAATGTGTTGATTATGAAATAGAGGTTGATAACATTTTGATAATCATTAACTTTTCCATATATTATTATTATTATTTTTGTTGTTGTTGGGATTTTTCTAAACTACAAATGCATTTTATAATAATTGAAATGGAATACATTTGGGATACCGGATATGCAACTACATTATCTTCTCTTGAATAGTATGTAAGTTTTGACTTGTACTCGACAAAGATTAGTGACCACTCATATAGTCTACCATGATCAATTAATTCAATTCTCTTTTAAAGGAAAGTATAATTGTGGTTACGATCTATAAATAACTCAAAATTGTTAATTTTTATTTTAAGATTCTAAAATTTTGATTACTAAATCACTACTAAAGAATCTCGGAAAAAAGTGGTCCCATGAGTTACGAGTTGAGACAAACCATATTCTACTGAGAGGATTTGGTAACCGTTATCTTTAAGAGGCACATGGTTCATTTTAAGACCCCACCTCCGAAAAATTATTTTAGGATTGGTGGTAAATCTCCAAAATAGACTTTTGAATTGATGACGAATTTATGAAAAAATGTTCTGAGGCAAAGGTGATTTGGCAGGGTGTAATTTTCTTGGATTTCACATAGTTGTATGGGCAGGTTGGATGGATAGGTTAGATGGGTAGGTTGGATGGGTAGGTTGGACGGGTAGGTTGGACGAGTTGGTTAGAAGGGCGATTGGACGGGTAGGTTGGGATGATTGGTTTGATGGGTAGGTTGGATGGGCGGGGTGTGGATGGGTAGGTTAGACGGGTAGGTTGGGAGGGTAGGTTGGATGGGTATGTAGGATGGGTGTGGTGGACTATAGAGGAAAACAAAGGTAGCTCATTCCTTACGCATGACAAGCCTGGAAGGCTATTTTGATCATTTTACCAAGAGGTGGATGGGTAGGATGGATGGGCAAGTTGGATGAGCGCGTTGGTCGGGGAGTTTGGAAGGGTAAGTTGGATGGGTAGGTTGGACAGGTAGGTTAGACGGGCGAGAGTTGGCGTGTGGATTAGACGGCTTGGTTAGGTGAGCCGCCTAACTTGGGTAACGAGTTGGGCGGTCACCCAACCTCTGTTACACGTACATCCAACATGGGTTAGACGACCAACATGTCAAGCCAATTATTTTTACCATGTGTCCCTTGAACCCTTCTCGACCCTATATATACCCCTATGAGGTTCATTTCTTCACTTTTCCATGAACATTTCCACCACTCGAGCTCTCCAATATTTGAAGTTCTCCCAAACTTACGTCCACCTTTCAAGTTTCTTTCCTCCCTCTCCTATAAATTTCAACAATGGCAAGCACCACGTCTACTCCTACACCCAAATTCCAATACAAAAACCTCATGTGCCCACAGATTGTAGCTCTAATGAAACTAAAAGACATACTAACCAAATGGCTATAAAAATCACAATTTACGTTGCTTGTCAACATGCCCCAATTGAAACCGATACTTCCGTCCTTGATTACCTTCTTACCTCTTACAACCATAAAGAGGGAGAGTTTTCCATCCTTCTTGTGGATTGTCAAATTTGTTTCACAATTGAACCAACAGACATGTATTGTTTAATTGGCTTACCATTCGAAAACCAGCCGCATGTGACTACAAAGGTTGTCCTTACAGATGAAGACAATTTTTTTGGAGTCACATTACAATGTTCAGGTTGATCGTAAGTTTATTATTTTCAAATACTTTTCTTAATATTACTCGACCACCCAAGAATCTAACATTTCTTGTATGTTATTGTAGCTCCTCTTAATCATTCAACAAGAGGCCTTCTTATACAAGGTATTACAAACAAATTCTTTCTTGCAGTTGCATCACTTTTTCAAACCAGGATTGTGTTACAGGGTAGATCTACAGACATTCTATTTTGGGAAGTTCAATATATAATGTAGACACTAGCAGGGTAATAATTTGATTGGTGCACATATTTGTCCAACCAAATAAAAACATATGTCTCTCGCGCTGCGGTGCCAATATGTCTAATAAATGCGAGACCGCCACTATATTCTCTTCTTACAATTATATACTTTTTTCTATCAATAATCTTTCTTCCAATTACAACACGCACAAATTCCAACTCGGGGATAATTTTAACGGTGAATATTAAGTAATATGGCGAAAATTTCATTTTAGGAAAATTTGAAAAGGTGAATTATTCGAAGTGGGTCGGTGTCCTGTTCGCCTAAAATATATAGTATATTTTTTTTGGGGGGTCGGCTTCGCCTTCATTTGAAAACATCTCCTATAAAAACCTAGGTGATTCGCCGCGTAGTATACCTCAAGTAGCTTACCAAATTACCAATACTGTGAAATTTGAACTCGCATACCCTTGAGCACCAGAGATTCATATTCTTTGTTGCTTTGTGATTGTTGACGCGCGATGAAGAGACACAGCTGATCTTGTGCGCGCGATAAGAGTCATCTTGTGACGCGCGACAAGAGTTGTACTGACACGCGAAAAAGGTGTTCTGACGCGTGACCAAGGAAGTGTTGACGCGCGACTTGGGCAAAGAAGTGACGTGCGACAGAGGAAGTGTTGACGCGCGACTTGGGCAGTGTTGACGCGCGACAGTATATTAAGACAGTGGACGCGTGACCTCAGACAGTGGACGCGCGACAAGACCTCAGACTGGACAGAGTCGCTACTTGGTTCTTTTGCTGATGCAGGACTCTTTTCAGAATAATGGAAGGTGCCAGCTCAAAGAATACGAATAACCTAAAAGTAAGTAAGAAATCTCAGAAATCACTCTTCAAGTATTTTGGAAACTCTCGGATATATTTATTGTAAATACAAATCATATAGATGCCACCACAGAGAATCAGAATACTGACTGTGTGGAAGGAATTATTGAGGTGGACATGCATTCTACACAGTATCAAAGTCAAACAAATGAAACCTACGATAATATGCCAGATCTTGAAGATATTGTTCCTGTTGGGGTGCAACCAGAAGTGCAGCTAGATATCACAGATACAAACACTCAGCAAAATGGAAGACAAAAATCAAAATCAAACTCGGTCAAGAAAGAGGAAACCAGGTGATTGTGATATTGCTCAAAATTCTACTCAAAAAAGTAAAGCATTAAAAACGAACAAGAATATGTGGACCATTGGCAGGACATACAAGTTTGATTGGGCAGCTAAATTTCCATTTATTGAACCTGTACAATCATCTAATTCTGAAGAAATCCCATCTGAATGTACATGTAAAATATGTACGTGGAAATTGGGAAAGCAACAAAAAATGCAACTGAAGCTGGACACTATAGAAAAACATTGTGGAAAACAATATTTAACTGTAACGAGGGGCGGATGGCCAGAAAATCAAAACACATAGGTGGAAAACTGAAAAAGAATGCATGCATGTTAGATACGCAGTGGAATATGAGGCAGAGCAAAAAAAACACAGACATCTATTGGAAAAGGGAGGAACGATCACATCGCATATTGGTAAGATGAAAGAAACAAATCTACATGCAAAATTCATACAATTCTCTACTCTTTTTCAAATACTTAAAAAAGGAAGAGTGATTTCAGATTTCCTCGATTTCAAAGTTTTGTATCAATTTAACGGAATGCTAAATGTACCTCAGTCTCATTGGTCTGAGAGTAGTGGATGGGAAATGGAAAAATGCCTCTCGATGATAGAGAAGGAAGATTTGAAAGAGAATGTAAAAAAGCAAACTTTATCTCTCTTCAATTGATGAAGTGACAGAATGATCGACAACACCGCATGGGTATGTATCCACATCTATACTTTAGAAAATCATATAAAGACACCTCATCATGTTGGGTGTTATGAAAATGGTTGAAAACTCGCAATGCCGAAAACCTATATAAAATAGTTGTTTCTCATTTGAAAGATGTTTTGGTATGGTGATTATGAAATTGCTACGAAGTTGCTATGCGTTGGAGCGAGATGGTGCATCTGTCATGCGGGGTCACCGAAGGGCTCTGTGTTAGATTACAAACAACGGTGGCCCCATATATGCTACCAATTCACTTTGTATGGCTCACGAGAATGAATTTAGCGTATAAAATGGTAAGCAACCACGAAAATGTTGCTAAATTAGAAGACCTTATAAGAGAATTTCATGCCTATATGTCAAGCAGCCCAAAGCGTTTTCTCGAGTTCCAAAAATTTGCAATTGGAATTACAGATGGCAAAAACTTCTGAAGGATGTGGAGACTAGATGGATCTCTTTGTATGAACTGCGCATGCGAGTTCGTGAGGAGTATCCTTCATTAGTTGGTTTCATGCACAAATACCGTCATGAAGTTGATAGGGCAAGGGACTTGTTGTTCCGTTTAAGCGATTTGGAGACATTACTTACATTGGTTGGTATTCTTCCAATGTTAAAGGAGATCAATACAACGATGAAGCATGCACAGGCAGATTAATCTATATTGTGGATTTTATACGGATGAGGAAAATGGTATGTCAAAGTCTTGATATATTATCTTGTTCAATGATAGTTTTGATGCACCTGTTTTTGAAAATTGGAGAGATTTATTAGATCTTAAAAATCCTAACACCTTTTTGAGATTTAATATCCACGATCACCTCTGCATCACTGTTAATGGGAGGGAAATACATGCACATTTTGCAAAAACGTCAAGCTATTACAGGATCGGAACGAGAAGATGTTCCGTGACACGTAATTTGTTTGAGTCTGTTATAGTTGAAACAAGAATAAAGCTTAAAAATTTTGAAACCTTGTCATCGAAATTAGGAACATTTACGTAAAGATAAAATTACGGAAGCCATGGGTGTGATGAATCCTAATTTTTGGAATACGAAGGTGGCGTCGTGCGAGACTTTGTCGATAAGCATTTGCATAAATCAATGGGTACAATAATGGAACAATTTACAAAGACGTCGAGCTCAAGGGTGTGGAAATCAAAGGTATCTTTGAATGCCAATTTATTAAAGTTTCGAGTCAAGAAATTTTGCAACAACAATGAGGAACCAATATAAGAATTTAGATCAACCTTCCGAAAGTGGTGCTATTATAAGTTTGTGTGGCGAGGAATCTATCAAAGTTCTATTTTACAAGAAGATATCAGTAAATATTTCAGATTATATGAGTTATGCCAAACAATGATTTTGGGGTCTGTGGAGGATGAAAGGGTTTTCGGTGCATTGTCATTTATAAAATCAAACCGAGAAGCAGGTTGGATAAAAATATGGAAAGTTGTATGAGGTGTTATGTTTCTCAATACTCCATGAAACCTTTCCGTTCGACAGAGAAATTGCACACTGGAATTCCCTTTGCAAAAGAAGAGGTGTGAATAATACAACTACAAGTACAAATATTCCCAACCTTGAGAGTGTAATTGGCTCTTCGTCACATTCTACAGAAGACAACATCGACTTTGATGAAGTTTATTGATAATGGATTGTTTCAACTTTAAATAGGTATCTTCTTTATCTATCTTTTATCTTTATCATTAAAGATGTTACAGGTCTATATACTAAAAATGTCAGGCAATTCACCCATCTATCTACTAATACATTTCTTGTGTTGGGTTTTTTTAAAACACAGATCTAGCTCATTACCAGTGGCAATGATGATTTCAACTTTAAGGAGGTATCTTTTTCCCCTTAATCTTATTGTTTGTTACTATTCATTTTTTCAGCCTAACGGTTATCATTAAAGATGTTACAGGTGTATGTATTTACATTTAGTTAAATACAATATTTTTACTTTTTGAAAATGTGTGTTGACATCCGTCGAGGAAGCTGTTACTTCTCGGGACTGACAATGTCAGGAAACTCACCCATCTATCTACTAATCCATTTTTTGTGTTGAATTTTTTTAAGACAGATCTAGCACATTACCGGTGATGATTTCAATTTTAAATAGGTATCTTCTTCAACATAATCTTATTGTTTGTTACTATTCATTTTTTCAACTCTGGTTATCATTAAAGATGTTACAAGTGTATGTATTTACATTTAGTTAAATACAACATTTTTACTTTTTGAAAATGTGGGTTGACATCCGTCAGGAAGTCACATTACTTCTGGGATTTGACAATGTCAGGCAACTCACCCATCTATCTACTAATAGATTTTTTGTGTTGAATTTTTTTTAAGACAAAGATCTAGCACACTACCGGTGATGATTTCAATTTTAAATAGGTATCTTCTTCAACATAATCTTATTGATTGTTACTTTACATTTTTTCAGCTCTTGTTATCATTAAAGACGTTACAAGTCTAATTCTATATATTTACATTTATTTAAAGATATTGTTGGTCTATATATTTAAAGATGTTGCTGGCACTTCTCAGGAGTCAGGACTGACAATGTCAGGCAACTCACCCCTATATCTACAATGTCATGTAAAACAAAGATCTAGCACGTTACCCTTGATGATTTCACAACAATCTAATACGCAAGAGGTAAGCTAAACCCTAGCATATTTGCAATTATGTTTAATTTCTTACCAGTGATGATTCTTTCTTGATTTCTCATAATTATATTTAATTTATTTTTAAATATAAGTCCACATAAAATTCCTCATAAAATTCACATAAAATTCGGGATAAACAATACATTATACGATTTTAAATATAAGTCCACATAAAATTCCTCATCATCCATATATATCATATCATCACCATATCATTATCATATCCTGAGTCCTGACACTACAATTATTATTAATACAATTATTTATCTAATTTTAAATTTATTAAAACAATTTCGTTTTTTAAAATAATTCATAATCATATCATTACAATTCTATTCGTTCTAATGTCATCTATATCCATTCTAATCATTAATGTCATCTATATCCATTATAACACATTCCATTTATTTAACATCTATATCCATTCTAATGACATTATGATCATATCGTTACAAGTGTAGAGAATAATTATCTTAAAACAAGTTCAAAAGTCTAGAGAAGAAGAATTACTGTGCTTGATGATAAATCTACGTCCACATTAAATTGATCATCGTCTTTCATCATCATCTATCATTAATTATCAATTATCATCATTCATCATCTACGTCCACATACAATTCATGACAACTCAAGTAAACAAGAAACATACATATAATTCATGATAATCACCATCTAATGCAATTAAAATTAAAGATTGTATATAAATCCATATAATTAAATTCAAAAACCATAGTACATACTCAATAGTAGAAGTTTTCAAATTCAATATTTAAAGTTTCCTCAATAATAAAAGTTTCTAGTTTTCAAAACCCTCTCTTTCTTTATCCAATTCTACTCTGCACTCTTCCCCAACGGCTTCTTCCACTGTGGCTGTACCTCTTTCCCCAAAACCAGAAATCTCCATGCGACAACAAATTTGGATCAGCTGCAGCGTATAAACTATCCCGTTGCCAATAATTTTCATAACGACTAATAATCTCATTGATAAGAACCTTAGCCCTTCTCTCCCATTCTATAAGCTGATTCATATGAGGAAGCATCTCCATCTTTCTCATCAACCCACACAAAATCTTTTTGTGCTTGTCTAGTTGTATGAAATACTCCTTGCCCTCTTTAGAAGTACTTGTGCCAAAACCCTGTATGGTCCAAGCAACAAGTGATACCTAATCAGCAAGTGAACAAAACCAGAACTTGAAAACATATAAAGAGAAAACAAACTAGCATTACTTTGTAGTACTATATGGTCCAGCCAGTTATCGATCCACTCAATGATTCTCTCCAAGCTTCATACTCAGGAATTGTGTAAAAAGATAACACATTTCCATTTTTGTGAGTTGCCTACATCAACATGTGCCAAAATTAGACATGGAGATAAATAACATCTGGAGGCTTAAAAACAAATATAAAGAGTCTCAATACACTCAACCAAATATACAGGGGGAACAGTTACCCTGACAATAGGAGTGATAAATTCCACAACAAATGAAGGAATTTTAAGCAGTGATGGCCAGGTATGGTGTATGAAATTGATCAGCAATCCTTTGATGTGGGAACCATCATGGTCCTTTAAGAGACAAAGGACAAGTCAAATAGGATCTCACTAGAAAGGATGTGTCAGAATTAAGAAGAAACTAAACAGCGCTATACAAAGATCATGTACCTGGTCTGTCATTATCATCAGATGGCCATATCTTAAAGATTTAATGCTGTCATATATTTTATCTTCCTGTAGACCAAGGATTTTTTTATATTTACTATCTCTTTATTCTCCATTTGTTGGTGAGTGGTAGCTTCCCTGACATTGAGCAGCTTACCTCTGAGAGGAAACACGCCATAATAATATTGACCAACAATAGATATTCCTGCCACCTGATAGAATAAAGATAACTAAAATAACAAAAAATAAAATTGGAAAGTGATGTCGAAACATGTCACAATACTACCAAATTCAGTATTCACATTTCCCTGATTCAAGGCACAAACACTTACAGCAAGAGCCTTGGCTGAGTCACCCTCTGTTAATATTAAAGTACATTGATCAGAATTTTTCCCCCTTGATTGATTTGCATCATCAAGTTTGGGAACATCAATTAATTTCCCCTTCTTGGTTCCATCAGTTTTCTTAAGATCTTTTTTTTGTTTAAAATTTTCCACTGCACTCATCAAAGTCAATCAAAGTTACAAAGCTCATCTTAGACACTAGCATTGCAAAAATTACATGTACTCAGAAATGCTACATATTAGACACCACGCCTTTATTTATTGACATGGGCTGCAAATGCGAAACAATGAAAATTACTATAAATTTATAACAGCAAATTGTTTCAGAATAAAAAATATGAATTAAAACAAATTATACTTACAATCAACATGGAAACCGAACGTTGATTCGAGAAAATTCTTTTCTTCCACGAGTGTTGTCTTGGTTGTAACAATTGGTAAATTTTTGAATGAAAGGCCCGTAAACCGATGGATGTCATTTGCTTGATCTTGAATTGAAAAATTCGGCCATCGTTGAGTCACATAAAATATCTGGATTTGTTTCGAAATGGGGCATATTAACGAGCCCTGTAAATTCACTCTTCCATCAAAGCTTGATATTCTGAAGACATCTTTAAAGCCGTATGGATGTGAGGGCATAAGATACAACGATTGAATTGGATTCTCTTGATTTTTGTTACTGAACTTGCAGTTGGGAAGCATCGAGACCTGCAAAAAATCAAGAGCTGGAAGGTGAAA
Source organism: Taxus wallichiana var. yunnanensis (assembly GCA_018340775.1). Lineage (NCBI taxonomy): Eukaryota > Viridiplantae > Streptophyta > Pinopsida > Cupressales > Taxaceae > Taxus > Taxus wallichiana. The sequence continues at coordinate 765,979,663 of CM031244.1, forward strand.
ACGAGAAAATGACCGGTTGAAGGGTATTTATAGGCTAAATTGGGCGTCAATGGCTTCACTTGACGCGCGTCAAAGGTTCTAGCTGACGCGCGACAATAGTCCTAGTGACGCGTGACAATAGGAGTGAGTGACGCGCGTCAATAGGAGAAAGTGACGCGCGTCAATAGAATCCAGTGACGCGCGTCAATAGAATCCAGTGACGCGCGTCAATAGGAGTCGGCGGCGGCGTCAAAAAGATCGGTGACACGCAGCGTCAAAAAGAGACAGTGACGCGCGTTAATAGGTGCCAGTGACGCGCATCATTAGGTGCCGCTGAGGTGCGCAGGTGGCGTGCGTCATGAGGTGCGATGGCGTCGTCATTTGGTGCGATGGCGCCCGTCATTAGGATCGATGACGCGAGTCATTAGGAGCGATGGCGCATCATCATGAGGTGTCGGTGACACGCGTCATTAGGTGCCAGTGACACGCATCAATAGCGGGGAGTGTCGCGCGTCGGTCAAGACCATTGACGTTCCATTGACGCGCGTCAGGAGTGATGAGTGACTAGATGGATCTCTTTATGCACAGAGAAAGCCTGAGACTACCAAATAATTGATTTCTTATCCAAAATTTAATGGAATTCGAAGTTTTCACCTCTTTTTCTCTAGAGGAAATTCCCTTCATGTTTGCAATGCAGCCAATTGAGATGAAGCCTTCAAATTTATCCCCAGACCAAAGAAACAGTGTTTGGTGTGTACTTGATGATGATATAGGGTCTTGTTTGATAAGTTCAAAAAGAAACTTCATGATATATGCTAAGACTGAGTTTGAGATGAGGTACCAGTAAGGCACTCTTGACAAAATTTACACAATGTTACCTTTTTAAGATGATCCAACCTTGCACAGAGAACTTTATGTTGAAGCGTAAATTTTTTTCAATATTCGAGACACTTGATTTTATCAATTGTACTTCAAGAAGATCATGATTAATCAATTTAAGGCATAGAAATGGGGGAGCTTCAAGAAAATTGTCTTCAAACATACACTTGAAAATTGTATCTTCAGCAAAGGAAAACAAAACAAGGTGGTAGCAAGAATTTTATACTTTGATACTCATTGCAATGGTCAACCAAGTATTTCATCAGCTCAACAATGATAATTAGAAAGTAAAAACAACTTTCCATTACACAACAATTTTGATCACTTTACCCTTATTGTATCTTTCAAACCTCATTCTTGTAACTAATATGATATGTAAACAACCTTATTGAGCTATGATCATATGCACCACCTTAAAAATTTGAAAAAAAAAGAGATATTTTAATTCAACCACTCCAAGAAGCAGTCCTGAAGAGAGAATCTCAAGATGTGAATCCTATACAAAATTAACTTCTATGATTTATCTGAAGAAGGCACTGTATTTTTTCTTGGATGCTAAGAATACAGGTTGTTTAGTCTGCATTTCAGGCAATTCACCCATCTATCTACTAATCCATTTCTAATGTTGGGTTTTTTTAAAACACAGATCTAGCTCATTACCAGTGGAAGTGATGATTTCAACTTTAAGCAGGTATCTTTTTCCCCTTAATCTTATTATTTATTACTATTCATTTTTTCAGCTCTGGTTTTCATTAAAGATGTTACATTTCTATATACTAAAAATGTCAGGCAATTCACCCATCTATCTACTAATCCATTTCTCGTGTTGGGTTTTTTTGAAACACAGATATAGCTCATTACCAGTGGCAGTGATGATTTCAACTTTAAGGAGGTATCTTTTTCCCCTTAATCTTATTGTTTGTTACTATTCATTTTTTTCAGCTCTGGTTATCATTAAAGATGTTTATGTATTTACATTTAGTTAAATACAATATTTTATTTTTTGAAAACGTGGGTTGACATCCGTCCGAGGAAGCTGTTACTTCTCCGGACTGACTATGTCAGGCAACTCACCCATCTATCTACTAATCCATTTTTTCTGTTGAATTTTATTAAGACAAAGATCTAGCACATTACCGGGGATGATTTCAATTTTAAATAGGTATCTTCTTCAACATCATCTTATTGTTTGTTACTTTACATTTTTTCAGCTCTTGTTATCATTTATTTAAAGATATTGTTGGTCTATATATTTAAATATGTTTTAGCACTTCTCGGATGTGATGTCGTGCAACTCACCCCTCTATCTACAATGTCAGGAAAAACAAAGATCTAGCACGTTACCCTTGATGATTTCACAGCAATCTAATACGCAAGAGGTAAGCTAAACCCTATGATATTTGCAATTATGTTTAATTTCTTACCAGTGATGATTTCTCCATGAAGAAATAGATCTATTTTTAGACTTATAATGATCATCCTCTAACACGAAGTTATTCAAACTCAATTCTAATGCTATCTTCCAGAGTCTTTAAATCAACTATTTAAATCAACTTGACAGAGTCTTTATCTAATAAAAATCCTTTCTAGTAATAAAACTGACTAGAACATTGTAGTGTGCCTTCTTCAAACGATCCTGCAAATGTAGTGTGCCTTCTTCAAGGCTCTACATAAATACTTACACACATAGTTTGCTATTATCTAGTTTACAACCTTCAATATTTTCTTACACACTCAAAATTATTCCAACTTATAGCCTCCCAGTTCTAATCCACAATTATTCTTCACCCTTATCAAATATTAAAAAATGATAGGATTCTTCAACCTATGAACTTGATCTATACAGACTAATCTTCATGATAAGAACCTTATATGTTTTACATTAAACTTCAAAGTTCTATATCGAGCTTGAAATATCTTTTAATCACATGGTTATTCCAACTTTGGTTAATCTAGCCTCCATAACCTTGACTATTTACAGCAACTTGTCAATCTACTCTACACAAAACAATATCCATGATAACAAAACCATATCTTTTAAACCATGGTCTTGATTGTTTCCAGCAAAACGTTATTTTCTGACAAATGGTCTTGACTATTTTGGATGTCAAACAACCTCTCTAATGAGAGATTATGCACTTATATAGAGGTGAATCTCTTTAAAATAGAATTTTCCTACACCATAAGTCTATTAAGGAGAAATCCTAAAGATCTGCTTCAAATCTTAGTTGCTATTTTTTCCCAAAAACATAATTTTCAAGATAATTAAAGTCCCACAAGATATTTAGGCACTACATTTTACATTATACACATTAAATTGATCATCGTCTTTCATCATCATGTATCATTAATTATCAATTATCATCATTCATCATCTACATCCACATACAATTCATGACAATGCAAGTAAACAAGAAACATACATATAATTCATGATAATCACCATCTAATGCAATTAAAATTAAAGACTATATAAATCCATATAATTAAATTCAAATACCATAGTACATACTCAATAGTAGAAGTTTTCAAATTCAATATATAAAGTTTCCTCAATAATAAAAGTTTCTAATTTTCAAAACACTCTTTTTCTTTATACAATTCTACTCTGCTCTCTTCCCCAACGGCTTCTTCCACTGTGGATGTACCTCTTTCCCCAACACCAGAAATAACCCCTGAACTTATAAGATCTTCTGCAACACTGTCCAGATTTTTTATAATTCTTTCTTCTTGATTTGTTGCATCTCCATGCGATAGCAAATTTGGATCAGCAGCTGCTTTGGCTTTGAATAATATGTCAGGGTCGAGACCATGCTCTTTAATTATCCGCTTTAGTGTATTGTTTTGTTTGTTAACCAAAACAATATTTTGCTTCAAATTTTTTGCTGCGGATAAGCTGTTCTTTGCTGTTTCCAAGTGAACTTGCAAAACCTTTGCCTGACTCTTCAAATTTTCATATTTCAACTGCACAAAAAGAGTAATGTCAATTCAAAATATTAATTGAAATTCAAATTTTCAAATTAACAAGAATGATTGTTTAAATGTAATAGTACTTACAACCGCTCTATCTCTCTCGGCATTTGCGATTGATACCAAATCCTTGTCCTTGGACCATTTGTTAAAATACGCCTGGGCCTCGGCACTAATATTTTCCAATTTGTTTAGTGCCTTATCTAAAATTTCGTCTTTATAGTTGTGATTAAACGTGATAGTCCCACATCTTACTTGGGTAAGTATGGAATCCATCTTCGCAGGTTGATTCTAGACTGTAGCGTATAAACTATCCCGTTGCCAATAATTTTCATAACGACTAATAATCTCATTGATAAGAACTTTAGCCCTTTTCTCCCATTCTATAAGTTGTTGGATATGAGGAATAATAAACTCACTGACATGGGATTGACAATCATTACCAATTAAGTTCTCCAAAGGAAAATGTGGCAACTGTTCACTATCTGAATCTGATGCAGACGATCTTGCTGGAGAAGAATGGGGGCTTTCACCAAGATCAACTGCTCCTTGTTTCTGCCTTTGGGTGGGCTGATCCTGTTTTTGAAAAAATTAATCAAGATTTAGATAAATAAATTTAAATCAGAATGTAATTAAAAATTGTAAAGCATATTAAAATTGAAATTTGAAGTATACGCTTTGGCCTTGAATCATCTCGTGAGTATCGAAAAAACCGGTTGGGTCATTCTTATCAATGCCCAAATAATCTTCATCTAAATTTATATTGTTCAAAACAGATATGCCCGTTGCACTGGGCAAGCCACCAAGTGATAGAGTTGGAATTCGAAATGAGGAGGCAAGGTTTAGTGTCCCACTAGGGGCCGGAGCAAAAGGCATGCGTTTACCAATGTTCTTTTTCACTGTTCCTCTGGTTGGCATTTTAAAAATTAATGGTTGAGTGGGTGTCGGTGCTGTGGTTTGATCATGACTGACATATGCTGAAAAGTACAAGAAAAAAATGAAAAATATTAAAACAATTCATAAAGTCAAAACTACGAAATTAAACGTACTATAGAAAAGTTGTACCTTGTTGTCGAGGGGTTGTTTTTCTCGGTGCTACGGGTGGCCTTGTAGGAGTTGTACTCAGTGGCTGTTCAGAAGATATGAATGCATGCGACTGTATGGAGTGAGTTGGGGAAGAAGGTTCCAAAGTCCCTGCAATTCATCAATATTAAATAATGTCAATTCATTTGGTTAAAATTTAAATTGAAAAATAAATATGCAACTTTGGAATTTGTAAATAATATATGAGAATGTATTACTTCTCTGGCGTTTAACGAGTTCAAACTGTTGAGGGTTTGGAGAGGAGTGAGCTTCCATTTCAGATTGGGAGTCCCCCGAAGCCTCCGCGTGTTGTTGGCCTCTTCCTCTCGATAACTTCTTTTTTCGGGGAAGGGCTTCAAGATATCTTCTCTGCAAAACATTAAAATTTAAGTTTTAATAACTGCACTGTAATGTCAAAAATTGAAATACAATTACAAACTAAATAGTTTATACCTGTTGTTCTTCAAATGGAATTGAGAATTTCTTCAAAGCCTCATCAGAGCAAGTAGGAATTTCTTTATCTTTTAAATTTAAAATTGCCTCATAGTAGAAGCCGAGGAGATAGTTTGTTGAATAAATGAAAGGTTTATCTGAGAGTTTTGAATTTATTATGTCAGTTCTTATTTTTTTGGATAGATATGTGCACCAATCGAATTGTCGTTTTGAGATAGTGGCACAAATGTATGCGATGGCCCAATTTGGTATATCTGTTTGGCGACCCTGCAAAACAATTCTAGCTTGAAAAAATGAAATAAGTGCAGCAAGAAAGTGGTGTGCAATTGATTGTGTATCTACACCACACCTGGATTTATTGACATGGGCTGCAAATGCGAAACCAGTGATAATTACTATAAATTTATAACAGAAAATTGTATCAGAATAAAAAACAATAAAAAATATGAATTAAAACGAATTATACTTACAATCAACATGGAAACCGTACGTTGATTCGAGAAATTTCTTGTCTTCTTCCAGGAGTGTTGCCTTGGTTGTAACAATTGGTAAATTTCTGAAAGGAAGGCCCGTAAACCGATGGATGTCATTTGCTTCAATAGTGAATTGGAACATTTGGCCATCATTCAGAGTCACATAAAAAATACCGTCCTCTGAATTGTAGCATGATAGAAGGTAATTCAAAATATCCGGATCTATTTCGAAATGGGGCATATTAACGAGCCCTGTAAATTCACACTCCTCCATCAAAGCTTGATATTTTGAAGACATCTTTAAAGCCGTATGGATGTGAGGGCATAAGGGATTCATGTAGTTGATCTTCGAAATCGATTGAGTTGGATTCTCTTGATTTTCTTGTTGAACTTGCAATTGGGAAGCATGTGAAGTCGACATTATAGCTGTAATTGCGTCTTTGACAATGATTTAGACCTGTAAAAATTCAAGAACGGGAAAACGAAAACGAGAAAATGAGCGGCACAAGGGTATTTATAAGCTAAATAGGGTGTCACTGGCCCCTATCGACGCGCGTCATTTACCCCTACTGACGCGCATCACTGGCTACTATTGACGCGTCATCTATGACTTTTGTCACGCGTTAGCTAAGACATTTGACGCACGACACTGGCACCTAGTGACGTATGACATCATGCCCCCATCGACGCGCGTCACTTCCTCCTATTGTCGCGCGTCAGCTAATACCTTTGACACGCGTCAACAGGTTCCAGTGACGCGCGTCATTAGGGTACAGTGTCGCGCGTCAATAGAAGCCAGTGTCATGCGTCAAAAGGTCTTAGCTGACGCGCGTCAACAATCCTAGCTGATGCGCGTCAATAGGAGAAAGTGACGCGCGCGTCGAAGAGTAGAAAATGACGCGCGTCATCGGGGGGCTGTGACGCGACGATAAAGTCGATGTCGCGCGTCATTACCAGACACTGACACGTGATAGTAGGAGACAATGTCACGCGTCATTACGAGCCAGTGTCGTGCGTCATTACGAGCCAGTGTCGCATGTCATTACGAACTAGTGTCGCACCAGTGTCGAGCATCATTACGATCTAGTGTCGCGCCAGTGTCGCGCGTCATTACAAACTAGTGTCGCACCAGTGACGTGCGTCATTACGAACTAGTGTTGTCACACGTCACTGATGGAGCCATGAAAAACCAGGTGAAAATTTTGTTTTTGAATACTGTCAAATTCACCTTTCGCTGAAACTAGTTACGGGGATATTCGCCAGGTATTTTCCACCTTCAATTTTATAGGGGTGTCTTAAAATGAATCTGTTCCAACTGCAATTAATGATAAAATGAATGGTCTCTCTCTTGAAGAACAACATGTAATAGTTACTTTTAAATTTTTCATGTTATAACGATTTCACATTCAATATTTTTTAATACAATAATAATTGTAATATTTTATTTTGTAGAGAAGAATTATGGCTACAATATCTCATAAGGAGGCTATTGCTCAAGGTAAAGCCCCTCCAGAGGTCTCTATGGATTCTGACATGGATTCAAAGCAGAATCAACACCAATACGAGTTCCTCGTCAAAAATGACCTAGGGGGTCGATATGTGCATCATGCCTACCATCACATTTGACAATGGTATAAAGTTTATTTTTAATATAATTAACCAATCAAAACTACTAGTATAGATTATGTAATTGGTACAATATTTTAATATTTTTACATTTATTGTATTCAGAAACTACTAATTTTGATGATGAAGATCAAACTCATTCCGAGTGTCAAAATCGAAATGTCATGATTATGTCTCCGAGCATGCAAGGTAAATTCCAATGTATAATATTTATCATGTTTTGTTTAGTTACAATTTTTTAGCATTTACAAGGCCCAATCGTATAATGATAATTTTCTGATAATTTGTTGTTTTCTTCTTGTAGGTAATAGAGCTTCTCAACACATTCCACTTGTAAGGAGGCCACCAATACCACCAACACGTAAAGTCCAAAAAAATAGAAGATCTTCAGATAAGAATATAAGGTTTCCTGCAGACTCAGCAAGAACACTTCATCCTGTAACCACAGAATTTCCTGGACTCTCACTAGGTGGTGTCTTAAGTATAACAAGCACCCAAATTTTGAACAACATTGATCTTGATGAGGAGTATTTGGGCTTCGATAGTGGTAATGCAAACAAGGGTAACTATTTTTACACCCATGATATGATTACGTCTACTCTGCCTCCTTCACCACAACCGTAGTAAAATGTGCATGAAGTACAAGACTCTCCTCCTCCTCTAAGTAAAGCTCCACAAACAGATGATGAGAAGACACATTTTGCATTCAAAAATATGATATCAGATAGTATGGGGGCCACAATTCAAGAATTTGTAATGTCTGATGTGGATTTGGTGCGCACTTGGGAGAGGAGGGCTAAAATTTTGATTAAATAAATAAATACCCGATACCATAATCATGCTCAAAGGCATTCATTGTTCACTTCCGTAGAGAGCCAACCGACAAGGCTTGACATTTTTCTAAACAAAGCTCATTCAGGCACAATTTCATATAATAATGATTATGATGATGATATTATAGACATAATGTTAAACAAGTTGGAGAATCGAATGTTGAAGCACAAGCTTACTACAACAAATGGGCTAAAGACAAGACAAATGTTTTAATAACAAATGCAGAAAAAGAAAAAAATTGTGGTAATTCATCTTTTGCAAGAAAAATCCTAATATTATGAGCGTTGCAATATATTTTTCAACTTATCTAATAGACTAATACTTTATATTTTTGTTTTGAAGGAAAAATATGAAAATTTAAAGAAAGAAGTAGTTGTATTTGAAGCACATTTGAAGAATGCCTACAAAATCTTGAATTCATTTGTACAGTTGAAGGAAAAACTCATAGTATTAAATAAAAAAATAAAACATTGAGAAGGATAATCAAGGAGCTTAAGATAGATCCAAAAATCTTACTGAAGGAAAATACAGACGTCAAAGCATCACTTTTGTAGGAAATGTTGCGACAGAGGAGCGAGAATATTCTTCAAAATATCAATCTTTGCAACGTGAGATTTTCAGGCATCAGGAGTTTTAACATATAGCTTTTTACAGACTGAGCACATTCCTCTGCCTCTTGCGTAAGAAAAAGATCAAGTTTCCTGCAACATAACAAATTCAAAAATTAGTTAAGTTCACCATGTGACAGGTGTGTTATCACAATTCCGACATTGGCGTAGGAATTAAAAGATAGTGGCCAACCAATTTTTGTGTTTTATTCTATGTGGTAGACGTAAGGACAACTATGATTCTGAATCATAGGTAGAAAATAGGATGCCCTCGTAATGTGTCCTTATATGACATAAATTTTTAGAAGCTTTGAAATGTTATTTACAACCCCTTTTTGGAATTGTATTGGCTGAAAATGCTTTATGAAATGATACTTTTCTTCATAAAGTAATCCACCACATGAGAGAATGATTACAAGAGTACTTTGGAATTGGAACTATATTTATTATTAATCGATTTCCACTTAGGGATTTTTTTAGTGGTGAATATTCGTAATTTGGTGAATATTCCATTTTAGAAAAAAATGAAAAGGCAAATTTTCTAGCGTGGGTCATTGACATGTTCGCCTAAAAATTAAAGTTTAATTTTTTTAGGGTCGGCTTCGCTACCTCTTTAAAATATCCCCTATATTATTTTTTGGGTAGAACACTCCTTGCTAACTCATACTACACGGGGCATATCTATTATCAAGTACATAAAACTTGCAAAGCAACAGAGGCCAGTACACAAAAGTATAGTTTTTCAAACAAAAGCATTCAATTGGCGCGTGACAAGAAGAATCTATTGACAAGCAACAAGAAGATTCTGTGGACGGGTGACAAGAAGGCTCTGTGGATGATGGGCAACAAGAAGATTTTGTTGACTGGTGAAAAGAAGGCTCTATGGACGGGTGACAAGAAGGCTTTGTGGACGGGTGACAAGAAGGCTGTTGATGGGTGACAAGTAAGATTTGTTGACGAGTGACAAGAAGGCTCTGTTGATGGGTGACAAGAAGGATTTATTGACAAGTGATAAGAATAACCTTCTGACATGTGACAGGAACTATTTTTGATGCATGACAAGTTTTGTTTGTTGACGCATGACAAGGTGTGTTTTTTGACGGACGACCAGGAGCTTATCTGACTCGAATTTATCATGCTGAGAATAATGGAAGCTGTTAGTGCTCTAGAACACCCAACAAGTTACAAAAAAACTCAAAATTCTTTGTTCAAGTATTTTGGAAACTTTGTTGGTTCAGATATCGCAACTGCCAACACCCATAGAGCTCCCACTAAAATCAATTAGAGCACAGACTATGTGGAAGGTGTTATTGAAGTGGACATGCATTCTTCTCAGTATCATCCAAATGACACCTATAATGATACCATGTCAGGGCTTGAATATATTCCAGTAGTGCAGGTAGAGCTTGAATATATTCTTATTGATGTGCAACTAGGAGTGCAAAATGCAACACAAAATTCAAATGCAAATAGTGGTTCATGGAAAAGGAAACTTGATGATCGTGATATTCCTAAAAGATCTACACGTAAAAGTAAAACTATGAATATGAACAAGAATATGTGGACACTTGGGAGGACATACAAGTTTGAATGGGCTATAAAATTTCCATTTATAGAACTTGTACAACCAACTAATTCTGAAGAAATTTCATCGGAATGTACATGTACAATATGTACGTGGAAATTGGGAAGGCAACAAAAATGCAACTGAAGTTGGACACAATTGAAAAACACTATGGAAAACAATATTTCACTGCAACTGGGGAAGATGGCAGAAAATAAAGACACACAAATTAAAAGCAGAAAAAGAATGCATGCATGTGAAATATGCGGTAGAATATGAGGTAGATCAGAAAAAGACACAAACTTCTCATAGAAAATGGTGAAATGATCACATCGCAAATTGGTAAGATGAATCAATCAAATTTGCATGCTAAACTCATACAGTTTTCTACTTTATTCCACATCCTTAAGAAAGGAAGACTGATTTTAGATTTCATCGATTTCAAACCTTTGTATCAATATAATGGAATGCTAGAATGTTCCCCTATCTCATTGGTCAGAAAAAAATGCATGGGAAATGGCTAAATGCCTTGCTATGATTGAGAAGGAAGATTTGAAAGAGTGTGTAAAAAATGCAAATTTTATCTCTTTGTCAATTGATGAAGTGACTATTTTTACAACACCACATGGGTATGTATCCATGTTTACACTTTAGAAAATCATATGAGGACTCCGCATTTGTTGGGTGTTCAGAAAATGGTTGAAAATTGCAATGCAGAAAACCTATATAAACTAGTTATTTCTCTTTTGAAAGAAATTACTGGCATGACTGCTAATGAAATTGCTACAAAGTTGGTATGCATGGGAGCAGATGGTGCATCAGTCATGTAGGGTCATAGAACTAGGTTGTGTGTTTGATTGTAAACATTAGTCGCCCCTTATATGCTAGCAATTCACTGTATGGCTCACAGAATGAATTTAGCATATAAAATCGTTAGCAAATACGAAAATGTTGCAAAAGTAGAAGACCTTATAAGAGAAATGCATGCCTATATGGCAAGCAGCCCAAAGTGATTTCTTGAGTTTCAGAAATTTTCCATAGGAATTATAGATGGAAAAAAACTTTTGAAGGATGTTGAGACAAGGTGGATTTTTTTGTATGAGCCTGCATGCAGAGTGCATGAGGAGTATCCTTCATTGGTTGGTTTCATGCACAAATATCATCATGAAATTGATAGGGCAAGGGACTTGTTGTTCGTCTAACTGATTTGGAGACATTGCTTACATTGGTAGGCATTCTTCCAATGTTGCAGGAGATCAATACATTGATGAAGCATGCATAGGGAGATTAACCTATATTGTTGATTTTATACGGATGAGAAAAATGGTATGTATGAGTCTTGATGCCTTGTACACTTCCCCGGATATTTTTGATACACTTGTTTTTATAACTAAAAATCCATCCCAATAACTTTTTGAGATTTAACATCCATGATCACCTATGTATCCATGTTATTGGGAAAGAGATACCACTGCACATTCTGTAAAAAAGTAAAGACGTTACATCAACGGAAAAAGAAGAAGTTCATGTGACATGAAATCTGTTTGATTCTATAGTAATTGAAACAAGAATAAAACTCTAGAAAAATTACAAAATCCTTAGCATCAAAAATTAGAGAACGTTTCAGCAAAGACAAAATTCTTGAAGCCATGGGTGTGATGAATCCAAATTTTTGGAATACAGAAGGTGGTCGTGCTGATTTTGTAAGTAAGCTTTTCCATAAATACATGGGTACAATATTGGATCATTTCAGCAAGACATCAGAGGTCGAGGGTATTGAAATAAAAGGTATATTGAATGTTGATTTAATAAAGAATCAATCAACTAATTTTGTAACGACAATGAGGTCATAGTATAAACTCTTAGACGAACCTTCAGAGAGTGGTGTTATTACAAGGATCTAGTGAAAAATCTACCAAAGTAGTGTGTTACAGGAAGACATTAGTGAATATTTTTGGTTGTATGAGTTGTGCCAAACAATGATTTTGGGATCCGTGGAGGATGAAAGAGTTTTCAGTGCTTTATCTTTTATTAAATCAAAACTGAGAAACAGGTTGGATAAAAATATCAAAAGTTGCATAAGGTGTTATGTTTCTCACTACTCTTTGGAAACCTTTCCTTTTGACAGAGCTATTGCGCATTGGAATTCCCTTTCCGAAAGAAGAGGTGTAAATAATATTGCTACAAGTCCAAGTAATCTCAACGATGAGACTAGAAGTGGTGCATCTTCAAACTCTGTGGATGCAAATATTGAATACGAAGAAGCTATTGAAAATGGATTGTTTCAACTTTAAATAGGTATCACCTTGACATTACACTTTAACTATTCTTATTTATTCAATTTCATATTAAGATATTCTAATTTAATTGTTTATAGTTTTACATAAATACCATTGTAATTCTGCAGATGCAAATATTGACAGTGAGGAGGCTATTTTTGATCTGTAGTTATCATCAAAGATTTTACAGGTATGTATATCTACATTTATTCAAATACTATTATTTATTAAAATTGGATTTATTTCATTGGTATTTTTAATTTTCAAACCACTTTGATATTGTATTTTGCAAGGTCTTCAAAGCTCAGATATGGATTCTGCATATTCTGCCATGCTTAGTGTACAGCAGTTTCGTCCACTATGTAGTGCATTCTTGATATTTGTGTCACCTTCGATATGAACAAGTTCTGGTTTGCTTTAATTTTCTTAGGTTAGATCTAGATTCTACATTTTAATTTCTCTTCATTTCATTGATGTTTATGAAAAATGTGAGTTGACATCCATCCAAGGAAGCTCTCGCTTCTTGGGACTGAGATTATCAGGACAACTCACCCATTTTTATTCTAATCCTTATCCATTTTTGTGTTGAATTCTCGAGAATCGAAGGTCATCTAGCTTGCTCAAGAAGATAAGAGGTACCTTAAACCCTATCTTAGCCATAGTTTTAAATGTGAAGAATATTTTACCATATTAAGATATCTGTGTCATACCACATTCTTTTTTTCCTTTGAGATTTTTCATTTCAATTCAATATAAAGGTTTGAAAATAAATGTGAAGAAACGATATACATATTAAAGAGTTTGAAATTTAAAATAGAGAGAAGAAGATTTTACTGTATTAAGATGTATCTGTCACACATCATTCTTAATTTTCTTAAAACAATTATCCATTATCATCATCTAGTCACATACAATTCATCATCATCCATATCTACTCTAATTTCATTATCCACATAACACCACATTCTAAATGAATAAATGGATGATCCATTCTAATGTCTATTCTAATGTCATCAAACATATTAGATGTCATCACCCACATGTAATGAAAAATGTAATCATGACCATCATTGCAAGCAGAGATAATATTGCATAAAGTTTAAATCCATGAATCATGATTATCCATCAAACATACACACCATATACAATATAGAAATTCTATATAAAAATATAACATACAATTCATCTAGTCACGTACAATTCATCATCATCCATATCTACTCTAATTTCATTATCCAGACATCCACACCTAATGTCCACATAGAACCACATTCTAAATGAATAAATTAATAATAACTATAACCACATCTACTCTAATTTCATTATCCAGACATCCACATCTAATGATAAATGTAACTATCACCATCATTGCAAGCAGAGATAATATTGCATAAAATTTAAATCCAAACTTCAAATTAAACAAATATTCAAGTATCAACTTTCATTCTTCTATATATAAAATATTTAAAGTTTCAATTTTGAGGTTCCCCAATCCTCAAGCCTCAATCATTAACATTTTCACTAGACCCTATTGTATTCCTTGCCTTAGACCGCTATAACCACATCTACTCTAATTTCATTATCCATACATCCACATATAGTGATAAAGGTAACTATCACCATCATTGCAAAGAGAGATAATATTGCATAAAATTTAAATCCAAACTTCAAATTAAACAAATATTCAAGTATCAACTTTCATTGTTCTATATATAAAATATTTAAAGTTTCAATTTTGAGGTTCCCCAATCCTCAAGCCTCAAGCCTCAATCATTGACATTTTCACTAGACCCTACTGTATTCCTTGCCTCAATTATCCCGGGAATAATCAAATCCTCAGCAGTCATGTCTAGTTTCTTGATAAAATTGCTTCTTCTTCCTTTGTAGCATCTCCATGGGATGTCAAACAAGGATATTCCGCTGCCTTTGCTTTTAAATAAAATGTCATGGTCGTAGCCATTCTCTTTAATTATCCACTTAAGTGTATTGTTTTGTTTGTTAACCAAAACAATATTTTCTTTCATCTTAATTGTTGCGGATAAACTGTTCTTTGTTATTTCCAAGTGAACTTGGAAGACCTTGGCTTGACTCTTTAAATTTTCATATTTTTTTATGTAACAAAAAGAGTGAAGTCAATTAAACATATTAAAAAACAAATTTTTATTGAAATTAATAAAAATATTTTTTCAAAATTATTATACTTACAACAACTCTATCTCGTTCGGCATTTGTAATCGTGACCATTTCCTTGTCCTTAGACCATTTATTGAAATAGGCTTGGGCCTCAACATTGATATTCTCCAATTTGTTTAATACTTTATCTAAAATATTGTCATTATAGGTGTTGTTATATGCGACAGTCCTACTTTTATCTTTGATGAATAATGCATCCATCTTTGCGGGTTGATTTTTGACTATTGCAAATAATCTCTCTCTTTTCCAATGGTTATCATAACGACTTACTATCTCAGATATTAATACTTTTCCCTTCACTCCCATTGAATGAGCTCACTGATTTGAGGCGTGATAAATTCATTCATGTGGGATTGACAATCATAGCCAATCAAGTTCTCCAAAGGAAATGTTGGCAAGTCATCACTATCGTATCAGAAGAGGATGATTTTGAAGGAGAAGTATGATGGATTTCAGCTTGAGCAACATCTCTTTGCATCTTTTTACTTTTGGGAGCGTTGATCCTAATAGAAATAATAGAAATTAATATTAAAATTGAAATTGAAATGTTGAAAATTTAAATAAATTTAAAAGTACATTGAGATGGAAATATACTTGTTGGCCCTAAATCATATCACGTGTGTTGAAAAAACCAGTTGGGTCACTGCTATCAATGCCCAAATAATCTTCATCTAAAGTTATTTGATTCAAAATGGATTGCCCTTTTATAATGGGACAGCCCAATGAGAGAGAGGTTAGAATAGTGAATGATTAGGGAATTTTTAGTGTCCCGTTAGGAGCCGAATCATAGGCATGCGTTTACCAATGGTCTTTTTCCTAAACCTCTGGTCGCCATTTTGAATCATAATTGTGGGGTTGATTGAGTAGGTGGGGTTTGCAGATTTTGAGTAGAAGACAAAGGATTGCTATCAACTTTGAACAACAAGAAAAAAATCATTAGTAATTACTAAATAATATGTAAAAGTATTAAATAAATCATAAAATAAATGAATTCATACCTGGTTGAGCGGGATTTTGTTGCAGTATGAATTGATTGTGTAACATGGGGGATATATGAGACTTTGAATTGTTTCGGTTGGAGCTGATGGTGGTAATTGCTATTGAGATTCGACAATTACATGAGATTGTACCGAGTGAGTTGGCGATGCTTGCTTTGAAGCACGTGTGTAGTCCAAAGTCCTATGAGTGCAGGAACTACATGTCAATTCAATATGGTAAATCATTAAATGGTAAAATCAAAATGTAAACAACCCTACTTTGAATGTTAAGGGTATTACGTCTTTGTCGTTTCGTTAATGCAAATACTTGGGCATCAGTTGATGAGAGAACTTCGATTTCAGATTGTGATTTGCCCGAGGCCTCAACATGTTGTTTGCATCTTCCTCTCGATGTAAATTTTTTTGTGGAAGAGACTTGAAATCTTTTTCTGCATACAGAAAAGATTCAATCAAAATTACATTATATTAGTGCACAAAGATTCGATCAAAATGAGAAAAACATAAAAAAGACTACCCTTTGTAAAGATGGAATATGAACTATTTACCTGTTGCTCTTCAAGTGGAATTGACAAATTTTTCATTGTCTCGTTTGTGCAAGTTGGAGTTGGTTCATCTTTTAAATTATAATAAGCCTCATAATAAAGAGCTAGGATATAGTTTGTTGAATGAATAACTGGTTTTTCTGAAATTGATGCATTGGTAATGTCATCCTTTATCTTGTTAGATAGAAATGTGCACCAGTCAAATTTTTATTTCGATTGTTGCAAGAATGTATGCAACAACCCAATTTGGAATGTCAGTTTGTCGACCCTACATAATAATTTTGGCTTGAAACAAAGAAATCAAGGTAGCAAGAAAGTGGTGTGCAACATCTTGCATATCCACTCCTCATCTGGATTTGTTGACATGAGCTGCAAAAGTCATCGGAATTAATATCAATTTGAATTAATATAAAAAACATTCAAATGAGAGCAAATTACACTTACAATCAACATTGAAACCATAACTAGATTCGAGGAAAATCTTATCATTTTCAGTGAGTGTTGCTTTGGTTGTTACTATCGGCACATTTTTAAAAGGGAGGCCTATCAATCGATGGATATCAATAGGTTTGACACTGAAGGAGAATGTATGTTGATCTTCCAATGTAACAATAAAAGTACTATTTTTTGTATTGTAGGACGAAAGGAGGTAGTTAAGAATCTGATGGTCAACCTCAAACTGGGGCATGCTAACAAGCCCTTGGAATTCAGATGCTACTATTGAATCCTTGTATTCTACATTCATTTCCATAACTACATTTATGTGGGGGCACATAGCACTTCTATATTGAATCTTTCCCTTGGAGGCTCTGGGTGTTGGATCCTGAGGTTCACCTTAGGTAGAAGAAGCCATGATGTTGATGTATGGTACCTGTAGCAAGAAGTGCTCGGAGAAGGAAAAATATGGTAGCCAAAAAACGAGAACGTGAAAATGAGGGGTTGTGTTGGTATTTATAGGGAAAATTAGGGTTTCTTGTTATTGATGTGCGTCAACAAGGTTTTGTTGTCGAAATGCATGATAGGGTCTGTTGATGCCCGCCAATAGCACCTTACTGTCACGCGACACCAAAATCTTATTGGCGCCACCAACAATATTTTGTTTTCATGCGGCATTAAGGTGTTGTTGATGCCCATCGCAAAGCATCTTGTTGTCGCGCAACAATAAAATCTTGTTAACACCATCAGAACATTTTGTTGTTGCACAACAACAAGGTGATGTTGGCGGGTGTCACAGAGACCCTTACTTTCACGTGACAACAAGGTATTGTTGATGTGTGTCAACAAAATTTTTGTTGTCGCGTGACAACAAGGTGTTGTTTCTACCGGTCAAGCACCTTGTTGTCATGCGACAACAAAATTTTGTTTATATGTCATCATTTTTTTTGCCACATGAAAACAAGGTGTTGTTGATGCCCATCAGCAACATTTTGTTTTTGCATGACAGAAAGGTATTGTTGACACCCGTTAGTAACACCTTGTTGCTATGTGACTTTCTCGCTTGCTCTCTTAAAGCTGCTTGGTGAATATTTTCGTGCGAAACCTACGAAAATTTGCCTTTGTGGCGAATGCAGCGAAAGCAATATTCACCGGGATTTTCCACCTCCTTTTTCCAGAGGCTTCTTAAAGTGAACCATGTTTCCACTTAATAGGAATGGTGTTTATGTTTCGTGTTTACAAAAATGGTCCTCAAATTTTCATGTTTTTGTTTGTTTAAAATATTTACGTTTCTAATTTCATGCAGATGTAAAAAATTAATCAATTAACAGATAGGTTGATCCAAATAAATATGTTCTTATTTCAGTTAGAAAACCAAATATAAAAAACAAATGTGATACAAGTAAATTACATTGTTCTAATGGACCAAGTAAAAACAATTGTAATATTGCATTTATTGAAAGTTTTCATTATTTATGTATCATGTCGATGTATATATTTAATCAATATCACATGGATCCAAATGCATTAGTTTTAATTTCATCAAAAATATATATAAAAACAAATGCGATACAAGTAAATTACACAGTTCATTAGGACCAGTTGATTAACATTAATGGATATGAAATACATCAATACATCAAATTATTGTAAATAGTCTCAACAATGTATAGAAGAAATGAAATCTATGTGAATTTGAACAGTCCTGGAGCAACACTTTCATTCGTGTCTTGGAAATCAACTGTAGCATGATCTGTGGATGTGTCTCGATCCTGGATCAGGCATAATATTACCAACTCCTCTTCTTTCTACTAGTGAATTCCATAATGCAAGTGCTCTCTCATAAGGAAAAGTCTCCACTGAGTAACGTGATACATACAACCTCAGACAACTTTCTAGATTCCTATCCAATTTGTTTCAAACTTTTGACTTTAAAAAGGATAGTGCACTGAAAACCCTCTCATCTTCCACATAACCCATAATCATTGTTTGACAAAGTTCATATAGCTTAATATACTCGCTCAAATCTTCACGCAAAATACTACTGGAACAAATATCCTTCCAAATCCTTCTAATGGCACCATATTCCTATGGGTTTTATAGAAGTTGAACTTGTCGTATCATAGTATTAACATAATGCATTGATTGGGAGCTAAGTATTTTTCTTTGTAAAATACCTTCTACAGAAACTTTGTTTATCTCTTCAGTCTTAGAGAAATGGTTAGTTAGATCAGTCATGTTTTTGACAAATAAAGGACTGATGGATGTATAACATATGCCACCAGCTAAATTCCAAAACTATAGATTTACAACTCCCATTGCTTCAAGTATTTTATCATTTTTGAATCTTTCTTGGATATCTTTAGATAACGATTCAGAGATCTTTTTCAATTTATTCCTAGTTTTGGATAATACCGTGTCAAATAAATTTTGTGTCACTCTTACTTCTTCTATTTCTAAGCTAGCCAAATCAACTCTTTTTTGAAATGTATGAACTGGAATCTCTTTCTCATGTGTTGTTATACAGAGATGATCATGTATATTATATTTTAAGAAGCAATTGGGATTTTTCAAGTATGTCAATGCATTCCATCTTTCATATATAAACATTCAATAGTCCAGCACACATGTCTTCTTAGTCTAATGAAGTCTGTTATGTAGAAAGAACAATCTTGTGCATGCTTCGTCAAAATATTAAGCTCCCTTAACATAGGCAAAATACCGCAGAGTGTGAGTAAAGTTTCTATATTTGTTAGACGGTACAATAGATCTTTAGCTTTATCTACATCCTGTAGTATTTATACATAAACCATGTCAATGAAGGATATTCATCAAATATTCTATAGGTAGGTTCATACATAGATATCCATTTGGTATCTACATCTTTGAGAAGCTTTTTTCCCTTTGTCAGTCCAATTGCAAATTTCTGAAATTCTAAAAATCTCTTTGGATTGCTAGAATAATAAGCATGCAAATCATGGATTAGCTCCTCCACTTTAGCTACATTTTCAAATGTGCTCACAATTTTGTAGGCCAGATTCATTTTGTGAGCCATGCAATGGATTGCAATCATATAAGGAACACCAATTGTCTGAATTCAAACACAGAGACCATTTCGGCCCCCTAGATTATAGTCACACCATCGGTTCGAAAAAACTAACTTTTTCAATGGAAAAGTCATCCATTCCTGCGATATCCTTCATATTTGAGACCACCAATTTGTAAATATTTTCATAATTGCAATTCTCAGTCATTTTATGAATTATTAAGAGGTGGGGAGTTCTTACTTCATTAGCAAATGTGTAAACATGAATACAAATCCATGAAGTATTATCCACTGCATAGTAACCTCATCAATTGAAAGGGAAATATACTTTTCCTTTTGAACAGATTGTTTCAGATCCTCATTTTCTACCAGAGATAGACATTTTACAATTTCCCACCCGCTGGTATTTGACCAATGAGATTGAGGAACATTCTATAAACCAATAACCTGATATAGAATTTTATTTTCTCGAAATCTAACATGGGTCTTCCCCTTTTCAATATATGGAATACGGTAGCAAACTGAATACTTTTTACATGCATTTTTGTCTCCATAGCTTTGCTCAATCTTGCTACAATGGTGCCACCTTTTTCATTTAGATTTTTCATACATTTTTGTTTCTTTTCATATTCTTGTATGTATTATACATGTAAAAACTCTTTTGCATCTTTCCATTTATGTGTTCTGACTATGTTGCCATCCTTTTACTTTTGGGAAATATATATTTTCCCACAATGCTTTTCAATTGTGTCCAGTTTGAGCTGCATCATGTGATCCTTCCCTTGTTTCCAACTACATATTTTGCATCGACATTGTGTTGGAACACCATTACCATTTTGAGGGTTCATAGGTTCAATAAATGGATATTTTGTGACTCATTCAAACTGGAAATTCCTTCTAATTGTCCAGTTTGTCCTCTTTCTTCTGACAGATTTTGTTTTTTTCTTAGGGTTCAACTTGTGCATCTGGGCTCTCAACAAGAATATCTTGATCCTCATGTCTCCTTTTTGGAAATATACCTTGGATTAGAAGCTTCCTCTCTTGCTGTTGTATCATGAGAATTTGATGAAACTTCTTGTACTTCTATGTCATCAAGGGACGAAATGTTTTCCTCAACATATAATGGATCATTGATATCTTGAAATTGATTATTTTGTGAAGGAATTTGTGAAATGTTTGCATATAATTTTATAAAATTGTTACAGATATAGTATTAATTTTATATATAGTTAAATTTTTATAGATAGAGTACAAAGAGTTTGAAAAATAGTATGAAAAACATAATTATCAAATTCTGTAAGACTAAATAACATGTAAATAGCACATACCAATATTTTCAGCTGATGCAGAAACCACCTTCATTTTTTTACTTTCCAAAATAGCCAAGAAAATTATTTGCACCCTTTTTTGAACTGGCTGAATTTGTAACCTTCTTACCCTGATTTCCAGAATCCATTGATATATCGCTAAATTGAAAACAAGAATGCTTAGGTTGAATTAAGGGAGGACGAATGTTATGTTCAAAGGCTCTACTGAGTTGGATGACTTTGGGAGCCGACGGCTCTCGGGTTAGACGGTAATGGGGTTGGATGAATTTTGAGTTGGGGTTGGATGACAATGGGATTGGACATCCCGGAAGTTGGATGATTTTGATTATTTGGACGCGACCACGGGGTTGGACGGTTGTGGGGTTACACGACTTAGAGGTTGGATGTCAATGGGTTTTATTAGTGTAGGTTATTATTTATCCTTTTATTTATTTATCAGGATAATTCTTACACTTGTGTTAGCCCTACACTTGTTGGGTTAGCTTGCTTAGGTGTACTAGTTGTGTGGAGTTAGCTTACTAGTTGTGTTGAGTTAGCTTCTTAGTTATGTAGAGTTAGCTTACTAGTCTTTTGGAGTTAACTACCAATATCAGTTAGTGGGAGTTCTTCACCACTAATTTAGGTAGTAGTTGCACTTCCCTCCTCCTATATGTACATCTTTCTTATTGAATAATTCAAGTCATTCTATTGTAATGTATTGAGCATTATGGATTATGATGGATTTCCATATATGGTATTTTAGCTCTTCTGCTTTGCAAATCTAATGTGGTGTGCTATTATCATCTGAGATCATGGCTTGGAACAATATTCTTATCGTTCCTTTCATGGTATCAGAGCTATAGATGATGTAGACATCCATCTGTAAGTTTTTTCTTTGCAAGCAAGGGTTTATTTTTTCATGTATTCGGAATTTAGTCAAGCACTTTTCTGTAGCATGCATTTTTATGCAAAACGGAGTGTGCCATTGGATTTGGAAGGTGCCAAAACCTTAGAATCCACTGTAAACTCAGCCATGTTTTGAGTCAAATCTGGGCATTTTAAAGGGTTTTTGGCACATTTCTCAAAAAATCCATACAATTATGTACAATCATATTTTTTGGCTCAAAAATTATATCATCTTTTTGGGTTTTTTAAGAAACTTTCTGGGTTTCTCTTTGTTTTTGATACAGGTGCCAGAAAAAAAAAAATTTACAGTCGAAGTTTGTATTCACAATTGTACTTTTTGGGTGCATCCTTTTATCCATTGGATATAAGAATGTACCTTCCGGATGCATTCTTTTACCCTCTGGATATTTTGGTTTTGGATGCATTCTTTTATCCACTGGACGCAGATATGTACCATATGGGTGCATTCTTTTATCCATTGGATATAAGCATGTACCTTCTCGGATGCATTCTTTTACCCTCTGGGTATTTTGGTTTTGGATGCAGTCTTTTATCCATTGGACGTAGATCTGTACCCTCTAGGTGCATTCTTTTATCCATTGGATATAAGCGTGTACCCTCTGGACGCAATGATTTACCCTCTGGACATTTTAGGTTTTGGGTGCAGGCTTTTATCCTTTGGTCGCAAGCATGTATCGTGTGGATGCACTCTTTTACCCTTTGGACATTTGGGTGTCATGTGTACCTTTTAAAAAGATCAGCATTAAAATATTATTTTAATAAAAAAACCTTGTAGAGCTCATAACTTTTGATCCGTAGCTCGGATTAAGGTGATCTTTTTTGAAATTGTGTATTTTTTCGAGATCTACGCATTGGTGACATTTTTATACACATATTTCAAATGTAAAAGGTACTGTTACTCATTGTAATATTTACATGCACTCAATTATAAAGTGCCAAATTTGGGAGGGTGTTGTGATCACTTGTGGATGCATTTTCGGTTGAGCCCGACGTCCTAAAATTTTAGGTATTACATTCTTGTATCTATGGGTGTATACATTTATATCTCTCTTGTTTGTTGAGATATTTTAGAGTTATATCTTCGACACTTTTTTTATCATGTTGTGAGACTCTCTTGATTTGATGGTATCGAGTTGTATACATTTATCGTTCCTTTCATGGTATCGAGTTGTGGGGGAGCTATTATGGTGGAACCCAGTGTTAGTTTATCAGTGTTCGAGTAGTTGATTTTGACAACTCATACAGATCTATGGTGTCACTCTACCCATTCTGCAGTATGGGAGGGTGTGGTGTTGATACTGCTTCTTTAGGTTTCGTGCCCTTGCCTTGTTACCTTGGCTTTTTCTTGGATCGTGGCAATCCTATTTATAGCAGTTGATCAAATTATGTTTGGTGTTTGTTTTTCACTTTTCGACATCACTCCATTGATAGCCTCCTTGCATGGAGCTATTCTAGTGAAGCCAAAGTGTCGATTGTTTTTGAGTTATATGATCAAGCAAAGTGGATTCGGACCATAGTACGCACCACACTTCTTCAAAGACATTGTACAAGTTTCAAGTCGAGCTTCGAGGATATCTCAAAGCATGATTTTTCTCTCTCGCTTTGTTATTACCTTGGTTTTGGATACTTTGTGGTGTCCATTTTTCCGATTGTTGTATGTGGGTACCTCATCATGCTTTGTTGCAAAGACCCACCTTTTTTTTGCCCACCTAAGCTATGCTTTACGGGAGGGTATTAGTATAGGTTATTATTTATCCTTTTATTTATTTATCAGGATAATTCTTACACTTGTGTTAGCCCTACACTTGTTGGGTTAGCTTGCTTAGGTGTACTAGTTGTGTGGAGTTAGCTTACTAGTTGTGTTGAGTTAGCTTCTTAGTTATGTAGAGTTAGCTTACTAGTCTTTTGGAGTTAACTACAGTATCAGTTAGTGGGATTTCTTCACCACTGATTTAGGTAGTAGTTGCACTTCCCTCCTCCTATATGTACATCTTTCTTATTGAATAATTCAAGTCATTATATTGTAATGTATTGAGCATTATGGATTATGATGGATTTCCATATATGGTATTTTAGCTCTTCTACTTTGCAAATCTAATGTGGTGTGCTATTATCATCTAAGATCGCAGCTTGGAACAATATTCTTATCATTCCTTTCATGTTTGGATGGATGTGAGGTTATACGGCTGTTGAGTTGGACGACTGTGGGGTTGGACGGCTCGGGGTTAGACGACTCTGGGGTTGGATGACTCAAAGGTTAGATGGCTCGAGGTTGGACATCTCTCGGAGTTGGATGACTCTACGGTTGGATGGCTCTAATGTTGGATGACTTTGAGTTTGGATGGATCTGCAGTTGGATGAATCTTAAGTTGGATGTCCTATGGTCACGGTTTGTGATAAATATTGGACGATACGGTATTGGTAGTCTATGTATACTTCGGTGAATATGCGCATGGAATGATTCGAAACAGTGGTGAATTACATGCATAAGCTCTTATATATGTGTAATTTATAGGAGAAATATACCCTACAAGGGATGCACCGCTGAAATCTTCAATGAATAAATCATTTGCCACTTACCGAAAATTTGCTAATTCAAATTTACAAAAACCTAGATTTTTGCGAGTTTACGAAATTCACCACTAAAATTTTCCCTGAAGAGGCACAAAATGAAAAGCAGTCTATTTTCAAATTTGCTCTATTATATGAGATTCATGGAAAGTATCATTTTTGGTACCAAAACATGAGAGGTTATCTATACAATTATTTTGCTTGATGATATGTGTCTATCAATTTTTAGAGAGATTATCATTCTCAAGAATAGGATTTTTCAAGAGACCATTATGATTCCTAAGATGTTTAGCTTTTTTCAACCCATCTTATACATTGTAGGTGTTAATAACCTTGTCAACATTATCGGTGAGATGATGCTCTTATTTGTATATTATTACTAGGTACCCCGACACTCCTCACTCACTCTCATTTTAGGCTCATATATATGCTTTGTTCTAACAAGTAATGGTATTCTAGTTCTCCTTTCCCGTAATTCGTGTTTATATTGCAATTTTCTCTTTAGAGCATCCTCCTTGGGTGCAAGGTGGCATTCTATGGATAGTACGAACTACTTCATCAAATAAATTTTCAAGCCAACCGTTTTACTCATGGTATTTACCAAATCTTGCATTGGCCCCTTATGGTGGTGAACAACGACGATTGTTTGATCCTTTGAATTGAGCTTTGTTGTGTATTTTACATCATATCTTGTATTTGCATATGTATGCTTGAAATGTTTTGTAAGCACTAGATTATATTTTACTTGTTCACTCGAACAAATTAGAATAAGGAAAACTTAATTACGTTTTTCTACACATGTTTGTTATCCGAGTTCAATTTTGTCATTAAATAATATATATTCCTATTATAAACAACATGTTTGTGGTCTTGATATCCCGTGCATGACTTGTTTTCACCTTGTCTTTTTGATGAGATATGTAAGATTCAAATGATGTATGGTTATCTTTTCGATGGTTAATACTTGAATGTGTTTGCACTCTTGGTCACTTTATGATGCCATCTCCTATCACATGGGCATATTTCCATTCTCAAAGAATAGGATTTTTCAAGAGACCATTATAACCTCATGTGCCCTGAGTTGTAGCTCGATGAAACTAAAAGACACACCAACCGAATGGCTACAAAAATCACAATTTACGGGGCTTGTCAACATGCCCCAATTCAAAATTGATACTTCTATCCTTGATTACCTTCTCACCTCTTACAACCTAGAAAGAGGGAGAGTTTTCCATTCTCCTCATGGATCGTCAAATTTCTTTCACAATTGAGCCAACAGACATACATCATTTAACTAGCTTACCATTCGAAAACCAGCCGCCTATGACTACAAAGGTCGTTCCTTACAAATGAAGACAAAAAAATTGGAGTCACATTACAATGTGCAAGTTGATGGTAAGTTTATTATTTTCAACTACTTTTCTTAATATTACTCAACCACCCAAGCATCTAACATTTCTTGTCTATTATTGCAGCTCCTCTTAATCGTTCAACAAGAGGCCTTCTTATACAAGGTATTACAAACAAATTATTTCTTGCAGTTGCATCACTTTTCAAGCCAAGATTGTGTTACAAGGAAGATCTGCAGACATTCCATTTTGGGCAGTTCAATATATAATGCAGACACTAGCAGGGAAATAATTTGATTGGTGCACATATTTGTCCAACTAAATAAAAATAGATGTCTCCCATGCCTGCAGTGCAATATGTCTAATAAATCTAAGATTGTATTCTCTTCTTGCAATTATATACTTGCTTTCTATCAAGAAGCTTTCTTCCAATTGCAGCACACACAAATTCCAACTGCAATTAATGATAAAATGAATGGTCTCTCTCTTGAAGAACAACATGCTTGATTACTTTTAATTTTTTCATGTTATAACGATTTCGTATTCAATATTTTTTATTACAATAATAACTGTAATATTTTGTTTTACAGAGAAGAATTATGCCTGAAATATCTCATAAGGAGGTTATTACTCAAGGTAAAGCCCCTCCAGAGGTCTCTACAGATTCTGACATTGATTCAGCATAATCAACACCAATATGAGTTCCTCATCAAAAATGACCTAGGGGGTCGGTATGTGCATCACGCCTACCATCACATTTGACTACATGTATAAAGTTTACTTTTTATATAATTAACCAATTCAAACTACTAGTATAGATTATGTAAGTAGTACAATATTTTAATATTTCTACATTTATTGTATTCGAAACTACTGAGTTTGATGATGAAGATCAAACTCATTTTGAGTGTCAAGATCGAAATGTCACGATTGTGTCTCCAAGCATGCAAGGTAAATTGTAATGTATAATATTTAGCATGTTTTGTTTAGTTACAATTTTTTAGCATTTACAAGGCCCAAGCATATAATGATAATTTTCTAATAATTTGTTGTTTTCTTCTTGCAGGTAATAGAGCTTCTCAGCACATTCCACTTGCAAGGAGGCCACCAATACCGCCAACACATACAATCCAAACAAATAGAAGATCTTCAGGAAAGAATATAAGGTTTCCTGTAGACTCATGCAGAACACTTCATCATGTAACCACGGAATTTCTGGACTCTCACTAGGTGGTGTCTTAAGTATAACGAGCACCTGATTTTGAACAACATTGATCTTGACAAGGAGTATTTGGGCTTTGATAGTGGTGATGCAAACAAGGGTAACTATTTTGACACCCATGATATGATTCAATCTACTCCACCTCCTCCACCACAACCGTAGCAAAATGTGCATGAAGTACATGACTCTCCTCCTCCTCCAAGTAAAGCTCCACAAATAGATGATGAGAAGACACATTTTGCATTCAAAAATATGATATTAGATAGTATGGGGGCCACAATTCAAGAATTTGTAATGTTTGATGTGGATTTGGTGCGCACTTGGGAGAGGAGGGCTAAAATTTTGATTAAAGAAATAAATACCCGATACCATAATCACACTCAAAGGCATTCATTGTTCACTACCATAGAGAGCCAACCGGCAAGGCTTGACATTTTTCTAAACAAATCTCAATCAAGCACAATTTCATATAATAATGATTATGATGATGATATTATAGACATAATGTTAAACAGGTTGGAGAATCGAATCTTTGAAGCACATGCTTACTACAACAAATGGGCTAAAGACAAGACAAATGTTTTAATAAAGCAAATGCAAAAAAAGAAAAAGTTGTGGTAAGTCATCTTTTATAGGAAAAATCCTAATATTATGAGTGCCACAATATATTTTTTCAACTTATCTAATAGACTAATACTTTTATATTTCTGTTTTGCAGGAAAAATATGAAAATTTAAAGAAAGAAGCAATTGTATTTGAAGCACATTTGAAGAATGCCCGCAAAATCCTGAATTCATTTGTATAGTTGAAGGAAAAACTCATAGTATTAAATAAACAAAATAATACATTGAGAAGGATAATCAAGGAGCATAAGATGGATCCAGAAATCTTATTGAAGGAAAAGATAGACGCCGATGCATCACTTTTGTTAGCAGGAGATGTTGTGAGGGAGGAGCAAAATATTCTTCAAAATATCAATACAAAGAAGACAAGATTTGTAGGCATCGGGAGTCTTGTAAATAGCTCTATACTGAGAATGAGCACGTTCCTCCACCTCTTACACAAGAAAAAGACCAAGTTTCCGCAACATAAAAAATTCAAAAATTAGTTAAGTTCACCATGTGATGGTGTGTTTTTGAATTAAAAGATAGTGGCAAAGAAATTTTTTTGTTTTATTCTATGTGAGCGTAAGGACAACTATGATTTAGAATCATAGGCAGAAAAGAGGATGCCCTCGTAATGTGTCCTTATATGACAAAAAAATTTGTAAGCTTTGAAATGTTATTTACAACCCCCTTTTTGGAATTGTATTGGTCGACAATGCTTTATGAAATGATACTTGTCTTCATAAAGTAATCTGCCACATGAGAGAATGATTACAAGAGTACTTTGGAATTGGAACTATATTTATTGTTAATCGATTTCCACTTAATATGAATGGTGTTTATGTTTATGTGTTTATGTAAATGGTCCTCAAATTTTCATGTTTTTGTTTGTTTAAAATATTTACATTTCTGATTTCATGTAGATGTAAAAAATTAATCAATTAATGATAGGTCAATCCAAATAAATATGTGCTTATTTCAATCAAAAAACCAAATATAAAAAATGTGATACAAGTAAATTACACTATTCCAATGGACCAAGTAAAAACAAATGTAATATTGCATTTATTGAAATTTTTCATTATTTATGTATCATGTCGATGTATATATTTAATCAATAATCACATAGATGGATCCAAATACATCAGTTTTAATTTTAGTCAAAAACAAAATATAAAAAGCAAATGCGATACAAGTAAATAAAACAATTCATTATGACTAGTTGATTATCATTAATGGATATGAAATACATCAAATTATAGTAAATAGTCTCAACAATGTATAGAAGAAATGAAATCTATGTGAATTCAAACAGTCATGGAGAAATACTTTCATTTGTGTCTTGGAAACCAACTGTAGCATGATCTGTGGATGTGTCTTCATCCCCCGGATCAGGTAGAATATTACCAACTCATCTTCTTTCTACTAGTGAATTCCATAATGCAAGTGCTCTCTCATAAGAAAAAGTCTCAACTGAGTAACGTGATACATACAACCTCAGACAACTTTCTAGATTCCTATCCAATTTGTTTTGAAATTTTGACTTTAAAAGGGACTGTGCACTGAAAACCCTCTCATATTCCATAGAACCCAAAATCATTGTTTGATAGAGTTCATATAGCTTAATATATTCACTCAAATCTTCACGCAGTAATACTACTAGAACAAGTATCCTTCCAAATCCTTCTAATGGCACCATATTCTTGTGGGTTTTCTAGAAGTTGAACTTTTCGTATCATAGTATTAGCATAATGCATCGACCGGAGCTAAGTATTTTTCTTTGTAAAATACCCGTTATCCAAATAACTCTCCTCGTTATTTTGGATAGCTTGTGTTCATTCGATTATGATGCTTCAAATTTCAGGTTGTACGCCCGTAGGTTTGCTCACTTGGCATTTTGCATAGGCTGAAGTTCTTCCGCACACCCACTCATTTTTCTTCCTTCATGCATCCCTACTCCCTTTCCTCTGTAGTGTGCTATCCCTTTTCATTTTTCCTTTGCACTTTCCTTCTATGCACCCGCTCTCTCCTTATCATGTCACGCACTCCTTACACACACCCCTTGCAAACTTGCCTTCCGAAACAACTAAGTCCCTTGCATTTCTCTCATGCGCTTGCATGATCTATTTTTTCACATGCCCTATTTCCTTTCGCACGCCCATGCGCACCTTCGCTTCCCCTTTGCATTTTGCCTTCCTTCGGGTTCCCCTTTTGTGCCTTCCTCTTACACACGCATGGCTTCTACACCTTCCTCCCACATGCTCGACTTCTTTCTTATCCCCACGCACCCTCCTCACACACCCCTCTTCGACTTGCCTAAGAATTGGCTAAGTCTACGCTCTTCCTCTTCGCGCTTGTTTGCACCATGTTCGTCATGTGCCCTCTTTCCTTTTCTACTGCCGCGCACCCTCCTTGATTGAACACCCGCATGCCATGTTTCCATGCCTTTTGTAGGTATGCCTTTCTCCCATGCGTGCACCTACACGTGCGTCTTCTCTCTCTGTTTCCCTCTATGCCTTGCATATGACTTCGAACTTCAAAAAGCCATAACTTTTGATCCGAGCTCCGATTTTCACAAAATTAGGCTTTTCTTAATGGGAGAATAGGTAGATGTATGAAAATAAAATAAACATATCCAGCTTTAGTCAATTAAAATACCCAGTCTATCAAATGACATAAATGCCTGGCAAACCCAAAATAGCTGCCCGCACTCAGAAGCCCATAAATTTTGCATTTATCAATGAAAACACACAAAATTAGTACCATTGGAACCGTGGCTCCAAGACCGACACACAAAAATCAAGAAATTTAGGGTTTGATAAAGAATTGATGGTGATTTTGTATAAAATGTGCCCAATTCATAATAATGTTTTGTTAGGTTGTTGGGGTGTATTAAATGAAGCATGAGTAGACATTTCTCACTGTCTGCAAGTCATGGGACAGCATGGTGAGCCTTTTGTAAGAAACAAAACATCATTTCACTTCATTTACTACCTCTTGCAAGTGGTGATAATATAGATTTTTGGATTTTCATTTTCCCCCTCTCTCCTCTCAAAATTCTATAAATTGGAGTGTTGGGCTCATTGTAAAGGGAGATGGTTTTGAGTAGCAAAACTCTGTCAAAATTGTTTTGTGAAGCCAATGTGTTGTAGGACCTTGTAGTGGACTCCTTGCATGGTGATCCAGGCCCTTATTCTGTAATAGATTGGATTGCACATACCATGAAGCAATAGATACAAGTTTGTGGATTCTTCTTCCCCTACTTTGTGTTGTTTGCATTCTTCTTTCCCTTTCAAACTTATTACAAATATATTGTGTCTATCTTATACTCTTGCAGGGATTCATTTTATCGTGCATGTATGGAGTGTTTATGTGAATGCATATGTTGGAATGTGGAGAACTGTTATCACCCCTTCTAGTATGCACTTTACTGCTTTTCACATGTTGGACACTATTCTCACACTCTCCTTTTCTAGTGTATCACCACTTTAGTGTAGGATTTGTTTTCATGCACTCTCTCTCCCCTGGTCCCTTCAAAATTTAGATTAGGATTAGATAGTTTTGTCTACATTAGAGTAGATTGTGGCAGGTAGTTTAGGAGCAAGAACTAGCTTTCTCTAGAGGTTTATCTTAAGTAGTAAGTCCCACAACTTGGAGATAGTACCCATGTTATCCAATCACATAGTGAGCTCAAACACACACACTTGTGCAAACCATAGGGTGTTGTGATTCGGAGATAACAATACCTTCTACAAAAACTTCGTTTATCTCTTCATTTTAGAGAAATGGTCGAGTTAGATCAGTTGTGTTTTTAACAAATAAAGGATTGATGGATGTATAACAAATGCTTGCCACTAAATTCCAAAACTACGGATTTACAACTCCCATTGCTTCAAGTATTTTATCATTTTTTAATCTTTCCCAGATCTCTTTAGATAATGATTCAAAGATCTTTTTCAATTTATTCCTAGTTTCGAGATAATACTGTGTCAAATAAATTTTGTGTCACTCTTACTTCTTCCGTTTCGAGCCAGCCAAATCAACTCTTTTTGAAATGTATGAACTAGAATCTCTTTCCCATGTGTTGTTATACAAAGATGATCATGTATATTGTATTTTAAGAAGCAACTGGGATTTTTCAAGTCTGTTAATGCATTCCAGCTTTCAAAAGCAGCACTGAAAACTTCCATCTGAAATATATAAACTTTCAATAGTCCAGCACACACGTCTTCTTAGTCTAATGAAGTCTATTATGTAGAAAGAATGATCTTGTGCATGCTTTGTCAAAATATTAAGCTCCCTTAACATAGGAAAAATACCGTAGAGTGTGAGTAAATTTTCTATGTCTGTTAGACGGTACAATAGATCTTTAGCTTTATCTACATCCATGCGGTATTTATACATAAATCTTGTCAATGAAGGATATTCATCAAATATTCTACATGTAGGTTCATACATAGATATCCATCTGGTATCTACATCTTTGAGAAGATTTTTTCCCTCTTTCATCCAATTACAAATTTTTGAAATTCTAAAAATCTCTTTGGACTGCTAGAATAATAAGCATGCAAATCACGGATCAGTTCCTCCACTTTAGCTATATTTTCAAATGTGCTCACAATTTTGTAGGCTAGATTCATTTTGTGAGCCATGCAATGGACTGCAATCATATAAGGAGCAATAATTTTCTAAAGTCAAATGTAGAGACCATTTTCGGCCCCCTACATTACTGGTTGCACCATCGATTCCGAAAAAAACTAACTTTGTTTGCAATGGCAAAGTCATCCATTCCCGCGGTATCCTTGGACTTGAGACCACCAATTTGTAAATATTTTCATAATTGTAATTCTTAGTAATTTTATGAATTGCTAAGAGGTGGGGAGTTCTTACTTCATTAGCAAATGTGTAAACATGAATACAATTGAAAGGGAAATATACTTTTCATTTTGAATAGATCAATTTCGATCCTCCTTTTCTACCAAAGATAGACATTTTGCAATTTCCAAGCCACTGGTATCTGACCAATGAGATTGAGGAATGTTCTGTAAACTAGTAACCTAATAAAAAAATTTATTTTCTCCGAAATCTGCATGGGTCTTCCTTTTTTAATACATGGAATACAATAAGAACCGAATACTTTTTGCATGCATTTCTATCTCCATAGCTTTGCTCAATCTTGCTACAATGGTGCCACCTTTTTCATTTAGATTTTTCATACGTTTTTGTTCCTTTTCATATTCTTCTACGTATTTTACATGCTAGACACTCTTTTGCATCTTTCCATTTATGTGTTCGACTATGCTGCCATCCTTTTGCTTTTGGGAAATATATATTTTCCCACAATGCTTTTCAATTGTGTCCAGTTTGAGCTACATTATGTGATCCTTCCCTTGTTTCCAACTACATATTTTGCATCGACATTGTGTTGGAACACCATTACCATTTTGAGGGTTCACAGGTTCAATAAATGGATATTTTGCAGCCCATTCAAACTGGAAAGTCCTTCCAATTGTCTAGTTTGTCCTCTTTCTTCTGACATATTTTGTTTTTTTCTTGGGGTTCAACTTGTGCATCTGGGCTCTCAGTAGGAATATCTTGATCCTCATGTCTCCTTTTTCTGGAAATATACCTTGGAGTAGAAGCTTCCTCTGTTGGTGTATCATGAGAATTTGATGAAACTTCTTATACTTCTATGTCATCAAGGACAAAATGTTTTCCTCAACATATAATGGATCATCGATATCTTGAAATTGATTATTTTGTGGAGAAATTTTTGAAATATTTGCATATAATTTAATAAAATTGTTAAATATATAGTATTAATTATATATAGTTAAATTTTTACAGAGAGTACCACGGGGGGTTCATTAGCTAGGCAATATCCTAGCACGTGAGTTCATATTGAGGTAATTAAAATTAATAAAATTAAACTCAATATACCGGTAGACATGAGGGGGTGAAAGGGTTTAATTTATTAATGTTTTGAATTAGGTATTGGGGGTAGGTTAGAGAGATGGGCCAAAGGAAATAGAGGTTTACTTTTAATATAAAACTAAAACATTTGAACCCTAGTTTTTAAACGTAAATACCTTAAAATTGCAAAAGGAGTGTGGTCATAAATTAAATTATAATCTCTTTTTAATAAATAAATCTAGATTCTTAACCAAGAAATAATAAGATGGTAGAAAACTAGAATTGAGTATGCTTTTCAACACAAGTGATATTATTTCACCATCTTAATTATTTGAAGAACTATTGATAAATGCATAAAGCTTAACATATATAAGGTGACTTGTAATATGTATTCAATGGCTTCGAACTATCTTTCGAAAGGAAATGCATATTAAAAAAAATTGAGTGAGAAATATAATATATTTTTGTCTAATATATTGGGGTAGAAATAAAAAGGGGTAAATAAAATTGTAATTGAAAAATGGGTAAGTAAGGTACATGGAAAAAATAGGGGGTATTTTCATTCTAATAATATAACAGGAGGGGGTATTATCAATTGAATAATTAGAGGTAGAAACTAGAATTAAGGGTATTCTTTAATACCCTTCGAACGCAGGTGCTATACCATACTTTTACTAAGTGAATCCCCATGGAGAGTACAAAGAGTTCGAAAAATAGTATGAAAAACATAATTATCAAATTCTGTAAGACTAAATAACCTGTAAATAACACATACCAATATTTTCAGTTGATGCAAAAACCACCTTCATTTTTTGTGACTTTCCAAAATAGCCAAGCAAAGTATTTGCACCCTTTTTTGAATTGGCTGAATTTGTAACCTTCTTACCCTGATTTCTAGAATCCATTGATATATCAATAAATTGAAAACAAAACTGCTTATGTTGAATTAAGGAAAGACCTTATGTTCGAAGGCTATGCGTTTGGACAACTCTCGGAGTTAGACACCAATGGGGTTGGACGGCTCTGGGAGTTGGGGTTGGATGAAAATGGGGTTAGATGGCCCGAACATTAGATGATTCTAAGGTTAGATGCCCTAGGTTAGAAGACTGTGGGATTAGACGATTGTCGGGTTGAGCGACTCGGAGGTTGGACGATTGTGGGGTTAGACGACTCACGAGGTTAGATGGCTCAGAGGTTGGATGTCAGTGGGGTTGGATAGATGTGGGGTTGTACGGTTGTCGGGTTGAATATTTGGGAGGTTGGGACGGCTCTGGGGTTGGATGACTCAGAGGTTGGACGGCTCAGAGGTTGGACGTATTTGGAGTTGGACGGCTCTACGGTTAGACGACTCTGAATTTGGACAACTTTGAGGTTAGCTGGTTCTGCAGGTTAGACGACTCTTAAGTTGGACAACTTACAGTTGTGGTTTGACAGTAGATGTTGGATGGTACAGTACTAGTAGTCTATGTATACTTCGGCGAATATGCGCATGGAATGATTTGAAATAGTGGCAAATTAAATGCATAAGCTCTTATATATGTGTAAATTCTAGGTGAAATGTACCCTATAAGGGACACATCGGCCAAAATTTTTGGCAAATAAGTCGGTTGCCACTTGCTGAAAATTTGCCAATTTAAATTTCCAAAACCCGAATTTTCGTGAGTTTACGAAAATTCACCACTAAAATTTTCCTAAAGAGGCGCAAAATGAAAAGCATTCTATTTTCAAATTTGCACTATTATATAAGATTCATGGTAAGTATATTTTTAGTACCAAAACATGAGAGGTTATCTATACAATTCTTTCGTTTGATGATATGTGTCTATCATTTTTTAGAGAGATTATCATTCTCAAAGCAATAGGATTTTTCAAGAGACCATTATGATTCCTAAGATGTTTAGCTTTTTTCAACCCATCTTATACATTGTAGGTGTTAATAACCTTGTCAACATTACCAAAGTGAGATGATGCTCTTATTTGTATATTATTACTAGGTAACCTGACACTCCTCACTCACTCTCATTTTAGGCTCATATATATGCTTCGTTCTAACAGTAATGGTATTCTAGTTCTCCTTTCCCGTAATTCGTATTTACATTGCACTTTTGTCTTTAGAGCATCCTCCTTGGGTGCAAGGTGGCATTCTACTGAGAGTACGAACTACTTCATCAGAGAAATTTTCAAGCCAACCGTTTCGATCATGGTATTTACCAAATCTTGCATTGGCCCTTATGGTGGTGAACAATAACAATGACTGAGCTTTGTTATGTATTTTACATCATATCTTGCATTTGCATATGTATGCTTGAAATATTTTGAAAGTACTAGATTATATTTTACTAGCGCACTTCTGCATACAAATTAGAATAAGGAAAATTTAACTAGGTTTTTCTACACATGTTTGTTATCCGAGTTCAATTTTGTCATTGAATAATATATATTCCTATTATAAACAACGTGTTTGTGGTCTTGATATCCTGTGGATAACCTGTTTTCACCTTGTCTTTTTAATGAGATAGGTAAGATTCAAATGATGTATGGTTATCTTTTCGGTGGTTAATACTTGAATGTGTTTGCTACTTAGTCATCGTATGATACCATCTCCTATCATGGCATATTTCCATTCTTTACGAATATTTTTTCGAGGTCAATTTTTTTATTGTATTACACCATCTATTTATAGAGTCATTTGCATGTAAAAATTCCATCATATTTCTATCGGGTTGTCCCTATCCATCATGCACGTTCATGAAGGAAGGGACCAAAATAGAGCTCGCGACTTGTTAGCGTAGAAACCACTACGCCACGCTATTTTTAGTAATACAAAGTCAAAAGTATATTTTATTTTTGACGGTGAACTTACGTGACCTTTAAGGTGGACGTTTCTATCCATGCTCGATTATATTGATATTTAAATTTTTTTCACTCTCTCCAATAAGAATTTTACTTTTATTAAAATTTTGCTAATAATTTTATATACTTAGGTACTGGTGTAGATAAATAACCCTTGTAACATTGTAATACGATTGGAATATGTAGATACATACATCTGAAATAGAATCTACTTATGGAATTGAGACATGTTACATCATAACACATATTAAGATGGGGTTACGTATTTATAATTTACTTCAAAAGATTTACAATATAGTGAACTTCATTA
The DNA here is from genome assembly GCA_018340775.1 of Taxus wallichiana var. yunnanensis. Lineage (NCBI taxonomy): Eukaryota > Viridiplantae > Streptophyta > Pinopsida > Cupressales > Taxaceae > Taxus > Taxus wallichiana. The sequence goes on from CM031244.1 coordinate 766,016,682, forward strand.
AGAAAATGGAGATTTTTTTCTCAAAATCGCTGGACTCCATAAAATAAGTGCTCCTCGTGATGATAATTACTAATAGAACTCATTTAGGTTCCTTTATATTGTGATACGAGACTAAGTAAAGACATTAGGTAGAACTATACAAAAATTTATAACCAAATTAAACAAATTCTAAATGTGATATTTCATGGAAATTGTTAAGGATTTGATTTTAAAGTTATTCCTTAAAAATGATGATTTTTTTGGAACAACCTTTGATTCATTTTGTCAAACTCTAGTATAAGATTGATAAGTTTGTGATTACTAAGAGAAAGTATTGTATGCACATAAAATGATAGTTGGGGATGCCCTTCGTGTCTATATTGGAGACGTACAATGCGATTGCATCTAATATTTTTCTTAACATTTTAACCATGCATAAATTGAGGATACTCTCCTACTATATTATCCTTGGTATAAACTATTTTTTCAAGGACCGAAACGTTGAAGTTGTTTATGAAATCTCAATATGTTGGTAACAAAACATGGTTGATTATAGACATGTTGTCATTTCTATTAAATTTAGCGATTTAACATAAATAGAATTTTGTATAAACCTTAATTGCAGAGTCACATATGATAAATAAATACTAAAGTACTGATTTGACACAAACAATAAGCTAAAAAAATATGAAACCCTAAATGCAAGAGTGGGAAAGAATGACTTGGTTTATTCGGGTTATCCCAAGAATTGATCTAGACAAGAAATTTGATGAACATGAACGGAAATTTTTCACAACCGAGCACAATAAATTCCATAATATCGAAAAAGGCTGGACTAGGGCGAGGCACCTAGGTGCCGAGACCTCTCTTCGGGCACTTGTGATCTGCACAGCAGGAGCTTGGAACCTAGTTTTCCTATATTCGCACTATGATCACATAATTTACTTGTAACTCCTGCAAAGATATGATGACCTATAAAACCATTAAACTATATCAAATCCCAAAAATAAAAGATGTAATATAGGAGTCGACTAACCCCGACGGTCACCAGATTGAGTCAACTTACGACCGAGAGTTGCACTACATCACAAACTCCATGTAGTTCTTGTGCGTGTGTAAGAGAATCGTGCCCTAGGAACCCCTTATGCAAGTGCATGTGATAGTGGGCGATAGCTAGATGTACCAATGTAAATAGATGTGTGGATGGATTAATGGAATTCCCCTTCCTATCTAATGTATCAAGAAAAAGAAGTCCCTTGTCCCTTGAATGAAAGCTAGATGGATGCCTTTGATGCTTTTAGATTCCTTTGGATGCAATCTTAGGTGATGATAATAGATGCTTAAATCTTGGTCCCTTATTTTGGTCGCATAGCTTTGTATTTATATGATTCCCTTAGTTGAATTTCATAATTAACAATTGGAAGGTCGACCCATAAGAAAATAAGATGCCCAAAAGATAAAAGAGACCCAAAAGAGGTGAATAAGATAGAAAAAGGTCAAGGGTGCCAAGAGGGGACGAGGGTGCCTGAGTGTTGGCGTCTTGGTGGGCATTGGTGTCGAAGCCATAAAAGATAAACATGTAAATATCGACCAAGATGTAGGGTGTAAAAGACCGAGAAAAAGATGAGAAACAAAGAAAAGATTCCAAAGATAGTTGTCAATTACTAGTTTTCTCTCTTAGGAATCATATGAATGCAAGTATGCTTTTATGACCTAGAAATGTACCCAAGTGTGTGATTTTGTGTCTACATTTGCCCCCACTTTATTTTATTGAGTGAATAGTCGATAACATAAAGTAGATAAGATATGTGTACCTAATAATTGTGATGGCGATAACGTGTCGAAGAGACAATTGAAACCGTGAAGTGATAAAAATGAAGTGTGGAAGTTAAGAAAGAGGAAGTGACCCTAGGGGTGAATCATATTGTGTTGTACCGACTTGTACCTATTGTTGTGCTTGATGTAGGGTTGCATCTTGTTGTGTATTAAGGACGAACCTGTAAAAGAAGAGAAAATAAGTAGTCAAATATGTGTATATGATTTTTTTGCATAAGTATGTAAAAGTATGTAAAAATGTGTAAAAAGGAAAGTGTGCACCTAATCCATGAAGAGTGAAAAGGATATAAAATGTCTTGAACTACTATAGAAGAGTGATTTTTTTTTCAATCTCACGCTAAGTGTGATTTTTTTGGGTGATCTCGTGCAAAGAACAAGTTTTTTGGGCGATCTCACGCCATGTCAAAAAAGTGTTGGGGAGAGAGGTCTAGTGTTACTCTCCTTCTATGATTACTTCCCAATTATACACCACTACAGATGGTGTGATCATGCTTTATTCTGAGTTGTACCGTATTTAGTTTCATATTTTCTCTAAAATGAAATGGAGAAAGAATGCATTTTGATTGATGGAGGATTGTTCTTGTACTATGAAAAATGATCTATGAACTACTGTGAACAATGTTGATTTGAGAAAGTAGTTGTATCTACCCCCATGACATAAGAGCCCAGGAGAGGTCAAAAGTGCCTAGGCTCTAATGTTTGTATCTGAGCACTAGAATTTGTGTTGAATTGAGGACCCCAAGTCAAATTCTGGTTCGTTTCTAAAATTGTAGTCTATTTTGTTCTTGTATTGTGTAGGCATGTCTTTGAAGTTTTGAGCTAGTGTATGGGGTGACTAATTCACCCAATGTATGCCCCCTCATTTAGGGTGCATGTGATATCACTAGGAGAATGCAGCCCAAACGAGAGGACCGGCTGGTTTGAATTGTATCCTTGTAGGGGGAGGGAATGTGCATGATAGAAATCAAGGCACATGCAAACACAAAGGCTAAAGAACACGTGTTAGTACCAAAAATCTAATATGCAAGAGAAGATAATGTAACAAGAAAATAAGAAGACAAGTTAGGACCGTGAAAATCAGGTTTCAAACATGAGACATTGCTCACAATGTCACAAGACAATCAGGGCTGAAGTAGCCAAAAGCATATAATGTGGAAACCAGACATAGAGCATAGCCTGAAAATAGTAGTAGACAATGACAAACAATGACAAGCAAAGTGTAACAAAAAACCATGGTGGCAAATAGTTTTTCAAAGAAAATTTTGCACATGAAGCACTCGTTAGCATGTTAGAAAGATAAAGAGTATGTCAAGACATGTATGTATTAATAGAATACATAGTGTGCTAGTAGAAAGTGCCATATAATGAAAAGATAACACCTGTGATGTGTAAGAGTAGTAAATTTAGATGCCCCCAAGAGCCTCGGTGGGATTGGTAAGAGGTGCAGTACCAAACAAAATTGTTGGATTTGTAAAGTTCTATAGAAAGTCTGCATTCACAATGAAATACTAAGTGAACACACATGTGTATATAGAAAATATATTGACATATTAATTATTTGTCTAACATGGGAAACAAAGTGTATATGTAAGTATAAGTAAGCAAGGATAAGTGCAACTGCATACGATAGAAAAGTGACATGTGAGCATGAGAATCTACAAGCAACTCTTCTTCGTACCTGACCTCTCGAGGTCGTGTCGAGATAGCCATGGCGGAAATGGAATATATGTGGATATAGAAAAACTAGTTGGGTAATCTTATATCCTCAACACGCAATAATGGAATCTGCGAATCTAAGGCAAAGAAGGCCCTCCTAACTTGAATTGGTGTAATGGATCGTTCAGATATAATAGCTGCTCGGAGGCTCCAATCAATGTTAAGCTCTGTCGAGATCCTATTTATTGGTTGTTGGATATGTGGAAAATAACCTGTAGGTGCTTCGTGTATATTTCTAGACAAGGTCATGAAAATGGTGATGAGAGGTGTAGTGGATCCTTCGGATTTTTATGGACGATTCTCTGGTCTAGTCCAGAAATCCCTAGCCTAATTGGCTGCTACATTTAATACGGAGAACTGTGTAATGATGTTTGGTGCCTTAGGACCCTTGGGTTAGTAGGACCAATGTCAACGTCTAATTGGTTAGTAGGACCCTTGGGTTGTGGTACTGTGGATCACAACCGTAAGTTCGTGGTTGTGGCGGACCTCCTATGGTCATATGAGGAGTCAATCTCTCCTTCCGACTATCCAATAGTCATAAGCTTTTTCAGCTTCTATGTTTAGAACTAGAAGTTGTATGATTTTCTCATAATACCTTACGGGTGTTTTGGCAACTTGAATATGTAAGCTAGTATCTATGTCGATGAGGAGGTCTCCTGCGTTGGGTTGTGGAACTAAAGGATCACAACCAAATATTTGTTCTCTTTCGAGTTCTTGTATGGTCATGCGGATATCCTATCAAGGTAGTCTATAGTTGGGTTGATTTGACCAGAATGTGTATGCCTTGTCATCTTCAATATTCAACTCTCTCAATTGTTCACTAATTGCTTGTAGGTTTATTATCATTCGAAAAACCTGAATCCTAAGGTCTTGATCTATATTAGCTAGTGTTGTGGAGAGATTTGGTTGAGGTACCACTGGTTCGAAAATGTAATCTTTGGGCTCTCTAGGTCCGTGATTGTCATACAAAGATGATTCAATTTTAACTAAAATGAATAAACTAATTATGAAATATGTATCTACACTATGCATATATTCTTTTATTTTTGTATTTTCGATGAAGCGTATTTGAATGAAATTAAAAGAGTAGCTATCTTAATATATTCGAGATAATGGACAATTAGTCTAATAATGAATTAAAACAAGCAAGTTAGCTTTGATATAGCTATTTTTGCTTATGCGGTTGTGAATTTATCCTAAATACTTAAATAACTAACTAGTTTAATCAAAATATTTCCAATCCTACCTCAGAAGTGAGGAATGAATCATAGTTTCTCGAAACTATCATTCCCCTGACTTCCCGTAATATTGAAAGTGAACTTTAACTTGAAATAAAATGATTTGCTACTCTATTTGATATATTGTAACTACAACTTTGATAGCTCAAACCTGGAGTTTACAGAACAATGGTAAATCTAGTTGTGTCGTGACTTGTCCCCTCAGTGTGATCTCCTCGTTCCTTCGTGTTCTCGTGAATCCAGAAAAATGTGTATATGATAGCGTCAGTAGAAGAAGATACTCGAACAATGGCAGCTTTGGATATAAAACGAATACAATGAAAGTAAGAGAGGGATAGTGCAAGTGAACAGAGCTTGACTATGTAATTCCTAGCAGGATTTATTGCGGGAATACAACACAAATACGCCGAGAATTCTAGAAACTATCTTTTATGACAAAACAAAACCTGCAACTCTAAATGGATTCTAATCTAAAAATGAAACTACCTTATTCTAAATTGATTGTATGGGACAGCAATGAAGTAAGATGAAAGCAAGAAGATCAAATGATCTCTAAAATAGAAATGAGAGGCTGATAATTCATGCAAAATATGAAACTATTGAAACTCATGCAAGAACTTCAAACAAACTGAATAATCAAACACAGAAGGAGAGGGGCCATTTGTTTGAAAACAAGTTGGCTATTTATAGCATTTGGATTTACCAGAGGGTAACTTGGAATTGATCTCCTTTACTATAAACAAAGGGAAAACACTATTTACCAGGTGGCCAAAACATAAATGCAAGCCAAAGTGGTTGAAGAATGCGGGTGAAAGTTGAATTTTACGTTTGACGTGATCGTCGGAACATTCTGGAAAATGCGCACAAGACCCGCCCGCCGCAGGGGCGGCTCTATAATTTAAAGACAAAAAGCAGGGAAAAAGGGGGCAAAGATAAGAACAAAGCACACGGAGCTTGGATAGAGCATTTGGGATGTAAACATATACTTGGCGAGATTTTCTGGATTCGAACACCTTGCGAAGAGACCTAAATCATTATTGGGGCTTCGTAACCTCTTTCCGGTAGTACAAGTACCTACATTTTTGGGTACATACATATTTCCCCCTCGGAGAGGTGTTTTAGCCATGAAGAGGCATAAAATGGTGGGTACGAGTATGGCGGTCCCAAAATGGGGAGTTAGAGGTTATACCTGACACGCCTGTGTGTTGAAATGTCGCCATCCAGATTCCCGCTACCTGTAAAATGAAAAGAGGACTCAAGTGCAGATAGATAAAATAAATCGAAAAATAAAACTAAATTAATATGGAATGAGGACTTACCATTCACGCGGGGATTAGAACTTACCTCCGTTGACGCTCCAACTCTGTGTAAAAACAATCAAAACCAAATTAGAATACTATATATATTTAAAACGAGCTCATTTTACTATTCATTTGCACGTGTTGATTTGGTTGTTTTTGAGCTCTGGGACCCACAATGATCATTTTTATGAGAGTACAGTCAAAACGTCTGTTGCGAGATCGTGATCATGCCTCCGAGAGCAAGACATCGGCCCACGAAGTCTCAGGTTAGTTCTCATTTTATCGTTTTTAAATCCAAAATATAGAAATGTAGAAATCTTTGTCTTGGGGGGATTATTTTCAAAAATGTTAGTCTTAAATGAGTCTTTAGGGGGGCGCCCATAGGGTAGGTCTTCATTTCATCCAAAATGATGTATTTTTGCATTTTTAAGTGTTTTAGGGCTTAAGGGGCGTTCACCGATTTGGGACAGGACCACCGCCCCTGCATAGGGTGGCGGTCATGGGACCACCACCCTATGAAGGCGGCGGTTATAAGACTACCACCCCATAAGGCGGTGGTTACAAGACCTTTGTCATAGAAGGTAGTGGTTACAAAATCGCCGCTCTGTATAGGGCGGTAGTTTGAACAGAATGTAAAAAGAGATGTATTACTTGATTGTTTTTGCATTTTTGGCATTTTTATATGTTCCTGATGATTTTTCCAGTTGGATTATGTTACTAACTTACTCTTTTTCTCTGTTTTGGGTAAACAGAAGGAGGAGTACATCAAATGGAGCAGAGAGAGGGAGTGTGATTGGCTCCCTGCAGTGCTAGAGGCACTTACTCAGGCAGAGTGGGATACTCTACAGAGGGCTAGCATTTGGAGGATTGCTCAGGTCCCTCATGTTGCACCTGCTAGTCACATATTGTGTGACTTATTTTCATACTGGGACGCAGATCGGAACACTTTCCGATTTCCAGGAGTTAGGGGTGAGTGGTCCATCACCCTTGAGGATGTCTATCATATATTGGGGGTCCCGATTCTTGGGAGGCAACTGTCTCTTAAGACAACAGTGTCTAGATCTCAGATGGTTCAATGGGCCACATATATGGGAGATGTTGTTGTTTCCATGGGGTCAAAGAAGGGGGTGAAGGTCTATTCTATTGTTGGTTCAAATATCCTTGTGCTCCACCAGGCTATTATGGGTATCTTGGCCTCATGGTTGATTGGGGACAAGGGAGGGGATACTCTTTTATACTACTGGGCACCTATCATTACATAGATTGAGGCACATGGCTGCATTTACACTTGGGGAGCAGACATCCTTGGGACCACCTATCATGATTTATATAGGGTGGTCAGATTATAGGGGCAGTCATTGAGTCACCCTACTCTAGTCATGAGTTGGGTGTATGAGCGCATCATTCCCTATGGGAGAGGTGTATAGGTAGAGTATCCTGGGCTCATCGGGGGTAGCGAGGTGGACAAGGATGACCATACTTAGGACGCCACACCAGCCAGTGGCTTCTTTGACTATTGCAGACATGGAGGCCACTCCTTATCAGGCCATGGCAGGGTTATGGGGAGAGGAGGCACACACATTGATCACTTGTTATACTACTAGTCAGCTGATAGACAGGATGGGGAAGTTGGAGATCCACCCCTTTGACAGAGTGCCACAGTAGTTTGGCCTCCCCTACATTGATATGTTTCCTCCAGTGAGGCCAATATACAGGTATGTTCGCAAGGCCAGGGGAGGTCCTAGAGGCCGAGCTTGGACTACGATCACTCCTGGAGTTCCCATTGCAACTAGGTAAGTGGTTTGTGCCCGAGGGGTGGCCAGTGCTCCTCGAGTACCTTTGCTTCAAATCGGAGCCGGTCTTGCTCATAGTGGAGAGAGCGATGAGCCTATTGATGTGGACTCAAACTCTGAGGAGTTCACAGGAGAGGAGATGGAGGAGGAGACAGAGGGAGGTGAGACAGGTGGGACGGCCGGGGATGATGAGAGTGACTCTGAGTGGCATGACACTCAGGACATCTTGAGGGCCGAGAGGGCAGAGGAGAGTGCAGAGAAGGTGACCCTGATCTCAGAGGAGTTGCCTTCTCGGGACATTGGGGGAGATGATGAGTCTATAGTAGGATGTCACTTCTTTCTAGATTTGGGGAAGGTTCCACAGTCAGCGGCAGCATCAGTGGTAGGTGTAGATCCTAGAGATCCCACCTGGATGCCTGGAGATCCGAGTGAGTTACTACTCTTTTCTCGATTTCATTTTAGTTAGAATTGTTTAGTTGATATTTCCCTTTTGTTGTTTCGTTTGTTTTTACTTTATCATGGACAACTTTCTAACTTGTTTATTTCTCCTTTTTTATTTGCAGTGACTGTTGAGGGATGGCGAGACTTGATTCGCAAGTGTGCGCAGACACTCTATTACTCCCTTCGGAGAGTACATGGGCCGAGCTTACTGCAGACATGGGAGAGCCTTCAACAGCAGCGGTAGACATACCGACGTGTTTGCCCTGTCTGGAAGGTGGAGAAGATCATGACTTCTCTTTGTGTTGAGGTAGTTGGATATAGGACCGTTGAGCACTTGATGAGGAGGAGTCGTTCTCACAGTGAGACCACAGCTACTGGTCGTGATCATGATCCCTCAGTTCATTCAGAGCATCATCACAGCAGGAGTCCTAGACAAGGTTGTGCACCTTCTGAGGGATCTCACAGGGATTGAGAGATCATGGTGTCTTTTTGTAGTGATTTTTGGTTGGATATTTATACGAGTGTTTTTGTATTTTTGGGCTCATTGAGTGTTTTGACCATGCCTAGTGCATGATGGCATTGTACATAAAACAAGATTCATATATATATATATATATATATATATATCTTTGGATCTAGATCTTCTTGTGTCTAGAATTTTTGTGATTCGTTTCCCATGTGTATACTAGATGTTTTAGAATATTTGCTTTTATATGCTTTTTAGAATGTATGCAATGGATGACAAGTGATAACATAATGTTTCTCTTTGATTTGTTTTGTAATGCTGATATGTGATGATGCAAACATATTGTAGTACTAAACTTTTGGCTTCTCTGGGTAATGTTTGTTGTTTCTTCTTGTTTGAAAAAACGTGATGAATGTATAATGATAACGAGATGAACTTGCCCCACTCCTAACTCCACGCAACTAGTAAGATGAGGGCTCATCACCAAGAGTTGGGAAGGGCACAAGTTGTATGAGTTTGACTGAATGAAATGATGAGAGATAGACAAACTAGTGACAGGAACCAAACTTAGACCTACATACTTACCCTACTCAAAACTACCACCAAGCTTAGAAGGCAACTTACTTTCCAGTTTATCTAGACTTAGATCTTATAAATGGCAACCTGGTTGATGAAATCTGGTTTTGAGGATTTGATCTCTTTGGAATTGGGACGCTTATTTTCACTTAAAATAATTTGATTTGTATTTCTAGAATACCAAGATTTGTTAATTTGTGTGAATGGACCCCCAACACCCTGCCCCATGCCACTAGTAAGAAGCATGGGTTTGTCACCAAAGGTAGGATGTAGGTGAGTAAGGGCACTTCTTTCCTTTCCCAAGCTCACATCACTAGTAAGAGATGTGGGCTTATCACCGAAGGTTGGTAGGACAAAGGAGTGTGTAAAATAAAATATTCTATTTGCTTGGTATTTTTTATTCTATTTGATTTATATACTTCTGATCTATGATTTTGGAATATCCTTGTTTCAAAGAGACGTAAGAGGGATAGATGTGACACCAAGAAGCTTCTAGAACAAACCGTAGGTAAGAACAACTTCACCTAGTAGAAAGAAAGAGCAAAACCAAGTATGCAGGCCTTGGTATGGTTTTCGTCAATATTTGTCTGTCGATCTTGATGAAAAGATTTTGGAATCATTTGATGATATTATGAAAACTGAAGAGATATGATTTTGAATGCTTTTGCCAATATTTTCAGAAGCTTGTAATGAATTGCTTAAGAATAAGTTCCTTGACCACAATAGTTACGAAATGAGTGAACAAAATGAAACAACTAAGTGACTAATGCAATGTAGGTAGATATAATATACAAATGGTGACGTTGATGCCTTATGCGTAAAACCGTTTAAGATGCAAGGAATTGATTGTTTCATTGAAATCCTCACCTTCTAGTGTACACAAGAGATACGCACCATTTCCGTAGTCTTTCATGACTCGGTATGGGCCCAACCACTTGGGCGAATTTCCTTCCTTCACTAGTTTTCTTATCAATCTGGTTGTCTAGTCTTAGAACTAGATCTCCCTCATATATTTCTTGCTCGTAGACTTTTTGTTATATTCCGGCACATCCGGTCAGCATAGGCTCTGTGCCATTGTTCGGCATTCAACCTGGCCTCATCAAGGCTTTCTAGTTGAGAGAGGTGTGCCTCTCTATAGGCTTCTTCTCCCAAAATCCCTTATAATGAGATGCGGAGACTAGGTATTTCGACCTCAAGTGGGAGAACTGCTTCTGCCCCGAATACTAATGAGAAAGGGGTTGCCCCCATCGGTGTTCTTATTGAGGTTCGATGGGCCCACAAGGCCGGGTATAATTTTAAATGCCAATCTCGTTTGTTCTCCTTAACTATTTTGAGGAGAATAGCTTTTAATGTTTTGTTTGTGGCTTGAGCTTATCGTTGGCTTGAGGGTAGTAAAGGGAGGCCATATGATGGTTTATTTTGAATTTATTGCATAATTCATGGACCTCATCATTCTTAAAGGATATTCCATTATCTGAGATAATGACTTATAGGACACTGTACCTATAAATGATTTGATTCAAAATAAACTTAGCGATTACAGAACCTAGTATGGTGGTGAGAGGCATGGCCTCTACCCATTTGGTAAAATATTTTGTGGCCATAATTATAAAGTTATGGCCATCTGTTGATGAGGGAGATAATTTCCCTATCAAATCTAGACCCCATGTGGAGAAAGGCCACGAGGTTGCTATTGGTTGCAGATATTGTGCTGACATGTGAATCTCATGGGAGAATTCTTGGCATTTATGGCATTTACGCACAAAATCTACCGCGTCATGTTCTAGAGTGGGCCATAAATAGCCCATCCGATGTATTTTGAGTAGTGGCATGACCACCAAAGTGGCCTCCACATATCCCACTATGGGATTTGTAAAGAATCTTTTTGGATTCTTCAGTGTCAACGCATCTTAAAAGCATTCCATCAAAGGCTTTATGGTAGAGCACTTGTTCTAAGATAACATATTTAGCAGCGATAATGTGTAGCCACCTTCTTTGTTGTGATGTGGCACCTTCTAGGTACGTATGGTCCATGATAAAATTGATGATATCGGTGTACCAAGGGCATGTAGAGATGGGGGGTCTAGTTTTGACAAAGTATATGCACTCATCGGGAAAGTCCAAATTTACCAGATCACCTCCATCTAATGGATTGTCAGCTAACCAGTCTGCAATGATTTGTCCTTTAACGGATTTCTGGTTTACAAACGTTAATTCAAATTCACCCATTAAAGTTATGAAACATCCAACCTTTTTAGATAAAGACCCTTGTGTGAGGAATGTTCATAAATGATCTGTCTTTACAATGACCCTTGTTTCTTGGTTTAACATGTAATGTCTTAAACGTTTCGTTGTAAAGACTATGGCAAGGCATTCTCTCTCTGCCTGTGTATAACGTGTTTCATAATCAAGCAACGTTCGGCTAATGAAATAGACTGCACATTCTCGTTTATCATTGTCTTCTTGAGCAGCATGTAGGCTAGTGAGACATCAGTAGCCCGTGAATACAGGATCAAAGGATGATCTGAGTCTGGGAGGAATTAGCGTGGGAGGAGACAACAAGAAGCGTTTAACTACTTGAAGGCCTCGTTGCATTCTTCTATCCAATCAATGCTATAATATTTCTTTAATAGATTGTTGATTGGATGAATAGCAAAACTTAAATCCGGGATGAACCTTTGGATTGCACCTAGTTTCCCAAGAAATGATCTAATACCGGACTCGTCTGATGGTGGAATCATTTCAAGAACAACCCAGATTTTGGCTAGATCAACATCAATCCCTCGTGAGGATATAATGTAACCCTAGAAGCTTGCCTCCTGTCACACCAAATACGCATTTCTCGGGTTCAAGGTGACGCCATACTCGATCAATCGTGAGAGAATGATACGGAGTACCTCGGGGTGATCACAACACTTCTTGGCCTTGGCCAACAAATCATCCATGTAGGATTCCACAATTTTATGAATAAGGTCATGGAATATGTATGTCATTGCCTTTGGTATGTAGCACCGGTGTTCTTAAGACTAAACGGCATGACAGCGTAACAATAAGTTCCCCAAGGAGTTATAAATGTGGTCTTGGCTTGATCTTGTTCAGATATTTTAATTTGATTATACCCTGAAAACCCATCCATGAGGGACAACAGTTCAAATCCGGTTGTTGCATCAACAATGACGTCAATGGATGGTAACGGGAAGTCATCTTTGGGACAGGCTTTGTTAATATCCCGAAAGTCTATGCAAATGCATATCTTTCCATTCTTTTTAGAACATGGATGATATTAGATACCCATTGTGAATAGTCAACTGGTTTGATGAATCCTACTTGGAGAAGTTTCATTACTTCTTCTTTTACCATGAGAGCCACTTTTGGCTTCATTGGTCTTGACTTTTGTTTAATTGGCTTTACATCTAGTTTGGTGACAAGATTATGTACCATGATATGTGGTGTAATTCCTGTCATTTCTTTGTAGTTAAACGCGAAAGCCTTTTGATGTTCCTTGAGGATTTGGGTGTGTATTTCTATCTCCTCTGGAGTTAACGAGGATCCTAATTTTAAAATCTTTGGTTCTTCCTTCGTTCCAATGTTTATGTCAATTGTTTCTTCGATCAAGGAAGCGTTGCCTTCTTCAAATTCAGGCGGGGCGGAGGTAGTTCCAAACTTTCTCCATTCTCTACCTCGTAGATATCAAGATCCTTTTACGAGAGGAGACTCTATCATGGGATTTCCAAAATAGGAAGAGGAATGTGGTATTAGGGAAAGATCTACTATGTGATGAGTGAGATGTAGCTCCGCATAGGCGTTTAGATATTCGAGAGTGACTCTATCACTGTCAAAGTGATCCAGGATAGAAAACTCATTCTCATCTTCTATATGAGTTAGGAGTGGGTTTGTTGGTATTTTACACACCAACGGTTCAGTACGAAGTGATACCCTGTGAAACTTGTGTTTTCCAACTTACTGTTTGGAGTAAAATGGGAAGCTGAGGTTGTTATTGAATCTACGTGATAAGGTTATGCTCTCGTGGGATTGCTTCAATTGATATGAAGTTGAATCCTTTGCTTAGATTTAATACCACCGTTTTGTAGAGTTGTAAATGTTCAGCTCTAGTCTCATATACCTTAGAGACTTGGTTTACAACTAGTTGCGAGTCTCCTAGCACTCTAATGTTATCGACACCCATTCTTTTGGCTATGATGAGGCCAAGGAGGAGGGCTTCATACTCAGCCCCTGTTGTTTGTACATTCAAAGTTTAATTTAAAGGAAAAGGTAGGATCTTTCCCTCGGGAGAAGTGAAGATCACACCTACCCCAGCTCCAAAGTGACATCTAGCTCCATCGAAGTGGAGAGTCTAATATTTTCTTGGAAAAATGGATGTTGGGATATTCATCGTGTCTATTTCTTCTGCCTTGGTTACTTATACCATACAAAATTCATCTGATGGAAGGGAACCAATTCCTAGGGTGTGTCCCATACCCATAGAATCAAATGGTAGGAGAATGGGTAGATCTTTTTCTAGTAATTCAACATTTTTTGTGATAGTCCCTAATGATACTGTTTCTATGATATTAGTCTCATTTTTGAGTGCTGGAATGCCCTTGACTAGATTCGTAATTTCTAATTGTGTTGTAGGTATCAACTTCTCTTCTGGTTTTGAATTTATTTGTTTGTTAAGTTGATTTGTTGGGACTTCAAACTCGAGTGAATGCACGGTATTTTCTTCAAGTCAACTAGGTGTATATCGAAGGGTTTTGGGTCACCTTGTGCCATAAGTATTTTCCCTAAGTACAAAAATCTTATTTCTGGAATAGCATAGAAGGGATTGCCTTCATATGGTGTATCCATGGTCGACCGAGGATCATATTATAATTGGTTTCTTGATCTATAATATAAAATTCGGTGAGGACCGTTTTGGGTCCTAAGGTGGTAGTAAAATTATGGTTCCAATTGAAGTGGCTTTGAGGCTATCATATCCTCTTAGCGTATTTTGTGTTGTGGAACAATTTGTTTCTCCATATCCTAACTTTTGAAGAAAAGTGAAGGGGACTATGTTAACTGTTGCCCCATCATCAATCATTGCGCATTTAACATAATTATTATAAACCCATACTTGTAAATGCAAGGTTAGGTCGCCTCTACGTGTGATTTCAATGTCTGTTGGCATTTTACTTATGTCAAATATAAACTCTAGTATCCCTATCTGTCTGCCCTGGAGGGTAGACATCAAGGTCTACATGGTTTACTTGCATTTACGGAGGAGGAGTGATGTTAATTAAATGGCCAAGGCCTAATGCTTTTAAGAGAGCAGCCCTATGGGCGGGAGAGTTCTTCAACAAATCCAAGAAGGAAATGTGAGAGAAGGTCTTTGTTAAGTCATTAATTAAATCATAAGTGCCTATGGGTTTTACCAACATTTGTTGAATGTTGTCTGGTTCTAATGGATAGCTTGGAACTAGTTGAGAAGAATAATCCCATGTTCTTGTTATGGTTTCTACGAGTAGCTCGGTGTCTAGCTCTACCAGGCCAACTATCTTGGTTTGCGGTCGAGTTCCCAATTGGGGTGCGACCGGTGGACTTAATGAAGTTGAAGCTTCATGATCATTATTTCCTGTCATAACACCCTTGTTCATTCCACTTGGATCTAACCTGTTATTGTTAGAATGATTTGGGAGCAGATCGTTAAAGATCTTGAGGGGTGCATTTTGAGGGGAGACTGCCCCTGTGTAAGTGTTTGGCGTGGGTATTACAAAATTTGCTAAGAACATATCTATAAAGAGTTGTCTTTGGTCTTCTGGAAAAATTGCATGAATTTATTGTAGTCATGACAAGTCCTAGTATCATGGCCTTGAATCTTGTGGAAACCACAATACAAGTTGGGATTATAGTTTGAGGTTGTTGATTTGAAACCTGTTGTGGTCCAAAATTTTGATTAGGTTGCTAGTTGTTAGAGTTAAATTGTGAGGTTGTTACCTTTGGTTTTGACTATGATATCCAGTTGGGTTTCGATTTGGACCTTGTGTCGGGATTTTCCATTGTTTTTGTTGTTGTTTTCGTGATGGACGATTAAAATCCACCGCATTGATTATTGGAGTAAAGTTGTTATTTCGTTGATTATTAATGGTGGCAAAATGTTTACAACGTTTGCTCTTTTAACTTGGTTAGTTACTCCATCTGTTGTTACCCCATGATTTTTGTTAAGGATTTTGGGTCCTTGATTGGTATTCCTAGCATTAGGATAGGTCGTAGTGTTTTGATTGGGAGTGATTAATTTCCCATTTGTTTTGTATGTCTTACGACCACTATCTATTACCGCTTGATCTATTCAGAGAGCACTCTTGAGTACTTCATCATAAGTTCTTAGTGGGAACTTCTGGACTTCTTCCTTTATCTCTCTATTAAGGGAATGAAGGAATAAATCACATAGTTCCATCTGATCCATGTTTGGAGCACTTGCTGATGAGTAGAGAACCGTATGCCATCTTTGAATAAAATGAGCAAAGTGGATTCATTATGCTCTTGTTTAATATGTAAGAATTCCCTGATTCTGTTCTCAATAATTTGTTCATATCAAAAGCTTTGATAAACTCTAACACAATTTGTTTAAATGAGTGTATCGAGGCTTCAAGTATTCTGTAGTACCAATCAAGGGCAATACCCTCTAAGGTTTTAGGGAATATCTTAGCAACAACCCCATCCCAAGGGAGTAGTTCTCGAATGGCCATGGCATAGGCCTTGATATGCACATTTAGATCTCCCTCCCCTTTGTATTTAGGTAAATCAGGAAGAGGTCTTGGAAGCATGACACTTCATATGGTGAAGTCTAGGGGCTCTTTTAAATATTCTGAGTAAGTCCCTACCGCATAGGCTTCGACCATTGATGGTGCCTGCTGAGGGGGTGGGGGTGGCATGGGTTGTTGATATGGCATGGCATATGTATTTGCAGGGGCATAAGGAAATCCCTGTGGTTGAGCGAACATCCCGGGAGAAGAGAACATGTCTCCCTGTGGTGATTTTGAATAGATGTTTAAGTAGGGAGGAGCATTGCTCTGGTATGGGTTGTTTGGTGCTAAGCCGGGAGGTATCATATTTTCAACTAGAGTGGCATTTGAAAATGTGGTTCTAGTTGGTGTTTGTTGTTGATAGTTATACGAATGTTGAGGAGGCATGCCTAACATTCATGTTCTGTAAGGAGGTCAACTTGGCTGGGGTGATGCGAGAGGGTTGGGAATTCTTGCTTGCCCGAAATATGAATTTTGATTTTCTTGAGCAAGTTCCAATCCTCTAACTTTCTCAACTAAGGCTGAGATGACCTCAATTGGTGAAGACACAAGTGTTTTTCCTTAATGGTGTTTGTTGTACACCTTGAGGTTGTAAAGGGGTATGATACCCTACTATGAATTGATCATTACCCTACCAAGCTTCACCGAGAGTATTTCCCATAGGTGGAGGAATGGGGGTGTTTTCTTAGAGTAGGGTATCGGGTTGTATTTACAAACTTCCTATAGGTGGGTACATGTTTTGGAAGCGTTGTTCACTTCTAGCATAGCGCGCTAAATACTCCTCATCCAAAAATGGGAGTGGATCTGACTATCTACTGATTTGTGGTCTGAACAAAACCTGAGGAGATGAAATGGACTCTCCTAGTAAACATCATATTGTTAGAACCTGAGGGGCTCTGGTTGTTACGTTTGTGTAAGGTGACCCAACTCCTCGGTGAATGAAGAACTAGAGCTAGTTCTTTGAGGAGGATTTTGTGATGACAAGTAATTACTTGAATAGTTGTCAGCCCATGCAGAAAGTGAGGGTGACAGTTGTCTATTTGTTTGACCATAATTTACTTGAGACCTCGAGAGAGGTCTGCCATATACGTCGTATCCCGACATATTCGGGGGGTATATGAATACCCCCAGAATAATGGGAAAGAGCAAAGGTGGATGAAAGAAATGAAAATAAAAGGAGAACAGTTGTTTGTTTCATGTCGGGTTCACCAATTTTATACGATAGAAAAGTGACATGCGAGCATGAGAATCTACAACTCTTCTTCGTACCCGACCTCCCGAGGTCATGTCGAGACAGCCAGTGGAAATGGAATATATGTGGATACAGAAAAACTAGTTGGGCAATCTTATATCCTCAACACGTAATAATGGAATCTGTGAATCTAAGGCAAAGAAGGCCCTCCTAACCTGAATTGGTGTAATGGATCGTTCGGATATAATAGTTTCTCGGAGGCTCCAATCAATGTCGAGCTCTGCCGAGATCCTATTTATTAGTTATTGGATATGTGGAAAATGACTAGTAGGTGCTTCATGTATATTTCTAGACAAGGTCATGAAAATGGTGATGAGAGGTGTAGTGGATCCTCTGGATTTTTATGGATGATTCTCTGGTCTAGTCCAGAAATTACTATCCTGATTGGCTACTACGTTTAATATAGAGAACTGTGTAATGATGTATGGTCGAAGTGGTGAGGATCTGAATATTATTGTGCGTAAACTAGCGTTAATGTCTGATTGGTCAATAGGCCCGTTAAGTTGTGGGACCTGTGGATCACAACCGTAAGTTCATGGTTGTGGTGGACCTCCTATGGTCATATGAGGATTCAATCTCTCCTTCCGACTATCCAATAGTCATATGATTTTTAGCTTCTATGTTTAGAACTAGAAGTTGTATGATTTTCTCATAATACCTTATGGTGTTCTAGAAACTTGAATACGTAAGCCAAGTATCTATGTCGATGAGGAGGTCTCCTGCGTTGGGTTGTGGAACTAAAGGATCGCAACCAAATATTTTTTCTCTTTCAAGTTCTTGTATGGTCATGCGGATATCCTATCAAGGCAGTTTATAGTTGGGTTGATTTGACCAGAATGTGTATGCCTTGTCGTCTTCAATATTCAACTCTCTCAATTGTTCACTAATTGCTTGTAGGTTTATTTTTGTTTGAAAAACCTGAATCCTAAGGTCTTGATCTATATCAGCTAGTGTTGTGGAGAGATTTGGTTGAGGTACCACCGGTTCGAAAACGTAATCTCTAGGCTCTCTAGGTCCCGTGATTGTCATACAAAGATGATTCAATTTTTAACTGAAATGAATAAACTAATTATGAAAGATATATCTACACTATGCATATATTCTTTTATTTTTTGTATTTTCGATGAAGCGTATTTGAACGAAATTAAAATAGCAACTATCTTAATATATTCAGATAATGGACAATTAGTCTAATAACATAATTAAAACAAGCAAGTTAGCCTGATATAGCTATTTGCTTATGCAGTTGTGAATTTATCCTAAATACTTAAATAACTAACTAGTTTAATCGAAATATTTCCAATCCTACCTCAGAAGTGAGGAATGAATCATAGTTTCTCAGAAACTATCATTCCCCATAGCTTCCCCGACAATATTGAAAGTGAACTTTAACTTGAAATAAAATGATTTGCTACTCTATTTGATATATTGTAACTACAAATTTGATAGCTCAAACCTGGAGTTTACAAAACAATGGTAAATCTAGTTGTATTGTGACTTGTCCCCTTAGTGTGATCTCCTCATTCCTTCGTGTTCTTGTGAATCCAGAAAAATGTGTATATGATAGTGTCAGCAGAAGAAGATACTCAAACAATGGCAGCTTTGGATATAAACCAAATACAATGCAAGTAAGAGAGGGATAGTGCAAGTGAACAGAGCTTGACTATGTAATTCCTAGCAGGATTTATTGCGGGAGTAAAACAAAAATACTGAGAATTCTGGAAACTATCTTTTGTGACAAAACAAAACCTGCAACTCTAAATGGATTCTAATCTAAAAATGAAACTACCTTATTCTAAACTGATTGTATGGGATAGTAATAAAGTAAGATGAAAGCAAGAAGATCAAATGATCTCTAAAACAGAAATGAGAGGCTGATAATTCATGCAAAATATGAAACTATTGAAACTCATGCAAGAACTTCCAACAAACTGAATAATCAAACACAGAAGGAGAGGGGCCATTTGTTTGAAAACAAGTTGGCTATTTATAGCATTTGGATTTACCAGAGGGTAACTTGGAATTGATCTCCTTTACTATAAACAAAGGGAAAACACTATTTACTGGGCAGCCAAAACATAAATGCAAGCCAAAGTGGTTGAATAATGTGGGTGAAAGTTGAATTTTTATGTTTGATGTGATCGTCGGAACGTTCTGGAAAATGCGCACAGGACCGCCGCCCTATCACAGGGCAGCGGTCACAGGACCACTGCCCAGGCAGGGCGTGGTTCTATAACTTAAATACAAAAAGTAGGGGAAAAGGTGGCTAGAGACAAGAACAAAGCACACGGAGCTTGGATAGAGCATTTGGGATGTAAACATATACTTGGCGAGCTTTTCTGGATTCCAAACACCTTGCGAAGAGACTTGAATCATCATTGGGGTTTCGTAACCTCTTTCTGGCAGTACAATACCTATATTTTGGGGTACATACAACAACCAAGATATGTAATATGTTTTGTATGAGTGAGGTTTAATGGTATGCAATGTGAATGTGATAGGAGTAAGCGTGCCCCCCATAAATGTGCCTGTGTATGAAATGAGGTTCATTTATAAAATACCCCTTAACAATCAATAATCAACCATAGAACAAGATTGTGTCATCGAGAAATGGGTTGAAAATGTGAGATGATAGAAAAATAGATCATAAAGCCCAGAGTGTAAAGTGTAGAAGAGGTGAGGTTCATTTCATATTTAGACCCTTAACAATCAAGTATGAACTATGGAACTAGAGTGCATCATGGGGGAATATGATGTGTAAGAATGAAATGTTATAAAGATGTATCATGCGGCATGGAGTATGAAATGTGTAGTGTGTGAGGTTCATGGATGTAGTATGCCCTCAATAGTCAAGTGTGAACCTTAGCACAAGAGTGTGTCATAGGGTAGTGATGATACAAGTTGTGTAATATTGCTTAGAAATAGGAAGTATGGAGTGTGGAGCGTAATAGTAGAAATGTAAGACACTTGATGATGCTAGGGGGAGTAAGCATGATCCCCCCCAAGTGTGTTAATGATGGAGATTTATGTTATGACATGAGATATACCATGCCATAGTGGGAGATTGTTTTTATGTCATGAGAAGAAAGAGAGTTGTCACAATGGTAGGAAGAAGTAATAGTAAGACCAAGCCATGGTGGTGGAGTTTAAAAGGTGTCTTGGCGATCAGTATAAGGAATATTTCGTTTTAAAAAAATGATTGGCTGCTGAAGTAGAGAGTGTGGAGGGACCCTGAATGATGGTGGATTATTTGGTAATGTTGTATAAGGTTATTAGGAGGAGGTGATGGAGGACGGACCTTGAGAGGTGATTGTGGAGCTGAAATGGGTTGGGTAGGTGGCGTTTAATTGACCGAAGAAGGGACATTAGAAGTGATGGAAGGATTCTCATTAGACATAGATGAATCAAATTTAGGAACCCATTTAGATACAACTATTGGAAATGGACATGTAATAGAATGTTGTGCAGCAAATGAGATAAAGATCGATGCTCAAGGTGCTTGATTCTTCATTTAAATCATAGAAATCATTGTCATGATGTCCATTGATTCGATGATAATTGCAAAATGGGATACCTTGATAGTTGGAAAAACAATAAGGAGGATAGCTAGTGAGTAGGTGGAAAGTTGATCAATTAATGAGTGAGGAGTGGAGGAAGAATATCATGTTGCTTAGCATTGAGATCAAACTTGAGAGGTGTCGATAATGGTAAGACTTGAGGTTCATTGATATGAGCACATGTAGAAGACATAGAATTAGAATGAGGAGTAGAAGAAGAAAAAGCATGGGCTTGAGAAGCATCCTTGAGATCTTGGATTTCAGCTTTGAGAGATGTAATTGTGGATTCCATAGCTTGAAATTTATCTTGAAAAACATGGTGTAAATCTTGAATTGACTCTAAGATAGCTTGAGAAGATGTGTTATCATAACCAATAGACAAGTATAAGATATGATTGAAAATGACACTTACTTGTGAAGGTGGTGTATCGTGAGGGAGGTACATTATATGTACGGATTTTGTGAGAGATTCTTTGCAAACTAGATGCCTTTTAAGTAATTCATATAAGGAGATTTGAGGATCTTTAGGGGCCATGAAAGGAAAATGAAGATCCCAGAGTGTTCAAATGATATGGGTTCACCAAATGATTTAACAAAAATATAATTTTGTATAAACCCTAATTGCAGAGTCACGTATCATAAATAAATGTTAAATTATAGATTTAACACAAGAAATAAGCTAAATAAATATGAAACCCTAAGTGCAAGAGAGGGAAAGAATGACTTAGTTGATTCATGTTATTCCTAGAACAGATCGGGACAGAAAATTGATGAACATGAAGGGAAAGTTGTCACAATTGAGAATAGTAAATTATGGAACTGTTGGATAAGGTTGGACGAGGGTGCCTAGACTAGGGCAAAGGCACCAGACTCTAGAGACCTCTAGTAGGTGCTCGTGATCTGCGCATGAGCTCGGAACCCGAGATGCAAAGGGTCAAGGGCTCCCATAGGGGATGAGGGCACTTGAGCAAGTAGCATCCTAGATGGGCGCTGATGTTCAAAGCCATAAAATATAAACAAGTAAACCTTTGACTGGTCCGATGGGTATAAAATAGCATAAAGAAGATGAGAAACAAAGAAAAGATGCCAAAGATAGTTGTCAATTACTAGTTTTCTCACTTAGGAATCATATGAATGCAAGTATGCTCTTAGAACTTAGAAATGTACCCAAGTGTGTGATTTTGTGTCTACAATTGGTATACAACTTTACTCTAAACCTATTAATGTAGGATTCATATGGTAATGCTTGGAAAGTAGATAAAATATTAAAATACTAAAAGTGAAATCAATAATGGTTTATATTGTGTTTATTTTGATAATGCTTATTTATATGGATATTGTAATTCTAATCATGTTGGTGGTGTAATAAGATAGAAAATACAAAATTGGATATGCTTTCAATTTTAGTAAAGGTGTCATTACTAGGAGTAGCAAGAAGAAACCAACGGTCTTCATCTCTTCTATCAAGGTGGAATATAGAAGTGCAATGGAAACAACAAAAAAGTCATGTGGCTAAAACAAATGTTTGAAGAAATTCACATGAGATTTAAAGGAAGTACTCCTCTCTTGTTTGATAACCATAGTTATATTTCTCTTACAAATAATCATCTTCAACATCAACGAACAAAGCATATATAGATTCATATGCATTTCTCTATGGTGATATAGATCTTCAATTTTGTCCTACCAAAGATCAAGTTCATGAGATATCTTCACGAAGCCTTTGTGTGTTGTGAAGTTTTACAATTTTTGTGCAATGCTTGACATTTTAGAGTTTCCATTGAGGGGTAGTATGCATAACAATTCCACCTCTTAAAGGTTGGTCATGCAATCTCTTTTCACCTCTATACTTATTCTCCATAAAAACATTGTAAAAGATATTTTATAATCGAAGTAAAATTATCTAAGTTTAGTGTATAGTCCAATAACAAAGCATCACTTTGTAAAGGAGGTCCTTACTTTATAAAGGTATCCTAAGGTACTTACATATTTTCTATGAGAAACTGTGAGATGTAGTCTCACAAATCATGTCTAGCCTAAACCATCACTTCTGATTTACGGATTCCAAATTCTTTTGTACAAAAAGGTAAGTTTAGCATGATGAAGGTGTGTAAATCCTTCAAATGTGATATGCTAGCCTAAAACCCTCATATTGGTTTAAGGATTATAAATCATGTTGTATAAATAAGTAATGTTGGTATATAACCCCACTTAATATTAAGGGAGAGTGTTGGTCCAACAATAATCTTAAGTGGGTTATTAACCCCTTACTATGTTCCTGAAAACATTATACTTAATTACAATATTAAATATAACTATAAGCTTTATTTTATAGTTAATAAATAAAAATATAAATATAATATATTTTTATTTATTAAATATAAGCTAAGGTAAAATGTAGACACTAGAAAACACACCTTGCGCATAAGGTCCCTTATTCGAAAACACAAAAAACATTATAAAACACAAAAAGACTAAAAAAATCATAAAACCCCACAAAATGGAGCTAAAAGACACCTCACCACTCATTTACTAACCCTCACCCACTCACATTTAATTATGTCCCATCACACCTACCCATGTGTGTCTCACACCCCCATGCACTCAAAATCTCTAAAAGCAACATCACCCCCTCATTCCAACCCCTGGCTCTTAGTGCACAAAGAATATACTTGAGTTTTTCCCTCTCTTGCTCATATATCTTGGTTTTGCAGGTCTTGAATAAGGAAAGATGAAGTACAAAGGATAGATCGACTTGCTGCAAAATTGTACTAACAACATCTCAACACATATGGGAAACATAAGCGTGATTGGTTGTAGACACTAAATCACACACTTTGGGTATATTTCTAGTCCTGATCACATACCATTATTCATATGATTCCTAAGCGAGAAAAGTACTAATTGACAATTATCTTTGGTCTCTTTGTTTGCCTTCTATTCTCCTTTTTAGCCTTACACTCCTTCTTTCCCATTCCATCTTTTTATACTTTTCCATTTCTAACTCTGGACACCGGTACCAGCCCGGGACACCGGTGCCTGGTGCCCCTATCCCCTTTGGGTGCCCCCGACCTCTTTGTATCTTTCTCACATTTTTGGTTCTTTTTTAGCCTTTGGGCATCTTTATTTCTTACTAGTTGGTCTTTTAGTGGTTAATTATGAAATATTCAACCAAGGGAATCATATAAGTACAAAGCTATGTGATCATAATAAAGGACCAAACACTAAGCATCAACTATCATCACCTAAGTTTGCATCTAAGAGTATTCTAAGAGCATCAAAGCATCCATCTAGCTACCATTCAGGGGACAAGGGAGTGCATTTTTTTGTATACACTTCATAGGAGGGGAACTTCATTTTTCCATGCACACATCTATTTACATTTTCTACATCTAATTATTGCTCATTATCAAGTGTAATTTGCACAAGATCCACCTAGGGCACAATTCTATACACACACACAAAACTATATGTAGTCTGAAATGTAGTGCAACACCTGGATTGTAAGTTCACTTAGTCAGGTGACCTCCGAGGTCAATCCGATTCCCCATTTGCATCTTTTTCTTTGTAGGATTTGATGTGTTTTGGGGTTTTTTTGGTGCTCTTTCTATTTACAGGTTTTAAGTGAATTCATTGATCAAGAAGTGAAGTACAAGCAACTAAAGATGACACCCAAAAAACATCTCTTGACCCCGTGAAATTGGTTTCCGAGGTTTTGAGTAGTCGAGAGGCACCTAGAGGTGGTTTGTAGCACCCGAGGCACCCTTGACCCTATATGTGCACCCTAGTTCCAACATTTCCAATGCTCACACAATTTTATGGGCTCGGTTGGGACAATCTTCCCATTGGTTCCATCAATTTTCCAGCTCAACATAACTTTGGTAGTATTGCAAATTAGCTAACTATTTTCTCCCTTCTTTTGCAACTAGGGTTTTAAATCTATTAGCTTACTTGTTTATGTTAAATATGTACTTTATTGCATATCTATCTACTATGTTGTAATTTAATTAGGATTTAGCAATTTATTTTCTAATATTTGCTTAATCATTTGGTGAACTAGCATCCAAATACTCTTAGATCCTTTTGTTTCTTCTTTCATGGCTTCTAAATCTCCTCAAGTCCCCTGTATCAATTGCTTCAATTGCACCCATCTTTCCAAGAGGATCTCCGAAAGGTTGTACATGACATTTACATCCCACTTGATATGCCACCTTCACAAATCAGTTCCATCTTTGATCATCTATCTGATGACTCACTTGGTCCTAATTCCAATCAATCTATTTACAAGTCTGTTGGTGCTCAAATTAGTCTTTCCCCATTTTTCATTGAAATTCCTCGCTTTTGGCCTCTGTCATGTTTTCTATCTCCCCATGTTGGTGCTTGAAAATACCTTGTCCTCCATTTGGTTGTCGTGATCAGTACTTTCCTGTGTCGAGGATCACTTAAAGGTCCAAAATTTGTTTTTTGTTTCTCTGTCCATCTAAACTAGGTAAGAAGGAGTGTAAGGCCAAAAATGAGAATAGAAGGCAAGTAAAAGGGCCAAAGACAGTGATTAATTAGTACTTTTCTCACATAGGAATCATATGAATAGTGGTATGTGATTAGGACTAGAAATATACCCAAATTACGTGATTTAGTGTCTGCATTTTCCCCTAATTTATGTTATTGAGTGAATTATTGATAAAATAAAGTAGATAAGAGATGCGTACCTGATAACCATGTAGATTGATGGTAAAAAGCATGCCGAGGAGACAAGAAAAAGCGTGGAGTGATAAAAATGAAGCGTGGAAGCTAGAGAAGAGGAAGTGAAAATGACCCTAGGGGTGAGAGTGTATGTGTAGATGTCACATTGTACTTGTTGTTAATATCACTTGCTGCTTTAGATGATGTGATCACTTCTCATAAGGATGAACCTAAAAAAGAGAAGAGCAAATGAGTAGTCAAAGTCATGTATATGAAAAAATGATCAAAACGTGTAAAAAGTGCATAAGAAAGTTTGTAAAAATGTGAAAAGCAACATGTGCACTGATATATGATGAGTGAAAGAGAAAGAAAGGATCTTGAAGATGTTATAGAAGAACGAGTTTTTGGGTGATCTCACACCAATGCACCAAGTACTTGGGCGATCTCACGCGATTTGCGGAAGAAGTGTAGGGAGAAAGTCTAGTGTTATTATCCAACCTTCGATTTGCTTAGGAAGTGTAAACACCATTGTAGATGGTGTGTTCAAATTCAATCCATTTCAATCCAGTTGAATCCAACATGAAAAATAGAAGAAGGTAGAATGCATGCATGCCGAAGTCTTTGAAGAATTGCGCCTCTCCCTGTAAAAGTTATTGTGTAAACTACTCTCGAAGCTGTGCCAAACTAAGAAAAATGTGTAACCCTAGACATAGGCACCTAAGAAGGGTCGGGGGCACCCAGTGCTATTTTTTTTGTCTGGGCATTGGTATCTGTGTTGTAGTAAGGACCCAAGTTAGATTCTCGATCCATTTATGAGACCGAAGATTGAGTTGTACCGCTACTAAACTATGTTGAATCTGTGATTTGTAAACTATTGTATGGGGTGAGTGATTCACCCAATGGATTCCCCCTCATATGGGGTACATGCGACATCATAAGGAGTATGCGTCAAAGGAGGATTAGATGCTATGTTGAACTCGATGCCTTATGGGAGGGAAGGGAATGTTCTTGGTAGAAACCAAGGCACATGTAAACAAAGTGGCTGAAAATAAGTGTTAGTGAAAACAAGATAAACATGCATATAGAAGAAAATGTGTAAGATAACAAGTAAGAAGACAATGTAGACCACGAAAAGTGGGTTGTAAACATGTGACATCACTCACGATGTCGCAAGACAATTGAGGATGAAGTGGCCAAAATCATACAAGTAATTAGAGAACAAGAAAGACTTAGGGAAAATCCCACAAATAATGACATGCAATGACAAACAATAGCAAGAAAATAGTATAGAAAACCTTGGTAGGAAAGAGTTCCTAGAATAAAAATGTTGCACATGAAGCACCCGTTAGCATGTTAGAAAGATAGAAAGTATGTCAAAGTGTGTATGATCCGATATAGTAGTGTGCTAGTATGAATAGGAAATAATATAAATCAAAACAGTAGCTTTTTGTGCAATGTGTACGAAATTAGATGCCCCCAAGAACCATTATGGTACTAGTAAGAGGTATTGTGCCAAGCATCAATGCTGCGTGTAATGATCTATGTAAAGGATGCATTCACAACTAGAAGGAAAGTGAACATGCATGTGTATATGATAAAGATAATGACATACAAAATATATGCCTAACATAGTAAGCAAAGTGTACATGCGAGTATAAGTAAGCAAGAGCAATGTGCAACCAAGATATGTAGTATGTTGTGAGTGTAAAATGGAATGGAATGTAGTGTGAGTGTGATAGAGCAACGCTCCCCGAGCGGATGTGGATGAGAATACATGTGATAATGTTCATCTATAAAAGACCCCCAAAGATCGAGAACAAACTATAGAACAAGAGTGCATCATCGGGAAATGGTTTAAATTATGTGCTAGATAGATATGATGGATAAAGTGTATAGTGTATAGAGTGAGTGAGTGTGGTGAGGTTCATTTCAGATTCAACCCTCAGTATTCGAGTATGAACCGTGGAACTATAGTGCATCATAGGGAAGTGTGATGTGATGAATGTGCTCAGAAAAAATGTTTCGTGAGTGCACCGAGTGTGAAATGTGTAGTATGTATGATGTGAGGTTCATAAATATAGTGAGCCCTCAACATTCAAGTGTAAATCGTAGCACAAGAGTGCATCATTGGGAAAAGATGATATAATTGTATTAAGATGTGTAAGACATATATGAGAGATTATATGTGAAGTGTAGAGTATGTAAGACACTTGATAATGTTAGAAAGTGGGGAGGGAAAGAGTAAGCATGATGAACCCAAAGTAGGTCAGTGACGTAGAACTACGTAAGAAAGACATTGTGATGGTGACGGAGTTTGACATGTATCGTAAGGAAGCATATTGTTACCACAATGGTGGGTAGAATTAGGGCTGGATGCGGGGTCGAATGGAGGAAGTCGAAAGAGGCCATCTAGAATTTTCTTGTCTTTCTTAGTGAGTGGTTTCTTGTTTGGTAATGATGATGCCACTAGAAGATTTGAGAGGAGGAGGTGATGGATGATGGACCTTGAGAGGTGATAACGTAGTTGGAATGGATTGGATAAGTGATGCTTGACTAACTAAAGAAGGAATAATAGAAGTGATGGCATGATGCTCATTAGACATAGACGAATCAGATTTAGGAACCCATTCAGATGTACCAATTAAAGAGGACAATGTAACCGAATGTTGTGTAATGAATGAGATACAACCTTGACGCTCAAGATTCTTGATTCTTGGTTGTAAATCATAGTAATCATTGTCATTATGTTTGTTGATTCGATGATAAGCACAAAATGGGAGACCTTGATATTTGACCAATAGATAAGGAGGATAGCAATGAGTAGATGGCAAGATGATTAATTGATGATTAAGGAGTGCAGTAAGAATGTCATGTTGCTTAGTATTGCGATTGAACTTGAGAAATTATGGAAATGGTAAGACTTTAGGTTCACTGATAGGAGCACATGTAGAAGACATAAAATGAGGATGAGAAGAAAAACTAGCATGAGCCTGAGAAACACCCTTAAGATGTTGGATTTCAAATTTAAGAGATATAATTGTTGATTCCATAGCTTGTATTTTGTCTTGAAATAAATTATTCAAAGCTTGAATTGAATCTGTTGGTACCCGTATTTACTCTTCTTCACAAACCGAGCAGCATCATGGATTTGACAGGACACTCAAAAGTAGATAAATGATTATGTATGTCATTTTGTAGCCAGGGAAGCAATTTATTTGAATTTTTAGCACTCAGGCCTTGAAGAAGTGGGTAGCACCTTAAAAGGATTTGATCTTATCCTAACTATTTTAGGTTGTGCCTTTCAACCAAGGTAAGAGAACCTATTTTGTAACCTTTGTTATTGAAGGAGACACAGATACCTTTCTTTTGCACAAATTTTATAAAGAAAACCTTGGGAAAATATGATCAACACACCAAATCTGACCCTCATGAGTTGTCACTTCTAGATTATGGAGATATTTTCAATACAAGGCAAAGGTTACTAAAGACATTAATAGATCCCTGATTGTTCTACATATTTTTGCAAGTAGATTTTGTTCCTTTGTTGATACACGGGGAAAACGAGGGTAGTTCGGGGTAGATCAATTATTTTTAAATGATTTTGGTGGGAGATGAATCGGGATACGATTGATTATACCGAGATCTTTGGATGGACTTCACAATAATGAACAACTTCACAACATAAAGCTTCATAACAGTCAAGACGTTCCTTCAACCAGAAGGTGTGCTTCAATGGAGGCCTAGATCAACACATTTTCACATAATCTTTGAGTCTCCAACATGAAGGATCAAATTGGAAGACTTAATTAAACACTAAAGTTTCTGATTAATCACGTCTAAGGTACACCTGAAGACTTATAAACAATCTTTATCAACAAATGACAATGAATTGATTTTAAATTTGTTTATCTCATCCAAGATGAAGGATCTTTTTAAAATGAAATTGCAAATACCATTAGAATATCATAGGGATGAGATCCTGTGTGATTTCATAAAAAATTTAGTGTAAGATTGCAATAGGAATGAAAGAAACTATTTGCAGACATTCTGAAAATAAAGCAGACACAAAATTGCTAGAGATTAGACACAAATTAATTCCAAAATTGCTTAGATTCATCAGTAGGGGAAAGATTCCAGAGCAATCTCAGAGCTTGTCAATGGCTATACATCTGTAACCAACTTGACATGATATAAAATCTAACATAGAAGAAAATAACAGGTAATCTCGGCTTTGGCCTCTCGGGAAGACGACTTTCTCAAGAATTCATACTCTGACTATTTGCAAGAGTATTCTCATTGCATTTATACATTTTTTCCCACTCAATTTCCCCCAAAAGAGAAGAATATTCAAGGGACCTTTGCTTGTTACCAACTTCTTTCAAACAGTGACGTTTAACAAATTCAAATATGAAATCTGCTAGGTGGACCAACTGTGAACGGATCACATTTCTTAGGCCTTCGACTAATGACTAGGATGCCATGCCACAACTTTTCGGGAGTCCCTTTAATCATTCTGATTCTGTCATGTGAGAAATCCACCTTTTAATCATTTTTTGGAGCCTATGCATAGCTGGACTTTGACAGGTCATCCCCTTTTTGCTCTCGAGGCAACTCCTTTTCACCTTTTGCACTGCACTTTCATCATTTCATCCTTTTCCCCTCCTTTTCCTCTGAAATTTTACTTTGCAACTTCTAGATCTAGCATTTTGCGTTTTTACATAAGCCCGAGCAAAAATCCACTTCAAAAGTACTTTAGATTTACAAATTGAGCTCCCAAATAGATTCAATTGAACTCTGCAGACCAAAATGACACAAATTTGCCAAAAAAAAATGAAGAAGGATGGAAAAATACATCTCCAAACTTCCCGGAGCTTGATGGCGGAAAAATTAAATGAAATGCATAGCTACTATTGATCCTACCTTTCAAATTTTAATATGAGCCCTCTACATGGAAAAATGTGATTGGAAATGGGCCTGGGAGCACCTTTTTGACATTTTATAACTTTTGGAAAAAGGAAAATTTTCCAAATTTTCCCGCAGCTCCGCCCTTCGCCTTTAGCTTCGATGTGGGTCCCAGTGGACATGTGCTTCATTTTTTCACTTTATACTTTTTTTCCAAAAAGGAAAAAGTTCCAAATTTTCCCGCGGGCCCACACCTCCATTTTTGACTATTCAATGCGACACTACTTTCCTGTCAGATCTGCGCTTCAACTTACAATTTTATCCCTTTTTACAAAAGGTTAAAAACCTTAAATGACCCGAAGCTCCATTTCTCCATTTCTCTCCTGCTGCGTGTCTCAATGACACATTTTGAGATGGTACCGAAAGTAGAGGCCACAAACAAGTGTGGGCTCAACATGTGTCTCAAACGGTAGATTTTGTCAAAAATTTGAAGGTTCAAAGAGAAGGCACCATGTGTCTAAGGTCCGAGAAAGTTGGCATTTCTTACTCTGGAAACTAGTGTCAAGCGAAGACGCGCGGTGCCTAGGTGCCCTCGTCCCCTCGGGAACCCCTAATCTCTTTATATCTTGCTTGCATCTTTTGGGTCTCTTCTAGCCGTTGGGCATCTTTATTTCTTACTAGTTGGCCTTTTAGTGGTTAATTACGAAATTAAACCAAGGGAATCATATAAATACAAATCTATGTTATCATAATAAAGGACCAAGTACTAAGCATCTACTATCATCACCTAAGGTTACATCCAAGAGCATTTTAAGAGCATCAAAGAATCCATCTAGCTACCATTCAAGGGACAAGGGACTGCATTCTTCTGCATATACTTCATAGGGGAAGTTAATTTTTCCATGCACACATATATCTACATTTTCTACATCTAGCTATTGCTTACTATCAAGTGTAACTTGCATAAGAGCCACCTAGGGCATGATTCTACACACACACACACACAACTACATAGAGTCTGAAATGTAGTGGAACACCGAATCATAAGTTCACTCAAACAAGTGACTGTCGAGGTCAATCCGACTCCCCATTTACATATTTTCATTTTTAGGATTTGATGTGTTTTGGGGTTTTACATGTGCTCTTTCTATTTGCGGAGTTTCAAACAAATTCAACAATAAAATAGCAAAGTAGATGTGACTAAAGGTGACACCTAGTGAAAATATCGCGACCCTACAAAATTGGTTTCCTATGGTTTTGAGCAGTTAGAGGTGCCTATAGGAGGTTTGCAACACCTAAGGTGCCCTTGACCCTATATGGGTGCCCTAGTCCTAGAATTTCTAATGCTCGCACAATTTTCCGGGGCTCGGTTGTGACAATCTTCCCATCGCTTCCATCCATTTTCTAGCTTGGCACAGCTTTGGTAGTACTGTGAATTAGCTAAGTAGTTTCTCCCTTCTCTTGCAACTAGGGTTTCAAATTTATTAGCTTACTTGCTTATGTAAAATATGTACTTTATTGCATATTTATCTACCGTACCGTAACTTAATTAGGATTTAACAATTTATTTTCTAATATTTTCTTAGTCATTAGCTTGTGATCTCTGTGTGATTCTCGGTGAAACACAACCGCAATTTTCCTTCGATCTAAGTCGGATATACTTGTCATTTTATTTACTATTTTGTCATTTTACATCAATAAATGTATTTTATCTACTTAAAAGGTTTAGTGACTGACCGAGACAAGTCCCCTAACCACTAAAAATAACTAACATTTTTCAAGTGTGTTTGTGTGTAAGTTTAGATTCAGATCTGAAAGAGTTTTACCCACTTTATTCAATGAAAGAAACCTCAACCGTCGCTCTCTTCATGATGGCAACATAAGCCCATTTTATTTTAGTAGCTGATTTGAGTTTTTCATATTAACAAATCCATCTTGTAGGTGATCCAAATCTAGGCATACATTTTATTATGGGAACACATCAACTAAGTGAGTTAATTTAATTTGTATTAATTAAATATAATTACATAGTAACTACTATAATAAATGATGTATAAATGATAACATACAATATGAAACAAATAATAAGAAAGCGGTGATGTAAAATCTTAAGAAAAAGGAGAGATAAGGAGACTTGGTTGATTTTGAGTAAATGTGAAGTGATATGGGCGGGTAAAGTGTTGAACATGATGCAAACAAGCATTACAACTGCTCACTATAAATTTTGGAGTTCAAAAATAATTCTAGACAGAGGTGCCCACAACAAGAGAGAGGGCGTTTGGCCACTAGTGACTATGCAGGAGCTCGGGATCTACTTTCTTTTGTATCGTAAGGTCTTTACTATTGATTATTTTTCGTCACCCGATATTCACACTATATCCACTAAAGGTACTGTAACCTATAAAATATAAGTTCACCTACACATTCCCACAAACCACATCAAACCTAAAAGGAAACTATATAATGGGGAGTCGAACTAACCCTCGACAACATCACCCCGATAGTTAACTTACGACCAAGCATTGCACTACATATTAGACTCCATATAGTTCTTGTTTTTTTGTAGAAATGATGCCCCAAGAGGCCCTTGTGCAAGTTATACTTGATAGCGAGGTTGTAGCTAGACTTAACCAATGTAGTAGTATGTGTGGATGGAGCAGAATAGACTTCTCCCTCCTATGTTGTGTATGCAGAAGTATGCATCCTGTGACCCTTGAATGAATGTTGTACGGATGCCTTTAGATTGATTTAGTTCCTTTGGATGCAAGCTTAGGTGAAGATAGTAATGTTTAGTGCTTGGTCCTTTATTTTGAAAAAAACATTATGTATTTATATGATTCCCTTGTTTGAATTTCATAATTGACAACTGGAAGGCCGACTCATAAGTGAAAAATATTCCCAATAGATAAAAGAGACCCAAAAAGAGTGAGTGGCGTAGAAAAGGGTCAGGGGCACTTAGAGGGGACATGAGTGTCTGGGTGTTGTTGTCCTAGTTGGGCATTGGTGTTTGAAGCCATGAAAGATGAATAAGTAAATTTATGATTGGGTTATAGGGTGTGTAAGACAAATAGAAAAGAAGAGACAAATAAAAGAGGCCAAATATAGTCATCAATAACTAGTTTTCTTTCTTAGGAATCATGTAAATGTTAGTATTCTTTTTGACCTAGAAATGTACCCAAGTGTGTGATTTTGTGTCTACATTTCCCCCACTTTATGTTGTTGAGTGAATACTTGATAACATAAACTAGATAAGAGATGCATACCTTATGATCATGTAGATCATGTGGAAAATAACATGTCGAGTGGACAAGTGAAGCGTGGAATGATTGCACAGTGAAACATGGAGACTAGGAAAGGAACGTGGCCCTAGGGATGAAGCGTATACGTTGCTTTTACTGTTGTTATGCTTGTATTTATTTTTTTAGGCTAATTATTGTTGTGTACTAAGGAAAGACCTACAAAAGAAGAGTAAAAGAGTAGTCAAAATCCTGTATATGATAAATTTGAGTAAAGTATGCATAAGTATGTAAAAAGTTTGTAAAAGAAGTGGTAAAGGAAAGTGTGCACGGATGTAAAAGAGTGTAAAAGGATAGAAATGTTTCTTGAAATGTTGTGAAGAGTGACTTTTTGGGTGATCTCACACCGATAGCGAAATTTTGGGCAATCTCACGCCAAGTGCGAGTTTTTTGGGTGATCTCACACCAAATACAATTTTTAGGTGATCTCATTCCAAATAGCAAGTGTTGGGGTGAGAGGTTTAGTGTTACTCTCATTTCATGACTCTGCTGCCGATAAGCACCACTACAAATGGTACGTCCCATTTTTTCATGTTGTCTCAATTGTTCCCAATTAGTTCCGAGTTATCTTGATTGAATGAGATAGAATGCATTCTATGACTAGAGGATCATGCCTATAAGCTGTAGAATTTATCTAAAGAATGCTGTGAACTGTGATGATTTGAGAATCTGACTATATCCTCCCCCATGACATTAGCACCTGGGGAGGATAGGAGCACCAGAGCACCAGTTCGAGTCTAAGCACTAGTATTTTTAATGTGACTATGACCCAAGTCTAATTTAGGGTCATTTTGTGATTTGTGTTCCGTGTCTTTCTCGTATTGTTATGTGTTTTGTTGTAGCTCGAGTTGTTCTAGGGGTGACTTGTTCATCTAATGTATACCCCCTCATTTGGAGTGGATGTGACAATGGTAGAAGGATCCGACCCAAAGGAGAGGACCTAATGTTGCTCTAAATTATATTCCTACAAGAGGGTAGAGGATGTGTATGGTAGAAACCAAGGCACATGCAAACAAAGTGGCTAGTTACATGTGTTAGTAGAAAAAGTATCAAACATGCAATAAAAGACAATATAACAAGAAAGTATGTAGACAAGATAAACCATGAAAAATGGGTTTAAAACATGGGGCATTGCTCACAATATCACAAGATAATCATGGCCAAAGCAGAAAAAAGAATATAATGATCATATAATATATAGGGCATAACCCAAAAAAAATAACATACAATAAAAGGCAATGGAAATAAAGTGGTGATAGATATTCCTGCAAGGCAAATGTTACAAATGAAGCACATGTTAGCATGTTATAAGGATAAATAATATGTCAAGGCATGTATGTATCATTGGAAAGTAATGTGCTAGAAAGTAGAAGTAATAAATGATGAAACAATAACACCTGTAACATTTGAGAGTAGTAAAGGTAGATGCCCCTAGGAGCCTTGGTGGTACTGGTAAAAGATATAGTGCCAAGCATCATTGTAACATGTAAGAACCTATAAGATATTTGTATTCATTGTAAAATACCAAGTGAATGCACATGTGTATATATAGAAAGGTAATGATATACTAAGAATCTGTATAGCATGGAAAATAAAGTGTAACATGTAAATATAATAAGCTAGCAATAATATATGA
The DNA here is from genome assembly GCA_018340775.1 of Taxus wallichiana var. yunnanensis. Lineage (NCBI taxonomy): Eukaryota > Viridiplantae > Streptophyta > Pinopsida > Cupressales > Taxaceae > Taxus > Taxus wallichiana. The sequence continues at coordinate 766,052,136 of CM031244.1, forward strand.
AAATGTAATGTATGAGTGTGATGGTATAATATGCAAAGTGTGAAAATGATAGGGTAGCGTGCCCCCAATGAGATATATATATATATGAGATTAGGCTCATTTATAAGAACCCTCAACAGTCAACAATGAACCATAGAACAAGAGTGCGTCATCGAGAAATGTGCGATGTGAAAATAGATACTAGAAATATGTATCGTGAAGTATTGAGCATGAAATGTGTAGTGGATGTGAGGTTCATTTCAGATTTAGACCCTCAATAGTTGAGTATGAACCATGGAACTAGAGTGTGTCATAGGGTAATGGTTTGAGAATGTGTGCTAGAAAGATAGATCATGAAGCATAGAGTGTAAAAGTAAATGTGGTGAGGTTCATTTCAGATTTAGACCCTCAAAAGTCGAGTATGAACCGTGGAACTAGAGTACATCATAGTGTAATGGTTTGAGAATGTGTGTTATAAAGATAGGTCATGAAGTATAGAGCGTGAAAATTGAATGTGGTGAGGTTTATTTCAGATTTATACCCTCAGTAGTCAAGTATGAATCGTGGAACTAGATTGCGTCATAGGGAAATGATGATACAATGTGTATATCGAGAGGGTTTGAAAGTCCTTAAAAAGATTAGACATGAAGCATGACGTGGGAAGTGTGATAGTAGATACTAGAGAAAAGCCGATGAGACATGGAAAGGGGGAGCGCAATGCCCCCAAGTGTGTTGATGATGGAGAGCTATGTGACGATGAAAGAAATACATTGTGATGGTGATAGGGCCTGAAATGTATCATAAGAAAGCATATTTTTGTCACAATGGTAGGTATGAGCAAGAGTAGAACCAGGGTTGGATTTTGGGTTGAAAGGAGGAAGTCGAAAGAGGTCATCTAGAGTTTTTGGTCTTGCTTAATGAGTGGTTGCTTATTTGGGATTGGTAACGCCGTAGAAGACTTGATAGGAGAAGGGGATGGAGTAATTTTTATAGGTGGTTGCTTAGTTAAAATGGGTAAAGTTGTAGAAGACTTAAGAGGAGGAAGGTATGGACTGATTTTAAGAAGAGGTTGCTTAGTTGGAATGGGTAACGTGGTAGAATAATTCGGAGGAGGAGGGTGGACTGATTTTTAGAGGAGGTTGCTTAGTTGGAATGGGTTGGATAAGCAGCTCTTGACTTACCAAATAATAAACACTAATGACTATGGAATGATGCTCATTGGACATGGAGAGATTGGTTTTGGGATCCCATAAGGATTTAGCAATTAGATATGTAGTATAATGTTGTGAAGAAAATGAAATAAAACCCTGATGCTCAAGGTGCTTAATTCTTCATTTTAAAGCATAGAAATCATTTTCATGATGTCCATTAAGTTTTTGATAATTGCAAAAGGGGAGACCTTGGTATTTGACAAGCTGATAAGGAGGGTAGCAATGAGTAGATGACAAGTTGATCAATTAGTGATTGAAGCTCGGGAAGAATATCATGTTACTTAGCATTTGAATCAAAATTTAGAGGCATTGGTAGCGGTATGACTTAGGGTTCACTTATATGAGCACATGTAGAAGACATAGAAGTAGAATGAGATGTAGAAGGAGAACTAACATGGGCTTGAGAAGCATCCTTGAGATGTTGGATTTCAGCTTTAAGATATGTAATCGTTGTTTCCATAGCTTGAATTTTGTCTTGAAATAAACAATGTAAAGATTGAATTGACTCTAAGATGGGTTGATTGGATGGAGGATTAGGACCGATAGAGTCATTAGATAGACGATCAAAAATGGAACTTACTTGAGCGGGTGGCGTACTACGAGGGAGATACATAATGTCTAGGGATTTTTGGAGAACATCTTTGCAAGGTGGGTGCATTTGAAGTAAGTCATGCAAGGAGATTAGAGAATTTTTAGGAGCCATGAAAGAAGATCGGGTAGAATAGGAAAAATGAGGATCCAAGTGTTTGATCATGAGTGGGGTTCACCAAATGATTTAATTTAATTTGTATTAGTTAAATATACTTGCAGAGTAACTACTATAGTAAATGATGTATAAATACTAACATACGGTAAGACACAACAAATAAGCAAACAATAATGTAAAACCCTAAGAAAGAAGGAGAGATAAGGAGACTTAGTTGATTTCTGAGTGAACGGGAAGTGATATAGTCAAGATAAAGTGTTGAACATGATGCAAACAACATCCTGTTGCTCACTTTGTAAATTCTGGAGTTTGAATAATGTCGGATAGGGGTGCCCTTGCAGGGACAGGGGGCTCCTAGGTGCTAGTGACTATATAAGAGCTCAAGATCTGCTTTCTTCTATGTCACAAGGTCTTCACTATTGATTCATGTTCATCACCTAATATTTACACTATGATCTTGAAGGTACTGTAACATGTAAATGATAAGTTCACTGCACATGCCCACAAACCACATAAAACCTAAAAAGGAAACTACATAATGGGGAGTTGAATTGACCATGTGATCATCCCGAGAGCTAGCTTACAATTGAGCATTGCACTACATCTCATACTCCATGTAGTTATTGTTTTTGTGTGTAGAAATGATTCCCTTGTGCAAGTTTCACTTGATAGTGGGTTGCACTAGAATGTAACAATATAGTAGTATGTGTGGATGGAATAAAATAGAATTCCCCCTCTATGATGTGTATGAATAAGTATGCAGACCTTGTCCCTTAAATGGATTCTAAATGGATTCCTTTAGAGTGCTTTAGTGTCTTTGGATACAAGCTCGAGGTGATGATAGTAATACTTATTGTTTTTTTCTTTATTTTGAAAAAATAACTATGTATTTATATGATTCCCTTGTTTGAATTTCGTAATTGACAACTAGAAGGCTGACCCATAAGTGAAAAAAATTCCCAAAGATAAAAGATACCCAAAAAGAGTGAGTGAAGTAGAAAAGGTTCAATGACGCCCATAGGGGACATGAGCGCTGGCACCTTGGTGTCCTAGTTGGGTGTTGGTTTCGAAGCCATGAAATATGAACAACTAAAGTTTCGACTAGGTTGTAGGGTGTGTAAGAAGAAATAGAAAACAAGAGACAAATAAAATAGGCCAAAGATAGTCGTCAATTACTTATATTCTTGCTTATGAATCATGTAAATGCTAGTATGCTTTTAGGACTTAGAAATTTACCCAAGTGTGTGATTTTGTATCTACGCTAAGAAATGTGAACACCATCGACTAATCATGGGAACATCAAACAATCGGAAACTCATCTACCATACTGATGGGAACATAATCAACCATGCAAAGGGGACTTTATCAACCAACTGGGAACATCAATCTATCTAATAAAAAAGTAGTGGGAATACACATCTATCATCTACTTTTTCAAGAAAAGTAGTGGTAGATAACTACATTTGGTGCATTAAAGAATCACATTGAGGACCAGTCCTTTGAATTAAATACCTAATCCATAACCAATCATAATTTGTGCTTAAGCCATAATAAGTAACCCTCCTTTTCTAGAAATATTAAACACACAAAAACAAGACCTTGAATCTGAATTTGAATTTGTGGGAAACTCAATAATGTTGTGGAAAAATTATATCATACCAACTAATAAAGGATGTCCCTATTTACACCAAGCCCATAAGAGATCTTTGTCTCAAGAGACTAAGAAGAAAGAGGAAATATCCACAAATTATCTAAGTAATTGGAAAACTTACGAGATATCATGATAGGAAATATTGTCCCACCTAATTAATTTTACCCGGAAGTCATATGGTTGATGTCCACATTAATGAAACTCTCATAAAAAATAATCTCATTGTTGTAGGGGAAACCATTAATGTGATGACTAAGGAAACTATGGAAAAAATAAAATTCATGGGCCTTCGCCATACTCCCACCATCTTTACAACCTACAAACAAATCAGCAATTAAAACATAAGGGTCATTGAAGATTTGGTCATTATGGTGGATTTATGGGAATATTCTACAAACTTCATGGCACACTAGCTAAAGGCCAGCCTAGGGGATACCCTCTTATCTTATGAAGACCTTGGTTAGCTATAAGTGATGCATTCATTACCAAGTCAAGAAATATGTTTATCTTTAATGGAAATACCACCAAGAAGTAAATATTATACCTACCATCCCATGCCTTATTATAAATGGTGAAACACATATGGCTAGAATCTAATGATAATGAACAAAATTTCATACAAAATATGTTGACCATTAAACAAAGCTCATCTTTAAAAGATCAATACAAATACCAAATCATCTCAAACATTTTACAAAACACATATGATGTAAATTCACAAGAATAAAACTATTTAAAATATATGTACTACCCACTTAAAGGAATTTTTCATAACATAGTACCTTCAAATTGTATGGAGAACATTATAATTTGTCATCAATTTCTACCACATAATTGCATCCTTGACACACTACTTGGTTAAAAATTCAATCAACGACTACATTGTCTAAACCAATAGAGATATTTCCTAGAAAACATCTCAACATCAATAACCGACTAAATCCAAAACAAGAAAACCGATTCGTTTCCATGATTGAAATATAAAAATTAATTTCGCTAGTATTATCATGACATGAGAGGAATACACAAAAATTCATACACTCGTCATATTTATATCAAAGAAGAATGTAAACATATTCTCGACCTCGATGGAAGATGAAACTTGTTTTTGAGACATTGTAAAAAAGCTGAACTACAAAAATTCTTACATGCATGTTTCATCTACTTTCCATTTATTGACCATGTACTTGACACGCTTGCTGGAAAAAAAAGTACCTCTCTTTTTTAGATGTGTTCAACAACTATAATCATATCATAATAGCACTGAGGACCAATATAAGGCCACATTCACATGCCCTTTGGCTACTTATCCTTACGCAGTCTTCCCATTTAGTTTATGTGATACCTCTAGCACTTTTCAAAGGTATATCTTAATCATTTTATCTTGTTTGTCCCCAACACTTGGTAAGACCATAATATATCTTTTAGCCATGAGAAATTTCATATGATGATAAAAGGAATTGTATAGGTACATCATATATATTTCACAAGAATAAAAGTTTACTCTGCTAATGTGGAAGTCATCAAACATTTACCAACACCTCAAAATAGATAGATGTGAGAAGTTTCCTTGGACATGTTAGATATTATTGAATATTCATTAAAAACTTAAGAAAATTTACAACACCATTATCCGTGTTATTAACTAAAGATCTTGAATTTGTTTGGATGGATGCATGTCGGGTAGCATTTTAAGATATCAAATATATGTTTATGATAACACTAGTGTTGTTTGTTCATAATTGGAAATTACCTTTTTATACACACATTGATGCATCAAATTGGTTCCATCCTCAAACAAAAAGATGGGTCATTACTTTACACTATATATTTTGTCGGTAAAAGTCTCCAAAATGTTGAACTTAATTATATAGGAACATAAAAAGAATATCTTAAGGTAGTATGTGCAATAAATAATTTTCATCACTATATCATTGGTTATCATATTTTCATTCACATAGATCATGTTGTGATTAATTTTTGATGAATAAACCGTAAATCATTGGTAGGATAATCAGATGGCTTTTATTGTTGTAGGATTTTGACATCACCATTGTAGATAAACTGGTAAAGATAATTTTGTTTTAAATTTTTATCATAGTTAAATTCTAAGGAACACAACTAATTATTATATGATTCTTTTCTTGATGAACATCTATTTGCACTAATAGATAACACTCTTTAATTTAAAGATATTGCTAACTTTTTATTTTGTAGGTAAAATTTCCCTACATTTCTTACTAAGAGAAAAGTGCAATCGATAGAAAATATTATTCCCTACTCATATATTTCTAGTTATCTCTTTTCTTTGGCCCTTCTGATGCCATTCATTGATTTTTAGCTAAGATGAAGTACTTGATATCCTTATGACCTATCATGATGAACCACCTGTAGTGTATATTTTGCAGTCAAGAGGATGGCCCGAGATCCTCACTACTAAATATTACTAGCCAAATTACATAGAAATGCCATCACTTATACACATTAGTGTGATCATTGTCAACATATGGTGAAGCTGCCAAATTAGATGAGATACCCGTGTAGCCTCGGCTAAATTTGGAACAATTTGGAAAATGGGGGATTATTTTTGTCGTCCCCATTGATCCACCCTCTAACTACAAGCAATATATCTTGGTGTGCACAAATTATCTAACAAAATGGGCTATGAGATGAAATGCCCACTCAATTTCTCTATGAAGATATCTCCACACAATATGGATTACCATGCGAGATAGTGGACTGACCAAGGACCACAATTCACATATAATTTGATTGCAACACTCGCTTGAGAGTATAAACTTTGTCACAATAATTTTACTCCATAGCACCCACAATCCAATGGCCAAGTAGAAGTCATAAATATAATCCTGGAGAATATTCTTACCAATACCATAACCTTATAGTGCCATGACTAGGCACAACATATTCCATAAATTGTATGCACATATATGACAACATGTAAGACCACCATAGGATTTACACCCTATAAATTGCTTTATGGTAAGAAATTTGTCCTTCTAATTGAATTTGAACTCAAAACGCTAAGGACTACTATCAAACTTGGCATGGACCTTTCACATGCACAAATGGAAATAATCATGCAACTCAAGTACACTAGCCAAACTCATAAGAGAAGCTTTGCATCACATAGAAGTAATACATCAATAATGAAATCAATTGCATGATGATTCATCAAAGCAATAGAATTACATCCTAGATATTAGGCCTTGATTTATGATTCATAGTACAAAGATCACAAGGAAAACATTAGACAATATGGCTTAGACCCTATAAAATAGAAAATGTGTTCACAAATGGAGTTTTCAAGATAAGGCAAATTAACCTAGATAGATTCCTCCTAATGGTAAATGGGCACCGAGTTTAAGTTTTATAAAAACCTTAATAAAAGACATTTATTCAAAAACTCGTGGTAGAAGAAAGGCCCTACCTTGACAGAAAACTTTCTAAAATGTTGGATGAAATTGTGCCATGAATTTGGACTTCTGCAAATTACTAGCGAAGTAGGGGATGCGTCTTCCTACTCAACCTATCTTCTTTCAATTTAGGTATATCACCTACTCCCATATATCTTTTAAAATCTAAAAAAATCAACAATGAAAACCTTTGGGCATTATTGTGATCTTCCTTAGAAAACTAGCCTATTGATTGACCCTATATTAAGTAAAGTTGTACATTTGTGTTGTCATGTAAAATTTATGGCATGAAAATTTGAAACTTTTGAGCATGACAACTAAGCCCATAATTGAAAATTATGTTTCCGTCAACTTTGTGCATCCTTCCTCGATTAGCCCGCCCTCGTTCACCCTCACATAGGATCGGAGGAAAGTGATAAAATTATTATTAAGTGTGTTAATTGTGTAGGGAAGAGTGTCTAATGTGATTGATGAACTCATTGATATTTGATGAAAGACAACTTCCTTAGGAGGCCTAAAAGGCCATTTCGACCATTCTACAGTTAAGTAAACACCCTCTGGAAGTGTACAGGGAAAATATAAAGCATATAAGGGTGATGTCGAAGAACATGGAAGGTGTCTAAGGTAATTTAGGAATGTTTTGTGGAATAATTTTGATTTATGAACAAATTGTTCAACATTGGGTAATTATAGGTGCGAGAGAATGAAGGCTTCAATTGTGAAAGCCAACTTGTCTAGATGATTTCGAGAGCTCGGAAAGAGTTAGGATGAAAACATAACATAAATTGAAATATCTTGTAACCCTCTACTTGATGGATACATAAAATTTATTCCAAGACCCAAATATTTCTGAGGTAGTTCAAAACACAGTAGTTATTCCTCTCAATAAAAGATGAAATATGTCCTAAATTTGAAATTTCAAGAAGAATTGGGTCTCAATAATGGTTCCATCTCAAAAAATTGTTTTGGAGTCAAAATCATGTAATGTTTGACCCCAAAACATTTTCCTATGCTCTCAGGGTGAAAATCTCATTTCTAGTGTCTTGATTTGGACATAGTGAGTAAAACCAACTTTCCTAAAGTGGAAAAGTCACATTGTTTCACCTCAAATGTCCCCATTATCCCACAAGAGGACAAAGGGGACATAAATTTTCCAGCTCCTTCTCCCCAATTATCCCATGGTCACTGAAGAGTCACTTTTAGCTCTGTGTGACCAAATTTTGGTGCACCAAGTGCTCATTCCCAGTCCCTCATCTCACCCGAGTCATATTTTTACACTCCTTGTGTCCCATATGTCCACCAAGGGGAAAGAGGGATACAAATTTTGATATCCTTCACCCCAATTAACCCCCCCGATCATAATAAAATACTCGGTTAGCTCTTGAAAACCGAGTTATAAGCCCCAAGTGCTCATTCCCTTCACTATGAAAGCTCCTAGGTTACACTTTTTCACCTCATTTGTCCCCTATATCCCCCAAGGTGTAAAAGGGACAAGGGAGATACAAAATTGTGACCCCCCTTCCTCTAATTCAACCTCCTTCACACTAGCCAAGTTGTCATGGTCACAAATGAGTCAAAAACTACACAAAGATTTGGCTAACTTCTCCTCTTAAAAACACATCCATTTCTCCAAAACATTTAAAGTGTTGTTGAAATACCATCACAACCTCCATTAATTTCAATTCATGCTACCACAATCACTCCCAAAAATCGAGCTCACAAGCTAACATTTTCCCATATCTCTCAATTCGTGCACTTGATCTCCACAAAACTTCACCAATGCACTTCGTTTGAAAACACCTTCATGATGAACTATGATTCATGGCATGTGACCCCACTATTCAGATTTTATTGGTGACTTATTTTTCCCATCCATAAACTCCTTTTTGTACATAACATTTGAAAATGTATTTGCAATTTCCCAATAACTTAGTGAGTTGAATTACCTAAATTTTGGAGTAGATGATCTACGTAAAATCAGATTTCATCTGATCCATTTCTTGCATGATGAAGTGGAGAATTTTTATGGATATGGAGGAGTGATTTTTATCTCAGTATTATTCCATCTTCGATGTAATTTTCATTTTCTCGGTGATCCAACAAGCTAAATTGCCTGAAATTTGGAACCAATGTTCCTCGTAAAATCAGCTTTCATCTGATTCATTTCTTGCATGATGAGGTGGATTATTTTTGGAGACATGGAGGACTAAGTTTTATCTCATTATTCTTCCCACTTTTATGAAATTATCATTTTCCCACTAATCCAGACAAGATAATCATCTAAAAATTGGAGTACAACATCCTTACAAAATCATGAAACTTTTGAGACCAATTTCATTTTAATTTGACACCCAGAAGTCCCCTTTCTAAAAATAATAAGTGTACGAGGATTTTGTATGTCTAAAAATGGTATGTTTCCAAAAATAGTGAATACTAGGCCTTTACAACGCTCCAAACAAGCAAGAAACATTAGAAAGGGAAAATGGTGAATATTTGCTATAAATAATAGTCCTAAATATGACATGCTAAAAATAGAAAGTTTTTGAGTTTACGAAGCTTGTGGAAAATCACATTTTCCTATCCCATTACTTTTTCCACCATTGCAAGGTTAGGAAGTTGTCTCGTGGTTCAAACAGGAGAGAAAAATCATAAAGGCTCCCAAAGCATTAGTCCATAGGTGATTTCTGCATGGCACAATTTGATGCAAGAAGCTATATGGTTCAACTCATCCTAATTATAGCGTAAGGGAGTCATCTTGGTTGAATCCATCAAAGAAGGAAATGTATTCATCACTGAGGTGAATCAGGAAGCTCTGAACCAAATTCTTGACAGAGTCTTTCAACTTCTATAAACATGAATTGAGCCTCTGAGGAGCAGGAAGTTATCGCAGGTCCATGAAGTGCTGATATCTCACAACAAGTGTTCTGAACACCCATTAAAATTCCCTATAATGTGTTTGTATCTCACAAAAAAAAAAAGAGAATGAAACCACTTTTTAAACCCAACAAGAGGTTAAAGGCCCACAAAGTTTCATTTAGGGATCAATCCTTCTATCTAGAGGAGGAAACCTATTTCCATGAGGAAAAATTGAGAAAAAGGGTGTCCAAATATCCTAAGTATGTTTCCACTCAGGTGACATATTTTTCACAAAGGTGAAATGTGAAGCTCAAGGAGTGAGGTAATGATCATCATATCCTAACTCTTCTTATGTTCAAACCTCTTCGAGGAATAATTTAAGATGAACTACTCAAGCTATCAAGATACCCAGGACCATTATGTTTATAGGATAAAGAAGTCATCCATTCTCATGAGAATCATATGAGAAAGAAGGTATGTGAGCATCCTAAATTTGATTCCATTTGAGGAGGTTGTTAGATCAATAAGGGTAAATGGATTATTTCCATGTGAAGTACCATGTTTACAAGAATGGGCAACCATCTCAATTTCATATGTTGCAATTCACTTAGAAGTGTTCTTAAACACTCATCTAACACCTTGTAGTGTGTTCACACCTCAAAGAGGAAGCATATGCAATCACCTCATTTTAGTTCAACAAATGGCCATATAAAAATAATTTTGTTCAGGGAGCAATCCTTCCATCTTTATGATGAAGACCTATTTCAATAAGTGACAAACAAGCATAAAAAGGTTTGAGCATCATGGAGTTGATTTTTGTCATGAAGGTGAATTGTGAATACCTAGAGGAGTAAGGAAATGATCTCCATATCCTAACTCTTACCTTGTGATCAGATAATATCATCATGTTCCCATCATAGTGCAAATATCATAATAATGTTCCTGAACACTTATTCGATGCCTTAGAATGTTTCCATACCTCACAGAAGAAGGATATTGTGATCATAGTGTTTCAGTTCAAGAGGTGGTTAGAGGTCAAGACTCTCATTCATGAAGCATTTCCTTAAAGATCCATCAAAATAAAATTCTTCATCAGAAAGAGATTTCTCGTCTCCAGATTTCCACCTCTCTCTCTTCCTCTCTCTCCCCCTCCCTCTCTCTCCAATGTTTTATTTCTTCATTGGGAATGTAATTTTTCCACTCTTTCATCTTATTCACTTAAGTGACTTAGTGTTGCATTATTAAATTTCATTTTCAAAAATAAGAAAAGGACTTAATTTCATTCGTAAGAGAATGTGAAAAGTCACAAATGGTGGTGAGCTAAGAAGTCATATGGAGGGAAGAGGGAGAGACATTTTTGTATACTATAAAATAGAATGGATTCTCCATTCCAAAAGGTTAGAAATTGTTGATTGTTGTATGTTGTTGAGATTTGTATCACTACTACATCAATAAATAGAGCTACATGTCCTCTATGTACTTTTATATGTTCCTCTATCCTCTCTACTCTCCAACTTTGCAAGCATGTTGATCTTGTATAACCAAGAAGGAACTTTATATCCTTGATTAATGAATCTAAAGAACTTTGTGTCTCTAGGTTATTAGTCTTTCTAATTGATTACATTGTTAACATTCAATAATGGGATCCTCCCCATACGTAAGAAGGATAGGCTTATCCCCATTACTATCGGTGAAAGCCAATAATATGCACTCTACAACAAATTATTTCACCAACAATTAGAAAACCAGTTTCGACCAATTAGTGGTACAAAGAAAGTTATTTCTTCACCAAAAACACTCATGTTCTCACCCATTTACTACCACAATTTTCAAGTTTCTACAATAATTTTTTTGCTTTTTTATAGGGAGTATGTTATTTGTTATATATTATTTGGTAATTATTACGGGTAAAAGTACAAGTGATTAAAAATATGGTTCGGTAGTTGTTATGGGTAAAGAAGGAGTTACTATAGGAAATTTGTGGTTTTCTAAAGATAGTCAGTGGCCTGTTATGGATTATTTGGTTAGGTTTTGTAGAACACATAACCAAGGTTTCAACAAGATCAAATAGTATTGTAGGCTTCATTCTCACCGCCCTACTACCCTTACACTCCTAACACCATCCAATTACCTAGACTACCATTCTATCTCATTTTCACACCCAATCTAGTGGTACCTATCCATTTCAATCTATTGGCATGATATCAACACATAATAAAGGAGAAACATCATCTATATCATGTATAAGGGTTTCTCTAGTAATACAAAGTTTTTGCACACATTTGACTACTCTTTTTTCATAAATTTTTGTTAGCTACTTGCTATAGGAAGTTGCAAGCTTTTTATTCAAATTAGTAAGACCTTGTCTTGAAAAATAGTTGGAATTCATCAATCATTGAAAATTCCCACCAAAAATCCAATAAATATCATCATTTTTAACATCTTGAACTTACGGAAGACCTGTCTCCAACTCACACACTTCATGACTACACTAGTCCATCCATTCTTGAGTACATACTAGTTACTTCATTATATACATTCCTATAATCACCATAATTTTTCATGGAATTCATTCCTCTTCAATTTCATTATATTATTCTTCTACTCACCCAATATCCATCATGGCTAACTTGAGCACCTTTGTAGGATTCACTCATAGAGGAAATTATTGTTCAATTTGTTTATGATTGGTAAACCAATTTAACAAGTAGATAAGATACTTTATATTTTGTATATAATCATTTTTGTCTTAGTTTTTAATAAAAATGATCATATTTTCAGTGTTAACCCCATTTCCAATGGTAAATCTCTTTTGACATCACTTCATATGATGATGTCATCACCCTTTTTGGCAAAAATACCCCATCGTCTATGAAAATATCCAATAGACATTTGCCTCATCAAATCATGAGTGTGCCAAATATACCCTCCCTAATCTTATGTAGCAAAGACAACCTTCCCTTATAGATAGGTGATGTGACATTTGGGGAAGGAAAATAGGTTTTGAGTGTGTTGTTACAAGTATAATATTCCAAAAAAAGGATGTGGCTAACTAAAGTTTGAGGGAGATTTGATCAAGTGACATAAGAAACCAAGTCCCAAGACAATCATTAATGTTTATTAATCATTTGACCATTGCAAATGCCATGCCACTTCTAGGCATGTATCTATTTTTGGCAATTTGTAACCTTACAATAAAATTTTGTGCTACAAGATGCTTCAAAAATTAAAAAATGGGGGTGATGTTGTAAGGAAGGAGCCAACTGACCACATAGTCCTCAACAAGAATATGGCATTATTCTATATACATAGATGAGTGGAATGGATGACATATTTTGAAATATTGGTGGGTTAAATGAGGTTATTACCAATGAATTCACAAAAAAAAACAGCAATGATGTAGTGACGGTGAGGGGATTGTGAATGGTTATTCTGAAAAGGATTTTCTCACTAAGGTCATGAGTCTCCCCTTAATAGGAGAAAAATAGTAGGAATGGCCTTGTCATGGCACAACTCTAAATGAATTCAACTCCACATGAGAGAAACTTAAATTCTCCTCCCAAGGAACTAAATAGAATGACTAACCCCCTTGGGATGAGATAGTTGTTATCATCATCAATTAGCTCACCTATGAAGGTAGAAAGTACATCTTTTACATGGTGAATTTCAAGTTACTCATCCATCTCATGCATAATAGGTTGGTCACTATTTTTTTGCTCAATCTTTTAATAAAAATGGTAATGGAACACCAAAAGGGAAGAGTGAGAGAACTCTCCTATAATTTTTTAATTTATATAAGTGTTCAAAATTTCTTGAGGAATCAAATACCGGATGTAGCATGGGAAACTTCATTGCAATAAATTAGTTGCCCCTAAGCGTGAAAGAATGAAATACACCCTTGAGACCAACACATGGAAGGAGAGTTGAAGAATTAGTCTCACGTCCTATAGGAAGAAGGAGGATGCTAAGATTGTCTCTTGAATCGAGGAGGAAGAGGAGGCTTATGACCAACTAAATAATTATTTCAAAAATGGAAAATATGAAACATCCATGAAAGACATCCCTTCATCTTATCGGTCTGTTGAAAAGAACTAAAAGGTGTCTCTAGAAATGGGAAAAATAAGGACGCCACAACAAAAGATTACAGACCCTTATAGGTGATCACGAAGGCTAAGAAAAAAATATTTTTATTCCACCATCAAATTTGATAGTGGAGAATCTTGTATGGAAGGAACAAAAGGAATTTCAATACATTTTACTTCAATGACCAAGAGGAATATATTTATACCTTTACATGTTAAAATTTTGGTCTATAGAATAGTGGATCCCCTTGATAGAAGATGAAGATGAATCGCAAATAAAGGAAGAAGAAGATATGGAAACCCATGATGAACCTACAAGAGATCAAGGAGAAGAATCTAGGTCTAAAGTACAAGAAATAGGGGATATACAAAACGTTGTAGAAAAATAAAGAGTAGAACCCCAAACATATCCTATGATAGAAAAAAATACAGGAAACCTAGAGTTAATGGTTGCGTGAAGGGAGATTGATCATCTCGATCTAGGATAAGTGAACTGGAAAGTAATGAGAGCAAGTTAAATACCTTGGCTAGATTAGTTTTAGAAGGAGTGAGCATATTAGGAACATAGTAGATACCCATCGCGAGTGGAGCATCCCATAGCAAAAAGGTCCTATAGTAATAGGCCAAAGAGTATCATCCTCCAACCCATCGAAAACTAGTAATAAGGTACATATTGATTTTCCTCTTAATAAATAGTTCCCTAAATTAGTTGTTAAAAATGTATTATTATAAGTAAGAGTTCAAGCGAGAAGAGAATGAGAACCTTGAAGTGCCCATTGTTAACATGGATATATCTCTAAAATATAGGTCCACTCAAATGGATGGGCCCAATCTGGATGATTTGAGTATGAGAATATATACTAAGATTAATCTTGTGAAGACTAACTAGGATAATTCTTTCAACAAGATAAAGAAACATTTAGAAGAGGCATAAGAATAATTTGACAAATAAGAATAAATAAATTGACCACTTAAGGTAAAAATGGAAAATATGGCTCAACTAAATTTGTAATTGGTGATTATAGGCCATTTGCTAGAGTATATGCCTTCTATCTAAAATAACAATGGCTTAAATTTCAACTTATGAGGTTATATGATGACTTACCTAGGGATGTCGATAGTTCTCTGCCTTATTTCAAAATCTATACTGAGACAACACCATTGTGATGAAATACTGATCGTCATGAATTTTTCTTACACAAATTTGTAGTACATTTGATTTCCATTGGAACCCAAATCTTGATTTGGGTGACATAATGCTCAATCATTTTGTTCATATATGATAAATGAGAAGAGGAGAGGGGAAGAAATACAATCATATCATGAAGGATAAAATAATGTACCCATGATGATAAGAATGGAATCTCATGATCTTGAGTAAATTTGTGATTATTGGTACCGATTGGTGAGAAACATAAGTATAACCTAATATTCCATTAATCGATACCATATATTAGGATATGTATAGATGACATTTGGATAACATAATCTCTTAACATGTCATATCACAATTATTTATGATTTCATATGCTTAGTAGATCATTCTAGGTGGTTTACATAACATAAGAAGGGTGTGTGTGTGTGTGTGTGTGTGTGTGTGTGTGTGTGTGTGTGTGTGTGTGTGTGTGTGTGTGTGAGAGAGAGAGAGAGGTGGTATCTAGTAGACGGTCATTATATTGAGGATTTGAGTCTTAGTGTAAGGTGTGGATGTTGGCTTCTAAAAGTGGATAAGTCATTTATACTTGAATATTCTCATATTATCTCTCTATTTTGGTGTTCTTTAGTATTCTATTATTGTTATTCTTCTAATCTATTTAAGTTCGTTATATAGCCACAAGAATTTGAAATAAACAAATAGAGGCTAAAAAATAGTACTTGACTGGTAGATAAAATTAATAGGAAACCTACCTTTCCTCAATCCAGAGATGGGGTGATATTTCCCTTGTGTTAAAGAAAAATGAGCTATTTTAACAATATAATTTTTCAAGCTATTGCTTCCAATATTACCATGTAAATAAATGCATCGAGGAGGAAGAGACTTGAATGGTTGGCCATCACCTATCACCCTCCTTTTTGTTTTCCCATTGATATTTGGAAGGGTGATAAGGATATTTTTGAAGCATAAGAAGCTAGTAGATGAAGGAACATATAAAGAAACAACAGTTTCTTTTTTAGAAAATTTGAGGGCTCGTCCATTCCCACTTATTTTGAGAAATGTTTTGCTCAATATATGACGAGATTATAGTTTATTGAGGTTGAGTAACCGATTAATTTTTGGGGGTGATAATCCTCAAAATTATCCTTGTTTTGGCATCCTTTGTTCCCTTTTTTCCTATCCTAATAGCGATACTTGTACATATATATTGGCCTTCTTTCCTTCTTGACCTACGTAAGCACTATATTAATATGTTTCATGTACTATGTGTTGATTTGGTTGTTTATGAAGTAATTGGTATCTATTATCTTTATTGTTATGATTTGCATTATCATTAACACTTGCATGAAGATTCTAAAGTAATTAAGAGTAGTCAACACCCATAACAATAGTGGAGGTTGAGTAAGCTAGTCACCCATAACCGCTTGATTATAGGTGCTTCTTGTCCACCTATAGCATTGGTTGTAGCATTCCTTGATCAATCGTAGAAAGCTGTAAACTCACCCATAGAATGCGACATATTGGGCACTAATGACCAACTGGTATTTTTGGTTGATTATCTCCCATGGTTTCTAAAATATTAAAATATCCATTATCTAAATATGATTATTCAATATTTTCATTTATTCATCACCATTCTCTCTTATCTAATCAGATTAAACTATTTGTAATTGTTGTAACGATAGATGTGCTATTTCCACTACTATCATGTTTTTCTATACCATGGGCATATCTTCTCATATAACTACTTGGTATGTTGGTTACCTAAAATAAGGATCCTACCTATTATTTATAAGAGGTATTAGGATGTAGAAAATAGTTAGAAGAAAATATATAGAGAATCATATGTAAATAATTATGCAGATTGAATAGAGATTATTGAGCTTGTTGTTTAGCTCTTTGTTATGTAATTAGAATTTGTTTAATCCATTACAATTATGTTATGTAGTAAGTGTGTTACGAGGTAAGATATTTTTGTAGAAGAGGAAGGGATTGAAGCACAATTCAAACCAAGCAAGGGCCCACTTCATAAGAATTGAGGTGGAATCCCCCCACATTAGAGTAGTTTACTTTTCATGTTGTGTATAATTTCCAATCCCCACCCACATTAGAGTAGTTTAATTTTCATGTTGTGTATAATTTCCAATTCTAAGTAAGTTAGTTGTGTGATTTCAGATTTTACACTATTGATTTCAATGTGACATTATTTGATTTGGGATTTTGGAGTCTTTACTTTCATTGGAATAAGCTTTTGAATCTAGTTTTAGATTTCCTTTTATACAATTTCCCTTTTACAATTTCCTTTATTGTAAGAGTGAGTTATTTGAATTTTGCAAGTTTAAATTTCCCTTTTCAATACATTCATTTCCCTCTACGCTAATATAGTATCTCAAAGCATCTCAACAAAGCCTACTATTGCACATCTGATGTTTACATCTTGCCAAAATAATATGTCATGGGTTGTGATTAATGAAAGTAGCGATATTAATAGACCAAGTGGTTTCCGCTCTAAAGTCTATTTGTTGGGTCATTAGCAAGAAATTGTTGTATTAGGTTTAATTGGTGGTTTGATTATTGTTCTTTATTCGATAGGCATGATGCACTTCTATATGAAATTCAATTTGCGGTGATTAGGAAGCGAGTCATTGGAAATATTAAGCTTATAATTTTCATTAGCGGGCTTATATTTTTCAAGAGGTGAGTTAAATTCAATTACATTTATATCAATAATACCCTAGTGTTGTCATGTGAAATTACCGGCCAAAAATGCAAAATTTGATCCATGACAACCAAGCCACAAAGTGAAAATATGCTTCTAAACCTTCATGAACCCCTCACTCGGTTAAATTGTATAATGTGCCATGATCATCTTGACCTTGTAGGTCCTCCCAATATACTAAATAAACATTTACAAGTTTTCAAATTGATGTGATAAGGTCAACTCTTCCATTTAGTAAAGTACAGTAGAAGATTAGTTCTTTGGCAGGCTTAGAAAGACAATTTTTGCTATTTCAAGGCATGTGTGCATCCTCGAGGAAGGTTATGAAAAGTTCATAAACATATGGATGTGGTATTAGAGAAAATTTAATGTTTTTAAATTAATTTATAGAGGTTTAGGTAATATTTGGTGGTTTAGGAACAGTTTGTGCAAAAGCGGGTTTTCAGGTGTAAGGTGATTTAATTTAAATTGAATTAAATATTTATTTCAAAGTTCTATTGTAGTGTATGATATACAAATAATAATATATAGTGAATGTAAAAGTAATAATAAATCAATGATATGAAACCCTAAGCAAGTGAGAGAGATAAATGACTTAAGTTGGTTTTAGTGATTTGGAAGTGATGGGTAGGTGAATAGTGAAGCAGATCTGGAAGCAACGTTGTCAAGGCTCGCTGGAGGTTTTAAAAAAAAATATGTGCAAGAAAGAAGTTACCACAAGAGGAAAGGAGCGCGACGCTAGTGACTAGATATGGGTGCTAATGTCACCCGGATGCTCAAGTTTTGATCTTTTCTGCATAGGAGGAGCTTTGTTGTTGATATTTGTTTGTCACTTTAGATTTGCTCAATTTCGTTGTTTGTGCCTGTAATATGTTAATAAAAATAACTAGCTACACATTCCCACAAACCACATCAAATTTAAAAATAAATATGCATAATGTGGATTCATACGACCCGTGATCACCTGAAGAGTGAACTTAGTACCGAGCGTTGCGCTACATTACAAACTCCATGTAGTTTTGTGTGAAAGTGTGTGTGATGATTCCCTAAGATGCCCTTTTTGTAAGTTACAAAATGATATTTATTAAATAAAATGTGGGTATAATAGTAGTTAATCTAACTAGGAACATTAGTAAATAATAGTACTAAAATGATATAAATAACAAGTCAATAAATATTAAAAAGTGACCCAAGCAACTAGGCTAATGAAAATAAAGACCCTAATATGCAAAGAAGGGTTGGAATTAAAAGGAGCGATAACGGATCGTACCAAGCCAAGAACACGAGATGCAAATCAAACACCACGATCGATAAGATGAAAGCAATTTGCGAATAACTTTACACAAAACCTTTGCAAACAAATGAGCGTGATATCATATATTATTATGGAACTCAATGAAATACAATGAGAATGGGCCTTGCTTATATAGGCAAGGAATAAAAATCTAAGAACCAGTCAAGGTCGTAGATCAAGCCATAAATCATGGAAAGAACTAGTCATCAAAGAACTAGTCAAGTCCATAGATTTATGAGAGAACTAGACATCAAGGATCTAGTCAATACCATAGATCAAGGAAAGAACTATACCTAACAACTAGATAATATCTCCTAATATCTAAATAAATAAAAAGAAATATCCACACACATAAGTGGGTGAGGATAAATACAATAAAGGTAAATAATATACCTAGGTGAACATGAGCTAAGGTAAATACCTACTCTAAGAGGAATGAGCTTAGATGATTTAATGAACTTGTAGGAATGTGTCGTAGAGCTTATTGGAGAAACAAGAAGAGGAAATGACTATGCCGAGGTCTATAAATTTTAGATCTGGGTAATCTAAGTGGATCGGGGTGCACAGGAGAGTATTAGGGTGCTGTGGGCACCCTAGTTTGTGTTACAGGTGCCACAGTGCATCTGAGAGGTCCAAAAACTATATTTTTAGGGTCATTATATGATATAAATCCTTTGCCACATGTCGCACTAACTTTTCTATATTGCTATATGTTTAGTAATCAATGATGAAGATAAGACTGCAAAACCCCAGAAGACAAACATCAAACCCTAAAAAATAAAGATTCATATGAAGGGTTGATTGACCTCAACTACCACAATGGTGGAATTACTAACTGAGCATTGCACTACATCTCAAACCTGATGTAGTTCTATGTGCATGTGTGTGCAATCATTCCCTAGGTTTTCTTGTGTCAATCGCACTTTGTGAAAGTAGCGAGCAATAACTATGTGTAGAAAATGTAATAGAATGGTGGATGAAATAGAATAAACTTCCCTCCTATGATTGTGTGATCTTTGATGAACTAGCCTTGTGCCTTGTGATGGAGCTAGATGGATGCAAATGTAGCCTTTGATGGATGCAACCTTAGGTGATGATAGTAGTGACTAGTGTTTGGTCCCTCATTATGGTTTCATAACTTTATATTTATATGGTTCTCTTGTTCTAATTTCGTAATTAACCCCGAAAAGGCTGACCACAAGAAATATGAAATGTTCAAATGGCTAGAAAGTTCCCAAAAAGTGGGAAAAGTATCGGGCACTGCAGGCACCCCAATCAAGGCTAAAATGACGAAAAACAATGAAAAGCAGTGGTCAAGTGTGCATGGGAGGTCAACAATGATGACAAAAATCAAAGTAAAATGGCCAAAATATGGGGGTTAATTAGTACTTTCTTCACTCAAAAACCATATGAATAGTAGTATGAGACTGGGAATAAATAATGTCTAAAGTGTATGATTTTGTGACTATAGATAGTGTGCTAGATATAGTTTGTAGAAAATATATATAATGTGTGAGATGGAATAGAATAAACTTCCCCTCCTATGTTGTGTATGCAAAGTAATGAAACCCTTGTCCCTTGATTGAATGTGCTAGATGGATTCTTTGTAATACTCTTTTACGTTTAAATGGAAGCTTAGGTGATGGTAAATAATGCTAGTGCTTGGCCCCTTATTTGAGATATATATATATATATGATTCCCTTGGTTGAATTTCATAATTGACAACTGGAAGGCTGACCCAAAAGTGAAAAATATGCCCAAGAAGTAAAGATACCCAAAAGAGTGAGAAAGGGCTAAAGAGGGTAAGGAGCACCAAAAAGGTACAAGAGCTCATGGGTGATTATATCCTAAATGGGTCCTAGTGTCTGAGGCCATAAAAGATAAATCAATCAAATATCGACAGGGTTGTGGGGTGTGTAAGGTCAACAAAAGTACAAGAGATAAATCAAAATTCCCAAAAGACATTGTCAATCACTAGTTTTTATGAATCATGTGTATATTGGTATGCTTTAGGACACAGAAAGGAATGAACACTCAAATTATGAACATGAACTTGTCCGGATGATTCTAGGAGCTTCGTAAGAAGTTAGAATGCAAAAAAATATGCAATGGAAATCTAAAGGAATTCTCTACATGGTAGAAGCACAAATTTTTCCAAGACCTAAGAGTTTCTCAATGTAGTTCAACTTTTACAGTGCGAGATCATTGTCACGATCGATGAAAGGGGAATTTTGGAGTTACGGGAAGAGTCTAGATCTTAAAACTTTTATATTGATATTATAATGTCTCTTGGAGTCATATTAGTATTGTATTTCACCTCAGAAGACCATTCCAAGCTCCGAGAGTGAAGTTTTCAAGTTTTCACTAGTGAAGAGTGTGTAGGCTCCATACTTAAGCCAATTTTTACTACCACATGTCAGCACCTTGATCATGGCACCATTTTATTTCCCTCTTGTCCCTTTTTTTAAGGGGGTAGAGAGGACAAAAATGAGTTCCCATGAGTAATTTTTTCTCTACGGTCCCTCATGTGACTCTTTCCATCTCTCGTCGAGTTGTTTATCACAGCTAACCCCTTTTCCTCGAGACCTACTCAGATTCTTCCATTTTCATCATCTCTCTCAAGCACCCTTTTTTTTCCCTCTTTTTCCTTTTTCCTAAGGGGACAAAGGGGACAAAAATGAGTGCCCATGAGCAAGCCTCCTCTGTGGTTTTTCAGGTGACCTTTTTCATCTCCTTGATCGCTTGCCTGGATTTTTCATCCTCATGCACACTTGACAAGATACTGCCACTTTTCATGATCTTGATCCAAGCACCCTTTTTTGTCCCTATTTTCCCTTATCCCAACGTGATAGAGGGGAAAAAATGAGCACTTATTTGCAAGCCCCTTCATCTAGTCCCCCATGTGATCTCTCTCATGCTCTACAAGTGCTTGATCATATTTTTCATCTTCCTCACACTTCACCACATGCTTTGACACTTGGAATCATCTTGATCCAATGCACCTTTTCCTATCCCTTTTTCCCCTTTCACCATTAAACATGGTTTTTAACTCCACTTAAGCTTTCATTCAACCAAGGTTAAACCACAATTAGCAAGGAAGCACAAAAGTAAAAGATAACTTGTTTTTAAGTTACTTTCTTTGCACATGTCAACATATTCACCATTATTGCTGATGTAATACCTCAATAACATAAAAATATACCATACATGCTGCCAAAATCATTCCAGAACAGCCATAGCCTTGGAAACTAATATTTCTTCATATCTTTTCAACTAGAAATTGGATTCAACTAAGATTTTCACATAATAATACACTCTCATGTGCCTATGAGAAGAATGTTGTTGCAAATCAGATGATGCCATAGTTTATTTACAACATGAAATTTTAAACCCTACCTCTGGAAAAAAAATTTCAATCGACAAAGAGTTTCAGCGGAAGAATAAATGTGAAAATTGGAGCACGAGATCCTTGTGCAGAGCCGAATCCGATGAAAGTGTTTTGGTTGCAAAATGACATTAGCAAGCACATTTACTAAAAATATAAAGTTATCTATATGGTCACATATTTAAATTATTAATCCTTTTAAACAACAAGATCCCATCTCTAAGAACATCCAAAAACAGTGAAAGACAACAAACAGGGTAAAAACATGACAACTTTACTAAAATAGTAGTTTTGAAAAAGTAACCTAATAAAAATAATAACTTTCTAAAAATAGTAAAGCATAATTAGTGGAGGTATTCTAAGTGTGTTAGGATCTTCTTAAGACAAAATTTGAGAAAAAAAAAAACAAACTTTCCTAAAATAGCAGCTCCTAACCCACCTGTCAAAAATAGAAAGTTTTGGATTCTAGTATAAAAAGTTGTTGGATTCATTTTCACTTATCTTGCTGATTTTGACATCATGAAGTTCAAATTATCTGGCATGGAACCTATTTCAACATTAGCCATAGAGTATTCAGGTGTGGGTGACAGTGATTTCACTCACATGGACCTAGAGGACCTAAAAAATAGAATACTCGGAAGTCCGAGAGAAGCTATTGAGGAAAAGATCTTCACAAGTGGGTTGTTTGCACCAAGAGGCCATCCTTTGTCAATAAAGAGCACAGAATTGGTGCTAGCATGTGCTCAACATTATGAACTAGAATCTAGGATAGTAAGAGCGGATGAAAATTCCATCCTTACAGTGCTCACCCGAAAGGCATTTCACAATGTATGTAGATTCCAACTGGCAATAACATGGTCATAATCATGAAGGAGTTTGCATCTAGTGAGTGGTTAAATACTGAATCCTATCTCCAGGGCCTCGCATTAGGATCATGGTTGAGACAAGAAAGGAAACCCTCTCATATGCCAAAAAAATTTCAAGGAGTGAGTTTCATGAGGGTTACTCGGATGTAATAATATTATTGAGTAGGGTAATGAGAAAAGAAACCACAAAGGACTTTCAAGATTGGATGGAACAATTCATCCATGTTATCACCAGGGGGAATCATATGGTTGATTGGGGATAAATCATAAGTGATAGAATCCACTATCATTTTCTCTGTTACGAAGTTACAAAGAAGTTTCACAATGACATCATATTTGGTGTATGCCCTCGTGAGCACAAGACCATTCAAAGGCCTGACTCTTTCTTAGAATATTTCTTAGAAGACACCGACTTATGAAAGTACCCTCAACTCACTCTCAAAGAAAGAAACCACCACTTTTCCAAGGTGAATGATGCATTCACCATGTTCGTCATCGATTGCTTGAAGGTAACCCAAAGTTGAGATTGTCTTCCCAAGCCGCAACATTGATTGAAAAGTATGGGTCCTACTTCACTCAATTATCCTTCTCCTATATTAGAGTTTAGGATTTTACCTCATCCCTCATGAGCTCTTGAGATATCTTAGTGACAAGATAGTAATGTTTGAACTATGTAGGCAACTTTCTCATATCCATAACAAGTTCAAGAACCATAGGAAGAAAGGTGTGTCTTTCCCCATTTCTCTTGGTATTTACTCTTGTAAAGAGTTTTGTTGATGCCTCAAATCTTGAAGCTTCATTTTCCTCCTTGAGCCTCTATTCATACACATCCAGGGTATATTTTGACATAGAAGAAATCCTGAAACCTTCAATCTCCTGAGTTATTCCATGTTCCTCGGATTGAAGATTATTAGGTCATTGCTTGGATGATTTTGAGATAAGAAAACGAGATCACATGAGGATGACCATTGGCCAAATGAGGAAATTCATATTTGATTGGTTCATGGAAGGTGTGGAAGATGATGGAACTGAGTTGTATGATCCTGAATACCAAGCAGTGAAGGCTTTTCCTCTCCCACTGGTCTCATGGAGTGTTCATGAGTTAGGGGATATCAATGAAAAAATGAATAGTAATCTAGAGGTATAAAGATTGGTTAAATAAAAATAAGGTTACATTCATTGAATTAGGTGGTCTTCATACTCTCATAAGGCAAGCATCTCATCTCTCATCTCTAAAGGAACCCAAGAGGACTACGAGCTCTGCTCATTCAGGAGAGCCCATGAAAAAGAAAAACAATGGATGTTAAAAGTTCCCACTATAGGAGGTTGCACAAGAAATCAAAATTCACTCAGGACCCTACAAAATATCTAGAGCAAGGAGAGATATATCCTTCTCATCCATCAATTCTGCATCAGTCTCTAAACATCTCATATCTTTGTTGCAAAGTCAACTCACCAAATACAGGAGGTACCCCCTCACACTGAGCCTAAAACTACAATCATGCCTAGTGTTGAACTTGCAACAACAAGAGATCTTTCCATATATCCAAGATCTAATGGATGTGAGACTCGTACATTGTAATAGGAAGTGGTGTCAGAATTTTAAGCTATTTTAAGGATGGTGAAATAAAAATGAGGTAAGAAATCCTAGATAACTTCCGCTTCTTCAATAGTGCCTCAAGAAACCAATATGTAGAAGTTTCTCAGCTGAAGGTAGTAAATCCCATTGAGGAGATGACCCCATTAGACTATGAAATGATAATAATTCCCTTGGACCAGCAACACATGAAGGGTATGCTCATTTTTTCTAAGAATCTATCGTTCGTCTTCTTGCAATAAATAAGAAATACAAGGGAAGATTGAATAGTTGGAAGAACATGTGAGAACTATCACTTCATATGTTCAATCATTCATGGATCCTAGTGTCATCTCATCTCTCCTACCAGAAGATGTCACTCCAATCATAATCTTTGATCCATATTCAATCAAGAAGGCACATGGCTACACAATGCAAGGGAGAGCCAATGACAAGTGGGTGGACAAAATCCTTGAGAAAGGTAAAACCTTGTTTCAGAGATTCTTTTGTTGTTTGAGTTCATGTTTGCCACTACTGTGAAAGTAAGGATGACTAAAGATGAAATTGAGAAGGAAAATATTCATTGGGACCAGGTGTTTCCGTTGGTAACAAAGATGGGGAACCTTGATTCTTTTGTGTTGGTAGGTAAAAAATTGTTTAACTCCATAACTGAGAATATGTCTCTAATTTGGTCTCGAATGTTGGTTTCCGATATGAGATGTTGAACAATGCTCTAAATGAGTTTAATTCATATGATGAGATCAGTTCACGAATGTAGGAAAACATAATCATGGAAGTGCATAAGCTTGGAACACCTCCAATATATGAGAATGCCACGGTGAATGATCTTGAAGCCATTTGAGGAGCTGGTCAAGAAAAGAGGTAGGAGACCCCTTCTCCTTCAATGAAGAAACCTTAGAATACCTTTTAGAGATCAGGTGTGTTATTTCCAACACTATTGAGGAGCATCAAATATGGTTTAAGCAATGAAAAACATCAACAATACTTCTGATAATTGGCTTAAGGCTTTAAGCTTCATGTGTATTCCTCAAGCAGATAAAGTGGCACCTGTAGCGGCTTGTTTCAATAAAGATTTCAAATTTCTCAAGGAGATATATCTCGAGTCCTTCGACAAGTGGATCTTCATCGCAGACACACCTTCTCCTTCAAGATAGATATCTCCCTTCTTCTTTCTTCCCCCTCCTTCTTCTTCTTCTTCTCTCATATTCTAATTCTTCATTAATGGGATTTACTTTTCACTATTTTTTTCTTATTCATTTAAATGTGACCTATAGTCAAACATTGTAATGAGTCTCCTTTAATTAATAAAAAGGGACTCACTTTCTTTCCTAGGGATATGAAAGGTCACAAGTTGTAAAGGTAAGTGAAAAGTCATGTGGGGGTAGGTGAAGAGTCTTTTGTAAAGCTATATATTGTATGACTCCCTCATTCCAAAGGGTTGTAAATTATGAGTCTCTAAGTAGATAACTATTGCACTACTAAGAAGCAAGAAAAATATAACATTCTTCCATTCCTTTTCTCTATGTTTCCTCTATCTCTCTACTTTTTAGCTTTGTGCACATGATAATCTTGTACAACCAAGGAAGGTGTTAGTGCCTTTGATGAATGGATTAATGGAATTATGTGTCCATGATTTATTGTGTCTTGTCATTGTTAGCAAAGTTGTTTTCTTATAATTGAGTGTGGATTGATTCTGGTTAATACTTGTGAAACTTTGTTAGTGCATATTTACAATATTAACCCCATTTCTCCCAAGTTCTTACTCCCCTTCACCTTGTCTCCCAAGAAAATTCCTCCCTTACACTAGGTGCAAGCAATTTACCACATGTCTAGTGGAGTAGCCATGTGTGATCCTCAGATTTACGATCACCCAAAAAAAAATCCATTCAATAAATGGGAGCCTCCCCATCACAAAGAGGATGAACATATTCCCAAAGCATTGGTGAAAGTAAACTAATTTTTTTACGAAAAATTATTTTGCCAACACCTAGATAACATGATAAAGCTTGAAGCATCGATTGGTACAATGCCCAATACATCTATGATCATTGCAATAGGTATTAAAATCAAAATATTTCTTGTGAGGATTTCTTGTATCAACCTTGAGAGGTGGAGGGAAAGATACAAGGTTACACTATAAAAAAATTAAAGGACCATTTGTGGTGAAGAAGAAAATCATGTGAAATTACTATAAGGAGGAGATTGTATCGAAGCTTAGTAGGTTGAGATGCATTTTTGTAATACCTTTAACATTAGCCTTGTTATCATTGTGTTTTCCTTTGTAATTAGATTTTCCATGGAATTTAGAATTATATGTATTAAGATCATTAGAAACATACTTAATCTTATTCACTATAAATATTTTAGATTCACAATATTTGAATGTATGATATTAAAAATCAAATGACTCGAAATTATATTAACAAAAAGTAATTCTTGTAGAGGAGAGATAAGAATCTAAGTGAATAAGTCTTAGAGCTCATTTTTGGCTACGATGTTGTTCATTTTAGTAAGCATATTATTGCGGTGCCAAACATAGTGACCAATGAGTTCATTGAGGCCTGTTACATCTTAGACATTTTCACATGGGATATTTTTTCCCCAATATTGATTGAAAAATGTTCAAGAAATTGTTTAGCCAAAGGGATAAACTCCACATAGAATGAATAGGAGGTCATAGAACCATTACAACACACAACCTTGAGGCTTCGAGGAAATATTTTAGTACTGATAAATATTGTAAGCTAAATCTAAGCAAGTGGCATGAAAAGCATGAAGTTGTTTTCATAGTCACTATTTCCATCATATATAGGAAGCTTAGGAGAGAGAAAAACGAAGAGGAAAATGATAGGAATCCACTTTGGGTGAAAACGGATTGTGATGTAATTAAGTAGAGTCCATGAAATTAGAAGAGATAGAGGCACCTTGATGTAATTACAACACTTGGGTTGCAAGTTGTGAGCAAGATGCTCAAGGGAATGTATAATAGAAGAGAAATGTGAAGTCACGTGGGTATACACAATAGATGTAGGAATTGTAATATGCATAGGAATGGACATTGTAACATTTTGAAGGGGAATATGGGGTTCCCCCATAGGTATAGGAACAATGGATGTAGTTATAATAGATGTATCCATGATGGAATATGAAGGGTGAATCACTCAAAAGGGGACTCCTCATTAAATTGTTGATCACAAAAATCTTTAGAGGAAAGAAGTAGTTTAATGATCTTATCGTGATCCTGGGAATTACCATAAAGTTCTTTGTGAAAGTCAAACAAAATATTAACTTGACCATGATCAACATCATTAAGTTCATCATCGAGGATAGTTTTATCCAAATCATCATACATTTTGATGGGAACTAAAAACATATTAAACTCATCATTTTTAGAGATAAAAGGGACATCTTGCGTGGGAAAATAATATGAATCCAATAGGAATTTGACGCTTGGGAGGAGTAGGAAAAATATGGATATGCTCAAAATGTATATGATTAAATTGATTACTATGTCAAAAGGGCATAAACAATAAACATGCACAAAGCTAAGATGAATCCCTATGGGTATCTAGGAGACTTGATATAGAATAAGGAAAAATAGGAATAAGAGGGTATATTCTTGAATAAGGATCAAGTTCATCAAATGATTCAACCCTAAAATAAATAAATAAGAGTGGTATGGATTACTATGTTCTTATTTATATGAGGGTCAAAAGGTTAACAACACATTGTATATTTATATCAATTAATAAACATTAATGCATAAATCAAAATATACTCTCATTATAAATTTATAAGATAGAACATGGAAACAATTTCTAAAATAAAATGAAGTGGATGCACTTAGTTGATTAAAGAGGTGGGAAGTTGAACTAGCGAGTTTTGGGTGATTTGTGCATGTTGGAAATGATCTTCTAGTACTTCATTTTGAGAATTGTAGTACAAAAATTGAACAAGTATGGAATTGTTCAATAAGTATAGAAGCATGAGATAGTTTGTTCCCTTTTATATGGTTTTGTATGGTGTTTCATTAGTACTCTATAACTTTTTGTGCCTTTATGACTAGTTGTGGTGAGCTTTGCTTTAAAACCACGAGTGTTGTATATTTGTAAAACACTTTGTATGATTTGAAACAAATTCAAACCACGACCATGGGTAGGATACCCTACAAAACAATTTGTAATTGGGTTAAATTGAAATATATTTACTACCTACATTATCAATACTCTAATGAGACTTCAAAGTGCACATAGTTCTCCACCTAACATGTAATATTTATACGGATGCAAATAGTTTGGAAGCTTGACCGCTTGGAAATAAAGAATAGAGGCTTGGTGTGCTTAGATTAACTTTTATTTCAAAGTCTCTTGATTGATAATCATGACTCTTGAACCTAGTTGGGAGCACTTCATATTTATGTGGGGGTGATCCTAGATTGTGTTGTTGCTTTGAAGGGATCAATGAGAGCTTGTAATGATCTTGGAATGCATTTCATGAGTATACTCTTGAAAGTTCCATGTGAGGTAAATAGGTGATTTAGACTTAATTTTATAGGGTTTTTAGGTTATGTTTCACATTAAGACTACTATGGGATATGAGTCAACCCATAAAAAGATGTCAAATTGAAAAAGTAATTGTTTGGTACTTGGAGAAGAAAATGTAATCCTCTAACCAAATTGTTGGATTGTTTGGTACTAAATGAACGATCCCATATATAGGCGGTTTGTGGTAATTTGCAAAGATTTGGGAATGATTCCTAGGAGGAATATATTATTTTGGAATGATATCGTTAGTTTTTTTAGAAAATGAGCGGTGTGAATATGTAAGAAAGTCATGCAAGAGATATAAGGATAGGTCACCTAAGTTTGGGATGTGCACATAAGTCGTGTTTTAGGTGTAAAGCCAAATTTTCCTTTGTCAAATGATAAATTACCAAATTAGGTGTCTCCACCCATCAAGCCTTATACGACTTGCCTTAGTTAGGTTTTGTAACTCACCTAGTTGCTCCATAAACAAATTTCCCATGTTAAAAGAGAATTTTTCATCCATTTCCAATCACATAAAACTACATATGATGATTTTGATAGTTTTGAGATGATATGACAACAAACCAATGAATCTGTCTAATCTTAAGTGGAACATTTAATAGCTTTTATATATCACTCAACATTTAGCCCTAATATTAAAGAACAATAATGCATTATTGGTAAAGGTTTAATGACTCTTTTTATTTCTTCAATGTTTGATCAATTAGATAAATCTCTTGCTCAATTAGTAGTTAAAATAATAGCTTGTGAAGAGGGTACATCATAGGACCATCTTAAACTAGCTAAGAAAATTAAATTTGATTCTATTAAGGATTTGTTGTGTTATTTATCACATGCAAGAGGACCATACTTAAGACACGTCTTCTAATGCTTCTACATCAACAAGTGTAATTAATTTCACTTACTGATAAAGGTAAACACTTACACAAGTAAAGGCATGGCACCCATTCAAGGATCCCTCAAGTCAATAGAAATATTATTATACAATGTGACAAGGATGCACCTATCATTAAATTACTAAAATTACTCAAAAAGAGGCTCATTATATTTCCCACTAATTTTTATAGGCCATGACATTGTATAGTATGACATAAAGGAAGGGCATGTTGTAAATACCATTGCATTGATGGGTATGGAATAAATAAGTGTTTTTCCTTATGTGATCGCATCAAATATATAATGTGTAAGCATGTTATACTCATGGAAGAACAAAAATTGAATGAGGAAAGGTACTATGTGAGCATAAACAAGTACAAAATCCACCTAAGAAAGAGGAAGCATATGATGTATGATTTCCATTAAAGGAATAACCATTGATCAAAGTTTTAAACAAGAATAAATGAGTTAATCCTATGTACATGAAAGATAATATTGGAAAACAAAATCATAACATGATTATCATCAATAAGGAATAATTTCATAATACATGTAGAATGGATTTCATTAAGTAACTAGATATATCCACAACGAGGTCAATCAATTACTATAGTCTATGGGATATTTGGGATATTGTAATCTTCTTATTACAATAAGACCCAAAATTATGGATATAACATTTTATGTCATGTCCATGAGATGATGAATTCAATTATACATTGGGAAAACATTGGTTAACTCAAATGAAAGCAAATGTGGATATGAAAAATGAACATTTTATGTTTATATATGAAGATAAAAAGATAGCAATCAGATGAGATTGATCACAAGTCAAAAATACTCTTTTAATCACTAAGACAAATCCCACACTAGTAATTACATCAGAGCAAGTTCAAGCCTTCAAACCTAATGTGGAGCAAGAGGTTGTTATTACAGCAGGGCAAGTGCAAGCCTCCACATCTAGTAAAGAGCAAGTGGTTTATATTATAATAGAGAAAGTACAAGCCTCCACACCTAGTAAGGAGCAAGTAGCTTCTATTATAACACATAAAATGCAATTTTTGCACCTAGCAAGGAGAAACTAGCATCCATTTAATCATAGTAGGAAATTCCTATCTCACCCATTCAAGAGAATAAAATCATTAATGCGGTCGTTAGTTTGAAGATTTACCCCTATATCCAAGTATATCTCATTGGGATTCAACATATATAAAGAAGTCTGAAATGAAAGAAAATGTAAAGATATCTAAGGACTATTCGGGATAAATTGATATATGTGATGATCCACAAGTTGAAGTAATCATATGATGATCAATTAATTATATAACACACTTCAACATAAAAAAATTACAAACACAAGTACTTTAATAAATCTCTCACATTCAATCAATCAACGCCCATTATATTTTATTGATTAATTAATCAAATAAAAATTATGAATAAAAACCATGTGATACCAATCATTTAGGATAAAAAAACATCTATGAATCATCATGCACCAAAAAATTTCAAAAGCAAGAAATTAACAACATACACATAATCTCATAGATAACACATAATCAAAATTCACATGTATCCATATATCAATAAATTATTTAATGTATATATGTCTTGTACAAAATAGAAGTGGCTACCTCACTAGGGCACATACTCTCTTGAATCCTCCATATATAAATCCTTATCTATAGAAAGTGTTGTGTGTGTGTTGGACTCGTCATGAGAGTGTGAATGCTCATAGCCTTTTCATTCCCACTCATAATAAACTAAAATTTGAGCATGAAATCTTGTATTCTCATGAAAATAATAATAATACTACCCAAAAACAACAACATCAAGTGTGTCATCTTTTAGTTGTGGAGGTATCTTCATCTTTGCAAACTGAATTCGAATCCCAATGAGCTCCTTCTCCACCTTGTCTCACTAAGTATCCACATATTTGTGTGTTGCAGTCATATGTGCTACTATATCAAATAATGGGGAAAGCTACCCAACCTCCTCTATATCCCTCTTGAGCCATCCACCCGTCTTCATGCGAGGAACATCATGAGTCAATATTTGTGGGAAATCCTTACTCGTCAAAGTCCAAAATGGTTTCACTAAATACTTTACGAAAATGAATCAAAGCATCTATCAAATACCCATAAGCTAAATAAAGAACCTAAATTATCATAAAAACAAAAATATCTCTCATATACTTACATGGGTTAGTCTATAGAGGTTTGATAATAATGGAGACATCAATCCCTATACCCACATATGCCATGGGGAAAATTCCCTCGATTCTACATCAATAGTATATAATGGAAGCCTTTAACTCTCCACCCACCGATAAGAGTATACATCTATAAAATTGACATCATTAATGTTGAGAATGATAATATTATTATCCCACTCACTTTCACTAGTCTCTATCATCTCTACCACATCGGGATAAGATGATATTCATGTCATTAGGTACATCCACGTTGCCTAGTCCAAAGAAGAGGAGGCGAAGAAAATCCTATATAATGAAAAACTAGTGTGTCACTTGCTCACATTTAAATAACTCCATAATCTCAAGAAACATGTCCCAATGACATCTCCTAATGCATATATGAAAAATATAAATCGCCTCCTCTTCCTAACCACCATGGGCCCAATATGGATGTTAAATGATATATCTATGAACTAACTCATAGAGTAACCTCTAATAACTTGGGTGGCGCTCCATCCAACAAACTATGACACATCCTTCGACCAAGCAACATAACATTGTGCATAGTCTAATAAATCCTATAAAAAATTAACCTCCTAGAAAAATACGCTCATAACCCCATGCTTACATCAATGTCGAACACCAAGACCACCTCCTTTATCATCTCGACAAAAATGATATAAATCCTAGTATAAATGGGTGACTACAGTACGCCTCCAAGAAAACTAGGTCCCATCCTCCTGGTCTCCTATATCACATTTCACATATTGTAAGAGATGGGACCCCACTCATATCATCTACCACAAAGTCACCAAGAAGGACACAAATATATTTCTACAATTGTGGAATGACATAACAACCTATCTCCCAACATAGAATACTCATTATGCCTGTAATGATCACCCTACTCAACACTCATGAAATACTAATGTGCAACATTGTAATCTATATATTTTCTTAGAGTCTCCCTCCTACCAACATAGGTAGTCACAATATCCTCCACACATCCTCCAAATTCGTTATGTTATGACATCTATAGTGGCCATCCAAAATCTACAAGTTTCTACATCCCACCTCTCATGTAAATCAATCAATAAATACACCTCACGTGGTAGGTCGACTATGAGGCTCATTCCTCCCAATCTAACTCTATCTATAATGGCATCATATTTAGCATTTAGGCTTAGTATCATCATAATTTACATATTACACCTCTACCAAAACTTGCAAGAATGCATACCAACCTAAAAATAGATACAAACAAGTATTAACATTTTTATGATACACTAATATATGAAAGTAATAATGTTAATATGATTTATGAAATTGATTTAATTTAATTTTAATTAACTAAATCTAATATTGTAAAGTCACTATTGAAATAAGCTGATGTATAAATATTGAAATACAAAAATGATGCAAGAAAACTAAAATGTAAATATAAAACCCTAAGCACAAGAGGTATATGAAGAGACTTAGCTGATTTATGCTCGATTTGGAATTGGTTTGGGTGGGAGAAGTGATAAAAATATCGGGAAGATTGTCATTCTTGCTCTCAATATATTCTGAAATGTAGGAATGAGGCCAGACATAGGCGCATGGGATAGCTCAAGGGCTCCTAAGCACTGGAGACCACTTCTAGGCATTGGTGACTACACAGAATCTTAGGATCTACTTCTGGTGTGTCACGAGGTCTTTTTGGAGTTCCCTTTTGATTTCCTGATAGTCACACTATGATTTTTGAGGGTACATGTAACCTGTAAAAGAATAGTTCACTTGCATAAACCCAAAAACCACATCAAACCTAAAAATAAAGATGCAGAATGGGGAGTCGGATGACCCAAGTGGTCACCGCAAGAGTGAACTTATGACCAAACACTACAAGACATCTCAGAATCCATGTAGTTCTTATGTGTGTGTAATAATGATTCCCTAGGATGCGCTTATGCAATTTACACTTGATAGCAGGTTATATCTAGAATGTAGCAATGTAGTAGCATGTGTGGATGGAATAGAATGAACTTCCCCTTCCTATGTTATGTATGCAAAGTTGATGTATCCCTTGTCCCTTGAATGGATGCTAGATGGATGCTTGGAGTGTTTTAGGTGCCTTTTGAATGCAAGCTTAGGTGATGATAGTAATGCTTAGTGTTTGGTCCTTTATTTTGAACACATAACTATGTATTTATATGATTCCCTTGTTTGAATTTTGTAATTGACAACTAGAAGGTCGACCCATAAGTGAAAAATATTCCCAAAAGGAGCGAGTAAGGTGAGAAAGGGTCAAGAGTGCTCGAGAGGAATAGGAATGCATGGCCACTACTGTCTCGGTTGGGCACTAGTGTCTAAAGTCATAAAAGATAAATCAGTAAAATATTGACTAGGTTGTAGGGTGTGTAAGACCAAATAGAAAGAAAAAAACAAAGAAAAAGGGCCAAAGATAGTTGTCAATTACTATTTTTCTTTATCATGAATCATGTAAATGCTAGCATGCTTTTAGGACCTAGAAATGTACCTAAGTGCGTGATTTTCTGTCTACATTTTCCCAACTTTATGTTGTTGAGTGAATACTCGATAACATAAAGTAGATATAATATTTTTACCATATGATCATGTAGAGAGTGTGGAAAATAGCATGCCGAGTGGACAAGTGAAGCGTGAAATGATGCAAAGTGAAGCGTGGAGACTAGGAAAGGAAAGTGACCCTAGGGGTGAAGCATATGCATTGCTTGTACCTATTGTTGTGCTTGTATTTTCTATTGTATGATGTTTCTTGTTGTGTATTAAGGATAGACCTGCAAAAGAAGAGAGAAAGAGTAGTCAAATTTTTGTATATGATAAATCAGAAAAAAAAAAAAAGTGTATAAGTATGTAAAAGTATGTAATAGTAGTAGTAAAGAAAAGTGTGCACCTAATGTATAAAAGTGTAAAGGATAGAAAAATGTCTTGGAATGCTATGAAGGGTGTGTTTTTGGGCGATCTCACACCAAGAGTGATTTTTAGGAAATCTCACATCAAGTGCAAGTTTTTTGGGTGATCTCACATAAAAGAGCAAGTGTTGGGGAGAGAGGTCTAGTTTTACTCTTCATCCATGACTTTGACCAATAAGCACCACTGAAAATGGTGCATCTTGATTTGTTCCTATTGTCTGAATTGTTGATTGTACTAAATGTAGGAGATAGAATGTATTTTGTGATTTGAAGTATTGTACACTGTGAATGTAGAACTTTCATAAAGGATTATGTGAATTGTTTTGATATGAGAATATGAATGTGTGTGCCCCTAGGAAATTAGTGCCCGGGGAGGATACATGCCCTATTTTCTCAGGATTGGTCGTTAGTGTTTGTATTGTGTTGAGGATGCGGGTCGTTTTACGGGTCATTTTGTGACTATATTATTGTTGTGTTTACGTAATGTGAAGCTATGTATTGTATCTACGAGATTTTCTAGGGTTCACCCAATGTATGCCCCTCTCATTTGGGGTGCATATGATGTCGATAGGAGAATGTGATCCCAAAGAGAGGACCTGATGTTGTGCTTAATTGTATCCCTATAAGAGGTAGGGGATGTGTATGATAGAAACCAAGGTACATGCAAATAAGATGGCTAGTAACATGTGTTAGTAGAAAATTAACAAGCATGCGATGGAAGACAATATAATCAAGAATATGTGTAGACAAGATAGAAGCGTGTGAAAAGTGGGTTTCAAACATGGGACATCGCTCACAATGTCACAAGAAAATTAGGGCCGAAGCGGCCATAAGAAAGAAAACAGCGATCAAACAAGATATAGGGCATAACCTGCAAGCAATAACATACAATAGAAAACAATGGAAAGCAAAGTAGTGACATAGAGTCTTGGTTCTATATATCCTCCAATGTAAATGCTACACATGAAGCACCCGTTAGTATGTTAGAAAGATAACAAGTATGTCAAGGCATGTATGTATTAATGAAAAGTAATGTGCTAGAAAGTTGAAGTATTTAATAATGAAATAATAGCACCTGTAATGGGAGAGAGTAGTAAAGTTATATGCCCCTAGGAGCCTCAGTGGGATTTGTGCAAAGGATATAGTGTCAAGCATCATTACGGTGTGTAAGAACCCGTGAGAAATTTGTATCCACCACAAAATACCAAATGAACGTGTATGTGTATATGATAAAGATAATGACATACTGAGTATCGACTAGCGTAGTAGGCAAAGTGCATCATGTAAGTAGTATAAGCAAACAAGAGTAAGTGTAACCAAGATATGCAAATTCAATGTATGAGTGGTAAGGAATGGTATGCAAATTTTGAATATGATAGGAGTAGTGTGCCCCATCGGATGTGTATGAGATGAGGTTCATTTATAAAAAGACCCCTAAACAATCAAGAATGAACCATAGAAAAAGAGTGCATCATTAGGAAATGGCTTGAAAATGTGTGCTAGAAAGATAAATCATGAAGCATATAGCATGAAAATTAAATGATGTGAGGTTCATTTCAAATTTAGACCATCGTGATGAGTATGAATTGTGGAACTAGAGTGTGTCATAGGGTAATGACAATACAAGGTGTGTATCAAGATGTGTAAGAGTATTGAGAAATATTAAGTGTGAAACACGGAGCATGATAGTAGATATCATAGACAACTTGTGATGTTATAAGGGGGGAAGAAAGTGTGATTTCCCCCAAGTGTATGATGTAAATAAGAATAAAGTAAACTCATCTAAAAGATCATCGAGTGTCAAGAACGTAACCGATAGGATCTGGATCAAATCCTGGGTAAGGAATAGTGTGAGTTTGATCATATAAAGATCTTGCACGGCATAAATTGTACATGCCCAATGTATATTCTTCATCAATAAAAGTGGGTTAAGGACAATCATCCGCATACCAATGAGTTAGAGTTTGAGAATAACCTAGGAAGGAGTTATTGCATATAGAGATGCGACCAAAAGGTATGGGAAATGTAATATCAGTATGATTGGGATCTAGTGTACCACCAATAGAATCAAGCCAAGACTACCCAAGTATGAGTGGGCGAGGAGCGAGGAGTGCATGAAAGGAAGATTATCAAATGGAAGACACAAAGGCCATAAGAAGTAGTAATATAGACACATCCATGATAAATGTGAGTAGATTGTGGTAGAGAAAGGAGATCAGAAATTGTGAATCCTAGCCGAGCTAAGCCATCATGTGTGCAAACAGTGTCAAAGTAAGTAGGTTCGAATGGAATGTGAGGCCAATAAGAATTACGAATGAAGAGAGTGCATGTAAAGGGTTCAAGTTGCAACGTAGAATGATTTTGGGGAGATGCAGTAGATGGTGAAATGTCCAATGTATGTATGATCCCTTGGAAAGGTATCATGGCATTAGTAGATGGAGGAGGCTTCTTAAATTGATATTCACCAGGGCCAATAACAACAAAAGTATCTGAAAATAAGACTCATCAATTTGATAAGAGTAAAGTTAAGATTGTGCAATGTGTCATCATTAAGCTCTACGACATCAACCTCATCATCGAAATCGTCATTGTTGGCATTATTTTGTTGGATATTATTATCAAGGATATTGGTAGGGATGGAGCCAGATGTGTAGTATTGAGAGGATCCATGGAAAATGGAGAAGTAGCAGCCATAGAGGTAGAAATGGTGGGTGATAGGATATCGATGTAGTGCGAGTAGGAATAGATGGAATGTATGTAGAGGTTGAAGAAATATGTGAAGCACTAGACTGACCAACATCATATTTACTAATATTGCAATATGGGATAGGTTGTGAAGGAGGAATTGGCATAGCATTGATGGAGTCTATACGAGAAAAAATTGAAAGGTTTGGGTCAGCAACAATGGTATGTTCATAGTCACCATGTAAGAATTTAACGCACCTATGAACTGTAGAGGGAAAAACATGCATCACATAAATCAGGAGTCCAGTAAGTAAGCGAGTTAAACTAGAATGTGGCATCAATAACAAAGAATACAGTAGGAACAATTTTAGGCCCAACTTGTAGAGGTAGGGTGATAGTGCCCATGCATGTGCAAGTAGTGGAATCATATTCATGAATGAATTGAGAGGATTTATTAATTAAATCATCAGTAATGTTGATTTTCCTAAGGAGGGATAGAGCACATATATTTATAGCAGATCCATTTTCAATGAGTACACGCTTAATACAAATGGTGCCAATAGTAGTAGTGATAAGAAAAGGTGCAAATGGATCGTCAACAACGAAGGGAGGGATATCCTTGTCGAGTTAAAGGTATATAATGTGGTATAATTTTGAGAGATTAAATGAGGTGAGTAAAGGAAATAGGTGAATTATTACTTTCAATGTGGATGGAATGAAGGGAAACCTCTAATGTTTGACAAAAATCGGGTGCAACTGCGTAATAGATCATAAAAAGATATTTTTTTGGTGTATTCTTAAGTTACTCAATGATGTCGAACTCTTAGATATGGTAGGAGGAATTGTATAAGTGATAGGTAGTGGGACAAAGACATGTGGAGTTGTAGGAGGATAAGTGTGGCGGTGGTGACTACATTGATGGATGGATCAAACATTAGAGTAATGAAGCGAGGAGGATGTTGAGTATGAACTTGCATAAAATCAGTAGCAGTAGTACCCATGCCAGAAACCTTAGTTAGAGTAAAATAAGGATAGGAATATTGATCCATGAATTCAAAAGAAGGAGATATATTTTGATACATTCTTAGAAGGTAGGATTTGAATGATCGGGTTCACCAAATGATTTAATTTAATTTGAATTAATTGAATGTAATATTGTAGAGTAAATTCTTGAAATAAATGATGTATAAATATTGAGATATAAAACCCTAAGCACAAGAGGTAGATGAAGAGACTTAGCTGATTTATACTCACTTTGGAACCGATATGAAGCGGGAGAAGTGATGAAAATACTAGGAAGAGTGTCCTTATTGCTCACAATAAATTATGAAATGCAGGAATGAGGTTAGAAATTGGTGCCTAGGATAGGTCAAGGGCTCATGGGCACTAGAGACCACATTTAGGTGTTGTGATCGCACATGAGATCGGGATGTGCTTCCTAGTGTGTTGTAGGGTATTCATTGTTGTTCCCTTTTGATCTCTTGATAGTCATACTATGATCATCGAGTGTACCTATAACCTACAAAAGAAGAGTTCACCTACATAAGCCCACAAACCACATCAAACCTAAAAAGAAAGATGTAAAATGGGGATTCGGACTAGCCGAACGATCACCCCAAGAATGAACTTATGACCGAGTGTTACACTACATCTCAGACTCCATGTAGTTCTTTTGTGTAAGATTGATGCCCTAGGATAACCTTGGGCATGTTGTATGATAGTGGGTTGTAGCTAGAATGTAGCAATGTAGTAGAATGTGTGGATGGAATAGAATGAACTTCCCCTTCCTATTTTGTGTATGCAAAGTTGATACACCCTTGTCCCTTGAATGGATGCTAGATGGATGCTTTAGAGTGCTTTAGGTGCCTTTTGAATGTAAGCTTAGGTGATGATAGTAATGTTTAGTACTTGGTCCTTTATTTTAAACACATAATTATGTATTTATATGATTCCCTTGTTTGAATTTCGTAATTGACAATTGAAAGGCCGACCCATAAGTGAAAAAGATTCCCAAAAGATAAAAGAGACCCAAAAGGAGCGAGTAAGGTAAGAAAGGGTCAGGGGTTCCCAGAGGGGACAGGAGCGCCTAGGTGTTGTTGTCCTGGCTGGGCGCTGGTGTTTGAAGTCATAAAATATAAATCGAGTAAAATCTCGGACCGAGATGTAGGGTGTATAAGACCAAATAGAAAGCAAGAAATAAAGAAAAGAGCCCAAAGATAGTTGTCAATTACTAGTTTTCTTGATTAGGAATCATGTAAATTCTAGCATGATTTTATGACCTAGAAATGTACCTAGTGTGTGATTTTGTGTCTAAATACATAAAATATAAGAAAAATGTAGATTAGACAAAAACCTCAATGTATGAGACTATTTAGGAAAAAATTGTCCCTTTGAATGGATAATAAAATTTTAACTAGGATAAAAGTTTCAGGTGGAGAACACTATCATATGACCATGTCTCTACTTCTAATGCATATAAAATGAATAAAAATTAAAATTTGATATTTAAAATGCGAGACATTAAAAATGTCAAAAATGGCACAAATCAAGTGTTTTCTAGTATCGATTGTTCCATGAGTATGTGGCTCGGGGATAATAGGTTGATATTTTGTTCCTTGAGTAGTTGAGGTTGTAGATTGGCTTTTAATGACTCAAAGCTCATGATTTGTCTTTCTAGATAGGAGACAAATGTAATACAAAAAAATCCCTTATAATTTTTTTTTCTAACCGGGAAGAAAGGGATGATATCACCATTTCTCCATGTGAAACAATTATTAAGACCATGAAACCATTCACATCCTTAGACAATTGTGGTACATACCGAGAAAGACTCAAAGAGTGTGTTGTCATGCAAATGTGGAATATGAAAATTTCAAACTTTCAAGCATGACAACTTAGCCAAAATTGAAAAACATTCCACCGAGTCTTCACGAAACCCTCTCTGTCAGTTTTCAATTATGTCATGTCAGTTTGATCTTGTAAGTATTTCAAGATGGTGAAAAATTAAGTATAGATATTTGGAATGATGTGACAAGATCAGCAATTTCATCCGGTGAAGTGTTTTCAACAACTAGTTTCTCATCGAGCCCAAAAAGGCTAATTCTAGCCATTCTATGACAAGTGTGCATCCTTTGGGACAGATGTGAAATCTTGAAATCATTTGGGATTTGTGTAAAGGAGTTGAGAATGCAATGGAACTAGTTTATAAATATTTAGGAAGGTTTCGGAGGTTTAGGAACAAGAACAGTGAAAGTGGGTCTTTGAAGGTCAAGGAACCTGCAGTTTAAAATAACACCTAAGATTTGGAAGGTGGTTATGGGAGCTTTGTAATGAGTTAGAGGTAAAAAAAGATACCATTGGAAATCTAATTCAATACTCTAAATGTTAGTACTTTTAGATTTTTTTACAAGACCCTGACGCTTCTTCCCACAACTCATTTTTCAGCAAACACACCTTGTTGTCCCAAGAAAAAGGATATTTTAAATTAGGTTTCATGAATAATTGGATCTTTATACCCATCCCATTCATCTTATAATTTTTTTAGGAGTCAAGTTCATATAGAGAAGTTCTGAAAAATTCCTCCAAAAGCTCTATAAACTTCATCTTCAAGGCTCTCCTCAAGGTAAGCTTTTAGGACTTAGTCATTTTCACTAGTGAACACATGCTAGCATGAGACTAAGGGGAAATTTTATGTCTCATTTATCCCATAATTTTATTATAGCTAGGACACAAAAAATTTCCCAGCCCCACTTATGCCCCTTAGACCTCCACGTGACCTTGAAAGGTCTTTGCAAGCTCTTTTGTCTTGTTTCTAGTCCTCCCATCATGTAATCACACTTGCCACTTGTCACCTCCACATCAAGGCACATTTTTCTACCCCATCTATCTCATCCCTTTGGGACAGTTGGGACACAAAAATTCACCACACCCCTTCTCATTCCATGGTTCTTCATATGACTTGAGTCTCGGTCCCCTGTGTTCTAAGGTGTAAGGAGAAGGCAGTCAAAATATGTACCTGATCTTTTGTGGATAATTTCAGGAGATTTGTAAGGAGTTGAGAGGAAAAAAATATTCATTGGAAATATTTTATAATTCTTTACATGATGAAATGTTCAAATCCTTCACAAGATATAGGCGCTTCTTTTCACAACTCATTTTTGCAAGCACACCATGTTGTCTTGAGAAATAGTGAGACATTTTATGGGGTTTTAGGAATAATTGGATCTTGAGACCCATCTCATTGTCTTCATAAGGCTCTTGGGAGTCAAAATCATATATGGGTTCATAAAAATGACCTCCTAGAGCTCCGAAAATGTCATCTTCAAGGTCTCTCTCAAGGTATGCTTTCGTAGTTAGAAATTTTCACCTCCTAGTGCATGGCACATTTTTCTATCCCATCCCTTTGAGGAAGTTGGGACACACAAAATTTCCTATCCCCAGTTAATCTCTTTTTTTCATCATATGACCTTGTTGAAGCTCCATGTTGCATTTTAAGCCCTTTTCACCTCATTCTAGCCCTTCCGTTGACCAATGCAACAATGCCACTAGTCATGCTCACATCAAGGCACATTTTTTCCCCCATCTATCTCATCCCTTTGGGATAGTTGGGATGAAAAAATATTCCTCATTCCAAGTTGGTTAAAAACTTTAAAAATTGACTAATTGCCGCTATTATTGCTTCTACTCCAAAAACATAGTCGGGAAGCTAGAAAAGGAAAACAACTTCTACTCACCTCATTTCTTCACATATTTAGAAATGGGATCCATGGTTGATGATTGAATCTTATTGAATCCATTAATGGCTTTCATGATGCAATAGTGAAAGGGCAGTGAGGCTCATATTCACTTCCCGAGGTTCCAAGTGGCATAATCACTTGAAAATTGGAGGAAACGATCCTGAAAAATCTAGTTTCACATAAACTAGTTTTCATGCCATGAAGTCCCTATTTTTAGGGATATTGAGGACTGATTTTTTCATCATAATTATTCCCTCCTTGAATAA
Source organism: Taxus wallichiana var. yunnanensis (assembly GCA_018340775.1). Taxonomy (NCBI): domain Eukaryota; kingdom Viridiplantae; phylum Streptophyta; class Pinopsida; order Cupressales; family Taxaceae; genus Taxus; species Taxus wallichiana. The sequence continues at coordinate 766,095,307 of CM031244.1, forward strand.
ATTTTCAATTTCCCAAATATTCGACATGCGAAATAATCCAAAATTAGAGGGAAGGATCTTCGAAAAATCTAGTTTCATTGAAACTAGTTTTTGCACGATGAAGTTGCTAATTTTTCAAGATATAGAGGACTGATTTTTTATTATTATTCTACCCCCTTTGATGAAAAATACATTTTCTCACTTGTTTGGATGAAGAAATCATCCAAAAATTGGAACAAGGAATCTTGGAATAAAACCCAGAATTTCAAGACCTTTTTTTGTTTAATCGACACTGCGGTGTATTTGCTTTAAAAATAGCATGTGTCCATGATGGGGCATGCATAAAAATATTAATTTGTTGGATAATGTGAATTCATGACATATGTGATCCTCCGTCAAGCAAGAAACATCAAGGAATGAAAACAGGTAAAAATTGTCAAAATAGTAGCTTGCGGGTCCACCTATTAAAAATAGAAAGTTTCATTTCCGGATTAAAAAATTGGTGAGCACATTGAGCTGGTTGGCTAGGTGAGTTTGAGTTAGGTTGTTGTAGTGATGATCTAGTCAATAACTCATCCTTTTTCATGAAGATCCTATTCAAGTGAGCTAGGTCAAACAAGTTGGGTGAGCTAGTCGAGTTGCAATGAGATGAGTTAGTAAACCAAATGAGCTTGGAAAGCTTGATGAGTTGGTTGGAGTGAGCTCAACAAGATAAACGAGCTCAAGTAATCTAAGGGATTTGATCAATCAAGCATCAATAGGATTATCATAAGCAATTTATGCGGTCATCTTGAGCTCACATCGAGGATCTCTCAACAGTGTTTCTAAACACTCATTTGGCAGCCCGAGGTGTCTGTGCATCATGAAAAAGGAGGATATTTTGATCATCATCAACAAGATCAATCAATCCCATTCCCTTCTCCTCTTCTCTCCCTTTCTTCTAATTCTTCATTGTATGCAATCATGGTATTTTGTCCTATTCACTTAAGTGACAATATTTGTAATTTGTAAAAGTATTCTCTCAAAATTATAAGAGAGATACTAAATTTGTCTCTTCTAGGGAAATTGAAAGGTCACAAGTGGAATAGGAACATGAAGAGTCATGTGGGGGAGATGAAAGGTCAATTCACAAGGATATAAATTGGGATGGCTTCTCCATTCCAAAGGATCCTAGATTTTTATAATTTCTACTTTGTAGTAATTATGAATTGTGGTTTGGATGTTGAACTTTGTATCACCAACACAAGGAATAAAAGCTACATTATTCCATTTCTTTGCTCATTTTTCCTCTACTCTCTCTCTTTTTGTACCTTTTCAAGTATGGTGATCAAGAAGGATCGTTGTGTCCTTAATGAATGGATATAAATAACTACGTGTCTAGATTTGTTGGTCTCACTAGGTGTTTCATCGTTGCTTTCCTCCAATTGAATGTTGAACTACTCCATTTATTAGGAGTGAACTTTGCTAGTGCTACTCACACCAATAACCTTCCCTTGTCATAATTTATCTCCTTCACCCTTCATCGCTACAAATTCCTCCCTTATACCCCATACAAACACTTTTCCTGAGTTTAGTGAAGTGTTCCTAAGTGATCCCTAGCCTATTTATCCACCCCACAACATAGATAAGATTAAATAGTTTACATTTAGTAATAGGAGCCTCCCCATACATAAGAAGGATGGTCGTAGCCTCGTGAGAATTGTTGGAGACACCTAATTTATCTTACGAGAAATTATTTCACCAACAGTTTTTGGAAAATTTGTTGGGGAGAGATCTTCCCTCATGCACCCGTAAAGATCTCTGTGAAATACAAAAAAATCCAAAAATCCAAAAAAAGTACTTGAATGATAAAAATCCTTTTTGCAAACCTCTTGAGAAAACTTGGCTAGAAGATATATACTAGATTGAATAGGTTGAGAGGAATCATTGACCCTACTTTTTAAGCTTTGAAAAATCAGCAAGAGTGAGTCTAGAGATAATCCATACTACTTCTCTCAAGCTTCATCCCCATCTGATTCATCAAGTGGTACCCCTGGTAACCCTATTCAAACTCCTACAAATTATCCTATCTTTCACCCACCTTTGAATTTTAAATTTCCAAGAGAAGAAGAAGAAAGAGAGGAAGAACTGAAGAAGAAAGAGAGGAAGAAATGGAAACACAAGCACTTATACCATGGGGATAGAACATTGGTCCATTGGCTTTGGCTCCACCACTCCATGAACTTCACAAGGGTCAAGAAATAACTTCCCAAAATTCTATGGAGATGGAAAGAAACGTCCTGACGATCATATCACAGCCTTCATCACATCTTGTGGCATCCTTGGAGTGTAACATGAAGATGTTGTAAAGTATGGTTGTTCATGGAAACATTGCAAGATGTCGTGGTAGATTGGTTCTACTATTTTCCTTCATGCTCAATCTCTGATTGGGGTGGTATAAAAAATAATTTTGAAGAAATATTCAAGACCGTGGAAGATGTTCATGCCCTCTTCACTTAGCTTACTCAGATGAAAAAGAGCAACAATACTCCATGAGAAAATTTGTGGAAAAATTTAAGTTGATTAATAATATTCCCATCATTTCCCTTCCCGCTGCTGATAATTTGAAGATGTTCTTCGTGAATGCTCAATTGCATGAAGTGATTTTCTTTCTACTGAGAGTTTAACCACAATATTTGGACTGTACTCAAGAATTTTTGTTGAGGTGGAAGATGATATCATCCTGTCAGGTAAGATCAAAAAGCCAACAAAAAATATAAGGCCCAAAATTCCAAAAATGAGAGAGCTAATCAAATGTTGTAGAAGTTGGAAAATGAATTGATAATGCTAAAAAAGGAAGTTTCTCAATGAACATCTCATATAAATTGAAAAAGGAACCAAATTGTAGGATCACCCCGAAGGCTTCCTTAGAAGCTCTTTGTCAGTCAATGCATTAGGTGAGATCAATGAAGATGGAGAAGAAGAGATTTTGAATCAGAAGTTGAAGATGTAAGAGAAGAATAATGTGCTTGGATCGGTTTTTGTGAATGCAAACTTGATGACAAAGAATTCACATATAGTTACTCATATGTGGTGTTCACTCGATCACAAAAAAAGGAGAAAGAAGGCTCTTCTTCTACTGCCCAAGCTAAGAAATTGAATCCTCAAATGGTAACTCCAAAAAAAATAACAATGAAAGGAGGATCATCAAAGTTCATTTCCATAAGGTCAATTGAGAAGAAACATGAGACTACTTCAATCAAGAATCCTTCTGCCTCTTCAAGTAAGTCTCCTCCAACTTCTCTTGAAAAATCAATTTCCACAAATCCTAAGAAAATCCATGTTAAAGTGCCACAACCCCTGATGTTCCTACCACCTCTTCATCCTTTTATATCATTGACCATTTCAAAAATTCAAAGTCCAAATTTCCAAATTTGAGTACTTGAGAACTCATCCCAAAACAACTTGAGAAACTTGTTCAACATATCAAAGGAAGTAGCTATGTTTCATGTCCTAAAGATACCACCACCAAAGAACCACCTCATGTATCTCAACCCACTCCATCTTTGAATTGTCTCGCTTCCACACCCTCCACCTCTAGGAAGGTATAACCTTTCTACATAGCCTTGTTAGTCAATGGGTATAAGTTAAACAATTACATCATTGACTCTGGTGCTTGGACAATATCATGCCTAAAAAAATTTCTAAATATTTAGGCATCTCCCTTTCCCCTACATCTAGCCATTTCCTCTCCATGGAAATGAAAAATTTCCCCTTATGGGTCAGATCAAGGATGTCGAGGTAGCATTGGTAGATTTCCTGATAAAAAATCACAATGAGAATACTTGTAGTAGACATGCCTACCTCATATGGTATGTTGTTGGGCCAAAGTTTCTGTTGAGATGTTGGTGGAGATATGTAGCTAGATTGGTTGCATGCCACCATCCCGGTCAATGGTAAAATAAAGAAACTACTTCCCATCATAAAAATGAAGTATATTGTATTCAAAGGTAGATGACCCAACAACAAACATCTCATGTCAAAATTCCAAATCTTAAAAAAATTTCATGACTTCGAAGATGATCTCAAGCTTCCCATATTGGTGGAAGAATGTCCAAGCATCATTGAGTTGATCAAAAAACATCATGATGATTTGATGAAATCATAGTTTGAGAGTGTGTACTTCCATGGGATGAGAGCATAAATGAATTTACTCCACTGGATGTTGATGATGGTGATGAGAGCCTCAACTTGCAACAAAGAAATATTGAAGTGAAGAGAAATGTGGATCAAGGAGTGATACTCGAAACTTCCTGACATGTAACTTCAATGTTTCCAATCATGTTCTTGATTCTTAGTGTGAAGTTTCATATGGTGAGTATACTTGTGAATATGAAGAATTCTCTTTCTCATTGAAAGAAGATGATAAGAGATACAAGAATGACAACATGTTTTTTCCTCTCAAAATGATAACCTATTCAAGGAGATGATGATTTCATCATGGAAATGGATTTCTTGGTTCTCGGTGATCAAGATAAGGAAAATGATAATGAAAACATTTCAGTTCAATGTTGTGCTCATTCCCTTTTCATGAGAATGGAAACATTCTCAACGAAAAATGGAGAAATGGAATGTTCTTGGTTCTAAGGATGATTTTGTTCAAAATGGAAACATTCTCAATAGACTTCAACCTTTTAGTGCTCATTTTTCTCAAGAAAAGGATGCTCTCAAAGCATAAAAATGGAGGACGAAGCTCAAAATAGAAAAGGCGAAGAAGATGACATTTTCCATGTTGTATACCTAATCTTGAGCTCATTCTCTTTCTAAGAGGATGATGCAATGCACATGCCACATTGTATAGGGAAGCATATGGTAAAATATCTAGAGCATGAGAAAGATGACTTCTTGGAACAATTGAAAACCAATAAAATCAAGAGGCTAGTGATAATGATGATGTGGTTTCGAAACATCTGCCAAGAATCAATTCATGAAGATAGTGATCATAAAGTAGATGACATGTGAAGAGAAAATGTCCACCAAATTGTGGAGGTTATGGTATGAAAATGATGAAGCAAGTGTGATCGAGGTTCATCTTCACAATAGAAATAGAAATTCAACAAGGGAGAAAAGCTTAGGAATCAATGAGAAAATGTAAATTACATGTCAAAGAAAAAAAGGCAATGAAATGAGTAAGTTGATCATCAATTGCACTAGAAATCATGTTAGATTTCTTAAGAAGTTGAGGAGAGGTTCATACTTTAGTGAACTTATCAATGGATTTGTGGAAGAATGGATTTTGGTGGTACTCATTTACGGGTAATTACTCAATTCAAATTTGTGCTTCAATGAAAGCGGGTTGTCCCCGCACGTACATAGGTGACTTAGGATGTTTTCCTTTGTTTTTGCATGTTTTCCTTCATGTTTCATGTTCCCCTTGCATTGTGTGTTTCCATTCTCTTCATGTGTTTCCTTTTCTTAGAATGTGTTTGTCTCTTGTCATGTGTGTGTGTTCAATAAAGGAAGTTATGTTGTGTATCTCTGTGGTGACTCTATAACCCAATGGATAAGGCACTAGTCCACATAGTGTCTTGAGATTTTGGGATTCCTACTTTCCCTATCCTCTTTTTGCTTGATCCATAACAAGTCCCAAAGGGAGATCCAATTTTTGTCATGCAAATGTGCAACATGAAAATTTTAAACTTTCAAACATGACAACTTAGCCAAAATTGAAAATTTTACCCCGAGTCTTCCTGAAACCCTCTCCTGGTCAGTTTTTCAATTATGTCATGTCTAGTTTGATCTTGTAGGTATTTCAAGATGGTGAAAAATAATCATAGATGTTAGGAATGATGTGACAAGATCATAAATTTCATCTGGTGAAGTGTTTCAAGGCTAGTTTCTCAAAAACCCAAAAAGGTTAATTTTGGCCATTCCAAGATAGGTGTGCATCATCTGAGACAGATGTTAAAGATCAAAATCATCAATTATTGGTGTAAAGGAGTTGAGAACTCAATGGAATTGGTTTATGAATATTTATGAAGGTTTCAGAGGTTTAAGAACAAGAACAATGAAAGTGGTTCTTTGAGCGTCAAGGAACCTGTAATCTAAAATAACACCTAAGCTTCATAAGGTGATTTTGGGAGCTCCGTAATGAGTTAGAGGTCAACAAATATACCATTGGAAATATGATTCAATCCTATAAATGATGGTACTTTCATATTTTTCATAAGACCTAGCACTTTTCCCATAGCCCATTTTTCAAACAAACACACCCTATTGTCTGAGAAAAAGGCTATTATAAAGGAGGTTTCAAGAATAATTGGATCTTTAGACTCATAAAATTCATCTCATAAGGCTGTTTGGAGTCACATTCATATAAATAAGTTTCATAAAAAGACCTCTTTGGAAGCTCGGAAACTTCGTCTTCAAGGCTCTCCTCAAGGTAAGCTTTGGGACTTAGTCATTTTTACTAGTGGACACATGTCAACCTGAGGCTAAGGCACATTTTTTTTCATATCCCATATGTCCCATTCCTTTGGGAAAATTGGGACAAAAAAATGAGCCCAACCCCATTTATGCCCCTTGGACCTCCACATGACCCTGAAAGGTCTTCTCAAGCTCTTTTGCCTTATTTCTAGCCCTCTCTCATCATGACAATCACAAACTTGCCACTTGTCATCTCCACGTGAGCAAAAAAATTCCCCATCTATTGCATCACTTTGGGATAGTTGTGACAAAAAATGTCCCCCCTTATGCTCATGTCATGGTTCTTCATATGACCTAGTCTAGGCTCTCATGCATTTTTAAGTTTCTAAGGTGTAAGGAGAAGGCAATCAAAACTGTACTTGATCTTCTACGGATGATTCAGGAGATCCATAAGCATTTAAGAGGAAAATTAATAATAATTGTAAATCTTGTATAATTCTCTACATGATTCAATGTTTAAATCCTAAACGATATCTAGGCACTTCTTTCCATAACTCATTTTTGGAAGGCACACCCTGTTGTCTCGAAAAATAAGGAGACTTTTTGAGGGGTTGTAGGAAGAATTAAATGTTGAGACCCATAATATTATCTTCAAAATTATCTTGGGAGTCAAAATCATATATGGGTTCATCAAAAATGACCTCCTGGAGCTCCAAAAACGTCATCTTCAAGGTCTCTCTCAAGGTATGCTTTTGATTAGAAATTTTCACCTCTTGGTGCATGGCGGCTTTTTCTGTCCCATCCCTTTAGGACACTTGGGACACAAAAATTTTTACAGCCCCATGTATTTCTCTGGTCCATCATATGACCTTGTTCAAGCTCCATGATGCATTTTAAGCCCTTTTCACCTCATTTGAAGCCCTTCCTATTTTTAATGCAACAACGCCACTTGTCATGCTCACATCAAGCTTAATTTTTCTACCCCATATGTTACATCCCTTTAGGAAAGTTAGGACAAAAAAATGTGCCCCATTCCAAGCTTTTTGAAAACTCAAAAAAATGACTAGTTGTCGTTACTATTCCTTCTACTCCAAAAACACTATCGAGAAACTAGAAAATGGAAAACAACTTAGCTGCTCACCTCATTTATTCACATATTTTTTCTCAGTATTCTGCCCTATTTGATGAAAAATCCATTTTCGCTTGTTCAGATGAATAAATCATCCAAAAATTAGAACAAGGAATCTTGGAATAAAACCCATAATTTCATGACATTTTCGTTGTAATTCGACACTGCAGTGTACTTGATAAAAATAGCATGTTTCCATTTTTCAGGCATGCCTAAAAATAGTAAGTGGTTGAATAATGTGAATTCATGACATTTGTGATCCTCCATTCAAGAAAGAAACACCAGGAATGAAATCAAGTAAAATTGCAAAAATAAGTTGGCTCATGAGCCACTGCTAAAAATGAAAGTCTCATTTTGGAGTACAAAAAGTTAGTGAGCGCATCGATTTGGTTGGATAGGTGATTTTGAGTTGGGTTGTTTAGGTGATGAGCTAGTCAATAACTCATCCTTTTTTCATGAAGATCCTATGCAAGTGAGCCAAGTCAAAAAAGTTGGGTGAGCTAGTCGAGTTGCAGTGAGATGAGTTGGTAAGCCAAATGAGCTTTGGTAAGCTCGATGAGTTATTTGGAGTGAGCTCAATGAGATCAGCAAGCTAAGGGAGTTGATCAATCAAGCATCAAGAGGATTATCATGAGAAATTTATGTGGTCATCTTGAGCTCACATCAAGGATCTCTCAACAAGTGTTTCTAAACACTCATTTGGTAGCACGAGATGTTTGTGCATCATGCAAAAGGAAGAGATTGTGATCATCATCATCAAGTTCTTCCTCAAAAATATCAATCAATCCCCTTCCCTTCTTTTCTCTTGCTTTATTCTAATTCTTCATTGTACATAATCATGGTATTTTTTCCTATTCACTTAAGTGACAATATTTATAATTTGTAAAAGTATTCTCTCAAAATTATAAGAGAGATACTAAATTTGTCTCTTCTATAGGAAATTGAAAGGTCACAAGTGGAATAGGAACATGAAGAGTCATGTAGGGAGACAAAAGGTCAATTCACAAGGCTACAAATTGGGATGGCTTCTCCATTCCAAAGGATCCTAGATTTTGATAATTTCTACCTTGTAGCAATTATGAATTGTGGTTTGGATGTTGAACTTTTTATCACCAACATAAGGAATCAAAGCTACATTATTTTATTTCATTGCTCATGTTTTCCTCTACTCTCTCTTTTTTGTAGCTTTGCAAGTATGGTGATCAAGAAGGAACTTTGTGTCCTTGATGAATGGATCTAAAGAACTGTGTGTCTAGATTTATTAGTCTCACTAGGTGCTTCATTGTTTTTTTCCTCCAATTGATGAACTACTCCCATTATTGGGTGTGAACTTTGTTAGTTCCAACTCACAACAATAACCTTCCCATGCCTAATTTGTCTCCTTCACCCCTCATCACTGCAAATTCCTCCCTTGTACCTCATACACGCACTTTGCCACAGGTTCAGTGAAGTGTTCCTGTGTGATCCCTAGCATATTTGGGCACCCCACAACAATAGATAGGATTAGAATGGTTTACATTCAATAATGGGAGCCTCTCCACACACAAGGATGGGTTTAGCCCCATAAGCGTTGGTGGCGACACCTAAAAAATATTTCACCAACAAAGTGAAATTTATCAAGTGATATTTATTACTTTTTCCACTTCAAAATTATTATTAATATTTTATTGTATATCTTTTTTTTTCAATAGAATGGAAATCTATTATGTTTTCCTAATTTTGTAGATTTACATAGTAATTGGATCACACTCGAAATCATTGGATCAATATTTCAACTAACACACAAAATGCACATTGGTTATATTTTATTTTTCCTTTAAACCACTTTTTTCAATTATAGCATAAAGTGCGGGAAATTTGTAGATGCCCAAAAATAGAAAATTATTTTTATAATGGTTTATAAAGTGATTTTATGTGTGTGGACTACTTACCTAAAAAAATTATTTCCATATTTACCTTTCTCTTTGACTCTATAGTTATTTTGTAAATCTATTAAAAACTCTTTGATATTCATTCTTCTAATATGAAGTATTTTTTGGTGATCCCGCCTTGTGGCTTTCATTAATTGTCATTCTACTATGTCTAGGACATAATCACCCATCTTGGATAGAATCGGTAGATGATTTTATCCAAGGCAAACAATATTATACTAAATTCGTTTCAACTTAAAATTGAAAAAGAAAATTCTTTTCAAGATGGCCTTTTAGTAATCTTGATTTGAAATTGTGTTCGTTGTGCACCAAAAATATCCAAAGAGGATTTATAACTATTTAAGAAAATCATGTTAATTTTTTTAAGGGGGCTCATTACAAGATATTTTCAATAGATAACATCTCAAGATCACTTACACATTTACTCCCAAGGCTTATGAATCTTACTTTGAAAATTTTAAGTATCACATTACACCTTGATCCATTGGGTTTAGGGAATGTCACATAGATTTCCATTATCTTCACATGTCATCACATGCCTACTAGGAGGAAGAACATGGATTTGATGCCTCTTTGGAGTAGTACTATGTAGGAAACACTCATCATAAGGGGCGTTAAGATAGATTGAATCAAATATGTACTCTAACCCATTTTTAGGTCACAAGGTGAGGAGACAAGGTTTTTGCAAGATGAAGTGAATCCATTTGTAGTTATAATAGAGTGATCACAAGATTATGATCACAAATTCCATATCTAAGGGTATATGCACACTAGGTACCAGAATCAAGTTCTAGATCAGAAAATTGAAGGATAAAGTTTTCTATAGAAGAACAAAACATCATACATTTCCTTCTATATTAGGTGATCTCATCCTTCACTCAAGTGTAGATCCTTAGATTTTGCACATGACCTTGTGATATTCTAAACAACCTATTTATCCAAATTCATATCACTACGATACCCCCACAACCCATTAAGAGTGAATATGTTCCAAAACCCTAACCTTGATTATTTTTATTCTACTTTTCAAATTGTATATGTAATCATTACTATCAACACATGATTTGGAATTGTTCTATTTATAGTTTATAGTATTTATATTTTCGAACCATAGCATTATACATGAAGTAAGTTTCTAAATTAGATTAATTGTAATTTTCACATTCCATTATTATTTTTCGATATGTGTTCTTAAATGTTATTATTTAAGGCTAATGAATGTTAGTTTATAGATGTAGAATTTAAGTGTGATCTTGTGATATGAACCGATTCCTAATTGATTTTATCAAACTTGGAACTTAGATTTGCATGTAAAGGTCATGTGATTTGACATTGAGTCTGTGTAGTCAAGATTGTTCTCCCCCTTAAACCTATATGATTTTGTGTTGGGGAGGTCAATGCCTTAGCGTGTAAGGAATAAAAAATGTTCACATATAAAATAACTACACCATTGTTATGTAGGCACCATTGCACATATCAATGTCCAATCCTAATAGGCTCACATTCTTTGTGTCCTTCAAACAATATTCCTAAGCTCGGGAGCATATTACTAACCCTTAAAATAATTAATTATAGTTATATTTTAGGAATTGTTTGGTAGAATGTCTTGTGTTAATATAGTTGTTTAGTGCCTACCGATGTTTTTAAAATCCCATTTATGTATGTTGTTTCAAGTTAATGTATCTGCCTAACCCTAGTTATTGTTAAACCAAGCTTCATAGAACAATGACCCTTATCCTAAAATTTAACCTCTTGTTTCTATATTGGTTAAAATTAGGTTTGAATATTTGTTCACCTTAATTTATGCCTTGTCCCATTTCTTGTCGGTTGTAATTATCAATATTGCATATTTTAGCTATAATATTCTCTCTACTTTTGTGTATTGTAAAGGAATGGAATATGTTTGGTTTTTAATCTTGACTAGTATGCTTCTTGGTTTATGTTTCACTCTTTCCCATATTAAATGTGGTGTTGGCTTAGGGATCATTAAAACACTTACATTATTTTTTTGCTTATAATCCTTGATCCATTGCATCATGCTCATTTGAGAATGATTAGTTTGTAAATGAAGGTTATTGGGAGTTGTGAGAGTAATATTCCATTTTTTTTTTTGGGATGTGTGTTTATGTGTTCACAAATGAAATGTAACTTGTGTATAAGATATTTCTCTTGTTATAGGTTGTATGATTAAAGTACAAGTTGAATTGACATACGCATTATTGCATATGACTTTGGAGTCATGAATTATAACTTATTTGGTAGTAGTATATATGTGAGTTGATTTGGGAATGAAAATGAAGTTTGTGAATTTTTTTGAATAGATGCTCCCCACTCACTCTTATTTGGATGGAGATATTAAGGCCTTGTAACAAGCTTGGTTTCTAGAAAGTTGTTTATGAATCTTAGCACTTGAGTGTTTGTTTTATAGTTGTTCTATTTTGATACTTTGGATGTAAGTAATAAACATTCCAATAAGTTCCTCCTTATCCCCCTCTTAATCATAAATTGAATTATTTAATAATTTATATTGATTGGTTATGTTTCCTTTTCTCTCTCCAAAATGGATATTTTTACGTATTTTTAAAATTTTTCCTTCATATATTACTTCTATTAGGATTTTTATTGATGTTATTGTATGCACCCAATTTTCAACGGTCTGCATAATGACATTGTCGAGAATAGTTCAAATCCCAAATGATGATAAAAAAATGTTTCTAATGATATCCAAGTCCAAATTCTCACTTGCAACATGTTCTTGTAGCTTACTTTACCTTGCTTGTCCCTTTTCTAGCTTTTTCCGCTTTCTTTATTCTTTTTGCAAATTTTTCTTAGATTTATGGCCTTTAGTTATAGAACCGTCTCGTTGTTAAGCAACTTCCCTGGCGGTTGTGTAGCCACCGTTCTAAGTAGACCAGCGGTTCCATGCGCATTTAGCCAAGCCTTTCAAACATTTTCTAGACACGTGTTTCCTTCTTCAAACTCACTTTTCTCGCACGTTTCTTGACCAAATCAGTTGTTCTTGAGCTTGTTAGATGCGTATAGACTTCTCCTTCCCTGCTTATTATTATTAGTAATTTAATTGTTGCTCCCATGAGTGATGTGGCACTTCTTGGCTACCAAGTGGGTTGGACCACTTCTCTGCCAATTTTCTATAAAAACCAAGATTTTTCCCAAAGCATTGGTTGGAGTCATTTGATTTGGAATTGCACCGTTATGTTGTTGGAATCCTGCCAAGAAGTACACAAGCAAACACAGCTCATTTGCCTTGTTATTATCTTGTTTGCATTCTACGGACTTCTTGTAAAGCAAATAACTCGAACACTCCTTCATTCCTTCTACACATTACCAAAGATAGTTCTCTGGACACGTTTGGATATATCATGTTGGAAAATATGTTGATGGGATCAAAAAGCGAGAACCAACATTGGATTTGTCTCTATTCTAAATTTCTATGTTGGAGGTTTTATTAAACTCCTAAAAGCTTCATTCATATGTTTAGTTGTTGTAGTTTTACATTTTTCCTATAGCTTTTATTGAGGATTTCTTCTCAGCTCATCCTTGTGCATTTTCCTAGGAGTAATTCGGAGGAAGTTCTTGTGCACAGAGTTTTTAATTCTTCACAATTAATTTACCTATAGAGTTTATTGCATTCATAATTTAGATCTTGTTAGCATATAGACAAAGCTTCATTGAAAGTTGTTTCCTACCTATCACCGTGGATTTACGCGGGAAGTTGGTTTGAAGAAGCTTCTACACATGTGCGTAGTTTCCATTTATTTACATTCGTAAAGATTCTATGGATCCGATTGTTTTAATATGGAATCTTCGGGGAAGAAATTCCTTCTTAGAAGATTTTCAATCTTCCTATGATTATGAGGTAGAACCGGAGGAAGTAGAATCCACAACTACAAATTAGAAAAACCTTTATTTTATAAGATTAGATTAAATCCACTCTGCAATAGGGAAATAGCCAAAACTCACTATTTCATTGTTTAGATTGTTTAATTTAGAGTAGAAGTAATTTTCATTTAATTAGAAAAATTTAAATTGTTTGTGTAGATTTCTTTCACTTTCAAAAACACAAAAACATTCAAAAACATTAGATTAAATTAGTTAATTTATTTTATTTGTCTTATTTCCTTTATGTTATAAATCATTGAAAAATACAAAAACAAATAGATTAGATTTACTTTCTTTCAATTAATTAATTTTCTTTTGTTAAATTAATTAGTTACACGTAGATTTAATTAGATTCAAGGAGAGTAATCAATTTGATTTAATTTAAATTTGCTTGCATTTATTTGTTAATTTAGGCACATAGAATTAATTAGATGGAAATTAACACAACTCCCTATGTTTCCTTAGTTAGCCTAGGTTACCTAAACATTGACCTTGCCTCTTGTGGATTCTTTGCATGTTTGTTTATTTCCCTAGATTGATAACTTACATGTCCACATGACCATTCAAGGCCCCAAGAAACCCAAACAACGTGTGTGTGATCTAAGAATGCCACAACCAAACACTGTGACACACGGTGTGAGATACTAACCAAGGTCTCGAGACGGCTCATATTCCAAACCATGCCGGTTCCACCCAAGATCACATTTTGTCCGGACCTCAAATCAAGCATGCGGTATGATGCCTTTTATTCCTACCTTTCACCAAATGATGAACTCCAAGCACACTTTTCCCAAATTGATGAGTGTCTTAATGCAATAAATCGGTCCTTGGATAGGATTCAAGGGTATACTAATGTTCTTCTTCAAAACAACGATGTCACCCCTCCTCCTATAATAGAAAATACACCTAAAGACGGGTGATCTACCAAAGATTAATTCAAAGTTGGATATCACATGCCTGTGCAACCCAACAAGGCTCAGCACACGCCTAAAAAAATGCAACACCATCATCGGGCGATGTGATTTCAACATTGGTGGATAAAGTTAGGGAACTAGAGCTTATTGAACCTTCTTGTTAGATACCTAGTTTTGGCAGGTAAGGCAAATTCCCCCACCATGTTCAAAGTTATAACCATGTTCCTTCTGTACCATCACCTCCTCCAGTCTACATGGGTGTTCCTAGCCCTAGAGACTTCCTTATTGGATCAAGCACATTAGGTATGCCCTCTCATTCTTCATACGAGATATCCTCCATAGGGGCCAACCGGAAGTGCATTCTTAAATGCCATTCCAACTGGCAATATGACGTTCCCAGTTTCGCACCGACCGACCGAGTCCGTATCAAAACAATGTTCCTCCATATCTTCACATGTATTCTAAATCACTGTAAGGGGACATGTTTTCTTTTCCTAGTCCATATGCTCAGCATCAGGGGATGCCTTACACCCCCACAAATTCTTATGTTACACCTTATCAACTTCTAGCTCCACTCCACCTCCCCATCAAGGGTCATCCACGGTATAGTCTTATTTCGGTGGGCACATATTCTGAATATCTCAAGGATCCCCTTGACTTTACCATACGAAGTGTAATGCTTCCACGACCATTGTCGAACCTTCCAAAATTCAAAGGGGAGGGGGATCCAAATGCTCACATCAAAGCTTATGAATCGCCATTAGAGAGCTACTCTCATGGGATGCAATTATAGCTAAGATATTCCCTAAGACCCTTGAGGGGATTTCTCTTGGTGTACTATAGAATACTGGAAGCCTCGATTCATTCATTTAAGCAACTTTTTTAGAGTTCATAAAGGCTTTCGATACAAAAACACTTTTAAGAACGGAATCAAAGAATTCCTTCACATTAAGAAAGAGCATAATGAATCCACCACCCACTTCATTCAGAGGTGGCGGAAAGTCCTCTACTCCTTGGATAACACTCCAAACATGGACCAAATGGAGCTTTGTGACTTGTTCCTCCATTCCCTCAATTGAGAAACTAAGGAGGAAGTGCAAAAGTTCCCTCTTAGGAGATATGAGGAGGTCTTAGAGGGTGCTCTCTGCATTGACCAAACAACGATTGATAACGGCCAAAAGACGTATGGCTCAAATGGGAAACTGGTCACTCCCTCTCAAGGTAACTCAAAGTACTCAAATGGTTCAAACAATAATAATCAAGGACCCAAAGTCCTTAACAAGAACAATGGTGCTTTATGACATACAACATAATTGATCAATCTAGAAATCTAAACATTGTTAGCATAAGTAGTACAAATAATGGTAATAACAATGCAAATCCAAAAAACCAAAGGAGTAACAACTTCACTCCTTTTGTTAATGCGGCCGACTTTAGTTGCCCTCCTCCTCCCCCATAGTAGGTCTAGGCCAGGCCAAGTTCAATACTCAAACTAGTACGAATCCATTTCAAAATCAATATCGGAACAAGGGCTAGAGGCCCTCAAACTTTAACTATAATAACCAAGCAAAAAAATAACAACAGGAACTATGGGCCGAAGAAAAACCAAAATCGATACCTCGAGACTATGATCCTGATTTGTATTGTGATTTCCATAGGGCTAGATGACATGATGCTCGCATGTGTCATGATTATAATAAATTCATACAACGACTTCCAGAAGACCAGAGACAAATATTCATTGAGATGTTTTTGGCTAATTCCACGATACCTACACAAAATACTCACATGCGGCATATTGCTCCACAAAATGTTACTCTTGGGTTTTATATAGATCCCCTTCCAATGTGCCCTGAGAATGGAAATCTTAATCCTCATAGTACCAACAAGGGGGCTCCCATAGTAAACAATGACCATAAGGCATCTATGTCCTTGGATCCTTGAGTAGCTCCTCCATTGGAAGGTCGAAATCAAACTAAGATTGTAGGTTTGGTTGAGTTAGAAACCGAACTCGAAGTTAACGTAGCGACTTACACCCATAATTACGCTTCACAACCTCTTCTTATTTATCCCTTAATGTCAAATGATACATCGATAGTTCCTAAGCCAGTAGGAGCCTATGATTTGATCACGAGACCTAACTAAGACCTTTTCCCACATCTCCTTCTTGGATGTGTTAAAGAATTCCTCTGCGCATCAATCAAATTTATTAGAAGTGTTAGGTCTTGGTCATCTTATCCACGTCACTCCTCCTTTAGAGGCCTAAATCAATCACATAGACTTTGATGTCTATCCCCTAAGCTAACCAAAGAGATATGTTGGGTTTGTGTTTGATTTTAGCAAGATGTCTACTAATCTTTGAGTTGGCATGGACAAGTGACCCTACGTTATATTTGTAGGTTTAGATTTACAACAACTACATTAAACATGTAAGGATAGATGACGGGGATGTTGTTAATATAATCCCTTTCTCATTTCGTAAAATTTAGGTTATGGAGAAATGAACTGTTCTTTAACATGAAACACGTTGAGAGGTTATGATAGCCTCAAAATAATTTCCATTGGGACCATAGTGCTTACATTCAGTCTTAGACCTATGACCGTGTTGATTGAATTTTATATTATAAACCAGGAAACTAATTATAATATGATTCTTGGTCGATCTTGGATTCATAGAATAAAGGCAATCCCTTCTACGCTATTATAAGAAGTCAGATTCTTACATCTAGGAAAGTTATTCGTGCTTAAAGTGACTCGAAGCCATTCAATATCCATTTGGCCAACTTAAAGAAGAAACCTAGGGTTCATAATGAATTTGATCTCTAGTCAATCAATTAAATAAGCCGCGAGGATCAATTCATGAGTCCCAACTTGTTCCTACGACTGAGTTGGAAGCCCTTAAGGCAATTGAAGGGGTTGACGCTAATGAAAGCAAAGCTTCTGTAGTGGAAATTGTTTAACAAAAACTATAGCTGAAATTTTTAAGCTTTTGGAGAATGATCTGCCTATTGTTCTCCCATTTGATTCCTTGGGCATAGGTCATGCTCTTAGAATTTCCACTCTTCCATCTAATTTCTTTGATGAGGTTTGCATGGTTGAACTCTCAAAATCGGGAAGAAGACTCCAAGAACAATCAAGCTTCTATCTTCCCCAAAAACTGTTGAAATCTCAACTACGATGGTGCAAAGTATTACTTTGGCGCTAGGGTTGGGGTGATCCTCACTTCCCGAGGGGAGGATCATGCCTTTTGCCTTCAAGCTAAACTTTGAGTGCACAAACAACAAAGTTGAGTATGAAGCTCTACTTCTTAGTCTTATCATGGCAAGAGGATGGGTGTGAACAACATTAGAGTTTTGGGTGACTCTCAACTCATCACTAATCAAGTCTTGGAAGTCTATGAGACCAAAGCATAACACCTAAAACTTTACAAGTTCATTGTTCTTGAGATTTGCAAGGGTTTTGAATTCATCTCCATAGAATCTATTCCACGAGAGCAGAACCTACTAACCGATTCCATGGCCACTTCTTCCTCTCATTTTTTCCCAAGTGAGGACTTAAATGAAACCAAGCTTATTGTCTCAGTCTAAGTTGAACCTTTGGTTTAAAGGGTGCCAATTAATGCAACTTTGGCATACATCGAGACTAAAACGATCCGTCACTTTGGATTTTAAGAGAATGACGAGGAAATCTTAGGATACCTAAATGCTTACACTGATATTCATCTCGCACACCATCAGAGGGGATTTTTCCTTATTCCTCACCCTTCCTCCTACTTTGGAGATTGCACAATGAACTCTTCCTTATCAGAAGATTTTGAGATCTACGAAGTTGAAGAAGAAGAGATGGAGTTACCCCAGTCCCACTTGAGTTCAAAGAGGGTAATACCTCTTTGATTGAGGGAACGATAGACATCAACATAAGGATGGAAAAGGATCCCAAAATCCTGAAGCTTAGTTCCTCATTGTCACTAGAAGAGGTAGAAGCACATATAAAGGTGCTTAAAGAGCATTCAAAAGCCTTTGCCTTTATCTATAAAGAAATGATGGGTGTCACTCCTAATGTTGTAGTGCATAATATCGTTACAAATCCTAATGCTAAACCCGTTAAGAAAAAATCAAGACCCATGAAGCCAAAGTGTATTTAATGGTTAAAGAGGAGGTAATGAAACTCCTGTAAGTAGGGTTTATCAAGCCGAGTTGATTATTCCATGTGGGTTTCAAACATCGTCCTAGTTCTAAAAAATAATGGGAATATATGCATTTGTATCAACTTTAGGGACATTAATAAGGCTTGTCCCAAAGATGATTTTCCACTACCTTCAATCGATGTCATCATTGATGCAATGACTGGATGTGAGTTGTTGTCTCTTATGGATGGATTTTCTGGTTACAACCAGATAAGGATTTCCAAGGAAGACCAAATGAAAACTACTTTCAAAACTCCTTGGGAACCTTCTGTTATGCAGTCATGCCTTTCATTCTAAAGAATGTCGAGCCACTTACCAGTGGGAAATGACATATATTTTTCATGATCTTATTCATAATATTGTGGAATTGTATGTTAATGACCTATTGTCAAAAGCGAAGAAAAGTAGCGATCACCCCGAAGTGCTCTATGTCATTCTCTTGCACCTAATTGAGTATGGAGTAACGCTAAATCTTGAGAAGTGTGTGTTTGGAGTAACATGAGGTAAGTTGTTAGGGTACATCATTTCTTCCCAAGGCATTGATGTTGATCCAAAAAGATCTGGGCGTTTTAGAAATGTCCCCTCCCACCAATGAGTCGAACATCAAATCTTTCCTAGGTAAACTTGGGGAAATTCATAGGTTTATCCTTGATTTAACATATGTTATTCACCCTATTAATGGTTTTCTTAAGAAGGATTTTTGCAAAACTGGACAACTAAGTGTCACAAAGTGTTTGAGTCGGTAAGGCACTTCCTTATGTCACCACCTATGCTCATGCCTCTGAAAGATGATCATCCTTTGATTTTATACTCTTGAGCCACGATGTCTCGATTACATGCATGTTGGCACAAGAGAATGATGATAGTCGTGAGTGGGCTATTTATTTCATCGTTGCACTCTTCTTGACTACGAGACATGTTAAACATAGGCAGAGAAGGAGTGCTTGGCTATAGTCTTCGCAACAAAGAGGTTAAGGCATTACATTTTTAACCAAGAAATGTGAGTGACGATTAAGTCCGAGCAATTGCAAATGTTCTTAACCTAGGTTGCCTTATCCAAGAAGGTCGATCATTTCATTACGTTAATAGGTGAGTTCAAACTCACCTTTGTTAGCTAAAAGTCCGTGAAGGGACAAATTATTGTTGATTGGTTAGTTGATAACCTAATAGACTATGGGGATCTAATAGACCTAGATTTTCCAGATGAATGCGTGTTCTACATCAAAACAAAGACTCCCATCACTTCGTGCACATGGTAAACTGATATTGTCAATGCCATTGTGGACTGGTCCTATCCTAAGGGAGAAATCTCGAGTAAAGACGATGTATACGTGTCATCGCACATCACTATGTAATTGTGGAAGAAGTGCTCTATCGCATAGCCTTCGATGGTATGTTGTTGAGATGTGTTGATGAAGAAGAGTCAAGAAAATCATCTTTGAATCCCACAATGAATTTTGTGGTGGTCACTTTGGAGGGCATGCAACCACTCATAAGATTCATCACATGGGCTATTTTTGGCCCACTTTAGAACATGATGTTGTAGAGTATGTACACATGTGTGTCAAAAATGCCAAGATTTTTCACATGAGAAACATATTCCTGCACAAGATCTACAACCCATAGTAACACCGTGGCCCTTCTCAACTTGGGGCCTTGATCTGATAAGGAAGTTCTCTCCTTCATCATCGGATGGCCATAACTTTATTATCACGTCTAAAGAGTATTTTACCAAGCGGATTAAGGTCATGCCTCTTACTACTGTCCTTGGATCTATGATTGCCAAGTTTATTCTAAACCAGATCATCTATAGGTATGAAGTCCCACAAGTCATTATTTCAGATAATGACACACCTTTCAAAAATGAAGAGGTGTAGGAATTATGTGTGCAATTCAAAATATCCCATCACACATCCTCTTTGTATTATCCTTAGGCTAATAAATAGGTGAGGATACAAATAAAACCTTAAAGTCCATCGTCCTTAAGGTGGTTAAGGAGAACAAAATATATTGAAATCTAAAGCTATGTTCGACCTTTTGGGCCTATAGGACATCAATAAGAACACCTAGAGCGGTAACCCCTTATTCTTTAGTCTTCGGATCTGAAGTGGTCTTACCATTAGAGGTAGAGTTACCTAGCCTTCGTATATCATTACAAGGTATTTTGGATGAAATCGGATATCAAGAAGTGTGACTAGTTGAACTGGAAACTCTTGATGAAGCTCGACTTAGAGATGAACAACATCACCATGTTTATGTTGACAGGATGTGTCGTCAGTATAATAAGAAATTTTATGAATGAGAAATACATGTAGGAGATCTAGTCCGAGACTTGATAGTCAGTTGATTGACAAAATGATCGAGAGAAGGAAGGAAGTTTAGACATAAGCGGTTAGGCATTTATCAAGTAATAGAAGACTTCAATAATGGTGTGTACCGCCTGTGTATCTTCTGTAGAAGGTGAAGAATTCCGCATTATTTCACTTCACCTCAAGCACTTTTATGCATAGTTAATTTGCATCTCCACTTGTATGTTATTACATCCATAATGCATATCATCTGCATTATCATATTATGAAATTGTAAATCAAGAAACTTACTTTTCAAGCAAATTTCAAAACTTCCGAATATTGGCAATAGCATTTAATCATATCCCTTCAATTATCCATCATATTATCATCGAATTTTTTTAATCTCTTTATCATTTCAGCAGTTAAGACAGAATTTTGACATTGGTCCTACCAAGACTTGCACACTCAATTTTATTCATGATTCCTTTAAGCTCATGTGTTATTTCCCATAGTCTATTCTAGAAGCTTCTTGATGTCACATCTTTCCCTAAAAATCTCTCTCGATAACAAAATCAATCTAAACATTTCACTTGGAGCTCTTGTTCACCTATCTCAACCTTTGGTGGTGAGCCCTTGCGTCCTACTGGTTGCGTGGGGTTAAGGCGAGGGGAAAGTTTTCCCTCCTAAAAGCACAAGTTTAAAGTTAAAAACAAAAAAAAAGATAAATCAGCAATAAATACAAAAAGTATTTATTTTTCATATAATGCTACACTTTTTGCCCCACCAATCTTTGGTGATGAGCCCATGCTTCCTACTAGTGGCGTTGTTAGGTTGTGGAGCTTGTTTTCATGTGAGAAAGTGTTGAAGATTGTACACTAAGAGTAATGTACACTTTCCATAGTTGTCTTGCTAGGGTTCGGGGCGCAACCTCCGAGAAAAAAAAATTGGCCTTAAAACATGCCCGATATACCGGGAAACACATTTTTCTCATATGGGCGGGATTTTGACCCATAGGTTTATGGGACGGTTTTGGCCCATGGTTTTGATACCCACGGTTTTGTAAAACTACTTAAGCATTTGTCTACTTATATGGTTTTATGCATATGGTAGGTATTATGTAACATTACAGATGTGTTTTGAATTCGGGTGTGAATTCTGTAGAGTTTGTTGAGCATAGATCCAAACAAATTTGGGTATTTTATTGAGAGAGCGGTGGCTTGTAATAAAATATGAGCAAGTGATTCTTGGTGGACGTAGCCCAAATTGGGTGAACCATGTTAAATCTTGTCTCTTTGTGTTGTGATATTTTATTCTCCACGTTTATTTAAGATCTCTAATATTTTATGCATATTAGTTTCTATCACTTATTACGATTTCGTGAGGGATTATTCCACATATTGTATCCCTTATTTCCTAACAAGCGTGAGATTAGGAAAGGAGGGAAGTGACCTTAATCACCTATATCTTGTCCTCGGTGATGAGCCCATGCTTCTTTCCAGTAGTATGGGTTAAGGTGTAGGGGTTCTGTCAAACAAGTCAATAAGTTATAAATAAGTCAATGAATAAAAAGTACTTTGAAATCTTAAAATCCCAAGTAAGTGAGTTAGATGTGTATGTTACAAGAGATTCAATCCCTAAAATAAGATTTTGTCAAATCAAAAGTTCATCTGCGGATCTAAGTCTAGATAAACTTACAAGCAAATCACATTCTAAACTGGTTAGTTGAGTATGCTTAGGGTTGAGTTGTAGGTTCCTAATTAGATCTTTGCCAAAATTTTGTCTTTTAGTCACCATCTTCATTCATCAAAATGATACAACCCGCATCTTTCCTGGTTATCGGTGATGAGCCCTCGCATCTTACTAGTTGCGTAGAGTTAAGAGTAGATTGGGTTCATCTTCTTATCATACCACATTCATCACATTTTGCTAATCAAATAGAAGTGCAGATATTTTTGAAAACCAAAGTATCTAATTACAATTTGTTCTCATGTGTATCATAAAAGAAGAGAAAGAAATCATTTTGTTTTCACATTTGCATCATCATCATCTATAGCATGCATCCATAAAAGCATTAGAAATTCTAAACATCTAAGAGTACATAGATGAGACAAATCATGAATGATTCAACTCTTACATAGAATAGTCAAACCAAAAAGAGATGTATATATGTACACATCAAATAAGTTCAAGTTTGTATACAATATCTGCTGATGCAAAATCACAAAGCACCCCCGAATGGCCTCGGATCCGAGTGGGGCATTCGATATAACATTGGACCATCTCTCAAGTTGTGGGACTTGCAAAATTGAGATGGACCTCCTAGAAAAGCTGGCTTCTTCTTCCTAATCCTAATGTTAAACTACTTCCAAGGAAGGAAATGATATAATCTACTTGTAATCTAATAATGTCAAGGAGACAGGAGAGAGAGAGAGCATGAAATAAATGAATCCTACACTATAGAGGTGATAGCACCAAGAAAAGGGGGCTGGTCACAATCTCAAAGCTGCTTGAAATGGAGAGAGGTGAGCAAAGGAGAGGGTGGACAAGATGCACCATAGACCAGAGATGAAATTCACATGGAACACCACTTCAACCCATTAAACACGGCTCCCAAAACCTGCAATAGACATCAGAAGTATGCACAGTATACCTGTAATGATGAGAGGCAAGAAGAGACAATAAAATAAGGAAGGATGGACAAAATGCATCACAAAACATATTTATTTCTCCAAGAGTTCACACGGTACACCATTAGTGGGAAAGGGGCAAGAAAATGCCATTATAGAGCCAAGAGAGGAGGCTTAAGCTCCACATTCAACCCGAGGGGAGAAAGAGAGAGGGGGAGAGAGAGAAAGATGACCAACCTTTAAAAATATGCCCCTCCTTTACAATATATAGAAGAAAGAGAGAAGGAGAGAGGGAAGAATTTGAACTCTACTTCAACCACCCCTGCAAGAGCATTGAATTCACCTACTCCAACCACTCCAGAAAGCATTAAAATCCACTTGCAACAATGATGGGCTTCACTGCAAGACCCATGTCTTCATGTGTTGTTCCTTGTTGGGCAAGAAAGGATTCTATTATTTATCATGGTGGCAGGTGGGAGACTTGATGGCCTCAAAAATGGTGGGCTGAAACATTAATGGTGACAGGTGAGTAGTAGGCACCGAGAGCTCTCCAAAAAGTCTTCTCCCACTCAATTCCAAGCTCCTAGTCGAAAGATATGGCCATCTAAAGGCACTCTGGGTTTGGAGTCTATTCACGTGCGAGATCCACGTGGTGGCCCCGCATGTTTTGAAGATTCAGCCCCTTCCTCTCACTCTTGAGTTGCATACTGAACCGACATGTGGCATCTTCTGCGGGCCTCGCTCTGTTTCCTTTATATTCTACCTAAGGCCTTCCCGTTGGTGGAGACACGTTACTCGCCCGACCCGAGACACATGGAGGGCTAGCACATGTTTGGGGACCACTTTTGGATTCACCTCTTGAAAGAGCGTCGAAGAGACATGTGGCTCCTTCCGCTGGCTCGCCTTTCCTTAGCCAATTTGGGTTGGTTCTGCCTCCCTTTTTGACTTCTGGCCACGTGGCGAGCCTGCACTCGTTTGGGGACCACCTCGGATTTTAACCTTGAAGATGCATTGTCTTGACGTGTGGAGGCTTCCTTCGGCTGTCCCGAGCTTGGACCTTTCAATGGCGGTGTCCCCTTTTCAAACCTTGGACACATGGAGGGCTGTGCTTGTTTGGGGACCACCTCTAGATTTTAACCTTGAAGATTCACCGAGCCGACACGTGGCACCTTCCACTAGTCCTTTGACTTTCACGACCACTACTGCAACTTTTTGAGACTTTGGACACGTGGAGGGTCACGCTTTGAGAGTCTTTCTTTGGGTTGTGCCTTTGAAGTTACGCCGATGAGGCACATGACACCCTCTCGTAGGTCCTTCTTTACTTAGCTTGATTCAATGGTGATGAGACCCTTTTTAGACCTTGACTACGTGGCGGGCTAGTGCTTGTTTGGGACCACCTTTCAGGATTGACCTTTGAAGATGCGCCGATTAGACGTGTGGAGGCCTCTGCGACTCTAGTGTACTTACTTGATTTGGGCCTGCTCCTCTTTCTCCATTTTTCGTTGGGTCCCTTCCGCTATTTAGGAGTGACTATGTTGGGTCCTGGACATGTGGAAGCTTCGCACTCGTTTGGGGTCTCCATTTTGTTGTGCCTTTTAGAATTACGCCGAGTTAACATGTGGAGGCTTCCGCTCACTCCTTTACTTAGCCAATTCGAAGCCTCGAGCCCCGCCCAATTTTTCTGTGCGCTCTAATCTCCTTTGATGTTGTTGGCCTCCTCACTGACCCTGCCCTCCATTGTTGAATCCCACATGCCCCTTGATTTGGGATGAAATTACGAACTCATATGGATCGAACCGAACCTTCCAATTTTCTTCTGTGCGGGGTCATGTTTGATTAATTTTGTTGGGGGGGCAAAATTGGGATATGAGTTTAATGACTCACGAGGACATTTACCTGCTAGATGAAGAGACCAGTAGTCTTGGAAGTATCTATCCATTGGGCATGGAGTCACATGAATGAGAGCCTGGTACTGATCTTGTCCCAAAAATTGTGAGCCCGACTGCTTACGCTTGGTGACCCTGAGCTTGCCCCGTTATCCGCACTCTCAATTTTCATAAGAAAATCTTGAAGATGAGGTTATGAGAGTAGAAAATTGTATTGACCTGGGGCTTTCACCTATCCCTGAATGGACTGATTTTGCGCATGAGTAGCAAAAAAAACACCACAACACACACTATATACAAAACTACAAATCATACATGCTCTAAGTGGAACATGCAAGAGTGTGCAAAAGCACTTGTGTTGCTGAAAGCAAACCTACTACCTACTCCTACACTAACCATATCAAAGAAAATATAAACAAAGCCTACTACAGGCAGGGAGAAATAACTTCCCTTTCTCAAAAAAATGCGGCCATGTATAAGATTTGGCACTAAACATGGCAGTTATAATTAGTGAGAAATTGACAAGAGGTCGATCTTCCACCCAAATCATCAAGGTATCAACATCAATCAAAAATACCTCCTCAAGCTAATTGGCATTGGACTCCTAGAGGTGTTGATGGTGACCCTTGGTGCTTTGAAACTCATCCTCATGCCCTGAAGTGGGCATGATTGGTTTTGGCTTCTCCCTTGGCTCCAATGAAGCCAAGTACTGATTGGGCACGGTCTGATCCGATCGATGTGCCCATTACTCTGAACTTCAACTCCAAGAATGGAGTCTTCTTATGGACCTTCCTGGATGGATGGTGTGGATGAGATGGGATCTTCGTACTCTTTTCCTTCCTCCATGGTAGTATGAAACTCCTCCATGGATTCATCAATCAAATCAGGCCTTTCAAATGAAAGCAAAAAATCTTCGATAATGCTTTCTTCATCAAGTGGCCTCAACTCTGATTTGATCTCCTCCAGACTACTCCTCTTCAATGGGACTTGGAGCTGGTTGTTCTTCCTCTCTCTTGACTAGTTGTGCATCTTGGATTAGATCAAAGCATCCTCTTTAGACAAAGTGCCATTATGAACACTGCATTTAGAGCATACAGACTGCTGATCTTCTTCCTCTTGTTCTTGTTCTTTCTTCTACCGCAAACTCACTTCCACCACTTTGTGGTCCGACCTCGGCCTCCTCTCGAAGGCTTAACCATCAAGGGATTTTTGTAATCCCAAATCGAGAGCCAAGCTTACAAGCTTTTGATCGTTTCTTCTCTATTTGGCTCTCCTTCCTACTACTCTCCTTGATCTAGTTTTTGGAATTTCTTCCCTGGCATGGAGTTAGGAAGGCAAGAGGACGAATGGATGGGGTTACAACCGGCTTTGCAATTTCTTGTGGTGGTAGGGGAGGCATTGTTTTTGGATCTTGTGGAGGGGACTTGGATTTAGAAGGGAAAAGGGTAGAATAATTGAGGTGAGATGGAAGACTAGGGGATGGAGAAGAAAATCAACACTTGGGGTAGTAGATGGGAAGCTAGACTCATGATACTGCTGCAATGATACTGATTGAGGAAGAGGAAAAGAAAAGCTATGAGGTGGTGGACTTACCCATTGACAAGGTTGTCTTGTGTCCAACTCATAAGCCTCAATCTCCTCAATCTATTACGCAAGTTGGGGAAGCATCTCAACCATGAAGTTGAGCTTCTCCTGGGCTATAATGTCTTGGAAAAGGGCCTTCCCATGGACAAGGTGCCCCTGTAACCAATCTTGAATGCTTTCATTTGAGTTGTAGCCCGGACTACACCATGTTAGCCTCCATTCTTTGAATCTTCTCCAGCAAACCAACATTCTCTCCGTGTAGTTGTTATCATCATATGCATACCCTTTCTCTTGATAAGCCTCATAACCAAAATGGTTTTGATACTGTTCATATGGGTAAGCATAATGGTTCTGGATCTGATCATAATGCTGATCTGGAGGAGTTGGGAAATACATTGGAGGTAGACTGCACTGTTATTGTTGTTCTGCAAGTGTGAATTCAAGAGGGAAATGAAGTCATGATTGCACAACTTCATGGGATGGAAGAAGATGAAATATGTGGAAAGAAAAATGGATGAAAATGGATGGGAGAAGGTCTACAACTCAGAGGATGGGTTGTTGACTAGATGGAGTCGCCGAGATGTGCTTGAAAGTGCCTCTAAAGGCTGTAATCTTCACCAAGAGCACATGAACATGATGAAGTGAAGTGGTAAGGTGCTTTGAGACTGTCCCACTTGAAGATGTTAAAGTTGTTGATGTGGTCACATAGTGGCTTAAGATTTGTTGTTTGATAATGAGACACCTTGGAAAGATGAGAAAAATCTAACCTCAGTGTCCCACCGGGTGTGCCAAAACTATTGATGTGAAATCACAACACCCCCGAATGGCCTCAGATCTGAGTGGGGCATTTGGTGTGATCTGCATAACATTGGACCATCTCTCAAGCTTGTGGGACTTGCAGAACTTGAGATGGACCTCTAGAGAAAGTCAGCTTCTTCTTCTTAATCCTAATGCTAAACTAATTCTAAGGAAGGAAATGTGACTATCTACTCCTAATCTAACAATGCCAAGGAGACATAGAGAGAGAGAGAGAGAGCATGAAATAAAGGAATCCTACACTACATAGGTGATAGGACCAAGAAAAGAGGGGGGATTGGTCACAATCTCAGCTTCCTGAAATGGAGAGAGGTGAGAAAAGGAGAGGGTGAACAAGATGCACCACAGACTAGAGATGAATTTCACAGAACACCACTTCAACCCATTAAACACGGCTCCCAAAACCTGCAATAGACATTAGAAGTATGCACAATATACCCTACAATGATGAGAGGCAAGAAGAGACAATAAAATAAGGAAGGATGGACAAAATGCATCACAAAACATATTTTATTGCTCCAAGAGTTCACACGGTACACCATCAAAGTGGGCAAGGGGCAACAAAATTCCATTACAGAGCCAAGAGAGGAGGCTTAAGCTCCACATTCAACCCGAGGGGAGAAAGAGAGAGGGGTAGAGAGAAACAGATGACCAACCTTTAAAAATATGCCCCTCCTTTACAATATATAGAAGAAAGAGAGAAGGAGAGAGGGAAGAATTCAAACTCTGCTTCAACCACCCCGCTAGAGCATTAAATTCACCTACTCCAACCACTCCAGAAAGCATTGAAATCCACCTACAACAATGATGGGCTTCACTCCAAGACACATGCCTTCATGCATTGTTCCTTGTTGGGAAAGAAAGGAGTCTATTCTTCATCATAGTGGTAGGTGGGAGACCTTGAAAATGGTAGGCCAAAACATTAATGGTGACAAGTGAGTAGTAGGCGCCAAGAGCTCTCCAAAAATCTTCTCCCACTCAATTCCAAGCTCTGGTCGAAAGATATGGCCATTTGAAGGCGCTTTGGGTTTGGAGTCTATTCGTGCGAGATCCACGTGGCGGCCCCGCGTGTTTTGAAGATCCAGTCCCTTCCTCTCACTCTTGAAGTTACACCAAACTGACACGTGGTGACTTCCGCGGGCCTGCTCTGTTTCATTTGTATTCTGCCTAAGTCCTTCCCATTGGCGAAGACGTTCTACCTGACCTAAGACACGTGGAGGGATGGCACATTTTTGGGGACCGCTTTTGGATTCACCTCTTGAAAGAGAACAGAAGAGACATGTGGCTCCTTCCACCGCCTCGCCTTTCCTTAGCCGATTTAATGGTTCTACCTCCCTTTTTTACTCCTGGCCACGTGGCGAGCCTGCGCTCATTTGGGGACCCCTCCGATTTTAACCTTGAAGATGCATCGTCAAATGCCGACACGTGGAGGCTTCCTTCGGCTGTCTCGAGCTTGGACCTTTCAACGGCCGGTGTCCCCTTTTCAAACCTTGAACACGTGGAGGGCCTGCACTTGTTTGGGGACCGCCTCCAGATTTTAACCTTGAAGATGCGCCAAGCCAACATGTGGCACCTTTCAGTGGTCCTTTGACTTTCACTACGGCCACTGTAACTTTTTGAGACTTTGGACACGTGGAGGGTCTGCGCTCACTTGAGAGCCTTTTTTTGGGGCATGCCTTTGAAGTTACACCGATGAGGTTCATGGCACCCTCCGCAAGTCCTGTTCTTTACTTAGCTGATTCAATGACTGATGAGACCCTTTTTAGACCCTGACTACGTGGTGGGCTAGCGCTCATTTGGGACCGAATTTCGGGCTTGACCTTTCAAGATGCGCCGATTAGACATATGGAGGCCTCCACCGACTCTAGTGTACTTAACCGATTCGGCCTGCTCCTCTTTCTCCATTTTTGGCCGGGTCCCTCTACTTATTTAGGAGCGACCATGTTGGGTCTTGGACATGTGGAAGCTTCACACTCATTTGGGGTCTCCATTTTTCTTTGTGCCTTTTAGAATTATCTTTGAGTTAACACGTGGAGGCTTCGCTCACTCCTTTATACTTAGCCGATTCAGGCCTATTGCCCATTTTTCTCCTGCGCTCGATCTCCTTTGACGATGTTGGCCTCCTCGTTGACCCTACCCTCCATTGTTGACTC
Organism: Taxus wallichiana var. yunnanensis; assembly: GCA_018340775.1. Lineage (NCBI taxonomy): Eukaryota > Viridiplantae > Streptophyta > Pinopsida > Cupressales > Taxaceae > Taxus > Taxus wallichiana. Next base: position 766,125,108 of record CM031244.1, read on the forward strand.
CCTGCCGCCCCTTGATTTGGGATCAATTGCGAGCTCACAGGATCGAACCAACCCTTCCGATTTTCTTTTGTGCGGGGTCATTTTTAATCAATTTTGCCGAGGGGCAAAATTGGGATAACGATGTCATCAACTCTTGTGAGTGTGGTCAAAAGGCTCATCTATGAGCCAAAAATCCTAAAATATTGATATATGTATCAAAAATGATCTCAAAGTAATAAAGGCATATACCCTATTCCACTCTTTGAGATCTAGATGAAGGTGCGGGATGAGGGCTCCTTTTATGGCTCCTATGGCATGAGTGGGAGCCTCAGGTGTGTCGATTGGTGAGAGTGACCATGAGATGAGGTAGGGTATTTACTATTAGTAGTGGCCTCGCTCTGCAAGAATGGCCTCGTCGTTATCTCCTCTCGGCCACCTTGTATCCAATGAGCTTAACTCTCATCCGGGTCATGATGAAACAACGTGGCATGTCATTGAACACATCGTGTGTGGCAACCAACCATCGTTGGTTTCCCAACGTCTACAAGTAGTTGATCCTGTGTTTTTCCTTTAGGGAGTGCAAAGGTGTCTAGAAGAATCGATGAATAAAGTCTCACCAAACCATCCACAATCGCCGCAAAGAATAAGTAAAACAACGACGAGTTCGAATTTTTTTGAAAACAAAATAAAATATAGTGCATAATTCACTAATAAGTATAGTCTAAAAAGTAGAGTCGAGAGAAGAGTATTCTACTTAATCGGATCTCCTAACATCTAGGATGGATCAACTAGTGTTGGTGGTGGTGCAGGAGCTATGACAAACATCTCCTCCACTCTAACCTCCTCCCCTCATGTTTCTCCTGCACCCCTCTCCAATCCGTAGACCGACTCCTTATCTCCTCTTCCTACAGGTGGAAGAATATCCTGCATGTGCAATATCTCAACCTCAACCTCGGATCCGGATCTTTGCAAAATCCTCTCTAGTGGTTTCCTACTTTGTGTCATTATCCTCCTCTCCTCCCTCCTCTATCTTCACCTCGGTCTCCACCTTTGCATGTCTCGGCATCCTCCTCTTCCTCCTCCTCCTCCTCACTGTGTGTGGATGCAACCTCGATCTAACAGGGTCTTGTGCAACATGTGGAGTGTCGATTAGAACTCCATGAATGAGCGATGGTCCACTCGAGCTTGCCCTTCGGGCCGCTCTCGCCTCTTGGATCCCCCGTATATTGTGGACATTTCGGGAGGGCATCAATGTAAGGTAACCCAAACAATGAGAGCACCCTCGAATTAAATGGACTTCCTCTCTGCTGGTTCAATCCACTAAGCTGTGTGTAGTGGAACTACAAGTAGTCGAGTGTAATGGCCCCCTACCCCATAATGTGGAAAAGTCCCGATATGGTTGTGTAATCATGTCATCGGTAGTAAGTGTATAAATTGATCTATGTGGCCCCTTGAGGGGAGCCATGTCAATCCAACTCGCTACTCTAATAGCCTCTTGATCATCTATCTCATTACCCCTATGATAGGGGATCGTATGCTTATAAACCCACTCATGACTAAAGTGGGATGACTAAGGGCCTTGCCCTTCAATCAAAAAAATTTGTATAAATCATGGTAAGTGGAACCTAGGCTAGAATGTGTATGTGTTGCCATGTTGCTCAATGCTCTGGATGATCAATGCCCAACCATAAAGGAGCTTTTCCCGCCTTCTTGTCCCCAACCAAGTGTGAAGCCAAGATACCAATAATGGCCTTGTGTAAGGCGGGGATAGGAGCAGACGCAACTAATAACAATCTCATCCCATGTTTAGCACTCATGACGAGTGCCTCCGCATCTCCCATACATGCGGCCCAACTACGATACTATACCACCGAACCCGCCGCTCATCATAGTCACCTTCTGTCGGTGACAAAATCTCCCATAATCAGTAGACATCCTCTAAGGTAATTTTCCACTCCCCTTTGACTCCAAACAATCTGGAAAGTGTTTTGGTTTGCACCCTAATAGCTTAACAGTCACACAATAGGTGACTGATCGGTGTAATTAATCGTATCGGGATATCCTCCATATCTCGACCTTGTGTAATAGGTCCCTCTCATCCTAAGTAAGAGCATCCAAAATTGAGGGCAACCAGTCACACTCTCGAGCTCTACTCCATCTAACATATGGCCCCTGCATTCATAAACATAAAAAATATTAAGTTAGAATCATTTCAATATATAATAAGCTCACCAAAAACATCATTAAAATCATTTAAAACCAAAAATTTTACCATACTTAGTCAATTTTGAGAATTGCCCCGACAATTACGTAACCACTGCGACAAATTTGCTTTCACTTTTGACTATGTAGCGGTTGTGTGCACAGAGCAACGGTTGCGTAATCGTCACAATGGTTTCGTTCGCGAAAAGTGAGTCGTACCCTAAGGCCCCAAAATCTCACAAAAAGACAAAAATAGACCTTTTTAAATAAAATAAACTACAAATCTTAGGTGACACCCCCTTGTGATCATTTTGAATGTAAAATTAATGAAAACAACCCCCCTGCAGTGAATTTTTTACATTTTATATAGTTTAGGGTAGAAATAAACAAATGCAAACAACTCACTTGTTCGTGACCCGCTGCTCCTCTCGCTAGTTGGGCTGCCACTACGTTGGAGTGCTCTTTGTGTTGACTATACTCTCGCTCGAAACCATCACAGGTAATCCATAGCTCAAATTTTCACCAAGTGGGTAAGTGCAAATGATTTATAGAAATAGTAATTTTGGTATATATATAACATGTTTTAACTCTATTTTGAGTGTGTGTATTTTGCAAGGTAGGAGCACTGATGCGGGTATATTTCTATCCCCGTGGATATGGTAAGTCCTCTTGTCATTTTATTTTAGTATGTTTTGTCAATTATGTCTTTATTTGCACTTGATTCCCATTTTCTTCTTATAGGTGGCGGGAAGCTTGGATTGGCGTAATGTCAACACACGAGAGTGTCGGGTATACTTTATAACCTTCCCATTCGAGAGTGCCATACTCAGACTTTATGTTTTACGCCTCTTCATGGCTAAAACACTTCTCCGAGGGGCAATATGTATGCACCCAATTTTTCACTGCAAGTCTTACATTGCGTAACAATTCAAATCCCTAATGATGATAAAAATAATTTCTAATGATATCTAGGTCCAAATCATTGCTTGCAGAATGCTCTTGTAGCTTACTTTACCTTACTTGTCCCTTTTCTAGCTTTTTCCCTCTTTCCTTAGTCTTTTCTGACTTTTCCTTAGCTTTTGGCGTTTAGTTCTAACCGCACCTGATTCTGTTACGCAACCTCCCGAAAATTGCATAACCACCAGCCTACCCCGAGCGATGGTTACGCAACCACGGTGATAGTTACGTAACCTCTAGTCTAAGCGACCAGGCGGTTCCTTGCACATTTAGTCGAGCCTTTCTAGCATTTTCTCGAATGCATGTTGCCTTCTTCAAACTCACTTTTCTTGTATGTTTCTTGACCAAATCAACGTTTCTTGAGCTTGTTAGATGTGTATGGACTTATCCTTCGCTATTTACTATTATTAATAAGTTAATTGCTACTCCCATGAGTGATGTGGCACTTCTTGATTGCCATGTGGGTTGGACCACTTCTCTACCAATTTCTATAAGAACCAAGCTTTTTCCCAAAGCATTGGTTGGATTCATTTATTTTGGAATTACATCATTATGTTGTCATAATCATGCCAAGAAGTACACAAACAAACATATTTCATTTTCCTTGTTATTCTCTTGCTTGCATTGCTACGGACTTCCCGCAAATCGGCTAGTCATTTTGTATCACTCCTTCATTCCTTTAACGCATTACCATCACAATTCTCTGGACACATTTGGATATCACGTTGCAAAAGAAGTTGAGGGGATCACAAAGCACAACCAACATTGGATTTGTCTTTGTTCTACATTTCCAGGTTGGAGGTGTTATTAAATTCCTAGAAGCTTCATTCATTTATTTAGATAGATTTCAATTCATAGTTGTTGTAGTTTTACATTTTCATGTAGCTTCCATTGAGGATTTCTTCTAAGCTCATCCCTGTGGATTTTCTTGGGAGGAATTCGGAGGAAGTTCTTGTGCACAGATTTGTTAATTCTTCACAATTAATTTACCTATAGAGTTTATTGCATTCATAATTTAGATCTTGTTAGCATACGGGAAAAGCTTATGTTGAAAGATGCTTCCCTGCCTATCCCTATGGATTTGCATGGGAAGTTGGTTTGAATAAGATTTTGCACCTATGCATTACTTTCCATTTCTTTACATTAAGAAAGCTTATGTGGATCCAATTATTTTACCGAGAAGCTTCAGGGGAAGAAATTGCTTCTTAGAATTTTTTCAATCTTCTCGTGATTCTGAGGTAGAACCAAAGGAAGTAGTATCCACAACTACAAATTAGGAAAACCTTTATTTTATTAGATTAGATTAAATCCACTTTGTAATGGGGAAATAGCCACATCCGACTATTTCACTGTTTAGATTGTTTAATTTAGAGCGTATAATTTTCATTTAATTAGAAGCAATTAAATTGTCTATGTAGATTCTTTCACTTTCCAGAAAACACAAAAAAAATCAAAAAATTTAGATTAAATTATTTAATTTATTTTATTTGTCTTATTTCCTTTCCGTTATAAATCATTGAAAAATACAAAAACAAATAGATTAGATTTTCTTTCTTTGCTTCAATTAATTAGTTTTCCTTTGTTAAATTAATTAGTTGCATGTAGATTTAATTAGATTCAAAAAGAGTAATCTATTGGATTTAATTTAAGTCTGCTTACATTTATTTGTTAATTTAGGCACATAGAATTAATTAGACGGAAATTAACACAACTCCCTATGTTTCCTTAGTTGGCCTAGGTTACCTAAACATTGACCTTGCCTCTTGTGGATTCTTTGCATGTTTGTTTATTTCCTTAGATTGATAGCTTACATGTCCACATGACCATTCAAGGCCCCAAGAAACCCAGAAAATGTGTGTGTGATCCAAGAGTGCCACAACTAAACATCGTGACATATTTTGAGATATTGATCAAGGCCTCAAAAAACTCATATTCCAACCACGCCAGTTCCACCCAATATCATCTCACAGTTGATAGCCTTGAACGAAGAAGCGGATAACACTAACGAGTTATGGCATAATCAACCCAGTTGAGATTAGATTTTGCAATCCATAGATCCATCCTTATCACACGTCTCCTATCACACCTCTATGACCTTGTTTGGAGACTTTTACGAGGAATAAGCTAGATGATTCCCACGTATTCCACAACCGGTTCAAACGGTTTTAAGCAAGACTAACATTGATAGAAACCTTCGTGTGTCTATTCTCCTCGACCGCTCCATCTCACCTGAGTAGGTAAGATAAGCCTTCATTGCCTTAGATGAGAAGATTCCCATAGTGCCCATAGAAGACATTTGATTTCCTTGATCTACTTGTTAGCCATTTTCACCTATTTTCATGTATTTTTCCTATTCATCCTATTTAGCCATCCCATAGTCATCTTTCCATCTCATATCGGTTGTCCTAGCACGACCTCGGGAGGTCGAGTGCGTCCTAGAGTCATGTGTTGATTCTTAGACGTACGATTGCAAATTGCATAATTTATAGTTAGAAATGGTCAAGTAAGTGTGTTGTAGTTAAAGGAATCATGTAATTGGATTTCAATGATGGGTAAATGTGTATGTAATGTTATTATGCTATTAATTACTAAGATGTGTTTCAAAAAAATGTAATTTTTGTTTGGATTTTGGTGTGTAAAATTGTGGGCATTACATCTTAGATAAAGAAGTGGATGGTAGGGCACTAATATTTTTCCATACAATAGGGTTAAATGAGACCCATGGAATTTTTATTTGATTTGACAATGATAATATCTAGAGGCAAAAACATGGTTCGCATACCACCAGTGTATTCATCTCTTTTCTTCTTCAAATTTTCATTTAGTTACATTACTATATATCGAGACATACATGTACTTGTATGCATTCATGTTTGCTTACATATACACATGAAACATTTTGGAGCATTCAATCATTCATAATAACACCTTTTCCTTAATGCTTTTAGGTAAATTTAGGTACATGTTTAATACTTATCATTTAATTTTCATGCATGCAGTAACATTAAAGGGGTTTGTGTAGATACATTAATTTCCTACAAGAGTTCTTATTTTAATGATTTTAACTTGACTTGTACATATGGTCCCTTTGTTCAAATTAGGCTCTTATTAGCACATTTTCTCTTAATTTCAACTCTATAATCCTCTCCATTTGCCTACATAATCCTTCCCTTCCTCCATTTTAGTGTTTGTTAGTATTATTTAACGAAACCTTTGACTATTTGACCCCTTGCATGTCTTTCATCTATTTTCTAGGCCCATAACACTATTGCTGATCCAATAATGACCCTACGGAACATTATCGATGTCTTATAGTGTCATGGGCCTGGTGACTTTGTCCCTTGTACTAAACCTTCATGTTTTTAAAAAAATTTGGGCACCTTTATGTTAGTCATTTACTTGGTTTTGGGTCATTTTTTGTGCATTGATAGGTTTAAGTTTAAAATTGAGAAGACTATATATATAAAGCTCCTAGAGGAATTGAAAAATAAGTACCAAAATTTTATATATCAAGCATTAAAGGAAATGTTCATCTCTAAAGGACATTTATTCAAATTTTCAAATGATTTATGTAGTTTACATGTCTATATCAAAAGGAACCATGAGAAAAAACATATAGTTTTGTTACTTTACCTAAGGATAGAGAGGAGAATGAACACTTCTCTCAAATGAGATATTAGTCCGTATAGAACCACACAATGTTTGATTCCACACCGATACATAAGACACCACTTATTTTTTGAAATTGTATGGGTTCACATTATAACATCCTCACACAAATTTTTGGGAGTTTATTATCCATTAGGAATATATGAAGACATTGTAGACACTCAAATTTGGTAACTTATCATTTGGAAATGATAAGTTTGGCTTTGTTCTTATGCTAAGACAAATGCTCACATCCTAAGCCACACACACACACACACACACACACACACATCCCTTAGCTTGCTCATATATACACTCTTCTCTTTCATTCATCAAGAGAATATTAGTTAATCAAAGAAATATATCAACCTTAAACATCATTCTTGAACTTTAGCCTTAGATCACTTATTACTTATGCGCAAAACCATACAAATATGGTCCATAGTGGACTATGGTCTTGGCCAACCTATATAGTCCTAGACCCTTCCATCTAATGACTCTTTTTCCAATATAAAAACCATTGTGTGAGTTGGTTTATCTTCTTACGTCAAACATAATGTAAATACCTAGCTTATGGAAGCTTATATAAGCAAGTCAATTACACTTTATAACTCACCTGACACTCTCATAAGCTCCTCTGTTACAAATATCAACAGTAAAGCACTCAAGGCTCTCCTAAATCTCCCTAAATCAGTTACACACCATTTAGAGTAACACTACAACAAATTTGAAGTATTCAACAAGGTCAAAAAGTCTAACTTCATCCATTTCCAAGCACTTAAAGGTCTTAGAGCCATGTCTTAGCAAGAAAAAGTTACTCCAACCATCTTCAAATGTCTTCGAGGGAAAAAAAGGTTTAGTCTAGTAGCTAAAGCACACCACATCACACTATTACCGCACTAGGTACATCCTCTACTCTATAACTATCCCACTATCTTTATGTCAAGAGACACAAGGGCACACATAAGGGGTTGGCTTATATTGTATATACTACTTGAACCTACACTAAGAGAACTACATGAGGCTTGATCCCATGTGAGAGGATGTAGTACAACACCTGGATTGGTTTAACATGGGTTGGTTGCCAAGGGAAGTCTAGCCTCACACACACAACAATTTTTCCTTTTGTTATCTAAAGTTTTGATGAAGGGTATTGCGGGTATATAGGGTTTCTACTTATTGCAAGTCATTACGGGTTGTCGAGGTTGATTGACATACTGATAACACATATTTCCAAGAAATTGAAGGGTCAAAGAAGTTACATAACCCCACTACATATAGTTCTGTAATGTATGAAGGATCTAATTTCGTACCATGTTCTAGGCATAGTTATTGTCTTAGACAAGAGCAATTTCTAATTTCTATTTTAGAGACAAAACACTTTAAGGTTTATAACAACTCATCATTCAATCTGCATGCATAGATCCTCCATATACCAATCAACACAACTAATTATCTATCTCTTTTTGTATGTTTTGAGTTATCATTGTATCATTTTGGCATAGTTAAAAGTATTAAATATGTTATTCTAAATGTACATAGTTAAAATTATTATTTTGATTCAGAATAATCCCCTGTAACAAACCCTTACATCCTATATTTCTTATATAACTTTTAAACTTTTAAGGTGTAAACAAGCATATAGAAAATTTGAGAACAATTTAAACAATGCATGAAATTATGTCCTAACAAAGTACATAATCAATGTTTGATCCAGTCTTGAACAATATACAATACCATCTCTAGTGTTGATATTGTCCCATACACATAAGAATGCGATAAAAATAGAAGCACTTTTGTTTTATTTCGACTCTACTATGAACTTTTGTGGTCTCTATATTCTCATAGGCAAGATCATTTCTTATAAATTTATTTTCTTTTTATATTGATAATTCTATAACAAATGTTCCTTATCAATTACTTGTCAAATGTTCTTGAACATTTGTTATGGCATTTATAAGAAATGATCTTGCCTATGAGAATATAGAGACCACAAAACTTCATATAGAGAGTCAGAAATAAAACAAAAGTGCTTCTATTTTTATCTCATTCTTATGTGTATGGGACAATATCAACACTAGAGATGGTATTGTATATTGTTGAAGACTGGATCAAACATTGATTATGTACTTTGTTAGGACATAATTTCATGCGTTGTTTAAATTGTTCTCAAATTTTCTATATGCTTGTTTCGCACCTTAAAAGTTTAAAAGTTATATAAGAAATATAGGATGTAAGGGTTTGTTACAGGATTATTCGAATCAAAATAATAATTTTAATTATGTACATTTATAATAACATATTAATACTTTTAACTATGCCAAAATGATACAATGATAACTCAAAACATACAAAAAGAGACAGATAATTAGGCTGTGTTGATTTGTATATGGAGGATCCATGCATGCAGATGGAATGATGAGTTGTTATAAACCTTAAAGTGTTTTGTCTCTAAAATAGAAATTGAAATTGCTCTTGTCTCAAGACAGTATAATTATGCCTGGAGGATCTATGCATGCAGATTGGAATGATGAGTTGTTATAAACCTTAAAGTGTTTTGTCTCTAAAATAGAAATTGGAAATTGCTCTTGTTTCAAGACAGTATAACCCTTCATCAAAACTTGTCAATTTATTTTTATATTGATAATTCTATAACAAATGTTCCTTATCAATTTCTTATAACTATGCTTGATATAAGAGATCTAAATGCCATAAATTGTCCCATAGGTTATTTTTAGTAGCCTCGTGGATGTTATAAGTTCTTTTTCTTCTCCTTCTTAATTCATATAATGTTTTTCGTGTACATATAACATTTTTTTGATCGATTGTAAAAGAGTTGGTGGTAGGGGTTAAATTTGACGCCCATTTACATGTTTTTGTTGTTTTTAACCGTAAAAAATAGGTTATTTCATTTTCAACCCGTGCCAAGGGATGGGCAAATATTTTTACAGGTGTCAATTGACATGTAGTTTTCAAAACTAGCCATTTTTTAGTTTTTATATATAAACATGTCCACATAAATGAAGGTGAAGGCCACCCATTTCACATGAAGGTTGCAGTTGCAAAGAAGTCATGATTATTGATTTAATGTATAGAAAATTAAAAGTTGTAGGTATATTCCTAAAGGCTAAAACTATTAACACATCCTGCACGCAAGACAAAACTATTCATAATCCGCATATGGCCCACAACTTGCAGGTCGTGAGTCGAGTTGGTTTTAATTTTTTTGACAGAGAAAAGCTCCTCGCTGACTTTGATTTTAATGTTTTTTCATACGATTGATCCGATCAGCTTGTATAATATTAAAAATTTATGGAAGTGACATTGGGTGAGGCTCGAGGCAACCTGTATAATATTAAAAAATACATATTATATATCCTTTTGAAAAGACGGCATTATTTTGCAGATTTATGCATTGCAAATTTTCATATTAAATTTAAAGATTTGTTGTTTTGTAAGATTTGAAAATATTTTAAGGTCAATCAAATTTAATTCATTTGGTTGCTTTATCTTTAATATACAAATTGCCATGACATGGAATTTTGGTTTTTTGAATTTATAAACCATTGAAATATTTAATCACTCATCCCGTTAAAAACTTAGATATTTGAAAGAGAGTTGAGATAGTGAGAAGTGTTTTGATGAAGGGTATTGCGGGTATATAGGGTTTCTACTTATTGCAGGTCATTACATGTTGTCCGAGGTTGAGTGACATACAATAACACATATTTCAAGAAATTTAAGGGTCAAAGAGTTACATAACCCCACTACATATATAACAAATGTTCCTTATCAATTTCTTATAACTATGCTTGATATAAGAGATCTAAATGCCATAAATTGTCCCATAGGTTGTTTTATCTCATTCTTATCCCATAAATTGACAATTTTTCCTTTTGTTATCTAAAGTTTTGATGAAGGGTATTGCGGGTATATAGGGTTTCTACTTATTGCGGGGCATTACAGGTTGTCCGAGGTTGAGTGACATATAATAACACATATTTCCAAGAAATTGAAGGGTCAAAGAAGTTACATAACCCCACTACATATAGTCGTAATTGTACGGAAGGATCTAATTTCGTACCATGTTCCAGGGCATAGTTATACTATCTTAGACAAGAGCAATTTCCAATTTCTATTTTAGAGACAAAACACTTTAAGGTTTATAACAACTCATCATTCCAATCTGCATGCATAGATCCTCCATATACCAATCAACACAACTAATTATCTATCTCTTTTTGTATGTTTTGAGTTATCATTGTATCATTTTGGCATAGTTAAAAGTATTAAATATGTTATTCTAAATGTACATAGTTAAAATTATTATTTTGATTAGAATAATCCTGTAACAAACCCTTACATCCTATATTTCTTATATAACTTTTAAACTTTTAAGGTGTAAACAAGCATATAGAAAATTTGAGAACAATTTAAACAACGCATGAAATTATGTCCTAACAAAGTACATAATCAATGTTTGATACTGATCTACGAACAACATACAATACCATCTCTAGTGTTGATATTGTCCCATACACATAAGAATGCCATAAAAATAGAAGCACTTTTGTTTTATTTCTTGACTCTACTATGAAATTTTGTGGTCTCTATATTCTCATAAAAGCAAGATCATTTCTTATAAATTTATTTTCTTTTTATATTGATAATTCTATAACAAATGTTCCTTATCAATTACTTGTCCCTTTTATGTACTTTTGGGTCGGAATAATTAAAACATAGTGAAACCATAGAGGAGGAGAGGGAATGCCAAACAACTTCACCCTTTTCTACACCTTTTTAGATTTTAATTTATTGTGTGTTATTATAATATGAATTGTGTATTTTTAGTTTGTTTAGGTCTTACCCCATTGACATAAGGATCAAGGTTTATTGGGGTCTAAACCTTTTATTTGGAATCACCTCCATTGAAAAACATACTCATCTATATAACCAAGCCCTTCCATTGTGGCATCACCCACATTGACATAAGGATCATGGTTTATTGGTTTTAAACCAAGTCTACCAAACAATGAATTTTTTTTTTGAATGAATGAAGATTTTAGAGTCATAAAAGCAATTTCAAGACACAATGACTTGGGGTAGTAGTTAATGAGGCCACACAAGACTTGAAAAGGCGAGAAAACATACTCATCTCACAACCACTCAACCATTATGTTAGTAGGATGACCACTTTCATCATGCCATTACCCCATTATTGGGTTTATATGGTTATGCGGACCAAGTCTACTAACTAATGCGAGATGAATTAATAGACCATAAAAGTCATTCCAAAATGAAATGGCATAAGATGATAAAGTAGCACTAGAATTTCAACATTTGTAAGATTTATCAAATCATTGGGGAGCTCTCCTCTCACCATGAGGTGTGTACCACCAAATACTGCTGCAATTGGGCTCTTCACCTCTCATCACTAGGCCTAGGTGGAGCCACTCCGAGTTGGTTCTTTTCACATGTTTATGGGTGTTTCTAAATTCTTCTACCTCAATAGAGATATTGGAACCCATTTCCATCTAGAAAATTTGTCATTGGACCTTCCTAGTGGTCATCGCAAGTGCAAAGAGGTGTCATGATGGTTGGATCTCTATCACTTGGGTGGGGTATCAATGTGCCTTTTCTCATAAAAGATAATTCTCAAGCTCAAGATAGGTGGTCCACCTTGGATCCACCTATGGGAGAGCCCTCTAGTTTGGTTCCCCTTCTTGTCAAAGAAAATCTTTTGCCTCTTCCTAGTGTTACTGCCCCATGTGCATGGCTATAATACTGTCTGTCTTTTATTGTGTACAATGGAGATAGTTGACTATATCTCCCACTTATGGTTTTTTTGTTGTAGATTTTGAGCTATATTTTTATAGTGTAGAGATCAAGTTGTGCATTCCTACCAACCACCACTTTCATTGTAACCAACTTATATTTTTTATCTTTATCAATTAATATAATGATTTTTAGCTCTTAATAGATAAAAATATATTCACCTATAACATTTTTATTTATTATATAAGATTCGGCGTGCCCTTAACCTCATGCAAAATGAGCACCATGCCGAGACATTAAATTCTGAATTTAAAATTGAGAAGACTATATACAAAGCTCCTTGACGAATTTTTGAAAAATGTACCAAACATTTTTATATCAAGCTTTAAAGAACAATTTTTGCTCTAAATGATATATATTCAAGTTTTCAAATGATTTATGTAATTTGCATTCTTGTAACAAAATAAGGCCCAAGTAAAATTCATGTAGTTATTTTTATTTTACCTAAGGATAGAGAGGAGGACATACTCTTCTCTTGCATGGGATAGTAGTTTGTATAGAACTACATGAGACACGATTCCACATCGATACATAAGACAACACTTCGATTGGCGAGTTGTTTGGGTTTATTATTATTTATTGATTTACCTTGTTTTGGTTAGTCGTTGGGGTGTTTAGCAAAGAGAAGACATTATGACATCCTCAAACAAATCCATAAGAGGTTGTTATCCATTAGGAAAAGACAAAGGCATATAAAAAAATTGACAACAATATAACCATTGCATACATCATCTTCTAATAGAGTACATAATCAACGTTCGATCTAGTCCCGGGACAATATTGATTTGACAAACACCATCTCTTAGTGTTGATATTGTCCCATACACATAAGAATGAGATAAAATTTACAAGCATTTATGCTCCATATTTTGACTCTACTATGAGCTTTTATTATCTTTACTTTCTTGCAGTGTATGGTCGTTTCAAAGAAATGGCTCTCTTTTCTATTTCTAATTTAATAACAAGTGTTTCTTATAAGTTACTTTTCATTTTTTTGTATTTATGGGTTAGAATAGTTAAACATGGTGAAACCATAGAGGAGGAGAGGGTTTGAAGGCCAAGTAATTGTGCCTTTTATGCACTTTTCATGTTTTGATTTATCATCTATTATTATAATTTGAATTGTACAAAATTTTAGCTTATTTAGGTCTTACCCCATTGGCATAAGGATTATGGTCTATTAGGACCTAACCTTTTTTGGCATTACATCCATTGGTCAACATACTCATCCCATAATGAACCTTTCTATTCTAGCATCGCTCACATTGACATAATGATCACGGTTTATTGGGTTCAACCAAACCTACCAACCAACAAATTTATTTTTGAATGAATGGATATTTTAGAGTCATAAAAGTAATTCCAAGATGCGATGACTTGCAAATGTGGTTTATGAAACCATAGAAGAGGAGAGGGAAAGGCCGAGAGAGAAAACATACTCATCACATAATTAATCAACCATTACATTAGTAGGAGGGCCACTTCCATCGCGGCATTACCCCATTCTTGGGCATATATGGTGTCATGGACCAAGTCTACTAAGAAATGTGAGATGATTTTTTTAAATGAAAGAGGATTTATAGAATCATAGAAGTAATTCCAAACTGAAATGACACAAATTGATGAAGTGGCATTGGAATTCTAACATCTATAGGAGCTATCAAATCACAGGGGATGAGTCATGTACCATTAGATCCATCGTAATTGGGCTCCTTGCTTCCCATCACTAGGCATAGGCATAGCCACTTTGATAGTTGATTCTCTTCACATGTATCGGGTCATTTCTCAAATATTCCACCTCGGTAGAGAGATTGGAGCCCACTTCCCTACAACAAATTTGTTGTTGGACCTTCTCGATGATTGTTGCCGGTGACGGGGAGGTGTTATAGTGGTTGGATATCGCCACTCGAGTGGCATATCATGGTGCCTTTGGCTATACGAGATAATTCACAAGCTCAAGATAGGCGGCTTGCCTTGAATTCTCATGTGGGAGAGCCCTCTATTTTGGTGCCCTTCCTACCAAAGATGATCCACCGCCTCCCCTAGCATTGTTTTTGCCTATACATGACTATCATATTGCTTGTCTTTTAATGTTTTTATTGGATATGATCAATAAATAACTCCTACTTTGTTTTTGTAAGTTTTTAGCTATATTTTTGCAATATAGAAATTGGTCCAGTGCATTCCTACTATCCACCCTTTTTATCGTAACCATCTTATATTTTTATCTTTATTAAAAATCAACAAGAATATGATTGAAAAAATAGGGAGTTGATTATCAAACTCACTAATAAGAGATCTAAATGCCATAAATTGTCCCATGGGTTGTTTTTAGTAGCCTCGTGGACGTTATAAGTTCTTTTTCTTCTCCTTCTTAATTCATATAATGTTTTTTTGTGTACATATAACATTTTTGATTGATTGTAAAAGAGTTGGCGGCAGGGGTTAAATTTGACGCCCATTTACACGTTTTTGTTGTTTTTAACCATGAAAAATAGGTTATTTCATTTTCAACCCATGCCAAGGGATGGGCAAATATTTTCTAGACTATCCAATTGACGTGCAGTTTTCAGAATTAGCCATTTTCAGTTTTTATATATAAACATGTCCACATAAATGAAGGTGAAGGCCACCCATTTCACATGCAGGTTGTCGTTGCAAAGAAGTCATGATTATTGATTTAATGTATAGAAAATTAAAAGTTGTAGGTATATTACTAAAGGCTAAAACTATTAACACATCCTACACGCAAGACAAAACTATTAATAAGCCGCGTATGGCCCGCAACCTGCAGGTAGTGAGTTAGGTTGGTTTTAATTTTTGACAGAGAAAAGCTCCTTTGATTTTAATGTTTTTTCATACGATTGATCCGATCGACTGTATAATATTAAAAATTTATGGAAGTGACATTGGGTGAGGCTCGAGGCAACCTATATAATATTAAAAAATAGATATTATATATCCTTTTGAAAAAGGCAATGGCTGCGGATTTATGCATTGTAAATTTTCATATTAAATTTAAAGATTTGTTGTTTTGTAAGATTTGAAAAGATTTTAAGGTCAATCGAATTTAATTCATTTGGTTGCTTTATCTTTAATATCCAATTGCCAACATGGAATTTTGGTTTTCTAAATTTATAAACCATTGAAATATTTAATCACTCAGCCCGTTAAAAACTTAGATATTTGAAACAGAGTTGAGACAGTGAGAAGTGAACTCTGAGAGCATGGACCTTGGATGCATTTTTTATGAGACTATTTAGAGACATATGTTATTGCTCTATTTGGTGTGGTTGTTTGAGAATTTGGAAGATTAAGGAGCTTGAATATTTTAGAGTTGCACACACAGTTGACAAAAGATTTCATTATGGTTCCTCCTCCAGTATTTATCTATCTAAGAGCATAGCTGGTAAGAAATTATGCTTTTATTTATTCTTTTCCCTAAATTTATTAATACTTAATCCTTTTCAAATGTAAATCAATCTTTTAGTTTCTTTTCATTTTTCTTTTTCTGATATTTGACTGTAATGTTTTCCTCATGTTGAATTTCAAGAGGATCTTATTATCATTTGTTCTCTTGAGTATCCAGAGCTAAAGGATTGTCTATAAATCCCTTTGTTGCAAGTTTCCAAGGTACCATTGTCATATGTTTTCATGGAAATTGTTTGTGTTTAGATGACCCTATTGCTATTTAGATTTAGAAAATACGGGTTTTATCAAAAAAATATACAAATACTAGTTTAAGAAAATAATAAACAAAGCACATTCCCTCTCCAAATGTATTTTAAGATTTTTTTCATTAAATCATGAAATCTTGTTTTGTAAAACCGTATTATTTAAATTTTACACACTTGTAAATTTGTTGGAATGATTTCCAAGGCCTGCATCAAATGATTTAGATGGATATTAGGGAAAAAAATTAGTTTTTTGTAGAACTGTTATTTTGTAAAACAAATAGGGAATTCCATATTATATCGGGTCATATTTCAGCAACCATAGGATAATATATATTTTAGAATAATTGCTAGGACCTTAGTAAAATTGGATTTTAAATCATGGGAAACTTGACCTAAACTATTATAGCAGTTTTATAATTTTAAACACAAATATTGGATTGAGAACATTGTATTTCCAAATCATAGAAATTTTACCTAAAATATATTTGTGATTTTTTGAAATTTAAACTTAATTATTGGATTGCGACCTACAATAAAATTGGAATTTAAATCTGCTGGAAACTTGATTTAAAATTTATTATGATTTTTGAATTTTAAATGCGAATATCAGTCTGTGGTCCTATACAAAAGTTGAAAATCAGTTTGACTGAAACTTGGCCTGAATTGTTGCTCTGAATTTTTTAGTTAATAAAGTGTAGCAGGCCAACGACCACCAAAAACATGCTAATGGGTTAAATAGGTGGGATAGATTAAATAAGATATAAAATATGTTTGTTTGTAGATAGAGGTTGAGTAGATTAAATAGGATATAAAATATGTTTTAGAATATATAAGCTAGTGTTTGTATTCTATGGAATATAATACTTTTAATGAAATGGGGCACTTAGTGATTAAAAGGAGCATTATAATATACCAACCAAATTTCATACATTTAAAACATATAATCCATGGGGTGGTTTAGGTTTAGATACATGTTAAGTGGGTAAATTAAAAGGGGGACATATAATATGATTGTAAATAAGGTGGTCCCGCCAACCAATTCAAATGGTCCAATGAAAAAAATTGAAGAACCTATAAACGTTGAGGTTGTCTTCAAATTTGGAACACCCATTAAGACTACACACCCTATTTATCATTGGTGAGACCAACAATTACTTGCTCTTAATAGACCCATACCCATAGTGATACATAATGAATTTAGATTATTTAATAACTATCACAATTAAGATTTAGAAAATATGGGTTTTATTAAAAACTTACACACATATTAGTTAAAAAAATAACAATCAACTTACATTCCCTCTTCAACTGTATTTTAAGATCTTTTCCTTTTTAATGGGTTTAAATATTTTGGATCAAATATATCAAGAATACAATTGAAACATTTATTCCCATTACAATTTCTCAACAAAACAACGTGTCTTCTTGTAAATGTTTACTTACTATAAAACACATATCACAAGTCATAGCTCTGAACCTCTAGTGGACAATAAAGATTTATTTTCATTTTGTTGATGCACTCACTCAATTGGTAGGTACTTAAACAAGTTCACAAAATACATCTTGTTTAGTTTAGCCTTATTGATAGCTTCCAAAGTTCTATTAGAAAAGAATATAAAAAATGTATAGATAAAAGAATATAATCTTAACTAACTTATAACTTAATTTTAAGATAAATAAACATATATTTCATTAAATATTAAAAGTATCCAAAATCACATCATTATATCATAGTTTTCTAAAACAAAAAAAAGAAATCCAACATATTGTAGTTTATTTTCTAAACTCTTTAGATGTTTTTATGGTTTATTCAATTGGAAATATATAATCATGTTATTAATATTATTACAATTATTATTATTGTTAATATCAACTTTAATATCTAATTATTCTTCATTATTTGGGATGTATAGGTACATTATAAGACAAAATGTCTCAAAGCAAAAAGAACCAATCATCAATCAAAAAGTTTTTGCATGGTCAAATACATCACAAGCTTCATCACGAGAGGATCGTAATTTTGATTTAAATGAAGACTTGGATATATTAGGGTATAATGATGAGTATGATGAGGAATTTGAAGGAGGAGAAGCTTCAACACAAAAAAAAAAAGGGCTAGAGTAAAAAGAGGGTTTAGAGATGAATGGAAATTGAAATTTAAGTGGTTAAGGTGTGGAATACATGAAGGGAAAACAATTATGAAATGCATATATTGTGAAGAGCACAAGTTTGTTGGACCATGGGGAACTGGAACTAGTTGTACTACTTTGCAACATGATGCAATAGTTACTCATGCCGATTCAAACAACCACAAAATTGCACAAGCAAAATGGATATGTGGAAATGAAGGGAAAGCAAAATCAATTCCAGAACACATTGCAACTATTGATGACACCAATAAGGAAAGAATCATCACAACCATGAAATTAGTTTATTGGGCTGTGCAAGAAGACTTGCCCCTCTCAAAATATGAGTCCCTTTGCTCTCTTGAAATGTACTTAGAAACACCAAACATGCCAAAAACAAGGACTATAAATCATATACAAATCATATGGCTGCAAATGATTTCCTTTTTTCCATATCTAAGTATCTTGAAGAGAGACAAAGTGCAAACATGTTAGACAGTCCATTATTTTCTTTGATGTTGGATGAAAGTATTGATCGAAGCCTAGAGAAACACCTTGTGGTTTATGGTACTTTTCTAGACTCGAAAGGATTAGGAAACCTATTTCACAGTTCTTAAAACTCATAAATGTGTGTGATGGAAGAGGGAAAACATTATATGATGCAATTTGTGTTTTGAAGGTAGAAAGGGGTCTTTTAAATAAAAGATTGATTGCAGTTTCTACAGATGGTGCTTCATCAATGGTGGGGAGTGAAAATGGATTTGTTACTCTTTTAAAAAAGGATGTACAAAATCTTATAGGTATTCATTGTATTGCTCATCATGAGGCTTTAGCTGCATCAGATGCTACTAAAAAAATCTTGAATAATTGTTTGTTGAGAAGTTGGCAAATAAAGTATATTCTTGGGTCCAAAATTCTACTAAAAGGCACAATGAACTTATTGCTCTTCAGGAACTCATGCAACTTGAAACGCTTCAAGCTCTTCAAATTCATGGAGTTAGATGGCTCTCAAGAGGACAAGTTATTGAAAGACTTGTTTTGTTAATGCCTCCATTGTTGACTTTGTGGAAAAGTGAGAAGAGAGACTCATGGTATGATAAGGCTAGGATATTCTCAGTGTAATTTTTCTTACATATGCTTGCAGATGTATTGTGTGAGCTAAACAAGTTGAACAAAAATTTCAAGAAGAGAATGTGGATGTCACATCTTTAGGGGCAACCATAGATTCTACCATACAAACTTTAAGCAGGTGGTTTCTAAGGACTGATAGTTTTGCAAATGGAACAAGTTACATGTCTAAATTTTTAGAGAGCTCTAAATATGGTTATTTAGAGATTGTTGATAAAGATGGACACATTCATAGGCATGAGTTGCGATTTGTGGCAATTCCAAATGTGCATGATGATTATGTTGATGGACCGAAACAAACAATGAAGCCTTGCATTGATGGGTCACTAGAGAGTTGTAAGAAACTTGCAAAAGAATATGTTCAAAAACTTGTGGATTGTTTAAATGAAAGATTCCCAGATCTTTCATTTTTCAATTCTATAAAGTTGTTTAGTCCTTGTCATTATTCAGAGGATGTGTGTACAAGAGAAGACAATTCAAAGCGGTGGCTTCTTAAAAATTTTGAACACTTGCAACATACTTTGTGTGAGGGAGAAGCAAAGCCTTTTTTTGATTTTGAAGGTTGTTCAAAAGAGTTGTATAGTTTTGTCGATACTCTTCGCTTTAATTGTGAAGGATTCACATGAAGGAGGCTTGGAGGGTTTTTGTGCTACAGATTCACATACAAGTTTTCCAAATATGACAAAACTATGGCAAGCAATACTTACCATCCCAAAGCAAGTACAATGGCATGCGAGAGAGGATTTTCAAGGCAAAATATAATAAAGGATATACGAAGAACAAAACTCTCATTGGATACGTTGGATGCCTTGATGCGAGTTTCATTAACAGGACTTCATATATCAATGGTGGACTGGACCGAGTCTATGAAATTTGGAAAGATGCCAAACAAAGAAGGATTTAAAATATCTTAGAATGTTTTATATTGATATATTTGTAATGATGATATATTTGATATGAACCAACGAACAATAGTTTTTTGTTTAGACTACTTGATTAATGGTACTTATTTAAGTCAAAAGTGGATTGGTTATATAAATTTGATCTTTTTTGAAGATATGTTAATGTGTAGTGACGATGTTATAATACTTAGTTTAAATTGATTTCTTTATTAAAAATGATATCAAACATTTGATTTTTGAATATATATTAATGTGTATTGTCGTTGATATGAGACCCATCTAAATGTTGGAAAGTATTGTTTAATGTTGAAATTTTCAAAAATATTGATGTATATTATTTTAACCATGACAATAATACTGATATTTTTAATTTTTAATTATTCTATGCATTCTATTGAAATTATATCATGGGATGATTATGGGTTATAATACGAATACATCCAAAATATTATAAGTTAGTGTTTCTTAGATATATTAACACATTCTTAGAATAAAATGTGATTTTATTTATGTCAAAAATGTTTATTTTATATGGTTTTATTACATGGAAAATATATTATTTTGTATATATATGAAAAATCGTAATTGTGAAAGTCAAAAATAAAAAACAAACGTCATGTGCAAGGTGATATTAGTTTAAAAACCGTCACAAAAAAATTTCTTGACGGGTAGGGGTGACCGTCAAATTTAACCCATGGTTGGCGAACCCTAAGCCTCACACAAACGGGGGCCATGCCCTTACTGCAACTAAAAACTGCTTTTTTTTCAATGAGCAGCTCTCACTCTATTTCTCCCCAGGGTTCAACACACATGTAGGTTTTGATCGAAATAGCCATGGAAGCCTCAAGCCCTATTTCCTGTGGAGTAAGATTCTTCTCGACTTTTTCTCTAAAAATTTTCATACAACTGTAATTGGCGCTTCAATCTTTTTTTCCTGTGTCTAAGCTACATTTAATGTATTTTTCCGTAACATGTACATTTCATATTTAATTGGGATAGTTTAAGTACTCACCTTAATTATTGTATGGGTTTTCTTGCGGTCCTGCATCAATTTCTCCTCATAATCTGAGAGTAAGTTTACTGTTTTCCGGCCTTCCTCGAACAACATAAGTTTCCATTTTAAGCCATGGCAAGCACCTGCTACTACTAAATTCCTGTTCTCAGATGTTTCATTTGTTTATGTTGTAAGTGTTAAATGTTGGATGAGGTTATCAGCGAGGGGTAAACTTGTATCCCATAATCTTTACGCAAACTCAATAGAAGCTTATCATTGTTTATTAATCTTTATAAATGTTCCATGTCTCTTGGGTTGGTGCCTTTGTAACATTCATAGTTTCCATTAGTTTTTAAAAATGCTCTCTTGCTAGTTATCAAAGAGTTAAAGTCATCAAGTTATGCATTTTCCTGTCTCCATAGAACTTATCACAAGGATGAGTCTCCTTTTACTGTGAGGAACTTAAGCCCTTTGTAAATTGTTATGTTCAACCCTTATACATGATGGGGCTACAAACCCGTGTTGCAAACAAGAGCAAGACTTAAGGCAAAGACAATGTTTATGAACATAGCAATAAAATAAGAAAGAAAAATATATAATGAAAGAGGGAAAGTTATCCATAGGGACAGTTGATATACAAAACAAGAAAATAAAAAGTGATCATAAATAGAAATATAGAGCAGATGATTCATTCCCAAATGATATGTTTACATTTACAATGACCTTATTATAAACCCATAGTTTACTATTATCGACTGCATTTCAACTCTAGCTATGCTTTCACGAATCAACTCTAGCAGACCCAAACTAACTCGGTTTATATGAACCACATATTGGCCACTCCATAACCGCAAATTACATTTCCCTTACATGTGCCAACATTGGTCTCCTGTGCTGATCTTCATCAGCTTCACACCTCATGCTTCATCAAGCAGTCCTTCCCTCAGAGGGCTATTTGTACAATTACTTAGTTCTTATGTTTAGGGGTGTAACTGCTTTAGGTTAACACTCTTATTTGCTTTTCTTTATCTCTTAGTGTTTAGCTACTTTTCATAACCTACGGTCTTTTTACCCGAGCACTTCTCTATCGTAATTTTATATACTTTTCAAGTCCAAAGACCTACTTTGGTCATTATTAGTATTAATATAGTTTCTTTTCTTTCTATCTATGTTTATTTGCTCTGGTTCCAGAAAGAAGTACAGCTGGACATGATAATAATATGAAACATATGATTCACACATTATCAATAAGTGAGAGAAGTTGAAGAGGTCAAAGTGAACATGATATTTCGCCCCCTTTGATATGAACTTACTTAAAACTACAAACCATGTGAAATGTCTACCATGCACCTCTAGCTGATGTAATAAGCCATATCTCTCCAAGAATATTCTGCATGGAAATAGAAGTTTGAATCAGCTGAAGTACATAAGCATCAAGGTCTTCATATCAGCAATATCTGAAATGAATACATACAAACATTGTCCTTTCTAAAGTATATAAGTCTTCTGCTCAAGCTGAGAAATTAGTCCCACAAAAGTAAGGAACCTCACATGCTAAGTCATCAAGAGGACAAATTGCTGCTGCTACATCCTCTAAAGAGTGAACATTTTTTTGGTGACATGAAAACTATGGTAGTATGGCTCTTTAAATTTGGTCCGATCACTTTGCAATGGTACCTTTTCTACTTATATTAATATATACAGTCCATTGATACATATTTGACCAATTTTAGTGATCTTTTTGCACTTCCCACACCCTCTAAACCAGTAGTCGACAATCCTTCACCTGTCCACTTACCTGAAATCACTTAACCTGCCATTGAATATCTGTATAGACTTCTCCATGTATCAGTCCCAATTTTTGTCATCTCTGGACAGGTTCGTAGGTCATGGATAGTTTCAGTCCCGGTACTGTCCATCAGCTGCGAAACCGTCCTCCCAACTTATAACAGTAACTTTTTCAAATGGGTAACTTGACTTAGTCAGCCTAGGTGAGATTTGAAGGTCAGTCGAGCGGGAAAACTGACGAAAGGTCATTTATAAATACAAGCACACCCCAGGGCCTAATGTATTAGAGGTACCTTGGAATTTCTAAAAAGTTCAAAGGAATCATTGAAACATCTCACGCTTTTTGGAAACATCCCACGAACCCATCTAAAGCAGAGTTTCAGCCCGATGTCCAACATCCCACGAACCTGTCTAGAGCAAAGTTTCAGCCCCGAATTTTTTTAGCACCTTGACGCTAATCTTTCTTGCTTTTATACACCATCTGAACAGTTTGCCTTACCTTTTGTTTGCATATTTTGGCGAGTCTGTTCCATTCCTTAACCCTAATTGCACTTTGTCAAACAGCAAGTAGTGTAATTTTTAGAAATTCAATCTTTCATAATTCAGGATTGTTTTAGGACTACCTTGATTAGATTTGAATTGTTTATATTTGTTTTAGTTAGATTATGGATAAAACCTAAGTTACCTATCACATTTTGGTGAACCCAATTCTTTATTAAATTATGCAACCTAGGGTTCCATTCTTCACCCTTAGGGTTTCCAATTTAGGTATGGTTTTCTAATCTGCTGATGATAGAATTAGAGCTTAGGGTTACATTCAAATGTTGGAAATGTATTGTATATTTTCCATGATTTACCCCCTTTATATATTGTATAGCCAAAGTGCGACATACAATGTGACATGTTTTAGTGGGGTCCGGATAGGTATTATGTATTTTAAGGCCTTAACTTATATTATTATATGGGTAGTTAGATAACTCATATTTTATGGGGAACCATTATGGGCTATATTATTGGCCGTGGTTTTGGTTTCCCATTGTATCGTATTATTGCCTTGACAATTTCCTATTGATTTGCCTACATATAGCTGCACATGCATTAGGGTAAAGCAAAACTTGGAAGTACATTATTGTATTGTAAACGATTGAGTTAATGCAATAAAGGAGGAGTTATTGTGTTGGGTTCTTTCCGTAAGGGTTTCTCAAGATACGTTGACTTGTCACTTGTGTATCCCATTTTTCTTATTCTGTTTATCTTAAAGATTTTGTTAAGTATTGCTTCTATTGTAGTAGTTTATTGGGTCATTTTCTCTTCATCAAACTCCTTTAGTAGCTCTCTCTTCTTGTGGGTCAATCACGCACACAAATTCTTAATGGAAAGGAATCATAATACATTGTTAGGAAAAGTTCAAGGGTTAGTAGATACATATAATCATTGCAATGCTACTCTAATGGATGTTCCACCTAGGACTAATATTCCTCTAGCGATTCATGGTACACACAAAACATTTGAGATGCTTCCAATAACTAATCAAATTATCCCTCCTCCCTCTATTTTTTCTAAAATAATGACTAACATCCACACTAGCCCTAGACTCATACTTCATGTTGAAAAAGAACAAGACATGGGGTGAGTCACAACTAGACGTGGTAGACCTTCGGCTAATCCAATTTCCGATAGGGGCACAAGCCAAAATATCGAAGCTAATCTCCCACACCGCCTAGAGTCATTATCTTGAACAACTAAGGATTATGACCTTATGGAGCGACTCAAAAATATCCAAGCAAAAATTTCTATCCTGGAATTGCTTAAACAATTCATTGTATACAAGGATAGCCTCTATCAAGCTTTCTCCGATACAATTCTACCGATTAATATGGGGCTTCTTACTTTGCATCCATTGTTAACACTCTAAAGGAAAGTGAGCAACAAATAACATTTAAACAAGAGGATTTGCCACTACGACATATAATTGATTTACACTTACCCTTCTATATTCAAGCACACACTTTTAATAAAGTTGCCAAGCGTGTTCTTGTGGATAATGGATCGAGATTGAACGTATGTAACATAACTTTTCTCCAAGCAATAGGCATTGCTGCTGACACTCTTCAAGAATCCACTTTGAAGACTGAAGGGTTTGATAATGTACCAAGATAGGCTTTGGCTACAATAACTTTGGACATAACAGTAGGAACAAAGATGCTTGAACAACATTTCAAGTAATGCCTAACAATTTGAATTACAATCTACTACTCGGGATAGCTTAAATTCATGCTATAGAAGCAATTCTCTCTATGCTATATAGATGTCTCAAATGTATACATGAGAGGCATGTTTATACATGTCCGACGGATAATGACCCATACAAGTATTGTATGTTAGTTGAACCAACAAATAATTTCATACTGCAACTTAATATCCCAGAACCATCATTTATACCACCAATAACATTTATTCCAAATAGGCATGTACAAAGCTAAAGCAAAGAATGCATCCAATGATAAACAAATTAATCATATTGTGCAAGAAAAACATGACATAGAGAAAGAAGAAAGCCATATGCAAGACATCAACAATGATGCAGATGATGATATCACTTATGACTCCGATGATGAAGAGTATATAGAGGATGAGATTGATAAGATTTTGGCTAAACTCAACTTCTTGCTAGTGGGACCTAGGGACTATTGAGATGATTTAGATTCCTTTGGTACTCAACATCGCACCAAAGCAACAACTATCCATGGAGCTATCTGAGGAAAATTCCACATCGATAAATATTGTTAACCATGATATACGTCTAACAACTAAAGAGGATGCTAGCCCAAACATAATTTTTCCAACTTCAGTGTTAAATGGGCCTTCCAATGGTACTGTGAAGGAACAAATACTATGCCAAATTGATATAGATGCACGCTATAATCTAGAGCAAGATGATAAAAGTTAGACATACGAAGTTATGCTTGTCACAGAGACATATCCTTATGATCTTAAACAACAACAAATCTCCAAAAGATATAACTAGCAATGAAACTGTCTGTAATGTGCATACCACAACCTTACCAACCATACCAGAGCAATATCAAGCATTAAAATGACAGGTCATATATAGCACGGAGAAAATTTGTTCTAGATGGGTAACAAAACGTGGAGCGATCTACATCTCTGCATCAACCTATATCACCAACCCCATAGATGCCACCTTCGCGGCCTCCTCAACCTCAGCCTTGACATATATTTGATTTTATTCCTAGACAGCTTCCACATCATTCACCGACACCAACTATTCGAGATCAACCTTTGGGAGCATCTCTTACTCAAGCTTAGCCTTTGTTATGTAGCTGTGCATGACGCACGATAGTCTTATAGCAGCTTTGTGAGCGTGTCCAACAAGAGACATCACCACAGGTTACTATGATTACATGGATACTTTGTAAATTATGTTTTATCCATAATCTAGTGAAAACAAATATGAATAAATCAAGACTAATAAAGGTAGTCTGACAGTTCTGAATTATGTAAAGATTTAATTTTTTATATATTATGCCACTTACAATTTGACAACGTGCAATTAGGGTTAAGGAATGAAACAAACTCACCAAAAACCAAAATATGCAGATAGAAGGTAAGACACAATGTTCAGATGGTGCGTAGAAGCAGGAAAGATCGTCGTCAAGTTACTCATAAAATTCAGTGGCTGAAACTCTGCTCCCAACGATTTTGTTGAATGCAGGATAGTACCTTTGGCTGAAAGCATCTTGGAGGGCTATGAATTTGTCCTCTGTGACCATGTGCTTATTCGGTCTTCTTACACATATTTGACCAATTTCAGTCATCTTCCCACACCTTGTAAACCACTAGTTGACAACCCTTCTTTAGTTCAGCTTCCAAAAATCACTTAATTTGCCATCAAATATCTGTATAGACTCCTCCATGTCTCAGTCTCGGTTTCAGTCATCCTTGGACAAGTTTGTAGGTCATGGATAAATTCGGTCCTGGTATTGTCCACTTGCCACAAACTTGTCCTTCCAGCTTCTAATGTTAACATTTTCAAATGGGAAACTTGGCTTAGCCAGCCTAAGTGAGCTTTAAGGGTCGGTTGAGCAGGAAAACTAAACCTATTAGAGGTACCTTGGAACATCTAAGAAAGGGCAAAGGAATCATTGAAACATCTCACACTTTTTGGAGCACATTATCACAACAATAAAGCTATATATCTACATCATCCAAGTGCAGTCACAGATCACACATTGAGCGTGATTCTGAAGTAGAAGTCCAAAGTGCATGCTGCCAAGTGTTAGGGCCGAATCAAGGGCTCATTCTTTATTATATATGCTCTTGCATCTCATCATAGGATTGGAAGAACCACATGCGACTTGATCCCTCTTCGACATACAGGTATGTAGGCAATGCTTATCACATTGCAAGGGTGTGGTGAGGCTGTCCAACCCATTCACACTAATCCCTTTTTCAGGTCAAGGCACTAAAGTTAGGGTTTGAGCAAAGGAGAGACAACATCTGATTTGGTCACAGTCCTTGGAAGGTTCTAGACCCATAAAACAAATATATAGACACGGGCGAACCTGCACAAGGAAGGCCAAACAAGCACAGAGCCATAGAGTACATGTTCGTAGCAATCTAGGATGCTTTCGTCCATGGTATGGTCCAACATCCCACAAACCTGTCCAGAGTAGAGTTTGAACCCCTAAGTATTTTTGAGCACCTTGATGATGATCTTTCTTACTTTTGTGCACCATTTGAACACTCTATCTTACCTTGTGTCCACATATTCTGGTGCATCTGTTCCATTTTTAACTCTAATCGCACTTTGTCAAATTGTGAGTAACGTAATATATAAGAAATTAGATCTTTACATAATTTAGGACTGTTTTAAGTTTGCTTTTATTAGTCTTAAAATATATATATATATTGGTTTTAGTTAGATTATGGATAAAACCTAACTTACCTTTCATAGCCCATAGGTAGGTCTATACCAACAAACATTAGAAATATGATTACATTCGTGACAATATCCACAAGTATCTACACTTCAATAATTATCCAAAGAATGAGCTGTCATCCTATAAATATGCACTAGTGACTGTCTGAAGAATTTGTCTTAGATACCAATCTCCTCTAAGAGTTTAGCATTTATAGTCTTGAATGATTCATTCTCATTTTCAAATTCTGTGAGTTTGCTTATCTTATGATTAATTGCCTCATTCATACTAGCTGTTCTATCAACAATAAGCATCATCATTGAAATGAGAGCATGCATCAACATGTGAACATCTATTATTATAATCTTTCCTAATAACATCAAAGCCTTAGCTTTTACGAATTTCTTTGTTTTAAGTTGTTCTTCTGGGGGTTCTATTTAGCTAAACCCCTTTAAGACTTCTTTCCCATTGCTTTTTTAGTGTTGTTATCTGACTTAATTTTGCTGCCAATTTGACAATGGCTTGTGCCATGTTGTAAAAGTATTGTCCTGCCATAAACAGATAGTTCTCACCCGGCCTTAGATGAGAGCAGATGATTCATTACCTCATGGGATCCACCATGGCTTGAGCTTATTTTTCCAACCTTTTTACTTTGGTTGGACTGCATCTGCTTTGAGAACATATATTAGGTTACTTGTTTTTATTGGCCAAAGGGGTTTATGTTAGGCATATAAAGGGAAATTTCCCCTTCTTTAAACAAGATCAGGGTTTTCTGAAACAGGGATTCCTAGAGCGTGGGTTTCCTCGACCATTTACAATTCATCATGTCTATCATGTCTGATCACTGCATTACTTTCTTTGACAGCCGCGTAATTATTTTTCTGGGTTATTTTTGGTCCCATTAGTGCTTTTTGCCCAAAATGACAATGCTATTCTACTTATTTTTCTAGCATAGGTTTCTTTGCTTGTATGCAGTATCAGTCATCATGCAAATGTAGCTGTTCATCACCTTCAGTCTGCTATCATTGTGCTTCTCCTTCAAGTTTATATTAAACTAATTAAGTGAACGATCAGATTCACTACAATTTATGCTTCAGAATCGCAATTATTACTTGCTCATCTGTTTACATGCACTGAAAATTTGTTACTACTGTTTAACGTCTTGCATATAATGTAGTTGACTCAAGATTTCATTTACCACAGGCAAGACTTAAATAATTGAGATATGCAGTCTCTATAATGCATCCTATTTTCCTGTAGTGAATGCCCTTGTTTTATAATTGAATTGGGGAATTATGCTGGGATTGGACCCAATTGCATTGACTTTTATTGGTTATTTGTTGATGATCAGTTATTGGTACAAGAGGAGAGAAAATGGAGTTCTCTTGATATTTTCTGAACCCAACCAGGATGATCCATTGGCTGAAAAGAAAAAGGTATGCATGTCATTCTCACATGGCATTCTTTTTGCATCATATTATTTTGTAAAATTCACCTATTTTGCCTGTTCCTGAGATGGCAGAACCGTTTCTAGTTTACAGTCTGGACTGAAGACCTACACGAAACAAGTGAAGGGAAACACAAGAAATTAAACTTTAAAAGTTAACACCAAAGAAACGTGATAAGAACCTTCGGTTAACATTTTTCCATAAATTTTGATTTTCGATTTCCTAAACTTATCAAAATTTAATACCAATTTGAATTTACCCCTGAACATCTTACAAAGCCTTCTTTTCTCTTTCCAAATTTCCATTTAAGGAGGGTGCTCTTAGAAGAAATCTACACTTATTTAGGAAGCATTTATAGATCTCTAGAGTGACACATTACAAATCCCTGTCTGTTCGATCAGTCCTGATTGTGATGAAACACGTTCTTTAACTTCTTGAAAATGTACTTTTTGTAAAGAAAATTGATGCTTTTCCTAAGAGAAAAACAGAACATCACATTGCTGTTTCTAACCAAGTAAAAGGGATTGCACACATTATTGCGCCCAACATTAAACATCCACAGTATATTTCCTAGGGCAGTGAGAGCGGCACAAACTTGAGTATCATAGGAACCTATGAAGTTCCATGCCTCAAGTGTCCCTTTATGAATCCTTTAAAAATGGCCTCACATCTTACCCTTCTTGAGGAAGACAAGAGAAGAAAACTAGATCTTGCACCATAAGACTCATGCAGACGGTGTACACAACCAGGGACCAACCAATACGTCTACCTCCAATTGACAGGCCAAAAAATGATAACGTAGAACTCTTGACTAATACTAATCCACAACTATCAGTATGAGATACAATCCAAAGGATATGCTTTATGCCCTCGTGTATGCCACATGGAATACATAGAACTATCTGATAAGTCTGGTGGTAGATAATCCTTGATTTCTGGGGAGAGCTTTAACCGGTGTCTTTGCCCCAAGAAAAAGAACATAGCAGCGAATGATATAGTATCTACCCTCATCTGGCGCACCCTGTCATCCATAGTCAACAGCTTAGAAATCAATTCGATTTGGAAAATATAATTAGAAGGGATTAAGGATTATTTATTATTTGCTAATTGTTTACCATCTACAAACTCTGTTTGGTGCATGTGGTTATTTCATATGGGAACTGACAATGACATCAATATGCTCAAACAGGCAATATTCTCTGAGAGGAGCATAAATCTTGTATTTCATCTACGTGATAAAGGTCTTGCATCTCCAAAATTGAAAGAGGGCATGCTTTTGGAGAAGATGATTAGGGCAGCACGTGTACTGCAATTGAACGAGGTAAGAACTATGAGATATAGGAACAAGGGTGCACTTCTTTATGTATTAACCAAAAGGTGTAGGGCATTCCCTGCTTGTATAATGACATGCACATTGTGTTTCATATTCTGCTTGATTTGTTAAGATTTTGTGTCAGTTAATGATGCTTCATGCAGACGGAATGGTACTTTATGGAAGATGATGATTTTGGTCCATTTAGTCCACGGAATGAGCTGGAAGCGTTATATTCTATCTACTGTATTGCACATGACCTCCTTCGCTCCGCTAGTGGTGAAAATGTAGAGATATTACATGCATTGCATACGGCAATGGTTGATAAGATAGACTGCTTTTCAAATGGGGATGCAGAAAATATAGCAGGTGTTATATCTACCGGACAAGCAGAAAGACGATTGCTGGACTGGGCAACTGCACAAGGTGTCAAAAGCAAGCTGAATATAGCTGGTGAGTTCCATTACATTCTTCCTTACTCAATGAGGAGGAGCCACGCCACTATAGAAGCATGTCTTCTTTTTATAGAGCAATGATGTCTATGTATATTAGAAACTAACTCCAGTTGTGGAACTTCCAAATTTCACGCACTAACTGTAGTCTGTACAGCAGCTGAGTGCATAATCCCACTGAAGGGGTGATTTTCAGATAGCCTCTTTTAATCAGTTTATTTGATTGTTGACCAACAGATCATTGACGTGTCTTATATGACCTTCATTTTCTTGCGTCAATTTTTTTGTTGGCTGATAAGCAATCACTTAAATTTTCCTTTGAGATTCACATAATCAGGCATTGCCATACTGAATATGGATAATGCTCTCTTCAATGCACTTGCATAAAATATTAGATTTACCTGACATGTCTAGGAGAGTCTAATCTGTTAGCCACCTTATCAAGTTTATGTAGGAGTTTGAAGGTTGCCATTCAATGTTTTTGGAAGTGCTGATTTTTTTGTGTCAGGAAAGAATTATTTCTCTTGACATAACAATACTGTTTCTCCTACCGGAGGCACTCCATTTTTATCTGCATGTTGTTTATCCTTGGTTGCACTCTTTCTGAATTTGTGCCGCAGAGTTACCTTTTTGGTATCCATTTTTAACTGCTTTTACTTTATGAGCCCCATTGACGTGCTTTGGTTATTTGTGGACATCAATATAATTTCTTTCTTTCTTTCTAGTAGGTTCGTTGGCCTTTGGTGTTAGGAAAGGTTCTTTGGAGTTACTACTTCCTCCTCAAATTTTCTAGAATTCAGCTTGGACCCCTTAGCCCTTTTAAATTTTCTGTTGGACATTATCAGGTCATGGATTGGCCCTCATTTGGTGGCGGATAATGATGCCATTTGTTCTTCTAGTCCAAGCGATGGCACAAACATGTGATAGTGTTGGTTCCCAGCCTTGGACTCCAAATTTGATCTTCATTAGCTCCTTGCAAGTTTGCAACATTATGGGGTCCTTTCCTTACATGGTCTTATGTGCTTGTACTTTGCGTTTTGTTTAACCCTCTAATCATGTTTTTATTGTTTATTATTTATTCATTTTCAAAGCCTAAGGTTCTTTTAATCTAATACGATAGACTATTAGTCTATTTGTACTTTTCAATGCCATTGACCTGCTTTGGTCATTTGTGAAAATACATATGATTTCTCTCTTTTTTTTTTCATTTTTAATAATCTAAAGTTGAATTTGTCTTGTTAAAAAGTGCTTTTGTGCTTTTATAGAGTGACTGGGCCTGATGGTGAAGGCTTGGGTACTCCATAGAGGAGGCCCAATTTCAAATATGGAGGGGGTGGGGTTTGTACACTTGGGTACCCGGAAATTAATTAGCAATATGTAACGATCAATTACACAGATGCATAATTACTGATTTATTTTTAATTTTTACAGACAAATTTAGCTCAAGTTTAATTTAGATAACTTTGTTTAATTCAGGTTGCAAGTTCAATGGTTTACAAGTTAAGGTTAAAATATAGATTGATTAAATTTCTAGTAGTTTATAACATGATTCAATTAATTGTTATACATGAGCATCAAGGGAAAATCTAATTCATCATAAATTCATGATTTCGTATTTTCTTACGTGCTAATCATAACTCATAACAGCAAGTGCTACATTCATAACTCATAAAAACAGCTTCATGTCTGGTTATATTCTGAATGTTTTATGACATGTCTTCCAAGAAACGATACATTCATTTATGATTTCATCAATAAGCCAACTGGCTGTTTTCAAACAATTGAAATCTACAAAATATTACACAAATATAATCCTCTGCACTCAGCAGAAATACATAACAGAATTCACATTTTTCCAGATTACAATAAAGAGGACATCATCTGCTAGATTCTGATATAATGCTAAACAGTAATAAATACAACTGAATTCTTCAGTATTTCATGTTCTGAATGTCAATGCAGCTGAGGAGAATATCATCGTAGTGTTTTACCTCCAACCACAGACCACAAGGATCTCCCTTCACATTCCGTAAACAGAAAGTGGCCTTACTCTTCAACGAAGGGAGTAGAACGGGCATTCATCTTAGGACAAAACAATAAAATAGAGAATCATGTGTGTATAATAAATGCTACCTCTACTACATGCATCCAACCAAATGAACTAGACACTCCACAATCATTATTGGTTTTGAAAACAACACGCAACTCTAGGAGACAGAACAAATAGTGATGACAACAATCTCACTACTTTGGCCAAAACATGCTATACTACGCAGGTAGTACAATATCTCAGTGTTTGCACAAACAAATAAGATAGGTCTCAGTTCACACACAACCATCTCAAACACACTGCTTATCAGTGGCCGAGGAGAGGAGGATGGCCTCATGAGGAGCAGAGATTCTCCTCTTGACCCCAACTTTGTCTCCAAGGTCCGTATAAGCAACAAGCTCAACTCCCGTACAGGGAGATGCATACAGGCACACACCCAATCATACAACCATTTAATACATAACGAAATTAAATTAGGAAGCTCATATTTATGAATGCATGGTTTCGTTCTTCACAATGAAGACATCATTTTACAAGTTGACAGATTGATGACTGTTTTCAGCTTAAATACATAAGCAAATGATCATAATATCTACATAGTCCGAGTCACACACACCCTATATTCCATGATCACTCAAGACTAAAGTCAAACTGAGTTATATAATCAAAATATTTTAGCGTAACAGTTAGCTTAACATTTACAACTCAGTTTTTGAACCTATAAAAAGGTTTAACACCTAAATAAAAACAACTGCAAATGACAGATTTAACCTCATATTCTTGCGTTCACCATATTCTGAAATAGTAATTTTAGAGCCCAAAAGTGCAGATTTGATAAAGATTAAACCTACAACATGCTGCAATATAACTCAGCATTATAATCATGCAAATTGAAGCAAGGCACAAGTCCTTTAACAAATACAGTTTGCTAAATACTTTATTTAGTTACTGGTTCTTAATAACAATAATCCTTCACTAGTTCATAGTGAAATAAGTGAATAGTCACTTTATCCAGCCACTAATAGACAATTACAGCAGGCTGTATGTTTACAAGTTATGTAATAAGAGTCTTTATCTTAATAAGTCATTATAGCCCCTTTGCCATGCTTATGAGTCTAACAAAATGATTTAAATCAATGGGATTAAATGATGCACTCTTGTTTTCCAAGGATTCATAAAAACCTTCTTCTTGATTTCAAGTTACAAATATATGTTCGTATTAAGACCGAACTCAATGAAAACTAGCTAAAGGTGGTTTTATATTTATAATCTCCTTTTCACATTAATAACTTCTAGTCCAAGCATGTCGTTCTCGAGTTAAATGGATTTAATGATTATAAAACAAGGATCAACCAATCAGTATATAACTTTAGATGGTTGTGCACTCATTGCAAATTTAACACAAAACTCAAATGACCTGAGATCAAGTTACCAACTTCATCTATCTCACAAAACAGTCTCTTTTCAAGTTGACAGTCCTCAAGGGACAAAAATCAATTATAAAAACCTAAAGTTTATAAAATAAACACAGCTTATAAGAGACCTAACATTCATATTGTCTCCTTATAAATCTGAAAACAGAGTTTAAATTTCTAACACAATAAGAGGGATAAATTTAATATCCATTTAAGCACACAAAACGACATGAGTTATATTCATTGACTTCGTCAATAGTGTAAACTCGAGGCTTTGGTTGGGGTCTTAAAAGACCATACATGTTTTATTTTAAGGAATGACAAACAATCATGTGTTTAAAACTCAGCAATATACATGGCTTCCAACTCTATGTATGCAAAGCATTCAACTTTAGTAATGCCATTAAGTTTGCTACAATGTCACCATTGAATCGCAACCATGGTTCAAGGGTAATTTTAGGCTATAAAAATTCAACTTTAGTAATGCCATTAAGTTTGTTACAATGTCACCATTGAATGGCAATCATGATTCAAGGGTAATTTTAGGTTATAAAAATATATATACTCAGCTGGGTCAATCAACCAAAAACCAGTTTTACAATCAACACAAATTCAATTACAAGTTTACTTTAAAACACAATGGTTTAAACCTAGGTTATAATGTAATGTCCCCAATTCCAAGCAGATGGCCTAGGAGGCTTTTCATTCGTCTTAGCCTTGGTCATACCCGAGGGGCTAACGACACTGGAGGCTATTGGGTATGGATGTCTAATTACCACCTTGCTTTATGTTATATTTTGTCGTTGACATTAAGTTGGGTGACTTGGTGGTAATAATTGTTATATTTTGTCATTGGGTGACTATATGACACTTTATTATTCTATTTCTTCATTGGGGGTCACCTAAGTTACTTTTGGCGCATGGGGGAAGTAACTTAAATCATATTATATTTATGTGGTTTTCCCAAGGGGGTCGATTGGGGTCTTTTTTTGGGCCTCTTGTTGCATGGTGAAGTTATAAAAGGAGTGCTTGAGGAGAGTTATTCATTCATTCATACACTCACCTATTTTGATATTGGAGCAACTGTTGTTTGCACTTTCTTTGCTTGTGGAGTAAGATCCCATAGGAACCCTAGCTTCGGTGGTGAAAGATCCACACCTAGCTAGTAGAGCACTCTTCGGTGGTGAAAGATCCTCCCTAGTTTGCTATTTTGGAGCTTTATTCAGATTTTTGGATCAGATCTAGAGAGTAATCAGAAATTCAGTTTTAGAGTAAGAGGACAACCCTTCTTCATCAAGGGTTTCAGTTCAGATTTGGAACAACTATTTTCTAGGGTTTTATCTACTCAGTTCCAGATTTGCAACAGTGTTTTTTAGGGTTTTTCAGGTGTCCATTTTCAGATCTGGAGGTTGGGATCATTTCTATATATTTAGTAGATGTTATTTCCAGAAAATCAGATTTTTATCAGTTGTATTCACATAGTTATGAATTTTTGAAGTTTTTAGCAGTTTAGGGCTTTCTGAAAATTACTTGGCAGTTATATATTACTCAGAAAAATCAAAAAATAT
The DNA here is from genome assembly GCA_018340775.1 of Taxus wallichiana var. yunnanensis. Classification (NCBI taxonomy): domain Eukaryota; kingdom Viridiplantae; phylum Streptophyta; class Pinopsida; order Cupressales; family Taxaceae; genus Taxus; species Taxus wallichiana. Next base: position 766,161,532 of record CM031244.1, read on the forward strand.
TTTTCTAGTCTTTGTTTTCACCTTAGCAAGCTCTCTATAAAATTTCGTGTGATTTGGGTAAGTATTTTGCAAGATATCTATAAATTTCAGTTTACGCCTAGTTGGTTCATTTCCAGAAATTTCAGAATATCATTTGCTGCAAATTTTTATTAAATTTTGTCAAATTTCAAGATTATCCCACAAGGGATATTTCAGTGGTATTCGAGATTATCCACGAAGTTGACTTAGTTACTTGGTTATTCAGTAGGTTCACATTCAACACAAGAGGTGGACTATGTAGAGTTGATATTGCTAGTTGACCGTTTATTGGAGGCTTGGGACTTTTCCCCCATAGGACACATTGAGACACATTATGAGGAGCCTTGCTCTCACACGAGTGTGGGTCATGTGAGAGAGTTGGCATGCTTAGTGCTTATACAGGATGTTTCACAGGTTGATACAAGGGATGTTATAGGATTCTGAGTGGACTTTCGTACCCATGGGTTGACTAGAGAGGCAGTGATTGTGAGTGATCACATGATGACAACTTCACATTGGCAGGGATTGGACAGATTGGTAGTCTCGGTGTGGGTACCAGTGGAGAGTCGGTTTGGGCATCATTCTACTTCAGGGGCAACATTGTTCTCTATACGACATGGAGGTCATGATGACTACATGGGGTGTCTTGGTTACTTCTTTTAGTTGTGCTAACTGAGCATAGGAAATCTTGGAGTCGATATTGATAGAAAAATGAGTAAGAAAAGCATGGGCCAGATGTGTGAAGGAAGTTCTTGAGTGAACAGGTAGGTTGTAAAACCAACGCATCGCATAATCATGGAGACTACGGGAAATATTTTAGCCAAAAGAATATGATCATCAAAGCAAAATCAAGACAAACAACATGAAATGCTCTAAGATGTTCCTACGGGTCACCATGCCCATTGAAAATGGGAAGCTTAGGGGTGAAAAAACTAGGAGGAAGTGGATAAGTGGAGATGACAGGTGTGAACGAAGTATTCAATAACAAGGTGGAATCTAAAGATGGCGACGCATGCGAAGTGGCTTGTTGCAACTTACGAATTTGAGCTTGAAGGTCCTGATAAAGAGAAGTTAAGTCTTGAGTACCAATGGATGAAACTTGTCGTATATGAGAAACTAAAGGTGGTGTAAAGTGATTGGTAGGAGTAGTGACAGAAACGGGAATGGTAGAAATAGGTGGAAGAGTAGAAGCGAGTGATTGAGTAGAACAACAGAGGTTGGTATGGCTACGGAAGCAGTGAGCTCGCCAAATTAGTAGCTTCCTCACGAGCAACATGTAAAAGTAAATCTAGATCTTGTGGATGTTCAACAATATGATCATTAATGGCCTTAAGATGAGCTTCAATAAAAGCTTCATGAGATTGAGCCATGACGAAAGGAGACTAAACCCTAGACAGAAAGTGGATTCGAAGGTCGGGTTCACCAAAATGATTAACTAAAATGTGGTAAAATATTAGTTAATCTAACTAGGAACATCAGTAAATAACAATAAATAAAAGTGGTAAATAAATATAGAAAGTGACCCAAACAACTAGGCTAATGAAAATAGAAACCCTAATATGCAAAGAAGGGTTAGAAGGAGCTTAGCTGATTCGGTGAACTTGCTAGACTATGTCGTAGAGCTGATTGGAGAAACAAGAGGAGGAAATGACTATGCCGAGGTCTAGAAACTTGCAAATTCGGGCAATTTGAGTGGACTAGGGTGCTTAAGAGAGGATCAAGGCACCTGTGGGCGCCCACAGTCCGCATTCAGGCGCCTTGGTTTGTGTAGGAGGTCCAAAACCAGATTTGCGCAGGTCGTTAGATGATCGGAAGCCTTCGTTGTCCTGTCGCACTAATGTATCCGAAGCTGCGCCGATACTCGGTGATGAAGAAAAGATCTACAAAACCCCAAGACAAGCATCAAACCCCGAAAAAAAGAAAGACGCATATGGAGGGGTGGGTGATCTCAATTGCCACAATAGTGGACTTACTAACCGAACGCTGCACTACATCCAGATCGGTATTATAAGCCCTATCATAATGAATATGCCCATGATCAAAAAAATTATATGGTTATCCTAATAATCATGGTGTTTTTAGGAGCGGGAATATGTAGATTATGGAAACAATTCCATGCCTAATGATGATTTTCAAATGCAGGTACAACACTTGGAGATAAAAATGGTACAGATGAGGGCAACAAGTGTCATCAAGGCAGCCAAGCTTGGATTTCGGGTACCCTACCCGTGGGCGGTCCTATGCCAAACTAGTAGATCCCTCAAGAGAAGATAGACTTTGTGTCTGAATTGATACCAATAATATCAGAGTGGAATGAAGAGATGGAAGCTTACCAATATAGTGTTGAGAAACCCTGTTAATGGGGTAATTATTAACTATCATCATGCAGCCCTCCTACTTCTACTTTCCAACCACTTCAACCGGAGCCCAAGTCCCAAATTCCTAGCTCTCTTAAAGCTTCTCTTCCACAAGATCTTACATCTCTCCAATCATCTCAACCATTGCAAAATCAGTTAACAACCTAACCCACCCCTCCCCTCATATTCCTAAATCCATTTTGGAATGAAACTAATCAAGCAAAGCAGTTTGGAAGAGTAACCAACTAAAGAGCCAAACGAAGTTCTCGGGCAAAATCTAACAAAATGGAGCTTATAGTTTGAGAAAAAGAAATTCCGCATGATTGGTTAAGCCTACAATAGAGGAGTGCAAGAAAGTGGTTGAAATTACATAGCAACAAGATAAATATGACCAGCATGCAAAGGTTAGACAAAGTTTTCTCAAATCTCTTGAGATACAACGTAAAGATAATGTTTTGAAGGAGCATATGAATGTTTCTAAGGATCAGATCAACAATCTTGAGCCTATATCACCTTCAGATCAGCTTGTAAACAATCATACAGAGGAGGAAATCAACAAAATTCAAATTCAAAAGGAGTTTTCCTCGAGCATGGAAAATAAAGAGGTTTTATCAGAATTAGAAGATTCGATGATGAGGAAGAACCAATTGAAATTGTAGATCAGTCTACAAGCATCCAATATGAGCAGGAAAGGGCCTCAAGCACTCCAAATGATGAGATTTCACACAAAGAAGAGGGGCAAATCAGAAAAATCAGTTTATCAGCTATGAGAAAACCATGTCCAATCAGGTATTTGGCTAGTTTAGAGCCACAAAAGGAGTTGCCATCAGTTGTGCTCATTTCAAAGCATAAGAAAGAGCTTCAAGTTGTCAAAAATCAGCCCCAACATTTGCAAAGACAGTACGAGATCCTACGGTTGATCCGAAAATACGGCCAAAAAATTTAACTGGGCTCGGACCCCTATAGGTAGTTTGCTAAATTACTCCACAATATTATCAACTTAATGAAAATTGCAATGCAAAATGAACACACACTACAACAGGTTGATAATGGAATTCGGCCAACGCCCACGTTTCCGGGTTCAAAAGTTGAACCGATTCATTAACACTTCCAATATGTAAGTCAAATGCAAACTTACAGTAGAAGTGATGAATGCGCAACAATGAACCAAAATGATACTAGTCGACTCGAATGAATCGAATCTGGTCTTGAAGAACAAAAGCCGATCGATTCTCAATGAATTCGAACTAATCTTTGGAAGTACAAATAGTCTCCTCAACGAACACCGAGAACAATAACCCGACTTATAAAGTCGGTGCAAAAGAACAAATGCCGGTTGATTCACAATGAATCGAATCGGAAAACAAGATGATCAAATACCAATGGATTCCTAATGAATCCGAATCGGAAAACAAGATGATCAAATACCAATTGATTCCCAATGAATCCGAATTGGAAAACAACATGATCAAATATCGGTTGATTCCCAATGAATCCGAATCTGGAAAACAAGATGATCAAATACCGGTTGATTCACAATGAATTCTAACTGGAAAACAAGATGATCAAATCCCAGTTGATTTCCAATGAATCCGAACTAGAAAACAAGATGATCAAATGCCAGTTGATTCACAATGAATCCGAACTGGACTTTAGAAGAACAATAATCTCTTCCACGTCCACCGAGTAGCGATAACCCGATTTACAATGACCGATGCGAGAAGATCATATCTCCAAAAGTTTCCCTCCAATGAGATGCCCACTCAAAAATAGCTCCAAACGAGAATCCGACGCTCAAGTGACTTCCACAACACAAAACTTCGTCTCAACATCTCCAAAATGGGAAAACAATAGGTCCACGAGGAGCATCTCGGAATTCTGGACAACTTTGTTGAGTCCGAACGTTGACCAAATTTTGACTAGCGATAACTTGAGCATACAACCTCTGTTTCCAGCGTTCTTGGTACCTTCGAAAAGCTCTTTGAATGCTCTACCACACTATCATGGTTTAGGGAGATTTAGGGAACTCTCGAAATCCCAAAATGTCCTCCGGATCACACCTCCCAGTGAGAAGCCTTTTTGTCCACAAAAAGCTTTGTGAAACCTCGAACCCGATATTGCCGAGAAGAGGTCTCTGCAGTTGACTCAAAGGTCTCATACTGCTACTCCACGATCAAACAACTGATGGCTCGATCCTAGGACCTATGGCACTTGAGCTTATTGCCTTCTGTTGTGCCACTCTGATAACCTTTATTCTATTGCACGGCCTATGCCTTTACCGAACAAAGTTGGAGCGTAGTGTCATTTACAATCATCTTCCACTCTATTGCATGGCCCTCCAGCCTCTACGCAGAGCAAAGATTGGTGCCACCTCTAAGGTGGCGATAACAATCAGTACCACTCACATTGCATGGCCTCACGCAGCCTCAATGCAGAGCGAAGATCCGACCCGATGTAAGGTGTTGACGACGATCAACTACCAATCACTGCCTGCCACACGGCCACAACTAGCCTCTACGCAGAGTGAAGATCTAAGTTGATATCAACGAGCTCAATAATGATGACTTTTACCCCGTTGCACGATCTTTGCCTCACACTTGCGGCGAAGTTTCCAATAGACGTTTGACAATCGTGTACCACCGGTGCACGACCACAATCGGCGTCTACGTAGAGCGAAGATCCGATTGGATGTCGGATGTCAACGCGGCGATCAACTACCACTCTGTTGCATGACCACAATCGGCCTGCGAGCAAAGCGAAGATCCGAGCTGATGTCATGAGCTCTTGTAAGGGTGTACCGAAAGTCCGCCCACTTTGTGAAGGAAGCCGAAGGTAGCGATGACGCAACACTCGAATTTGGTCCACGAAAATGTGACATAGGCACTCGGCAAAAAGTGCCAAGAAACCGAAGGTAACGCCATGAGTGCATAAGCGTCAGAGTGTGAAAGAGGAACATCTGCTAAAAGGATGCCCAAGTGAAATGAATGCAATGCAACAACCCTCACAACAAAAAGATGATCCCCAAGCAAGGGTGGATCAATGATGATCTTCTGAAAAGTGGAAGTGATAAGAGTCCCAGAAGGGGCACTCCCAACAAAGGAGATGATCGACATCTCCAAAACACTGTAGAAGGATGATGTACCCATGTTTGCATCACAAGTGAGCACTGCGAAAAGACAACAAAGGTCCTGGAGATACTCGTCCCGAAAGGGCTCGACAAACAAAAGAGCGATGTCGGACATGTATGAATCATCAACCAAAGGTAGAGAAGTGGAAAGGGCCTCCAAACAAGAGCTGAAAGATGCTCTAGATGCGGTGGTGAGGATGTAGAGAACCCACGAGGTTACAAGGGCAAAACCAAAAACCACGGCAACCGGTGAAGAGAGGCCACAATGGGCATGAACGTGTTCGAGAAAAGGACTGACACGAAGCTTGGAAAGCGGCGGACCAAAGGCTCGCGGGTGTAATGCATAGTCGAGAGAGCAAACCAACGCCAACAACCAGAGCCGAGTTGGAACAACCTAGAGGCGACAACAGGAATAAGGCTCAAGCACCATCATGGTGTAAATTAGTCACCACCATGCAAATCATTGTGCCCAACGGTGTGAGTGCTCGAGCCCTTTGAAAGAACATGTACAAGTCCATGGCTCTATGACAACGAGCTAGTACCAAGCAATAACTTGCTCCAACCACAACTGAACAGTCTGATGCAATCAAACTGTCAAATCAACTGCTCGATACCAACCCGATCTGAAAATAGGGCCAAAAAATTTAAGCGGCCTCGAACCCATATAGGCGTTTGCTAAATTACTCCACAATATTATCAACTTAATGAAAATTGCAATGCAAAATGAACACACACTGTGCAAGAGGTTGATAACGGAGTTCAACAAATACCTATGTCTTCGGGTTCAAAAGTTGAATTGATTCATTAACACTTCCAATATGTAAGTCAACTACAAACTTATAGCAAAAGCGATGAATGCGTAACAATGAACCAAAATGATACTAGTCAACTCGAATGAATCCAAACTTGTCTTCACAAGAACAAAAGCCGATTGATTCTCGCGAATCCAATCGATCTTCGGAAGTACAAATAGTCTCCTCAATGAATGCCGGGTAACAATAACCCGACTTACAAAGTCCGGTGTAGAAGAACAAATGCCAGTTGATTCACAATGATTCCGAACTGGAAAACAAGATGATCAAATACCAGTTGATTCCCAATGAATCCGAACTGGAAAACAAGATGATCAAATATCAGTTGATTCCCAATGAATCCAACCGGAAAACAAGATGATCAAATACCGGTTGATTCCTAATGAATCCGAACCGGAAAACAAGATGATCAAATACTAGTTGATTCCCAATGAATCCGAACTAAAAAACAAGATGATCAAATACGAGTTGATTTCTAATGAATCCGAAGTGGAAAACAAGATGATCAAATACCAATTGATTCACAATGAATCCGAATTGTACTTTAGAAAAACAATAATCTCCTCCACGTCCACCAAGTAGCAATAACCCGACTTACAATGACCAGGCGTAAGATCAAATCTCCAAAAGTTTCCCTCCAATGAGATGCTCGCTCAAAAGTAGCTCTAAACAGAATCCAGGACGCTCGGGTGATTTCCGCAACACAAAAAGTCATCACAACATCTCCAAAATGGGAAAACAATAGGTCCAAGAAGAGCGTCTCGGAATTCTAGACAACTTTCCAGTTTACTTCGAGAGCTAGAAATGCTCCTAAGTGCCTCAAAAATGCCCTTTTACAAAACTACCTCAAGAGGCCTAAAGCACCATGACAGACTGTGTTAATACAAAACCAAATTAGCCCTTTTATAGGCTAAGCCAGCCCATGTGGCGTGGAGACAAGGTCTAATTTTGGCATAAGGGTGGTTGAGGTTTGATCCTCCCAACCACTCGCCACCATTACATTGTTTATTGTGGGATAAAAATCCCACATTCATTAAGGAGTGGGTTGTGGGTGCATCTAAATATAACATGGCCGCCCTATTTAAATGTGGCATGGGCCACATGTACCTCCTTTCGCCACGTATGTGGCTTGGGCGATGGACTTAATACGTGGGTGGTGGCATTGAGATCCCACGTGGGGTGCATGTTGCGAGACTTGGCACGAACCATGTAGGGAATATGGTAGCTCGCCGAGCTAAGCAATGAGCTCGCCCTACAATATGGTAACTCGCCGAGTTGGAGGATAACTCGGTCCAATGCAATGTGGTATAGTGGTGGCATGGCTTGAAGACCCACCACATGGCAAATTTGAACACGGCGGCAAAGACACCCCTACGTTAAAAGAGTGTCGATCTGGCCGAGGTCCCACGGCCAACAAATAGCGGGGCCCACCCGTCCGAACATGAGTATCGAAGATCGGTATCGCAAAACCAAATTTTGCACTTTGCCCAAACTCGCCTTACGCCACGTGTCGTTGCCGTATTGGCCTGTTGACTATGTTGAGTCCGAGCGTTGACCAAACTTTGACCATCGATAACTTGAGCATACGACCTTCATTTCTAGCGTTCCTGGTACCGTCGAAAAGCTCTTTAAATGTTCTACCACACTGTTATGTTTTAGGGAGATTTAGGGAACTCCCGAAGTCCCAAAATGTCCTCCGTATCAACAGTGGTGTTCATTCTTTTTTGGGCTGATCTTTTGAGCAAATCAATGGTGCAAGCCAATACCATGTGATCGAGTTGTGAAATTGATCCCATGGCCACACTTTTGAAAAAGGAAGTTATTTCTCCGAACCAGTATGTGGTTTTGTTTAGCTTTCTTTTCTCTTTGTTTAGATTAGGAGTAGTTTAGGTTTGTTTCTTGCATGCACATTGTTTTTCCAATTTTCTTAGTTGTCCTTTGAAAGAAGTGCTTGCATGCACATGTTTTCCATTTTGTTGGAGAGGGTATTTCAGTTGTTTTGTTTAAGAGGATACAAGTTGTTGACAAAGGTATGTGACTCCATAGCCCAATGGATGCAGAAGGCTACTAATCTCTTTGTTTAGCAGGCAAACAATCCCGTGATGTCGCCAAAATGTTACCATATTTTTCATGCAAAGGATTGGCTATTTTTGGAAGATGGCTATTTTTAGCTAGGCTAAAATAGAAGTTCACTAAAATAAGCAATTGAAGTGGAAGATTGGCTAAAATAGCATTTGCTAAAAATAGTTGGCTCTAAAAATAGCACTTGGCTAAAGATATCAGCTCCATGTGCCAAAGAGAGGTGCATTAGCTTTGGTTTTGCTAAAATATCGAGAGCTACTCCAAAAATACATGGCGCCAAGTCTGTCCAAGGAGAAATTTATTAAAAAATCAACTGCTGGTCACAGTCTGAGTTTAGCGCAGCAGCATGCAGAGGTTAAATTTAATTAATTTTTCAACTGCTGGTCACAGTCTGGGTTTGGCGCAGCAACTTGGGAGGGAATTAAATGAAATTAAAATAGACAACAACCTATTATTAGCATGCAGCAACCTACAAGTCTGTGGCAGTAAAAGGGATAAAGCAAGGACAAATAATAAAAGGTAACTTTTGTCCCATGTGCTCACAAAAGGAAAATAAATCAAAGAAAGTGAAGTTTGTGCCAAAGGAAGTGAGGAAGAGACAAGAAACAAATAAGACAAAAGGATAAAGGTGAGGAAGAGCTATTTGGAGTCAAAGAATTCTGCGCCAAAAGGGAGATGCATGGAAAGGAAATAAATAAAATGAAATAAAACCAAGGCAACAGGCCCACCAAGGACATAGAAAGAATAAAGTATACATGCAACACCCTACAAAGTGTTGGTGCCAAGGGATAAAGAGGAGGTATCTTTATTTAATTAAATCTAATGCATGCAGTATAGGCAGGACTGTGGCGCTGAAGGGGGAAATATAGGAAGAATTTAAATAATTAAATCATGCATGCTGCTGGTCTGCACCAAAAAGAGATCAAGAAAATACATAAAACAAACAAAAATTTGCATGCAGACAAGCTACTTTGGGACGCAACAGTCTATTCTGAGAAGGCAGAGTTGATTCATCTTCATATAAGCTGGTTTTCTTTTGTAAAAGAGATAAAACACTGCGGGCTGTTTTGCTCTGGCAATCCTAGCCTTGTACTTGCACCTTTGAATAAAAAAACTCCATTTTGCCCTCTCATACTGCTGTTTTTATTTTCATTGTGTTTGATAGGAATATTGTGTTGCTCTAGTGTGGAATTTACTCCCTCTACCGTTGTCCTTTCTCCTAAACCCTTGAATTAATTTTGCAAAATAGCTTAGAGTTGTGCAAGGTGTGTGGATCTTTGATTTCCCTATGTGCAGAGTTACATGCATGTGTTAAATTATTGGTGTATCACCCTTATTTCCCTTTTCCCGCATTCTTTCTCCCTTTTCCTTGTCAAAGTTTTTCGCTTTTTTAGGTGATTCACAAGGGAACCAGCCCTCTCTGGAGGTTCACCTTAGACATAGGTTACCCACAACCTTGAGGTGTTCCAATTTTGTCAACAGGAGAGAGAGTACACACACCATTCTCTATCAGGGTGCAACTTCTGGGTGACAACAAGCCCATGTAGGAGATTTTGGCATAACCAGAATAATTCCCAGTTAGACTCCATGGTAGCAGGAAGTACTTCTACTATGGATGTGAAAGGATATATGGGCAACATAATTATCCATTTATTACTTCCAAGTTCCCATTAAGTATGGTATACTATAGGTTTTAAATTTTGTTGAACGCGGAGGATGGAATTGGTGGACATGCATCTACAAAAGGTGATATTTAAAGCTATGCATCATGCTGTTACAAATGATAACTGGAAAGAGTCCAATCGATGATGAATTTGGGAAGAGCCGCACCTTCCCAACTGGGTTCAGATGCGTTTTCCTGAGAGAGTAGAGGAGATAGTTGGCAAAATGGTCATTACATTGGCAGGTCGCACTCCTGTAGAAGCCCTTTTCTCAGTTGCTAGAGAAAATGGTATGAACAACTGCACAACTACAAACACTGTAATCAGCCAGCGCAACCAGTACCACACGTGTTTCTTCCCCTCTATGGTTGTAGCACTTTCTGGCAGCATCATCAATGATCAAGTGTGCATGGGAGTATAGGAAGAAACCGAGCCGAGCTTTGAGTTGAGATGGATGAAAGGAAATTCAGCATAAGTCACATATTCAGTGTAGATATTACAGTCCGAGACTTGGCATGGTGGATATATAGACATATACACATGGATTGTGGCATTCTTGAAGCTCACAAAATGATTCTGAAGAGGGTGACGAGAAAATGGAGAATGGGGACCATGCCCATGCCTGCAGATGTGTCGTATCAACAACTTTCCATGCAGGAGGACAAATGCTTTCCGTCCTCAAGCCTCTTCGCAGACCACCATCACCACATTTATCCATGCCTGAGGCGGTGGGGAAGAATTCGAATCATATTTTTCTTGCTGGCACAATATAATCAGATTTTACCCTGGATGGACCCACCGGACCCACTGACTTTTTCCACCTGTTCTATGAAATCAAATTCTGGCAGCATATACATTTACCACTTGAGATCCATGTCTGTGCATTGTCCCGGTGTGAGATGCTTGCTGTTATTCTGGCGTGAGGCTGTTTTGAGAGGCAAAGTTTGTTCAACCAATGTAGCATATCGGCTAAATATTGTGAGAAGGCATACATAGGGGCAGAAATTAAATGAAGGGAGAAGACATGTATAGCCCAAATAAGGACCAGCTCACATAAACTTAGATTCAAGACAAGTAGATGGGCGATGCTGAAGGAGGAATGAGAAGAGAGGATATGTGTATTTTTAGTTTTTACTATGCAGCAGAATCACAGAAACATTTCATCATGGAATACCCAACTAACAATGACATTTGTGTCAAATAAAAGGAGACCTTAGGAGTGCGCTCCAAGTTGGAACTTCAAAGAGGCGAGAATAAAGAGGCATATATAAGGGCAGAAATTAAATGAAGGGAGAAGATATGTATAGCTCAAATAAGGACCAGTTCACACAAACTTAGATTCAAGACAAGTAGATGGGTGATGCTGAAGGAGGAATGAGAAGAGAGGATATGTGTATTTTTAGTTTTTACCATGCAGCAGAATCAGAGAAACATTTCATCATGGAATACCCAACTAACAATGACATTTGTGTCGAATAAAAGGAGACCTTAGGAGTGTGCTCCATGTTGGAAATTCAAAAGAGGTGAGAATAAAGAATTCATGGGAGTTTCTGATCCAAATCAATAGAAGAAGAACCGACTGCCATAGGGAAATAATATTATCTCAAATTTGAACCCCTTTTGGTGGCAGAGACAGTGGAACATTTGTGGTCCTAGAGACTGTTGGGTCTCGTGGGCACAATTAAAATCATCTCATTTCAAATTTTTTTTATGAACTACTTCATAATCGCAATGTGCATACCATACTCAGCAAAATTTTGAAACCACCAAATGGAGAATGGTTACCAACATCATTCCTTCGTCCTTCAAACCTACCATATGCTCTATATTTGGTATAAATATGCAATCACAGAAGAGGTAGGAGCATGGAGCAAAGTGAGCAACAATTTTATTGATAATAATTCGTGTTTAAGTACATTCAATGCATTTTCTTAACTTCCAAATTTGTCAATGAATGTTTAGTTCTTTCTCCAAGTTGATATGCATAAACTGTAAACTATAGTTGTTTTTGGAAGAGTGCAATTATCGATTCAATTAACAAAACAAAAGATCCCAAAGGGTTTTTATGTTCATGAACACAGGATTGAACTCTGCTCATCTATGCTTTGAAATTCAGAGCAGGTTAATGGTCATATATATTTTCAAGAATCCATACATTTATTGCACGATTATAGAATTTTACGGGGATGCACATAAAAGAGCCTTGTCCCTGCAGTACTAAGAATTATTTCTGAACCCTAGTCCTACTTCCCTATAATAAGTAACAGGTTTGCATTGTTATGAAATGATTTTCAATGTCATTAGCCCTTATGTTTGAAGATAGATTCGGTAATTTATCTCAGATGTTCTGATCTGAGGATTTTCTTCCTTAAGTGCCAAGTTGCAGGCTGTTTATTTCTGAAGAACTATAACATGTCTTGTATTCCTTGGTGTTTGGTGGGTCTTGGTGGTGTATCGAGATCAGTTTTTGATGCCTCTTAATTCTTTTTTCTTCTATTTATCTTCATTATTTTAGCATCGAATAATCTACTGTCATCTACAGTTCTAGGCTAGTTATCTTAAATGACTGAGAACAAAGTTTGAAGGATCTTAATTATTGTGAATATTTGGAACAGAGTTTGAAGGATATGGGCGAGGATCAATAGCAACAGCAGACTTGAATGTTGGGGACATTGCAGTGGAAATTCCAAAGGCACTGATTATCTGTGAGGACACTGTTTTAAGATCTGACATGGTAAGAGAATATCCAATTATCATCTTCTTGTTCTTTCAGTGAACCACTTTCTTTCAAAGACCCGGCCCAGGCCGATTGACCATCTCAAGCATAGTTAACTAATTCTTGGGAATGCGGGGACGGGGTTTCTGGTACGGCAGAAAGTTTCCCAGATTTTGGGACAGCGGGGGTGGAGGTGGGGGCTATTAAACTAATATGTAAAAATTAACTGAAATTTAGGGGTTTAAACTGCATTCAGTGTTTTCTAGGGTACTTTTGGGATTAGAATTCAATGTTTTTGGTAAAAATAGCAGCTTTTCTTAGTAAAAGCATCAGAATTTTCTTTACAAAATAAATTAAAATTGAGGATGTCCCCTCCAAGTCCCCAAAACATTCCCACAATCTAGGAGACATGTTCCCACATAACTCTGATTATTCATAGTTTATTAGGCTTAGGAAAAGTGATAAATTTATTCCTGTTTTATTCAAAGTGATTTTACCAAAATAATGGTTACATGTAATAGTTACATACATACATACTTACATAAATGAATTTGGTTGAGTGAACTCGATGGATTTAAAGTGTTAACTTTATGCAAGGTTTGATTCCAAATTGTGAACCCACAAAGGCTTGATAGCTCAGTTAGAGCACAACCAGACCGGCATTTGGGAGGTCCAGGGTTTAAGCCCTAGCTAGTCCATCTTGGCTTGGTATTAAAACACCATGATCCATATATATGTATGAATTTGTGTTAGGAAAATGTTGTTTTACTGTTCACACGTATGGGTTAGAAATATTATACTATGTATTATGTGAGTGTGAGTTGTTAGAACAACTCACGTGATTAAAGATTCCATGTGAGAGATTTGTCTTAAAAATTGTTAGAACAACTCACGTTATTAAAGATTCTATGTGAGAGATTTGTCTTAAAAGTTGTTAGAACAACTTGTCCATGTTGAGAATAGTGGTTGAAGGAGATAAAACAGGTACCCTATTTTATAGGGATTGAAGTACCTATATATTTGCAAACCACTATATTGATTATGATATAGAAGTACAGATTATTGTGAGATTTGTTTTATGTAAATTTGTTACCAAATTTTCATTTGGTATTAGAGCGGTTCTCATTCTGCCCCTGTGATGGTGATATAACAAGTGAAGGGGATGGCCAACAGCTTTATTTCCCCATTGACGACAACCATTATTTGAAATATTAGCTTCCCTTTTCCAGGCATTCTTGAATTTTTAAGATAGTTCGAGTTTTTCAAAAGGCATTTTTGCTGCAGCTGCAGACCTCTCTACCAACTCTGTACAACACTTTGTTTGGCATTTGGCATGTAGTGCATGCTTTGACATTCGTTAGTTTGTTGATCTGCATTTGAGCTCGTCCTGCATCCAGATTTCTTTTGGTTTGGCAAACCTTCCTTAGATTGTGTTCAACTCTGGATTAAATTCAGTGATCCACAGAAATCCTTTGAAGCATAGCTGCATTGGAGATTGACATCCGCATTGCATTCTATGTTTCAGAATTGGAGACTTGGTTTCAACGGCCTTGTGCACTGAGCTTGATTGGCACATTTACTTGGGTTACATCTTGTAAAGGTGTTGACATCTCGACCTCTGGATTGGACAGTTTTGATATTTGTTAGACACGACTCAGCCTTGTTTTTATTGATCCAAGCATATTAAGATTGGTATTCCACAGACTGGCATGCCCTTGCTAACTATCTAGGATATTTGTATTCGGAGTTGATATCTTGGCATGGGCATCTGGTTGATAGCTGAAACCGCTGTTGCATAGCATTGGAACTTGCAAAACCGGCCAGAGCTTGCATAGAACTCGGGATTGGAAATTGATCCCACACTTCACTTACCAAGGTTGCACAGTTGGTACGTTTCAATGACTAGGCTGTCATGTGGTATATGTTGCAATCTACAGCTGTTCACTTGCTAATCGGTTGACATTTGCAAATAGAGCTTCCATTGCCTTTATTCACCCCCATCCATTTAGAACTTCCAAGGTGTTGCTCACTTTAGAATTGTCAATTAAGTTCAGTTTATGTGGTCTATAGGTTATGTAACATGTTTCTTCAACAAAAAGAGAGAAAAAGAGAAGAGTTTTACTTAGTATTAAAGCTGTTTTGTTGTTTTATAAGTGCTATAATAAGTGATTAGTGTTATTAGAGTGTCATTGTGTCTAATTATTGTGAGTCAAGTACACTTTGTCAAAATCAATAAAGTTGGTCTTATAGACAATTGTACGCAAATAAAAATTCCAAAGTCATATTGTGAGAGTCAAATTAGTCGTGTCAATTATTGTTGTCTCGTAAAAAAAAGTTCCATAGACGTATTTTTTGGTAAAACCTGACATCTGATGAGTGTGAGGGGGAATTCTCTTCAATGATTTAACTATTTGGGCTAAATCGATTGGAGGATGGAGGCACAAGTGGTTGGAGGTCGAACAACAACCTCTTGTCAGCAACTAGCGACGGGCTGCTTCAGATTTGGTGTCAAGTTTTTCAATGTGTTTTTCAGAGTTTGCTTTTCTACTGTGCTATGCTGATATGTTCAGAGTACCTGTTTTGTTCATGTGTTTTAAATAAACCTTTGGTGTGAAATTTGAGAAAGAAGCATATTCAAAAGAATCTAGTTCTTGGGGGACATGAGAAGATTTCGAGGTAGCTCAATATGGAGTGTTGTCCAGCTAGTGAGGGAGCTCTAGGCAAGTCTAGGAATCTGCAGGATTCAAAATTCAGGAGTTTTGGGAAAGGGGTCCGGGAACAGTCCCAATGGAATTTTGCTCGCTGCCATGCCTTTTCGAGGGTAAAGAAACAACATGGAGTTGTACCTGGTCTAAGTTGTGCTTTCAGGGAGCAACATTTGCAGAACGTGTCTTCTCTTCTCCCATGTTCACACTAAGGGGGAATGTTAGGAAAATGTTGTTTAGTGTTCACATGTATGGGTTAGAAATATTATACTATGTATTATGTGAGTGAGTTGCTAGAAAAACTCACATGATTAGAGATTCTATGTGGGAGATTTGTCTTACAAGTTGTTAGAACAACTCGTCCATGTTGATAATGGTAGATGAAGGAGATAAAATAGGTATCCTATTTTATAGGGATTGAAGTACCAAGTCCCAGCTAGTTCATTTTGGCTTTATATTAAAACACCACAATATATATATATATATATATGGAAGCTTATGAATTAAAAATGTGAACTTTATGGAAGGTTTAAATCCAAATCTTGAACCCGCTAAGGACTAATAGCTTAGTTGGTAGAGCACCCACATTGATATTCAGGAGGTCCCCTGTTTAAGTCCTTGTCAGTCGATTTTGGCTAAGTATAAAAACCATAATCTGGACACACACAAACAAATAAATGAGTTTGGTCACGTGAAGATTATGAATTAAAAAGGAGTTCTGTTGGGTCACACACACTAGAGGATGAGGGTTGGTAGAGTCTTCTTGTAGATGTTAGTGGGTTGCAGGGCTTCTTAATTTAATTCCTGACAAAAAGGGTACATATTTCAGACTAAGTAGGTCATCTGGATTGAAAAAATATATTATAATATGCACTTGCATGGTTATTTCCTTGTATTAGCTTTTAAATTTTGTGCAATAGGAAAATGGAGAGTCAAACTGTTTTATCAACTATTATAATTGTCTTTCCACATCTACTCTAGTAAATTCTTCTTTTCATCAGAATATCTCGAGTTTATTAGTTAAAAACTTAAAGAGCCCATCTCCACATTTATATCAATGTGCATTTATTTATAAGAAATACTCGTTGACATTTGTTAATGTTGGTATGGAGGATTTTCTTATTGTTCCCAATCTTTTGGCTATCTTAATCTTTTGCTTTCTCTCGCATTCAAAATGTACGAATGTGTTTTACTTGTATGGAAAAGAGAGGGGCTGTTGAACTTATTTTCACAGGAATACATATAAATTGCAACTATTTTTTATGCTCTTCCGTGATTGGAATGTCAATTTTTATGATGTGTGGTCTCAGAGACGAGTGCTAGAGAATATTGATGGGCTTGCTTCCGATACAATTACACTTTTGTGGAGCATGAGAGAATGTCATTGTTTGGAATCAGAATTTAGACCATATTTTGCATCACTCCCAAAATCATTTAACACAGGTATTGTATTCAGGAATTTTTGATGTATTGTTGCAAATTTGAAGTAATGAAGAGGGTTTCAGTAATATTTTCTTAACAGCTCACTGTTTGATAGGATTGAGTTTTGGCGTTCAGGCTCTGACTGCTTTGGAGGGTACACTTCTGCTGGAAGAGATTATACGAGCAAAAGAGGTCATGCAGAGTATTCTAGGCTGAAGTTACATTTCCTTTTCCTGTCTGTTTGAGAATAAATGGGAAAATTTCAAGATCAAGAAACCTTTAATTTTTAAACACCTAAAATTTTGATTTCCTACCAATTCCTGAGTTCTTAATCAGGTTCTCTTCTCTATTGCAGCATCTCCGTGCACAGTATGAAAACCTATCTTCCACATTATTTGCAAGAAATCCAGAAATATTTCCTCCAGAATTTTATACATGGGACCAGTTTCTATGGGCTTGTGAACTCTGGTACTCAAATAGCATGAAGGTTTCCTTTCCAGATAACAAGTTAAAAACATGCTTGGTTCCTGTGGCAGGTCTTCTCAATCATTCGGTGAGTTTTTCCTTGCAATTTAATTTAGAATCTTCTTCAGATGAAAATTTCTTAGTTGTTATTGCTGATTTGATGGTACCATTCTTTCAGCTATATCCACATGTTATGCACTACAGCAGAATAGATCCAAAATCAGATACATTAAAGCTGTATGTATCACGCCCATGCAAATCTGGGCAGCAGTGTTACCTGAGCTATGGACCTCTTACTAGTTCTCATCTGATCACTTTCTATGGCTTTCTACTAAGAGGAGACAACCCATATGACACCATACCTATTGGTAATGTTTCCTATTGTTCTTGGGTTTGGTTTTAACCCTTCTGCAATGTGTCATTTGCTTATGACAGATGATACTAGACATGACACTCTTCAACGTGTATTTTCTAATTAAAAACAAAACACAGCATGTTGAATGTTTTGGCTGCCCACATGTTTTACATAGCTTAGTAATTATCCTTATTTGTAATAAATGGCATCAGGATTGAAGATGTTATAACATAGCTTACAATAGCAGTTTAACAATTGGAGTTTGTCTTAACAGTCCAGTTTCAAACTGCAATATGATGTTGACCTAGGGAATAGAAAATCTATGCATCAAATAATATTTCCAAATGCCAAAAGATAGCATAAAACGAGTGATAGGATAGCCTTTGCAGGATTTGAGCTACTAGGATACGGGTATGGAGAATACCAATTTTCCACAAATCCTGGATAAGAAATGGTGGGAATGTCCACACTAAATTTTTATATATAAATAAAAATAAACACATAATCCATGTTTTGTGCATATAATTTCAAAAACCACAACATAATATCCATAGGTTTTTATATTATGATTTATTGTTCAAAATATTGTGCGATCATAGTCAAGATCTTCTAAAACAATCATCATATTGTTCTATATGAGAGATTGCCCTAGAATCAAATTGAAATTTCAAACTTGTCAGGTAGTTGCAGCAACAGTAGCGAGCCTTGAGAATCTGAGATAGTTGCAGCAACTGAAGTGAAGTAGATTATAGGAATTAAATGAGAGTTTCATATATTTCTTCTTCTTTTCTGTAATGTGATTGTTTTAGGCTTTAGAGGGAAGATGAGGTTAGGTTAGAGTTATTTATTTAGTTAAGTTTTTATGAAGTTCGATCCATATGGTCCACAGATCTGTCCTGGAAATGAAATGCCGAGTTGTTCCCAGAAACGTCCTGGAAATACATGTGAAATTCCCTGGCCCTTCTGAGAATAGCTCAACATTTTGGGCATTTTTGAGAATTGTCCGAATTTTAGCGATTCCCAAATGGATCCGTTGAGAATCAATACCAAAACCAATGTTTTAAAAATCGGTACTGGACTTGGAACTGGCCAAGGGCCGGACTGGAATGGAACTGGTTCAAAATTTATGAACCGCTTACGAAAAAACACATAATATAGTAATATTTTAATGAAAACAATATATTTTAAAGATTCCAAACCATGATTACAAACAATTAGAGACAAAATATGCAAAGTTTGCTCATGTATATACCATGTAAGGGTAAATATAGCAAAATGGCACCAAGTGCACTACATATCCGAAACAAAATACATAAACAATGAGGCTCTAAATGACCTCTAGACTCCTAGAGTCCAAAAAACAATATGCTACAAGCTACTACATGTCTGATTATGATATCAATGATCAAATCATCGATCATCAAACTAGAATAAAGCCAACTAGAAAGTTGGATTTTTAAAAAAAAAAGTGTTTTAAATGTCAAATTGGTGTTTATTTTGATACAGACTGGTTCAGACCGGTTCAGTACAAAACTGGTCCCCGAGCCGGTTTTTCTACTGGTTTCTTCCATTTATTATTGAACCGGTCGAACCGGCTGGTTCCGATTCTGGTTTGTAAAACACCGACCAGGACTAGAAGGCGGAAGAAAAGGGGTGCTTGGCAATTCTTTTAACATAGTGCAAGATCAGACATTTGCTTGTCAAAAACAGAACTGAACATTTTAACTCCCAACCTGAAGTAGAAGTGTTAGACCAATTGGTACTACATCATTTGATGTGACTAGGTTCACAATTCATGCAGTTAGGGTCCCAATGGCCAATAACAATATATTGGAACTGCCATCAATCAGTAGAAAGCGTAATAAGAATATTTCTAGTTTATACAAATCGTAAGGATAAATTTAACGTATTCATCTTTAGATGTAATATCCCTGATAAATAATTTCTAATAAATCTGGATATTTTGTCAAACCCTAGGGCAGCAATATAAAAATTTGAACTTTTATGACAGCAACAATAAATTGATTTTTTAATAAAAAAGCAAACCCCAATATGTAGAAAAACAAACTTTTATTTATTTATTTCAAATCAGCTTTAATGAAAACACTAGAATGTCTGAATACAATTATTTTCTCACAACTGTTGATCCAGATGAAAAGATGAACATAAGATAAGAGCATGCAAACTGATTTGACTGAAAATTGCCCCCAGATGTGGTGTCAGTACTGAAATTCGTTCCCAAAGGGAGATGTCCTAGCTGTACTTGCTATTTTGGATGCTAAAACAGCCCTGAATATGATGCCCTAGCTGAACTAGATGAATATTTGTACCCTGAATGATCACTGCAACCCTTGAATGGAATTGCCAAGCTTAGATATGAGGGTTTCCGTTCTCAGATCTGTGTGCAAATGAGGGTTTTCGTCCTCTATTGCTAATGCGGAAGCTACTTGTAAACAATGAAGTAGTTGATAAATTTCCAAGGTGAATGACAATAATCTCCAAAATATGCTTTTATAACTTTTAAGGCCTTCTCCCAAAGTTGGCGCCACCTTTTGGAGTTACATGCATGCTCAATAAACAATATAAAATTTCTTTATTCCCTCTCCAATGTTGGCGCCCCATCCTAAAATAAAAGTTTGATGCTCATGCAACACCTCTATCTTTGGTGCCCCATAATAGAAGTTCTTTATTTAATTATTATTTAATTCCTCATGCACTCTTTCATTATTTTATTATTATTTCACTCCTCATGCACTCACTTCTCCTTTTGGCACCCCATATTGGAAATATAATATTTATGCCGAAGGCGTTCCAAATGGGAGTGAGCCCAACCGCATCTCGAGACACAAAATAAACCACATGCATTGATCTATATAGACGTCGATTGAAAGGATTTTGGCCGTTTGCTCCCTGACATTTTCCATCCCCTACCGACTCTGACACCACTGCCAATACACCAAATATGATTCCAAGAAAATCCCAAAACTGTTATTTTTTGGTTATTCGGCCAGCATATGAATGTACAACAAGTGTTGCTTTGTCTGTTTCTGTCTGTGCTGCAACGGCTGCTTCCTTTCATGGCTAACCCTGGATTCCCATTGCTTAGATGAGGTTTGTAGAATCCTCCACATCCATGGATCATATATTTCTTCCTCTCTCCATTCCACAGTAATCTGAGTTAAAAATTTGTTATGCCACCTAAAGGATGGGAGGATGGGGCTTCTAAATCTTGTGAAGCCCTCTTTCCAGACAAGATCATGGATATTCTCCTTTAATTGAACTCACATTCAATCACGATAGCTTCACAAACTGACCAAAATATACGCAAGTATGAAAAAAATCAAAATGGTCTGGAAAACATTCCTTTTACTTCATTTAATCTATCGGAGAGTGCCCTGATATGATGATCTTCCAACATTGAGAAATTTCGGAGTAGAAATCAATGTCAGCAGTTTTTTTCCCAGGCGTGGAGGGTTGCTAAAGATGAGGCATTGAACAAAAGAGAAACTGCTATTACAACTACCAGAAGCAAAAGGAAGAGTAAATGCAATGGGCGGAATGTCAGGGGAAAAAATGAAAAAAGCCCGTCTACTAAAACATAGAAATGCCCACCTGGACTATCTTATTGTTGAAGACCACCTCTTCCATTCTATGCTACAAACATCCATTTAAGATGCATACACCATACATAAAGCATGGAAAATGGAAACACAAAACACCAAGCAAAAGAAAGCAGGGTACAAAGCACCAAACAAAAGAAAGCAGGCTATAAAAACCAAGCAGAAGAAAGCAGGGAGACAACCCTTCTTGAGCATACGCACACCTCCCACATCCGCCGCCACCAACTCTACAGAATACATGCCCTGTAGATAATCTCTTCCCCTTGTCCTCTTTTGCCATCCAGCTGCACCACCAATGACACAAGCCTGCATGGAGTAAGGCAGGTGGACACTCCATATCACAATAGCAGTCGCCGCAACAACAATCAATGAAACACAAAAATGCCCCCACAAAATTACAGATCTGACAATGAGAGCAATAGTTCCCACCAATGAAATAGGAGGGGAACAAAACATTTCCATAGTTTTACCACATATATATTCGAGAACAATATTTGCACTTTAGACTTGTGCATATGACATGCCCGTAAAATCCATTAAAAGCCAAATTTCCCAAATTAATAACAAATGGCGAAAGCAATAGTACCCTGTCACGGCAGGTACTAATAACGCTAATAACCAAATGACACAGATTATCCAACCAAAAACAAGGGAAAAGTAATTAAAAGTTGGAAACCGAATGACGACGGCTTTCAAAAATGCTAATCACAAGCATGACAACGTGATCAAATTGGCACCGACAGTGCTCTAGTGTCGGTGGCAATTAGCTGAAGGCGATTCCTTTTAAGTCATCACCAACACATTTTCCATGCATTCATCTACAATAATCTGCTCATTCCGGCATTTGCCTTGAAAAGAAAACCTGAAGAGAAAAAACAATGAGAAATCATAATTGCAACAATCGATCTAAATACCTAAATCCACATGGATTTTTTACCTGTCCATGTAAATATCCTTGCCAGGGCCGAGGCGCAGTTTACAGAAAGAGTAAGGTTGAAGAAAATACTCCGACTGGGGTGCCAAGAAATGGGAAAAAAACAATCGATATGAATGGCCTAGAAACAGAAAGACCATCAATGGTTCATTGCTCAGAGCCGACGACCCCATAAAAGGGATCTTGACCCTCTAATGTTCCGACTGCTGTCAGCTGTGGGAGGCTTCATTCCAATTTGGAATACGCCTTTCGGCGTAAAAATAAGTTTGTGTCCGATCTTTGCAATCTGTAGACTTTGGAAATGCGTGCACACAGCTCTCCGAAATTATATATTGTGTTGTTTTTGTCTTTCACCTGGGTTCTCTTAACTGTATGAATTGAAACACGTGGCCATATTAACCTCCCATCAGTTCATGTTTGTTAGCTTGCTGCCATCGTGTGCACAAGGAATCTGTTTCAGACCTGTACATTGCATGGTACACTTTACTGGTTTATTAGTAAGGATTCCTCCTTGTAAATGAGACCAATTTGCTCTTGCAGACCATAAAAATCATATGGAGCCTTGGTCAAAAAATGCTACCGGGCAGATGGAATTTACCTCTCGCTCATAAGACCAGTAAATGGAGCTCAATTATTGATGATTGTCTATGCATAGCCTGTTTTCTTACAGTTAATTGAGATTTAAACAGAAAAATGGGGGCTACGAAGTGCTACAACAAGCAAGCATAGGGTTGGGTTTTGAACTTGGAACGTATTGGATTTTCCTCAATTTTTTTATGGCCAGCCTGTGCACAAAGAATCTATTATAGACCTGTGCATTGCATGATACACTTTGATGGTTTTATTAATAAAAATCTCTCCTTGTAAATCAGAGAGAAATTTGGTCTTGACAACGTTAGAAATCATACGGAGTCTCAGTTTAAAACTTTATGCATCAGACAATCTACTTCCCACTCATATGACCAACCAATGGAGGAGCTTAATTATCAATTATTGTCTGCACATTGACTGTTTTCCTGAAATTAATCAAGCTTAAAATTGAAAAAGGGGTCTACAAAGTGCTACAACAAGCAAGTATTGAGTTTGATTTCAAACTTGGAAGTTGGAACCTATTGGATTTTTCCCATTTTTTATTTTGGCCACTTGAAGTGCAACTTGCGCTCACGTGAATAAACAAGATCAAGACTACAAAGTGGAGAACACATAGCAGATATAATTCGGTCCGGAATTATCTTGGCCGTGGAATAGGTGTGGGACATTCATGTAATTAATTTACAAATTATTATTTCTAGCTTTCCATTCATGTCTACGTCTTATCTACCAAATTAAACATCGTACAATCGATGATCTTGATGTTGTAAAAAGAGGGGGCTACAAAGTGCTAGAACAAGCAAGCATGGGGTTGGGATTCGAACTTGGAGCCTATAGGATTTTCCCCAATTTTTTATGGCCGGCATGTGCACAAGGAATCTATTATAGACCTGTGTATTACACGGTACACTTTGATGGTTTTATTAGTAAAAATCTCTCCTTGTAAATCAAAGAGAAATTTGGTCTTGACAACGTTAAAATCATACAGAGTCTCAGTTTAAACTTTTGATGCAGCATACAATCTACTTCATGCTCATATGACCAGCCAATGGAGGAGCTCAATTATTGATGATTGTCTATGCATTAACTGTTTTCCTGAAATTAATCATGCTTAAAATCGAAAAGGGGGTCTACAAAGTGCTACAACAAGCAAGTATTGGGTTTGATTTCGAACTTGGAACCTATTGGATTTTCCCATTTTTATTTTGGCCCCTTGAAGCGCAACTTGTGTTCACATGAATAAACAAGATCAAGACTATAAAGTGGAGCACATATAGCAGATATTATTTGGGTAGGAACAATCTTAGCCATGGAATAGGTGCGGGACATTCATGTATTTAATTTGCACATTTTTATTTCTAGCTTTCCATTCATGTCTATATCTTATCTACGAGCAATTGAAGAGCACATTCAGCACCAACAGGAGGTGCTCTCTAGCCTTAAAGAGAATTTGGTAATGGCACAAAACCGCATGAAGCAACAAGCTGATCGACATTGTACGTGAGTGAAGCTTTGAAGTTGGAGACTTTGTTTTTGTACAATTGCAGCCATACAAGCAACTATCTTTGAAACAACAGAAAAAAGATAACAAGCTTTCACCTAAATATTATGGCCCTTATCAAGTGTTGCAAAAATTGGAGTTTCCTTAGTTAACTAAAATACATCTAGTTTTCCATGTTTCTTGTTTGAAGAAGGTCATTGGGCAGAAGGTGTCTTCTCAGTCAGTGTTACTAGAGCTTGATGAGGAGGGATGCATCATCTTGGAGCTTGAAGGAATCCTACAGACATGCACTAAGAAGTTGAGGACAAGGGTCATCATCGAGTATCTAATCAAATGGAAGAATTTGGACATTAAAGATGCAACATGGGAAGATGAAGTATTCCGAAAGCAACATCCAAAGATTACCAACATTGGGGAAAATATTGTTTTGAAGGGGAGCGGCATGCTAGAACGACATGCTACGCCCTTAATCCTAGGTCATATATTGGGATATGGATGGCTGACTTGTGGCTAACATTATCCCTTGTCATGTCATATCATATTCATTTATGCTTTCATATGCTTAGTAGGTCAGCCTTGGTGCTTTGCATAGCATAGTAGGGTATATATAGGAGTTAGTAGCTAGTAGATGAGCATCATATTGAGCACTTGAGTCTTATTGTATGGTTTGGAGGTTGCCCCTCAAAGTGGCTAAGTCGTTCTACTTTCATATTTTTTGTTATTTCTCTATGTTTTGGTGTTCTTTGGTGTTCTATTGCTGCTGATATTCAGATCTATCTAAGTAATTTTATTACAGTTTCTGCATGTCATGCAAGAAAAAAATTGAATCATTTGCTGGTTCAGTATGTGAATCAATGGCTGATTTCATTTGCTATATGTTCTACTAAATTATCCTACAGAAAATACAAACCTTTCTAGAACAATCTACTAATCTTACAAGGACTAGATTATCCCTTCTATACACATTTTTATAATGATTTTGACAATCGATCTAAAAAGAGCTGCTTTAATTCCAGATCTTGACTTACCTCAGCTGTTGGATCCTGACAACCAATCACTTGACGACACCAATGAGATATCTCACATGGTTCGTGGAACATGGATGTCCAAGAGCAAACAAAATAAATATGGTCTGCCTTCTCGATTGCTAGCTGCCCTCCGCACTGCTTTCTTGGATGAGAACGATTTGAGACTGCAACAACAAAATCTGAGACATAGTATTGTGAGATTTCTCCCTTCTTTCTTGTTATTTTTGCTTTATATTGCATTAAACATGGTGTTTGTCTAGCATATTATATAATTTGAGACTGCAGATAAGCAAGGAGAATGAAGCAGCTATACTGGAAGCTATCCTATCAATCTTGCAACCTCTGCTGGACTCAATAGGCCAACCTGATGATTTTATCAGGTAAAAATGTACTCTGTAGTTTTGTGTATACTTTCATATCAGTTGACTCTTTCTCTGGTATACATTTGCATGTAATGTCTTTTTTGTTTCTTATGAATTGTGGGCTCATATAGTGAAGATTGCAACTGGGACATAAACCTTGCGATGCGATTCAAAGATGGGCAACAGAGAATTGTTGCATCTATTTGTGAATCATGCGTAAGTGGCCTACAAACTCTTAATTCAACATGGATGTAAGCCCGAGAATTCCTATCTTCATAATGATCATGTAAGATTCCTAATCATTAGCTGTTTGAACTTTTTGATTTAGTTTCTGGCTCGGTTGCAATAAGTATTTTCCATTTTTGAAGCTAGTTATTTTATTCTAATTTTGAATATGATAGCATTATTGCAGTTTGTATAATTGTAGGAGATTTTCTTTGTCAGTCAACCCTTGGAGCTTTTGGATTCATAGTCACAAACTGCAGGTTTAATTCGTGACATTCTGAATATTAGAAAACAATACTTGGGCATCAAAACTTTGGAGCAATAACATACAGTGAGAGGGGACCAGTGCCTTAAATACTCAACTTGAGGAATTCCTTCTCTTTGCATCTATAGGCATTCCTAAAATGTGCAACCCCGAGATTCTGTTTTGTCTGCGGTTGGGACTCCCAACAGTTTTGGATATTCCGAGTTGAAGATTAAAACAAAACAAGCACGACTAATTTAAATCTTGCAATGTAGTTTCCAACAATCACTTCCAATATATTTCTGAATCTCATCCACACATGGCAGATGAAAGTGGAAGATTTAGACCCGTGAAGAATGTCAATTGATAAGCTTTTTTATCAATGTCATTCTTGAACATGAAAATATTTACATAATAAACTTTTTGATGCATATACCTAATTCTTTTTCTCCTGTGATATTTTATCTCTATGGCAGGCTTTACGGCAGACGCCGAATGTTATAAATGTGAAAGAAGTTGAAGATCTTCTACAATAGTTTGCCTTATTAAAAAAGAAAAATATTAAGAGTTTTGAAAAAGTTCAAATTAGACTTAAAACTGTTAGAAAGAAGAATATTCTCAGCAAGAATGCAATGTTATAGAAACATTATAATAATCAAAGAGAGTTAATTCTGCTGCGAAATTTTGTTGATTTTACTCTGTTTGATATAGGAAAAGTAACCAGATGGTTTCATTTGGCATTTGCCACTATGGAGGGTATTAAGAAGGCCATCAATGCACCTTTAGATAGTATCAGTGGCTTAAGATTCTGTCCTAGGATTACAAAGAAACAATGGGGATTGCAAGCCATTGATGCGTTTGTGAGGGAAGATTAATTGCATTTATTTTCAAGATAGTGAAAGCGAGGAGTGTTTGCTGTCAGGTTTAAGTGGTCTAGAATTCACATGTAATCTATGTTATGTTCACCAATAGTGAAGGCTGCATGATTTTCTCGACTCTAAGCCCAGTGTATTTGGAATGATGAAAGTTAACAGAATTGGATTCACTGACAAAAATGCAACTTGTAGATGTTTAAGACACATGCACTGCTAATTTTGGGAATCCAATTAAGCGAGCATAACACCTGAGAATATTTGTACCATGCATAGTATGGTGAAGATTCATTCTATATATGGAGGAATAAATCTTCTCCATAATCTGTTAAGCTAGAGATCCACTATCTTGGTGCATCCACACTAGGCACACAAGATTCACTCCAAACACACTGGAGCAAAGCTTCACAGTTCCATACATCCAATCCTAGTGTATTGGCACCATGCACAAAATGGTAATATTTGCTTCAAACATGGCACTAATTATTCCACATTCCATATATATATTGCCAAGAGTACATGGGGTGACAGGATCACCAGCCCGCACTGGTTGTGGATCCATACAAGGACAGGAGTTTAAGCTTTTAGATCGCTTTAGTGCTTAGCCCAGTGCCCCATTAACAGGGAATCCATCAGGTAGTGGGCCGCCCTAACACAGAGTGAGATTTGAACCTTAGACTTCTCATTAACAAGAGAGAACAATTTTCATTGCACTACTACTTGATGAATTCCCCATTCCATATTTGGTATGAATGTGTTAGGTAAAGATTTACTCCATATGCATGAGAGTGAGTCTTCACCAATCTATACTTAGTACAAATGCCCTAGGATAGCTGGTGGAAGTCGACTATGTTGGTTCCTCGCCCCTATCTGATGGTGAAGATGCACTCCAAAACACTGGGCTAATTAATAGGACACCATCAATAACACAAAATAAACAAGGTTTGTGATATTGCTGTGTCCCCTGTTGTATTTTATTCATTGTATTTAATAATGAAGGTTATTATTTGTATAGGGCATAATCCTATAAAAAGATGTAATGCATGAAATAAAATAGGTAAACGAAAAAAATCTTATTTGGTGCCTACTAGAATAACCAAACAATGTAGGATCACATCCTCTAAACTGCAAGTTGGATTGTGAGATTTCCAGTGGAGCCACTAGATTTGATAGGGTTATTGTTTTTCCAACAAGGAACCTACATATGTTTAATGATGATCAAAGAGAAAAGGTGTTCACTGTTTGGGCTCAAATTCCCTACAGATCACAGGGTTGTCAGCCAGATAGCATATGTCAGTGGTCATCTGTTGCAACATACAACACTTAAGGTTCTTGCAATTTTAATGCCAATGGGAATTATGAATTTTTTTAAAAATGTGGAGCGGCATTTCCACTGTGGCAATTCATGTTTTATTTTAAAAAAACTGAAATTATGAACTTTGCACCATATCTGCTAGTTTGGCAGGAGCATCCACTGTTGGGTATGTATGAACAATCATGCCTCATGAATGTTTCTAACTATTGCTGCACCATGATCCAAAAAGTGAAACGTCTGCATTTTTTATCGTTATCATCATGAATTAACTAACATTTTCCATGTATATCGACATATAGTGAATATTCCTTACTACGAACTGCCATTGAAGCGCTAGTGAAGTTGAAAGTTTCAGTCTGTTTGGGGCTTAAGGTACGCAACATAATAGATAGTCAAACATTTACCCAAATTCCCAAGTTTCGAATTGAAATTGCCATGGAAGACTCAAATCGGTGATGGTTGAGTTTTCACCACCTAAAGCCTCCACAAATTTCGAGTTTTGTTGAAAGGTTTACATTTAAATCAACAATATGATTGCTTTATTGAACGTTTTACATTTAAATCAACAATATGATTGCTTTATTGAACGTTTTACATTTAAATCTTTTAAACAATGGAATGTCACCATTTAAATGACCACAAAAACTTCATTATCATTTCATTATTTCTAGTAAAATAATGCAAAGCAGAGCATGTGGTATGGTATTAGTGCATAGTATGTGATGAATCATTCTTTTATGAATTAGGATGTTTTATTATATATATTAAGAGCAACAAAATACTTATCGGGCTATCAAATTGAATAAAAATTATTTTGCCCCAAACAAAGACAATTTTGAACTAATAGAGCATGAATATTTGCCCTTTGAAATGTGGATTTAAGTATCCAACATTGATTTTTTTGGGATCATAATTCTTTTATATTCAACAAATGATGTATGTACTTTTAAGTCATGAAATTGGGGTCTAGTAAATGATTAATGGTTAATATGTTCATACTCGGATGGATTGACTTGTAAAAGTCAATCTACACTAAAACACCAAATCGAGGTGCTTGGCAAGGCACTTACAATTTTTTGATGTATTGTAGCCTCTCTCAAGTGGTGGTTTTAAAGCTTTGGCACAAAACATGCCTTTTTCCCATTTATAGATTTTGAACTTAGATCAAACAATCAACTTTTCATTGAAAATGACCCTAATTGAGGTGAACATTTAAAAATGTATATAAGTAAATTAGTAAACCAAAAATATGTTTTAAATCATTTAAATGTTTATTATGGGAACAAATAACACTAAACATTGATTATTTTATGGAACCAACGGAAGTAAATGTTGATGGTTTTCTACTCAACGAAGCATCACTTATAAGTCATAAATGATTCGGGGCACATTGTATTCATTTTATGATTAAGTGTGCACATTTATAAGTGATTTTTGCTAATTTTTTGATGTATGCACTATTTCTTATTTTGGATTTACTTTTTAAAATTTGGTGGAATATGTATTTGTGGCAAAAACATTTGCAACAACCTATCCAAGATGCCGAAACCTTGAATTTATCTTTGCTAAATTGGTGCAATATGTATTTGTAGCAAAAACATTTCCAACGGTCTGTCCAAGATGTCGAAAAGATGTCCCGATGAGATGAAATCATATGGACATAGAGTTGGACAATGACGAGTCCAATTAAGTAGTTGCTATACCATATGCACGGTTATAAGACTTCGAAAATGGTGAGGAAAATAATCTTAACAACAATATGACATTTATAAAAAAGAAAAATGCTATCAATACATTATAGAGTCCACTACAAAGTCATATGAACTGCACATATAATTATATTCTAAAATGTAAACTTAATCTTCATTGTTCAATTAATACCATATGTGAAGTTGAGTACTTAATGTTTAGGTTGATTTTTTTGTTCAATTGTCATTTATAATGTATTTTGTTTTATGCCAATTAGTTTTCAATTTCCCTATGTGCTCGGAGCTTTAAAAAGTGCACCTTTGACTAAAAACAGGAGAAGAAAATACACACATAAGAGGGGTTGTCTAACAAAGTTTATTGTGAAGGAGTATTTTGGAATGCCTAGGCATATATTACATATAACAATTTGATCCATGCAAACAATTAAGGAGTAGTATGATGCAGGAGCATCCATAAGAAGACCTACAATTTCAAGTTTCTTGGTTCATGGAGTCAATGGGAAGTGTTGGGAAGCTTTAAAGGTTCAAATGGAATCATATGAGGCATTTCAAGCTAGCAAAGTGGAGATTGTGAATTTGAATTATCTCTCTTACTTGTACTTACCCTCCAAAAGGGAATTTGAAAATTCAAAGGACATATAATAAACCTATGGTCTTGTAAAGGTGTTTTAAGTGTGTTAAAGGGTGTTAGGAGTTTACTAAGGTATGAAAGTGTCTTGTTAAGAGCGTGGGGTGTGTCATGAGTCGATAGGTGTAGGTGAATCATTTAGATGCTTCAAACTAATGTAAACGGGCGATTATCGGTTTGGAAGGTAATTAGAAGTTGAACATTCGCAAAGTGTCAATCCTAGAAGTCAATTACATTGTTTGGGACAATTACATGCATGTGGGATTCGAGTATAGTAGAAGTTAGTGAGTTTGGGGAGCCCATTCCTCGTAAGAGAGAGGAAGAGGAGAATGGTAGAAGAGAGAATGCTCATCTTTTTGTAATATGATACAATGAATAGTAAGGAAACTCTAGTTTTGTGAGTAAGAAAATGACTTCTTGGGTAGATGATCTCTCTTGCTTTGTGATGTTAATGCTTTTCTAACCCTCTTTTGCATAGATGATGGATTAGGAGCAAGTTTTTGGTGTGTGGGTCGATGACTTGATCATATGATGCATAAGTCATAAGTTGCATCCTTTGCAAACTGATTGGCATGTATAATCCATACTTTTTTATGAAATTGTGTGTGAAGTGCTTGTAAACTGTGTAGACTTGAAGGTTGAGGGCATGAAGATCATCTCAAGTATTGAAAAGGGGAGATAATTGTGCTAAGGTAAGCCTCAAGAGTACACAATAACTAAACTTGTGCATAGACAGGAATCTTTGAGTTTGAGTTGAGTCTTGTGATTTGAGTAAATTTGGAATTTGTGAGCTTGTGTTTGGTATGTGAGCCTTCTTAACATGAGTGAGAGCAAATATACATTGGGAAGGGAATGCATGAACCGACCCTTGGCTTAGTATCTTGAAGTAGACTGTGTAGATGAACCGAAACCGGGTTTCTACTATCCTAGAGGGAGAAGCACATGTTTTTGAAGATTGGGTGTTGTTGGAAACCCTGTTGGTAAAGGAATACACTTTTGATCCGAGACAATCCTCCTGAAAGATTTTGGACTTTGATTTGAAATATGATAAGTTTTATACCTAAATAGCACCTCTCGGGCCACGATGTGTTGCATAGTTGAGATAGTGCTAGGGTTTGGAAGTTGAGGCACCAAATTAGTGAATTTTGACCCAAAATTTGCAAGAAACAATCGTGAGTATGTTCTTTAACTATTGAGGGAGGAATTTGGTGCCTCAAATGACTGAGTGCATAGTTGGAAACCTAGTTGTGAGGGTCATTTTGTGAAGGAATGTTTGAGGTGCTTAGATACATGATGCACGAGGCCAAATATAGACTAAAAGTAATGATTTGCGTAGAAAGACTTCTCTTCAAACTTATGGGACGCATGAACGAAAATTATGCTTACTTTAAAAAGAATTGGGTTGACGAGGAAGGACGAATTGGTGAAACCTAATTGTTCTCATCCCGTCTCATATGCATTTCATGTTTGTGTTTGTCTATGTTTATGGTTATGGTTAAAACACACCGACATCTTGTATATGCAACTACACATAGAAATCTAGACATCTACATTTTGTGACAAACTTCCTACATGCCAAACAGAAAGCAATTCTACCAAGTCATACCATTCTTTGATTAAAGCAAGTTATTTATCGACCACCAAAAGGAAGTGTAGTCGTAGATTAAATTAGGGAAGCCACTTCCTTTTGGAGTGAGTGGAGCCATTTATCATAATAAAATATAAGTTGAAGCAAAATGGCTTTTGGATGAACTATAATTTTGAAAGCAAGCTTGACACCATATTGGAGAGGGCAAGAGAAATTCCTGACGGTGATGTCCTTTTTGACGTCACAATGCTCTCAACATTTTGGATTATAAGTCAAACAAATAGGACCACTTGTTACAATGTCACTAAGTTTGATCATGGTAATCACTTACCTTCACATCTATCAAAATAATTATATTTATAAAGTTATACTTGTATAATTTGGCAAGCATTTATTTAAAAAAAGCGTTTTGGATTGAAAAAATATTGCGGGGTTCTTCGTTAACAACAATAGGTGGACATTGAGGGAAAGTGATTGCAAGCATATTATTTAAGTCAAAACATATTTCCTACCCCATAAACGGTGGTTGATAATGATCATAATGACACTTTTTGTTGAAACTTGAAGCGACAATTTGGCAACTAGTGATGAAGAGGTGGAAAATGAATATCAACCATTAGATAAAGATGAAGGTAAACACATTTTAATTCTTGGTTAAATCTCCATGATTCAAATTTGGCTTGATGATATTATACTCACTACGAATAGTATGACATTTTTTTCGTATTTGTCTTCTTATAGGTGATTTATGAAGGAATAGATGAGTAAATGGATGAAGAATCTTACTCTCACGACACTAATAATACATGTACATGATCATGATTTTGTAATTTTTAATTACCCAAACCTCTTTAACACCACCTTCGAGCAATTGGGTACTTTTTCATTTTTTAAACTTTTTACATTTCATCAATGCAATAGGATCTATGCAATTAGAAGATAGAGCTAGCAAAATCAAGAGTTTGGATTGTGACCTAGTTTGGCGGGTAAGGTATAACCAACGATTTTGATTAAGAAATGTGATCGATATTAAATGTTAACATGTTAAAAATGGATTTGTGTAGGCACAAACACATGATCAATACTTGATGATGAGGTTAATGGAAAAACGTTGTAAATAATTGGGGTGGGTAAAATTTGAGAAAGTCAATGATATGATGCACTATTTAGGTGTGGTGATACAAAACCCCCACTCGGTCCTTAAATGTGTGGCTTTATCGGCATCGTCTTTAAGATTAAGGATGAGATGGATGGAATAAATGTCATGGATTATACCCTTGTTTTGGACCCTAAATCATTTAGAGGGTTGTTTATATGAATACAACATTGTTTTGTTTGCTTATAACTTGTATAAAATATTTGTTCTTTGATTGCTCGATCAATAAAAAGAAATTTTAGTTGGGTCTTTCCCTCTTTGTGAAAGACCATGATGCTCAAGAGCCTATCCTTGTAGAACATAATGTGGATGATGAAAATCATTAATTTTTTTATTTCCCACAAGACCTAACAACTCAAAGATGAAAACCTAAGAGACATCAATGGGATTTTGATAGAGTCTAGTTGTGGAGAAAGTCGGTATCTTCATAAAAACCCATTATAATTCAAAACTCAATTGGATGCTAAAACTATATACTTTGAACTTGTTTAAGATGATTTCCGCATCGATGTCTCGATCAATGCTCCAATGATGACCATCTTCGTCTTGTACACCTCACATTTGTCGCAACAAATAAGGACGCATCATATGTACATACGAGTGTTGATAAGTTATATTGTTTTCATAAATCAGACCAAGGTATATTTGGTGATATATATGACATGTTATTTGTGGTTTCTTAAAACTATGTGAATGTAGATTCAACCAACGTACAAAGTTCCAAAAGGTTGACCCTACTTCTATTCCTTGTATCGTACTAACTACTACCATCACATACATCGATCCAACATAACATTATTAGGCAATTATGTTAAGAAGTGTTCTTTTAATATTATCAATTTGTTAGTTTTTCGACCTTCAAAGTTTTGGTTTATTTTCCTTCATTTGACATACATGTTAACAAAAAATTCTCCATTTTCAATACACTCATGATGATACTCAACATCAACATTCATCTTTTGGAGCTAATAATTCAACACAATTGATATCAGTTCATTTTGGAGTTTGTAATGTTTTTAATATATATTTGAATATAAAATTGTGTGAGATTGCATTCTATACTAAGTTTAAGAAACTTGGGCTAAAGATTTCATTTACATGTTTTCATTCCACCACATTTGGTATATTGTGTGTGTGTACACACACACATGCGCAAAGAGAGGCCCTACACACCCACACATCTCAATTTGATGTCTATGTAGACAATGAATAGACTCAACCGTATCATCTTTGAAGCTTCGCAATTCACATGTTATTTAAGGGCAATTTTTTTGGTACATAACAATTATAGAATCTAACAAGCACATGATATGAATGGAAACCGTTATTCCATTGTCATTTCTTCCATATATATAAGAACGGAAATTACTTTCTGAATAATCTACGAACTTCTTGTCCATTCTCTTAGATATGAATGGAAAGTATTATCAATTACTACCTTATACCTCATGATATGGCCATTCAATCTTCCTTGTTTGCAACGAACCGTTACACCAAAACCTCGAGGCATTAGTGAATCCATACACGAATTTGATTTGATTTGATATGCATTTGGATTTTATTTTTAATCTTTTTACATGTCATTTTGTGGAACATGGATTTTGTTGTGATGAGAAAGTGCAATCTGCTAAGTATAGTGGGTGAGCATATTGGGTGATGGGCAATGGAAAAGTAATAGGGTATGCTTTGTGTACAATTTCCTTGACTTTTTCAATATAGTCTAGAAATTATGGAGTTGATATAAATTTTATTTAGTGTAACACATACAAATAACAGTGTCTTTCCACTTAAAAGTGTGTTGTATATGTAGAGTGGAAAATGGTTGAATGTTGTTCTTTGAGGTATTCCCTTTATGCATTTTAGATTGTAGCCTCTCTTCCATACATATACGTGTGTCTTTTACTTTAGCTTCCTTTTTAATGATTTTTCCATTGAGCTTCATCTTTTCAAGAGTAATATATTGCACATTCGTTAGGAAGCTACACACTTCTTCACTAGGCACATATGTAATCCAAGGAGATCCTTAAACACCATGAGAGTTGTACAATGTCTTATTTTGAACATGGATCTTGTAGTCTATCATGAGAGAAGTATTCATTTGGGTCTTTCCAATGAGGTTATTTTTAATTATAACAATGGTTAGACCATAAGCTCCTACATTTTTCTCATCTCCAACAAGTGAGTGAATGTGAGACATTTCAATCAACCTATTTAATATAGGTAAACATTTTTAATAGAGATGGAGGCATATAAAAAATGTAACCCATCGTACTATCAAGAGGATTCTTGAGTTAATGTATCTAATATTTTTGTTTTTGATTGTGATCCTTCAAAGCTCCATTGAAATATGATGTTTTCAAGGAGGCATTGGTCATTATCCACTCTCAAATGCCTTTTCGTCACACTTCCATTTTTCAATGTATCGGATAAGGTTCTCTATATGTGCGGTTTATAATAGATACATATCTTGCTATTATTATTGTTATATTTGAATCGTCAATAGAGTCGTAATACACTCATTCATAATAATAATGTTGAGCAACTTGGGTGCCACTCTTCAACTTGATTCTCATATTGATGCCCAAGTTGTAGATAATTTACATGAGACAAAGCGCCCTCCCTAATTGAGAAAGTGAATGTCATGACATGCATTTATAAATAGATCCATTTTCTCTTTTCACAGAGGTATACATTTCACCATAGAGTTGGCAGAGTATATAGAGAACAATTAAAATGATATAATTTTTGGTTCTTCGGTCATGTAAATTCCAAACTTGTACCCAGAGTGGCATTGAGCAATGGTGAGGACATTTGCATGCACTAGTAGAAATGAGATTGTAGATCATTTTAATTCATTAATTGTTTAAGAATAGATATTAACAATTATTTGATTATCAAGAGTCATATTCTTGTAGTATTGAAGACACTTGTCTTTTTCAAATTGGGAATAATATATTTGTATCGACATTTTGAATGGTGAGCTAACTGGAATTCTTAGCCTACACTATGAGGGTTTTTAGAGTAATTGTTTCAAATAGTTCTCATGCAACCCTAACAATGAGGAGTATATGGGATGAATTTTGTCAAACGGTTTGTGGGGAGTACTTGTAGGTGGGGTCTTCCATTTAAAAGTTTTTTTGAGTCATTTTTTTGTATTTATGTTTGGATGGTTTTTTAAAAAGTTAATCCCATAATTTCAGGAATCTAAATGCTTTTTAAATAGTTTTATTTTGGACGACATGTAGGTCAAATCTTCTTTTAAAATATTTGGTTATTCATTTGTCTTATATGAAGACTTCATGGTTTAAATTTTATGTTATGATATCTCTTCTTATAATTCTATGCTTGTTGACCCCACAACACACTATGCACATGCCCATGTACATTCAATTTCAAATTAAATTATTTGATAACAAAAAAATCTTGAGAATAAATTATAAAATGGAGAAATAAATGATATTAATTATATGTAGATTGTTGGTGTAAAGTTAGTGGGTTCCATGAATAAAAATAAATTTATTTGAAAATCGGCAAGATATATCCATCTCGAAATTCTTATCTTTGATTTATGAAATACCACATTAATTAATAACTCTTCCATTAAACTTTCGACAACAAATAATATGAATTTAAAAATTTGCTAGACATTTATTTTAATGTCTATATTTTTTAGATTATCAACTTCCATTTTTGTTGGCATCCTATTGGCATGACAATTAGACCTATTGGTACAATTGCTAGTGTAAACAATGGGAAAATGTGCATGGTTTGTTTGTTTCAAAGAAATAACTCATACAATTACACAAGCCAATATATCTAGCGATTTATACAATGTAAAATTCTTTCTTATACGATAAAACCTAAGCGTAACATCACAAAAATGAAAAAATTATCAAGAATGAAAAATAATAATGATTACATAGACACGTCAATGTTAACCAAATAAATATATGTGTGATAATAACCATTTGCGTGAACTATACATCATACTTTGATACATAGATATTGAACACTAATCATCGGGAGATTATAATCATATCCAATTCATATGTTATTATTGATTAAACCATGTTGCTTAGGATTTTGAATAATATTTGCAAATCACTTTTTTAAAAGTGTATTAGAACTACATTAGTATCTAATTAATACATATACATATACATAAATAATAAATCTTTGTATAATTACACTTATACAAATGGTGTGGGTATGGCAAACTTATAATCACGGGGTTGAACTTGGAGTGAATGTATCATGTACTTGAAACATATGGAAGAGGCATGTATGAAAATCAATTTTTGCTTAAAAACATAACCAATTCTATGAAAGAAGCATATAGAAAATAATATATGATGAAAGTACATATAGAATAAAAACATGCCACCAACTAATATGACATGTTGAGTTGAAGATAATGCTTGCAAATATCTCTCTTCATTTATCTTATTTGCAACATATGTTGCATTCTTGATCCTTGAGTAGCATTTAAATGATAATGACAAAGATATTTGTAATGAACAAATAGATTTGAGTTGTGATATTGCAGTGAATGCCAACCATACTCTAAATTTAATCCTTGGGACTTATGTATTGTTAGGGGGCCAAGTCATTTTAAGTGGAACTTGCATCGATTGCCTCTCATGAGAAGAGGTATGGAATTTGTTCAAATTTTGGATTGTTTGCATCCCATGTTACTCCTACATATTTATTGAAGTCCACAACCACATAGTGGCAACTTAGAGGGTTTAGATCCATGAAGCCAATATATACACTATATTCTTTACACAACCAAGAGTGACATTAACCAAACCAAATCAAACCTACATATTACACATCAACGTCACTCATTTTCCAACACATATTAGGATCTCGTTGTCCAAATGGTCATCATTTGTATCTTGTGAACTTGCATGTTTATTATACAAAGAAACATTGTGGTGATTGACATAAACAATGAATTTAGCACGTTCTTGTTTTGGACTTTGACCAAATGTTTATTTCATTCAAATGAATGGTTGCATTGAATAATTCGCACTAGTCAAGGATCGATCACATATCCATTCAACTCATAAGCATTTCCTAATCTCCGTACTTTGGAACTACATGTCTAATTTTTGTCAATATTTTTCTTAAGTCGACTTACTTTGGATCATCTCCATGTCCGAGATTAACTTTGTTCGGGTGTGACAATAATCTCAAATGAATTCCACATTTTTTCCCATAAGTGTTACCTACATATGTGGTGGAATGCATCTTCGTCATCAAATCTTAAAAACCTTGTGTAGACCAAAAA
This sequence comes from Taxus wallichiana var. yunnanensis, assembly GCA_018340775.1. Lineage (NCBI taxonomy): Eukaryota > Viridiplantae > Streptophyta > Pinopsida > Cupressales > Taxaceae > Taxus > Taxus wallichiana. The sequence goes on from CM031244.1 coordinate 766,200,318, forward strand.
AATATGTTCTATCATATTAGTCGGTGAGTACGTGTGTACCTTACATCGTTTTAGTTTAAACCTATGCACATGCCCTTCTTTGTAGGACATATCTTCATCATCAAATTTGAAATGTTTTACAGGAGTTTTATTGATAAGAACACTTTTATAGACATGTGAATTACATGGAAGTATATAAAAGAACCCTAAATTGTTTGACAAAATACTACTACTACACACACACACACACAAAATTAGAAAATAGAACATGGGCGTCCTTCCCAACATACTTTGCAAATCATATGTAATTGCTAGTTATACACATTGATACACTTGGCCAATGGATAGATAAGGTCGCACATGCACTAAAAAAGTATATTTTAACACGGTCAAAGCGCATAGAAAGCTTTATCGTATATGCTTTACATCTGGAATTGGTGTGACCTAACGTCGTGGTCCCATTTGGAGGCTTGCTATTTTTATTCAACGGGTGTTGTTGCGCAAAAACAAGAGCTTAAACCAGTTTGCGGTCCCATGCAAGTTTGTTTTGAGTGGGTGTTGCAGAGCAATACGAGTTAAACCTTATTTATGGTCCCATGCTACAACTTACTGCAAATATCATGCTACATGTGCATCTGGACAAATTTTTGGAGGGAAACTAGAGTAAGAAGCCAATTGGCAAATATTCTGGAGAAAATTTATGAGCGGGTGAATGATTTCTTATGCCCCCCACCGCTTACTAGGGTTGGAAAATGTCTTCCTGTGCTTCAAGGGTGAGATTTTTAGCATCAATGTCGAGCATTAGCGAGGCGCTGAAAATTATTCGCATGAGACCGAGTTCACCAACAAAACAGGAGCAGTGGCTCCAAAGCATGGGACCACACTCTAAGTCTATCCTTGTTTTTGTCAAATTTGTCAAATCTACAAGAATGGACCCCCTACATTTCCATGTGTGTAGTCTAAGAGAAACTGGCCTCCCTCCACACAACTCTTAATTATAATTATGATAATTATTGTGGCCTCTAAAAAGTGCTCTTACATACGATGATCACACCTAAAAACACTTGTCATTTTCTTTTGTTTTACGTAAGTTGGTTCCTTGGCCAATTCCAATTAAAACATTTAAAAAGAGAGATATCAATGTAAGACGTCCAAATTTGACCGTCCAAAATTGAATTTTTGGTCTCCTCTCCAAACAAAATATGTTTGTGTTGGTCTCTCTCGAGTCTCAGTTGACACAGCTAACTCAAAGGAAAGGAAGCAGCCGTCTCGGTTTTGACGGTCAACCATGGGTGCTGCTACGGGTAAACGCTCGTGTAAATTACGTGTCGCCGCCAAAATAACGCGTGCAATTGAAAAAAAAACCGTCAAATTGACTTGCTGATGACCATATTTTCTCAAGTAAAATATGGTTTATATAGTTATTATTAGTCCACGTTTTAGAAGGGTTACTTATACAATTCAATTCCATTTTAACTAATTATTAAACATGCTTTTAACTAGTTATTAATTCGTATTATTTTTCAATGTTGATTTTAAAATGTTTTTATAATTTGGATATGCATATTTTAATATAAATAAGTTTTAAAAGAAAATTATTTAGTTTGTGATTGGTTAAAAAAATTCTCTTTTGTTTCCATTTTTACTAAATCAATACAACACGATGTTATCATATTTATTGTCACCGTCAAATTTTGTCGTTCGTTGCTTCCTTGAATCGATCTATCACTACCAACTCCATTCACCATTTGAAACACTTAGAAACTATTACATTTCTACTCACATTTCTTTTACTCTTACTTTTATAAAACACTATTTTTTCATTCATGTTTACTTTGACTTTTGTCAAGTTGGTGGCCCATGCCCCGCATCACACCTTGGTTAGGAGTTTCCTTCCATTTTCATCTAGGATTTCTATGTAATTATTTTCTTTTTCTAAGTATGATACCTCTAATTGCTTATTTGGATAAGAAGTATACTTAAGTTACAATGGCATTTACACCAAATTATCTCCCAAAAATGTACATGAATAAGATCAAACAAATTTGTAGAGTGACTCAAAAATAAGGGAAACCAAACTACGATACGCCCACTAAGAATGTTTTTAAGCAAGCACACACTTTTACTAGGAAATTATCAAATAGGTCACCATTTAACCATCCAATAATAATAACAATTGGTTTTATAGTCCACGATGTTCGGTGACCTATTTTTGGGTCTACAAGTGACTTATAACATATGGGACTACCTCGTGCTTTAGTACATAGGAAACACCTAATTGTGGTTCAAATATGAGGCGTACATACCCTCCCCCACCAACATTTGAACTTTTACCTATCTTTCAAGAGCACAACTTCTTTGCTATTAGGCCAACTCATGTGTAACAAATCCACCTAACATCTAGTCTAGACCCCTATGAGAATCTCGACCAATAATGTCTATGTGGTAACATGATCAAGCCCTTATGGACCCTTGACCAAATCTTTGTTAAAACTATAAATTTAATATGCATTTTTCCACCAATGACACATGATATAACATGCAATTAATTCCCCCTCTTTTAGTTTTCACATTGTAAGGCATTTGATCACTATGATAAGTGCCTTCCCCACCACAACACAAGTTTTCCATATATCATTTAAACTTTACATTTGTCACCTTAAAAACCAAACCAAAAAGATATATCATCCAACATCTGTTAATTACAACACCATTGGGGATTCAAAACCCTTGCCCACGAAATTTAACCAAGCTAGGCACAATATCTTTTTATGAGCAAGGTACAGGGGTTCAAATCTTATAATAACAATTCACTTCCATCTCAATGGCCAATGTTGGATGCCTATTGGAGTGCCTCATTTAGAACAAAACCTCCAATCACAATGACAACTAAATTTTCCACTTCTACTCATATGTCATTTTGTATGTTTAAAGAAATTTATTGCTAATTACTTAAAAATAATTCAATGCTTGATTACTTTAAAACAATTCAATGTTGATGCAAGGGTTAGTCGCATTCACGCAACTCTTGTTACTACTATAAATATCTTAAATCCATCCATATGAAATACGTTGATAAATATCAAATTCAAGGTTCTTAATTTAAAGGTTAAGATATTATTATTTTATAATAAATTTCTCCAAGAAAAAGAAAAATAATATAAGTGACATCCAAATGAACATCTAAAGGATGAAAATTTTCAAATTGACTTTTCTAAGTAAAAAGAAAAAGTTTTAAGTGACGATCAAATGAACGTCGATTTAACGAAAATTATTATGTGATGGTCAAATGAACATCAAATTTAATGTTGAAAATAAAATTTTCACGATCACAACATCACATCCCTTGTTGCCATTGTAGAGAACGCCTCTCGACGTAAATATAATATTTAATGGGAATGATGGTTAATATAGTAGAGAGTGGACCATGAATTTCCAATTTTATTGTCTAAACTAAATTTTCGTGTTTAAATTATTTTAATTGTTAGTCAATCAACCTATCTCAAAAAATATATTTTTTTCTTTGGAGGGGGATCTCAAAGACATTGTAAGTAATTTATGGCTAAAAAAATAAAATGTGTAAACATACGTCAATTTTAAACCCATAAGGAAGACAAAAAGTTAGGGAGTATTTAAAAATATTAATTTGAGAGGAATTAGTTAAGGATTGAAATTGTAGAACTTTACAATGCTATAATATTTGTATGTGTTATTGATTACTACTCCAAATTATGACCTTGTTAGCACATGTTCTTTGTGTTTGGCTCAACTCTCTAAACATTCCTTTATTTTTCACTTGTGGTTTTTATATTTCTTTCTTTTCAATTTTTTATTTTTTATTTGTTCCTAAATTTTCAAAGTATTCTTTCTATCTTATCTCTTCCTCCATGGTTTCTCTCTTCCCTTGGTTTTCTTATTATTTTAGGTTTTTTTACCAAAAACACTCTTTTTGTGGGTTGATTCAAGACCCTCAATGTTTTTGGCCCTTCTTTATTGGTTCTTCATACCCTTTGGATTCATTACACGCCAATAAACTCCTAATTTGAGTTCTAGAAGTCTATAAATACATTAATTCATTAGTCTATTTAAGACAGTCACCTCAAGACATAAGCAATCATTGAAGTTATAAGGAGGATTTTGGCGTTGGTGTATTTTACACTTTTATATGGTTTAAATGCATTTGTATTATTTATTTGCATTGTAATTAACGAATAAGCAAAATTTGGTGCACACTTATCCATTGCTTTTTTAGATAATATTATTAAATAATTATTCATTTAATTGACTTCTACTAGTAATAAAAGGTCTTATCTTTGAAAAGACTTATTCTACAAGTAATCTACTCTCCAAAACCCAAACACTAGCCTACTTCTTATCGATATAAGTATGTAAAGGGGTAATGGAAGTAGTAGCCCAAATTTGGTCTTAAACACTTGAAAATGTTTATAATTATATTTTTTTCTAAAATTAGAACAACACTAATTGACTCATTTTCATGTGTTTCCACCTTTATTATCAATCTCAAGTCAACTAGGTCAACTTTATTTTCTTAATCTCCGCTATCAAAATAACTTGAAATTAATAGGAGAACCTCCTAAACATCTACACATGCATCTCTCCATTTTTTTTTTTTTGTTTTTTTAGCCTATATGATTTTTATAGAAATGAAATTGTCTTTAGATAATATCATTCATGAAACCATTTTATGTCCTTCTAATGGATAGTTTTTCAATTTGTGTGTCTTCATACATTAGTATTGGAAATACTTTTGGATCGGCATTGAGTGAGAAATTGATGAAAGGACTTGTATGTAAGTAAATGCGCTAGACACTCTAACATCCGAAATATAAAGAATATCCAATCAAGAAATTAGGAAACCCCTTCGATATCATTATTTAAAGGCTTCATATTTATCCTAAAGCATCCAATAATGGCCCTAGAGCATTCCATGTGCCAAATAAAAAAGTACAAATTTCAAAAATTATTTGTTTCCAAGTGTCTTGTGCCAAGTGAAAGAAAATTCGAAGTGTATTGTGAGTTCAATAATTGCATTCACATATGATTGGTGGAGAAGCGTGTTCATTTTGATTTCCTTTCGGAATATTGTACGTAGTGCAATGCTCACTTGCATTAGGGTGGTGATGTGTTTGGTCCGACTCAATAGCTCCTATGAAGTTTTACTATGCTTTATACGCTAATTTTTATTAATGAATCTTAATATACAAACCTATTGACAACCCTTGAATAACTAAGAACAATCTTCCCACATTCTTAACAAATATTCATTTTTGGGGTTATTCACTATAATAAATACTAAATCACCCATACATAAGAAAATGTGAAACTATGTATAAAATAGTATTAATGAAGACCAATAAACCATTTTAGGCGTCTATAATATGTAAAACTCAACACAATACGTTGACAATTCAATTCACTTGTACATTTTTATTGGTAAATTAAAGGTTTTCATTGTTTCCTTTACCCTTAGGAAAATGTCAAAATTACAAAGAAAGAAAGAAAGACTAGTAAGAAGAGAAGAGAGAAAGGAAAGGAAAAGAGAGATACATAGAGAAGAGGGATAAAGAATGAGCATGGAGGAAAGTATGAAAATTGAATTTAAAATAAAACACAACATCGACCCTAAATCAAGCCATTTAGTATTTTAATATGGATCACAATTACATTTTTGTGAAAATATCATTAACAATATTCCTCATCTTAACCTCCTTCCAAAATTCATCAAAATAAAAATCCATCTAGTTTTTGAGAGAATCAAACCACATATGGGTCTTGAATATATGTGAGTTTGAGACTAGATCGACCACAAGGAGAAAGAGGAAGATCATACTTCACTCTTCACTAGAAGGGGGACCATAACATGGGAAAGTGGGGCTCCCTAGTATCAAAAATTTGAGAAATAAGAGGGGAGACTACAATGTCAACGGGATCACGAATAATATCTACGCAAGGAATTGGATCTATTTAAGAGAGATGGATGTAAAAAAACATTCCATATGCCTATAGGGAAATATTCAACCTCCGCCTTATTGGATGAAGGGGATCCACCAAATGATGATTCTCCTCAACATTGTAGCTATGCTACATTACAATGCTATAGAAATGAAACTAACACCTAGTAGCTTCAAAACAAAGCAAGTCTAACTATAAACATCATGATTAAAGCTTAATGGAAACTAGCTAATAAATGCAAGAACATGAAGGAAATCATCTAATTGCTAACCATTCCTACTAAAATGTATGATTACTCTACAACATGAGCCTCTTTAGATCACGAGTAATCAAATTTGTGTGTTTGATCTCCAAAGAGAGGGAAGGATCTCACCAAAAAATGGCTACAAGGCCATACTTAGATCTTCCTTTCTACTAAACAATGGTAGAATGGATGCACAAGATGAAGTAGTTATTCCAAAATAATGGAGAAGGTTCTTATCATATGTCTTATATGAAATACTAGCAAAAGTATGGTGTAGGTGTGAAAGGATGTAAGAGGGTCCTTTATATAGCTTTCCTATTTGGGAGAAGCTTGAATCCCAATGAATGTGGGATAAAGGATAAAGTAGATTTATACTTGTTAAGCTTGATTAGAGGAATTAACAAGTGATTAGCAACTCATGGGAGTTGGAGATGATTTAATTAATCAACTAAGATTAATTAATAGGCTAAAATAAGCTTTTTAGGCTATTTGGAAGTGATTTAGGAGGAATTTGATATGATTTGAAGCATTTGAAAGAGGGATTTAGCCAATAAAAGGGTTTATTGATTAAATACATTGTTAAAAAGGCTTAATTAACTCATAATAGTTAATTAATCAATTGGAAGAGGATTATAACTAATGAAGTGTCGTTAATTGGCATCCGGAATGTGATAAAGGCTAGTTAATTAACGAAGTGTCGTTAATTGACCAAAATAGAGGGAAACATTAGTTAATTAGCAAGAAATCACTAATTATAATGGAAATGATAGGAAAGAGGATAGTTAGTACAATTTTATCAATAAAATTACGTAGGCGGATTTTAGGTTTCTACAAACGCCACACACTAGGTAGAAAGGGGAATATTTATATTCTTTTCTACACCATCTAGACCGACCGCATTTTCTAACGGTCTCTTTGGTTTCTTTATAATAAGGTGCCCATGAGAAAAACACATACGAACCTAAATGCCACATGGTATTAATCCAACTTTTGTTTCTAAATTTTTTCCCATGTCTTGAGTCAAATATCCTCTTGGAGACCATTTTTGAACTCTACCTCCACTAAGACTCTAGAAAAGGAACTGAAATTCCTAATATTTATTTCATACTTTCAAGTAGAAATCAAACAACCAAAATACATTACCAATGAGATAAAAATGTAGAAGAAAACTAGAAGTGAAGAGGGAGATTTGGTAATCTCACCCAAAAAGGAGTACAAGATGTGATGTCTAAGGAAGGGCAAAAGAAGGAGTGCCCTTGCTTCATATATAGGCCAACACTCTCCAAGACCCAAGACCAAAATTAGAATGATGTTTATTGTCCTTTACATCTTCACATTCAATAATGAACAAGCCATGCACATAAGGATAAATGACAATTAATTGAGACATCTAGGGTTTCTAATAAGATGAGATCCATTGGTGAAGGTCATCTAGTTTAGGCCACAACCCATTGAACCTACAAATCAGCCCATGTTCCCTATAATAATAATATTATTAAAACACCTCACAATACTATAATTTTCCACACATAATCAAAAAAGAGAATCATATGCACACGGAGTTCGAGTCTAAGGTAATTTTTTAGGGCATGGGAGGGCCCTAAAGAGAGGAACAAGGAGTCGGAGTAACTTGGGATGGAATAGAGGAGGAAGTGTGTAGAGGTAACATGAGTCGTATAGGCATAAAAGATATTGAGATACCAATAAAATACACAACTAGAGAACTTAAGGGACCTAGGGCAACAACAAATTAGACAAAGATAGAGAAGTTGAAGAAGTATAAGAGCACTTAGGAGAAAAATACTTGTTGAAGGGGTACCGGCGTAAGTAAGAGACATTTTAAAATAAAAAGTATGTCAACTTTAATGAGACATTTTTGCCAATAGGAAAAGAGGCTAGATGGTTAATAGCCCAAAACATTCATGATTCCTCCCCCATACTAAAGATTGTTACGGTTCTTAAGTGATATGTGGGTCGTTTTGCCTTATGATTATTTTTAAAAATACACAAGGAAAGATGTAATTAGAGAAATGACTACTCATGTAGTCATTTAACTAATGACTAAAAAGACACGAATAAAAATCCCACAAAATTTGAAAATCTTATTAAATTGCTTGCGAGATGTCTTAACTAAACTTAATAGATTACATGATTGGGTTGTAATTGGGTTAATTTCATATTCATAAATAATTGGGAGACAAGGATGATCTATATGGCACTACATGCTCCAAAAGTTTTTTCTATGGGGAAAGAGCCTACAAGGTGGGAAGCCTTGAGTCGTGAATTACACTCACCATTCCTCCCTTACTAATAAATATGTATTCTTGTGATTATTTCCATAAATACATGAATATAAATATTATATTTACATATGTTAAAAAGATTAGAATGAAAATGCAAGAAAACAAACAAGTTTGTCTTCCTACTCTAATCTTCCTAGCAAATACCTCAAATAGAGCAATGGATGGAAAGGGGGAGAGATTATACCGGACTTACCCTACAAGATTACAAAACTCCTCCTTTGATGTGTTGGATTTGCTCTTGGATGGAAGTTGGATTGCTTCAGATTTGATGTGGAGAAACTTGAGTAGCACCTCCCCTTGATTGGCTTGAATTGCTTAATTATTGAAGATGGATTGATTGTGTGATGATAGATTGATTGAGTGATAAAAATGGTAGAGCTTGGTTATGGATTTTCAAGTTCATTGCTCTCATGGAGGAGGAGAGCTCAATTTATAGTTGAGGGGTGGAGGATTCAATGGCTAAGATGAAGCCATGTTGGATTTGGATCAAGGGTGGAGAATGCATGTGAGGATTAGAGGATTCTAGAGTGGAAGACTCTAGAATTTGAATTCAAAATTCATGGAGGGAAGAAGCTTCCATTGAATTAAAAATTCAATAGAAGGAGAAAGTTAGAGAGGCTTCTAGAAATAAAAGCCTCTAGATTTAGAGGTGGAGCATGTGATTAGGATTAGGATTAGATTAGGTTAATAAAATATGATTAGGGGTGAGATTACATGGAAAGGCTAGGTGTAGGGATGTGTAGAGTAGGTGGGTGTAGGAATATTAAATTCCTATAAAATGTTAATAGGGATTATTAGTGGGATAATAAGATATTATTAATGAATTAAAGGATTATGGATGAAATGGGATGATTTAAAAGGATTAAAGATGGAATGATAAATAATGATAAATAAATAAAAATGATAAAATGTATTTATAATAATTAACCTTGCGATTAATTATTATATGGATGATGTTGGGATATTTATGGGACAAATTAGTCATAATTAATCATGTCGACATTTGAGATGTCTACAATATTAAAGTAATGATTGCTCATAAAACTCGAGTAAAAATCCCAAAAAAAAATCTAAAAGTTATCTTCTTTAATCTTTAAATATATTGAGATAGAATCAATTATGGAGATCACTTGTATCTTTTTACGAAGGATCATTTTTTTAAATGATCGATGTTTCATATCACCCCCTATGATCCATCGTCATCAAAAAAACTTCATAATATAATCTAAAATATTGATCAACCAAATTATTTATATATAATATTTTTTACATATTCCCGACATGCCAAGATGGAGGTTCCTCTTTTAACGAATTACATTATGTAAGATTTGAATTGTGGTGGTGCTAACAACCGCCCCTTTAACCATTGGACTAGTTCTATTCCACTATCATTCTTAAAGTCCATTTCCCCTTTTACCATTAGACTAGCTCTATTCCATTATCATTCTTAACTCTGTTTTCCTTTTATCATTAGACTAGCTCTATTCCACTATCATTCTTAAAATTCTTTTCCATTTTTAAATTCTTCCGAATTAAAATACCACAAAAAAAAGTGCCAATATAAATAGACTATAATATGTTTTCATAATTAACCAAATATTTTCTTTTTTTTAGAAAATTATATTTTTTAATAAACTTATAAGACAATAAAAATTATAATATAATAATATGAATAATGAAAAAAGGAGTATTGTCACATCATCTATCAAAAACAAATTCTACTAAACATTTAAAACAAATGATGCGTTCTAAATATATTTATTGGTAATATCCGTATATCCAAATTTCTCCAAGCATCTTTGATATTTCCTTTTAATCTAAAATAATGTTTTTAATGGGCACCCCTCATTTTTTAACGTTATCTTCATATTTGTGTTGTCCACGTGGCAAGAGAAAGATAAGGTTGCATGTTTGCTTTGATTCTCTCCACTCTTATTTGTCCACCAACTCTTTTATTATTAACCAATGGTTTATGTGGAAAACACATGATAAAAGCACGAATATGTGCTCAAAACAGATTTCCCCACTAAGAATCTTTTATCCATTATTCCATTCCTTTTGAGGTTTATCATTCAATTATGTGGATCTCATTAAAACGTAGTACTTATATTATATCTCATTTGGATAAGTGGTGTTTACCACATATCATCCACTACTTTTTATTATAAAATTCGATATGTATTTTTTTAAATTGGTATGGAATTAATTAATTATTATAATTTTTTTAATTATTATTGGCAAATAGTTTTTTGAAAGGGACTATACCCTTGTACAAGTGAACTCAAAAAGTCAGATTTATACAATTAAGGCACAACAAAATGATCAAAATCAACATAACACGTAAGTGTCCAAAGAATGCAGAAAACAATTTGCTCAGAATAGTACCCAAAACCAACAACACATCAACAAAAAAACAGCTGATGTACAACGATCAAACAAGCTGTTGACAAAGAAAAGTGAAGCAATAAGGAACAATCGAACAACAGTGGAAAACTAACTAGGCGGAGAAGCGGTATTCTTGGAGATAATTTTTTTCTTTTTACGCATCGTTATCTAGCCTACTGAAGCCTCTGCAATTGGAGGATTAAATAAAGGAGGCGTATTTTCCTTATCCTCCATGATTCCAACTAGGACAACAATATTGTTAGCTTGAGTTAAATATTTTGTATTTTCCTTTTTGTCACCAACTGAATGAGATTCTTTGGCATTTTCTTTGTTGTCAACAACTAGAATTTCCGAAAGAGGGGTTTCCGGGACAGAATCGGATTCATCTTCAATATCTGCATTTGAGTCTAGATCCTCTTTGGCTTCGAAAACCAGGTGTTCCGGGAGGGCGTCTTTCCACCAGTTGTGTCTCTCATGTTGGCGCTTTGCTATCCCACAATCAGTAGAGGTGTGGCCTAAACAGAAACACCTTCTACACCTAAATGGTAGGCCTTCATAATCTAAAGGTTGTGACCAAGTTCTATTTTGCACTCTAAGATCAATGGTTGCAGGAAGGTTTTTAGTGGTGTCAAGTTCCACCAAGATCGAGCATAAGTAGTATGGGTATAATCAGAGGTTTGAGAATCTATATAAAGGGTAGTTCCCAAGGCATTGCCAATAGATACAAGACAATCGCGACTCCAAAATTGGAGAGGTAAATGGGGTAGCCTGATCCATATAGGTTTGTAAGAGAATGATTCAGTGAGCGGGTTAAAAGAGGGGAACCAAGGTTTCATAACCAAGTATCTAGACTGGCAAACCCAGAGCTTGGATGCGATGGTGTTCTTATCAGCTATTGAAGAAAAAACAACAATGAAAATACCTTTAGCACACGGTACAAATCTAACCTTCCAACTAGTATCGGAGTCCAATGCTTGGAGATCCAATCATGAAGTGTAGGAAGGTTGGGCCATAGACCTCAAATCAGAGATTAATGTGTGTTCCTCATAGTATTTTTCAGAAGAAATAACCTCTTCCCCAAATGAAATACATGGGGTAATGTTTGCAGGTTTCATAGGGGATCTCTTGCCATTCAATGCATCTTTGAAGGAGGTGTTCATGGTAGAGGCTCCTTGCCCACCACCCCGCGACCTCGAAGTGCCACCATCACTAGAGGGAGCACGAGAAATGCCTCCATTTTTGCCTACATCTATACCATGAGTGTTGCTTGCTTCCACGCCAGAGCCGAGCTCAACAACTAGAGTTAGTGTCACCGCCATGAGAGATAGGGCCAAAGGCTAAGTAGGAACACTGAAAGCCAAATTTATCCAGGATAAAGGCGGATCCCCTGAGTCGACCCCTTGATTAGAACCACCTCTCGCCTCGTAAACAAAGTAGTGCCTCCTCCAAAGAAAGCATCACCGCCCTTGGAGTGTCAAGTAGATCCATGTTTGCCATTCTAGTTAGGGCTAGTTTCCACGTTTAGAGTTTTTGTAGAAGAAAGGAGTGGAGCAACCGTTATCACTAGTGTAGGGAGTGGACATGATAAATTATAATATTATAAAATTAGTTTATTTATGTTTCTATATTATAAAATTTGGACATGATAAATGAATATTTATAATTAAAATAAAGATGTTTATTGTTGTGATGGATCCAATATAATATAATAATAATAAATATAAATATATTGGTATGAGACTACTTAAATACTATAGTAATAGTTTATTTTATGTGTGTTTATTTTAAAAACTTTTGACAATGTAAACCGATGGGTGAGTGGCTCGAGCCCGACTCATCCTTGGATGGAGGAGGGGAAGGAGAGGGGGTAGACGAAACCTCTTGAGTGGGTTTCGCACCAGAGCCCTTCTTATTCCCTACCGTAGTCCAACCATCAGTCGGAGGGTCAGCCTTGGGCTTGGAAGTCGTGGGTTGCGGAATTGTTGGCTCAAAGCGAGCTAGTAGTGGACAATCACAAATACGATGGTCCGAGGCTTGACAATGAAAACATGTGTTAGGGAGGTTAAAATAAACCACCTTTTGAGAGATACACATGGACCCAACTTGAATATCTAGGTGGTCCCGCAGATCTTTCGCAAGGTCAACTTCGACACACACACGCTTGTTGGGACAAGCGAAGAAAAAATGCTCTTGTTCATGGCAAATCACCTTGCCAATGGGTTTCACAATCTCTGTCAAAAAAGACTAGAGATGAAGCACGGGAAGAGCGAGGAAGTTCAATCCATACGGGAAATTTTAACAAAACACGGATGGTGGGGTTGAAATTTGAGGTCCATCAAGTAAGCACTAATAGGGCATTCCCTAGATACCAATAAGCGCCTTAAGGAGAACTTGAAGTTGAGAAGGCTCACAAAAGGAGAAAAGATAAAACCCCTTGGTGAGGTTACGGATACCTGAAACTAGGATACCATTGGACTCCCAATGGTTTTTTATCTAGTTTTGAAGGTAGGCTTATGAGGGAATGCGACCACAGAAATAAACAATAAGGCAATTGTTTTGATACCATTTGACCACATGGTCCAAAATTTCAGTAGAAATAACAACATCCGGGGAGGATTCAGAATCCACACCTCACCATAAAATTTCAAAACAAACTTCCACACGCGCGCTAAGGAGTCATCTCTTACTTTGGTTGCAGCAGTCATTCTGCAATGGAAGAAGAGGCGGTAATTTAAATGAAACTTTCCACCTTAGTGGCGGGAAAATAGTTGGGTTTCACTATGATAGGACCGTCGGGATAACCCTAAGAAGGCTAAGGAGGCACAATTTCACTTGCCAATAATTTTGTCATTCTCGGCTCGGAGGATGGTATTGAGGACGGGTAGAGGGAGTTTGATATGTATGATTTTTCATGAATTTCATCTCATGGAATGTTCGGGGTCTAATAGAGCCCTCTCAAAAATTCTTTGTTTGTTTAGCTTGCCAGTGTATTAACAATTTAGATATTATTTGTTTACAAGAAATTAAAATTTCTAGTTTTTGCTTCAGAATACTCTAACTTGCATTGCCCCAGATTTCATGCATTTTCATACACAACACATTGATGGTAAAGGTGGTGCTAGTATTTCCATTGCGCTGAAATTTTTGGCCTTAATCACCACCTCGGGCCAGGATCTTGCTAATCAAGATGTGTGGGTGATTATGGCTATTAATGATATTACTTTTGGTATTCTCAATGTTTATGCCCCTAATGACGACTCCAAAAGAACAACTTTATGGAAATGGTTAGGTGATAACTTACCTCTTGCTTATTGGTTGGTGTGTGGTGACTTTAATATGATAGAGCATCCAGATGATAAATGTGGCACCCTCCATATGCGTTGGTATGTCGGAAAGCATGTGGCCTAGTATTTCTTTAGAATCAGTTGTGGACTTTCCGATCCATTGCTTAGACATCGGAAGAGTTTAAAGCCCAAGTTTGGTATACTTGGACCAATCTTCGAGAAGGATATGATCGGGTCTTAAAATGCCTCGACTGTGCACTTCTTTCACAGTAGATATTTTTATTTTGACACATAAGGCTCCTCCATTATCAAGGTATGGTTTGATGTGCTTTTGTCAGATCATCACCCGATTACATTTAAGGTTGTATGGTAGGGGGCCTTTTCAAAGTTCCCACTAATCAATTATATCTTAATGTCACTTTGTTGAGTCACCCCGGGGTGGTCCCACTCATTGCTAAGGTTTGGAACATGGCACCATGTCCGCCTTTTTGCCAACTCGATCTTATGGTGGGAAGCGGTAACTTAGCACACCACCCCGGTTTCTCCGTTGATTTGGAAAGCATGTGGCCCGAGTTCGTAAGCAAGCCGATTTGGCTCTGCACAAAGAATTTAGACATATCTCATTGTTATTAGAGGCTAATCCTTTTGATATTCCTCTCTCAGATTCAAACGGTTAAAACCCGACACAAGTGAAAACTCATCGAGTCTCATTCAACTCGTGGTGCTTAGATCCGATCGAGGCTGCATTGGCTTAAGGTGGGAGATAAAGCCTCTAAAATATTTTTCAAATCCCTCCGCGCCAAGCATGCTCATCAAAAATCAAAGCTATCTATGATTCACACCAGCGACTCACGGAGCTCAGAGATCACTAATGCTTTTGTCGAGCACTATCGTCTGGTTTTTCAAGCTCAAGAGGTTTCGATTGAGTGATTTGTTGCCTTGCAGAAATGTATTGATGTGGTTCCTACTAATCTTTCCCCCAAAGAGTGGGCCCATTGTAATGCTCCACTCACCTTGGAGGAGCTCCATGCAGCCTTGCTCTGCTTAGTTGATGACAAGTCACCCGGTCTGGATGGGTTTCTGTGTGAATTTTACAAAGCCACTTGGTCTTTTGTGGGACTTGATCTGCTTCGTGTCTATAATGAAGCTCTTCAATGCAATTCTCTTGGGAGTTTCATCAATCAAGGAAACATCAAGTTCATCCCTAAAGGTGAGCGACCCAGAGCAAATGAATAATTGATGTCCCATCACCCTACTCAATGTCTCTTATAAAATTATTGCCAAGGCCTTGGCTCTTCGCATAGCTGATTTGTTGCCCAAAATTGTTCATCCCGAACAAACTGGCTTTGTTAAAGGTTGGTACATTCTTGATAATCTTATAGTTGTGTGGGAAGGCATGGAATGGGCCAAGGTGTCTCTGTAGAGGCCTTTATTTCTCAAAATTGACTTCGAGAAGGCTTATGATTGTATTGAATGGCCATTCATTTTGGCCATGCTCAAAGCCCTTGGATTTGGCGACTTCTTTAGATCAACAATCAACACTTTGTTTGTTAATGCTTTGGCTCACCTTACCATCAATGGTCATCAGTCCATTGCTTTTGGCCTCTTCCATTCTATCGACAACACAACTCACATTCGAGGGATTTTTCTTCTTGATCATGCAACACAACTCATCAATGGTCACTTTGTTGATGACTCCTTCCTTACCATTATTGAGTCTGAACATAATGTTGCCAAGGTTTTTGACTGCCTTGATACATTTTGTCTTGCCTTTAGATCCAACATTCAAATGACTAAGACTTTGGGCTAGCATCAAAGTTGTTTACCTATCCCAGACTAGTTGAAATATTACCCTTGGGGATGGATCGACCTTGGCTAAAAATTCAAATTTTGGGCATTCCTTTCGCCTTTGACAGTGACTCTGCCACATTGTGGTAGTATGTTATTAACAGAGTGGAGCTTAAGGTGGCCCGATGGTCTTCCAAACCTCTATCCTTGGGTAAATTCCAAGTTTGTACTAAGATTCTTACTACCACCCATGTGTATTACTCTACTTGTTGGTGCCCTTCTCACTCTTTGTTCACCAAACTTGCCAAGTTGTTGCGGGAATTTTTATGGTGTAAAAGTCTTGGTTGCCTAGCTTTCTGTGAGTGGCTCAGGAGGTCCGTTGTCTCCCTCGTGAGCAAGGCAACACGGGATTCACTCCGTCCTTGTTTGGACTTGGCCGGAGCCTACTTCCGAGGGGAAGGGCATTGTTAATTCTCCACGGTGGGGCTCTCTCATCACCGGGCATGCAGACTATAGTTGGTTCACCTCCCTTGGATGGGGAATTATGGTTCCTTTACAAATGTAGATATCGGACCATGATGGTTGGCAGGTGGATCCTCCCTTGGCCGAGCCCAATAGTGGAGTGTTTATCCCTCCTTGGGATGACCCTCCTCTTCCTCCTGGTGCTACGACATGTGCTTGATTTTTGGTGTGATTTGTTTCCTGTGCTTTCTACCGATGCTCTTTGATGTAGCCCATGTGGTGTTTTGTGGGATCGTGAGTTTTTCGGTCACCCCTGCTAATGTAACTCTCTTTATTTTAATTTAATATAAATGGAGTTTCAATAATAAAACTTTTGACATGATAAAGGGAATAAGACCTCAAAGAATATTTCATTTTCTTCTAATGTCAAACTTTGGAATTACTAAGGGGTCTAGAAATATTAACATATGATTGGTTAAAAACCTAAAACTATTGCATATTATGGATGTTATATATGCATGCCTTCGATATGAATAATGAGGATATGTATTGAGAAGGAAATATATGAAAACAAATTATATCCTCTTATATCTCAAAATCTCGTGATGTCTACAATCCTATCATGAGGTCGTTTGTTATTCAATCCTAAAGAAGAAACAAGGTGAATAAAAGAAGTAATCATCCACATACAAAGTATTGTGGAAGTAAAGTCTTTGGAAATATGTTGGCGAAGATCGGACATATCTCGAATCGAAGAGCCAAGCGTATATGATCCTCATAAGCCATGAAAGTATTCAAAGAGATATACGAGTCTCGTGAAGAAACACAAAAATTTCCCCCTAATCTCATAGTAAGGAGACCATCTAAAAATGAAAGAATCATCGATTTGAGACTTTATGAAACAAATATGACAAATGTGATGCACCTAAGGAGCATGGTGATATGTCTCATGTGGAGCGGTGTCAAAGAACCCTCAATTATGCGATGGAACCCCAAATTGCAATGTAATTGAAGAAAAATGTAGCCTAGAGTTCATATGTAGTAATATATTTTGATGATTTACAATCACTATCAATGCTAAAATTCCATTTTAAGAAAGAAACTTTTTGTTTATAATGCAAAAGCTGCTCTTACTTTTTAAATTTGTTTTCCTTATCTCGAAAAAGGTACTCTTGCTCACTTTGTGTCGATGTCAATGATGGTAAACAACATTTTTCAACATAAAAATCAAATGGGAAAAGTTAGTGAAAACATAATCCACATTAGTTGTTGAGTAATTTTCATTAGAAAACAACATGAAAAATGCGCAATCAAAATATGCAAATTATTTTTAGGTACTTTAATTAATTTGGATTGATTACTTTGGCACTTTGCATCAACTCATTTTTCATTAGCAAAATTTCCATCGGGGTAGAGATGCATGATTTGATACTAATGCATCAACAATGAATAAATCGGGAAAAATAAAATGGTTTTTGTTCTCACATTTTATGTCAAAAACAATTTTAAAAAATGTTCAATTAAATTTTTGTTAGTTAATTTCATAATAAAAATGGTTGCTTTTTTATTTTCATTTGTAAATGACAACAATGAAGCCATGAGGATGACGACAATTTCAAAAACACATATATATTCATTCTTCAATACAATACTCATAAAGGAATGTATTTAAGATTTTTTTAAAAATAATATCTATAGTCTGTAAAACAAAGTGGAGATTAGATAAAATATTAAATATTTCAAAAAGCAAACTACTAAATAAAACCTAAAAATAGTTAGTAAACTTTATGTTTTTAGAAAATTTAGAGGAATTCGATCACTTTGGGTGGCATAAAGGTGATACAAAAATGAAGTGATTAAGCCTTTTTATCATTCTAGTATTGTGTTACATTTTTCCCACATTTGCACCACCTTTTAGCATCATGCTTGCACCAATTTTGCACTACCATGAAAATGAAAAAAAAGTAATATAACTATTCCATAAAAATATAAAATAATTATATTACATTACTTTTTAAAAATTTAATACACACACACACACACGCACACACACACACACACACAATTTTTTTTTTTAGTGTTGTCAATTATTTTTAATGTTAAAGAAAATGACATATTGAATTTTACATTCACAACATAAACATTATTTGAAATATAAATAAGAATTCTAATATAAAGTGTAAGATATAACGCTCAATAATTCCACACAAAAATTAACATGTATAATAAATAAAAAAATAAGACGAGATTGAAATTCAAATTTTTGTTCACCAAATGATTCAATAAAAACTTAATTAAATCTAATTACAGAGTAATTGATATGATAAAATACAATGAATATACAAATGCTAAGCACTCAAGCAATACAAAACTATAAGTAAATGGGAGGGATAGATGACTTAGTTGAATCTGCGTAGTTTGAACCGATATGGGCGGTGTAAAGTGTTGGGGAGGATGTAAACAATGTCGTAACTACTCCCTATGAATTATGGGACTGATATTGATGTTAGGCACGAACGCCTTGATCTCAGCACGGCACGGCGCCCAATGCCGAGCACGGCGCCCAATGTTGGGCATGGGCGTTTGGGGCGGCGATGACTATTCTTGGGTGTTGGTGACTCGCACGAGGCTCGAGTATGCTTTCTTCTATATCGTTAGGGTTTCGCTATCACTTCCTGTAAGTCACCTGCTATTCACTCTTTGATTGCAGAGGGTATCTATAACCTGTAAGACAAACCCTAACTACCTACACAAGCTCACAAACACATCAAATCGAATGAAAAATGCAATATGTGAAGTCAGACTGACCCGACGGTCACCCGAAGAGTGAACTTATGACTAAGCGCTACACTACATTCCAGACTCTATGTAGTTCTTTATGTTTATGTGTGAAATAGTGTCCTTAGGTTTCCCTTGCGCCAATGATGCCAAGATAACGGGCTTGTAGCTAGATAAGATGCAAATGTGTGATATGAAATTGAGCACTTCCCCTTCCTATACAATGTATGTAGCCAAAAATGCAGTCCCTTTGATGGTAGTGATAGTATGTAGATGTGATTTCCCCTTAGAATTTCCAACCAAAATAATAAAGTGTATGTTGTGTATATATATGGATATCTTGTTTGAATTTCAACACTAGTGACACGAAAGGCCGACTATGAGCTCGAGATTAGGATAAGAAAACTAAAAAGGCCAACCATAAATGTCAAAATAAGTAAAAAGAATAAACATGACATGAGTGCCCATAATGGACACGGCGCCAGCGCCAATGTCTAGAATGGGCGCTAGTGTTCTGAGATAAATGACAATAGACGTGAAAGGACAGAGACAAACATGGATCCATGTGACCTAACCAAAACGAGGTATATAGATGACAAATATGAGAGAGCAAGACAATATAAACAATAAAAAACAAGTGGATGGAAAAGGGATAATGTCACCAGTGAATAATTTTCTTACTTAAGATCCATGCATATAACAACATACTTGAAAACATATTAAAATAGTAGTTTGTGTGTGATTTTATGTCTACAATGTGCAATCGCATAGAACTATGATCATGTAGAAGATATTTTTTCATTACACCATTCAACTTCTTATTAATATAATCTATCATTTTTCCGTCTTAACTTAATAATACACTCGAGTTTTGTGTCATTCACATCAAAATTGACTAAAGATAATTCTAGAAATGCCAACAATGGTTCTTTAATCACTTTACTCTTCCACATCTGAAAATTTTCTTTTTCATTTATTATCTAAGAAAACACTTTTCTATCTCCTTGCATGACCTTTGTGATAGGTGCTCACATACCATTGAAGTTTCAAATGAACTTCTTGTAAAAAGCCATTAAGTTGTAAAAGCTTCAGGACTTAAAATGTAATCCTAGGTGATGACCAATAAAATATTGTTCTTGCCTTTTCTAGATCCATCTTCAAACCTTCTTAGGAAATAAAAAACCCAAGTATACAATATTTTCTTTTATAAAGTTACGATTCTTCAAAATTTTCAATAATTTAATTTCTCACAAAAATTGTAACACTTGTCTCAAGTGCATCAAATGTTCATATATCATGTTAAAAACTAAAATGTCATCAAGATATACTATGAAAAACTTATGCAAAAATGGCTTCTAGACTTCCTTCCCAAGTAACATAAAAGTACTCAATGTGTTAATCAATCAAATAGCGTATTAATC
Source organism: Taxus wallichiana var. yunnanensis (assembly GCA_018340775.1). Classification (NCBI taxonomy): domain Eukaryota; kingdom Viridiplantae; phylum Streptophyta; class Pinopsida; order Cupressales; family Taxaceae; genus Taxus; species Taxus wallichiana. The sequence continues at coordinate 766,220,935 of CM031244.1, forward strand.
AACCACTCATATAATCTTTATTTTATTTTGAAGGCATTATTCCACTCACCACCTTCCCTTATGCGAATCTTGTGATATTAGCTCTTTAAGTCTATTTTTATGAAATAATTCACTCCACTAAGACAATCCATCTTATCATCTATGTGCAAAAATGGAAATCAATACTTAACTCGCTATCTTGTTATTTCTCTCAAATTAGTGCACATTCTATAATGTCCCCTTTCCTACGCCAAAGGCCTAAGGGGCAATTCAAGTCCAAGCCTTGGTCATACCCAAGGGGTGGACGTTGGGAGCTATTGGGTATGAATATCTAGTCCATTTTGTTATAATTCTTTATTGACATATGCAAAAAGGTGTGTTGGAAGGACTAGATGTTACATTTTGTCGTTAGGAAGGGGCCACATGGTACTAATATTCTAATTTTGCATTTGGGGGTCACTTTTGGACCATGGCGACTTAAAAAGGGAAAAATAACTTAAGTTACTTTTATTTTATTGGCTCTTCCAAGGGAAAATGTGACTATGGTTTATTGGGGCTCTTTTGCATTGGAGAAATTATATAAGGAGTTGGGGGAAAAAGGAAATGAGATTATTGCATAATTAATTATCTCCTTTCATGTGCAACTGTTGTTTGCAAATCTATAGCTTGTGGAGTGAAATCCCGCAGGAACCCTAGTTTCGGTGGTGAGAGATCCATCCCTAGCTAGCAGGGCATTCTTCGGTAGTGAAAGATCTACCCTAGCTTGTCATTTTGGAGTTGTTTTCAGGGTTGATTTACAGAGATATTTTCAGAGGTTTTAGAGATAGGGTTTTGGGGGTTTTGAGATAATTTGTGAAGATAATCAATGGGTTTTCATATCAGACTTACGACAACAATAAAGAAAGGGTTTGGCATCATTTCGAGAGGATTTCAAAGGGGTTTTGACCATCTACCAAAAAGGGTGACTTGTTTTGGAGATTGCAACCTTTATTTGGAGGGTTTCTAGTTGGCCATTTTCAGATATGAGGGTTGGAATATCATCTCCTATATTTGTAAATGTTATTTCCAAAGTTTCATAGTTTTTGCACTTGTATTCGGGAAGATATGAATTTTAGAAGTTTTCCAGTTGTTTAGGGCACACTGTAATTTTCTGGTAGCGTTATATTGTTTGAAAAATTCCAAAAATAATTTTCTTATGTTCTTTATAATATTAGCAAGCTCTCTTTAAATTTTCAAGTGATTTGAGTGGATATTTTGGGAGTTATTAATTTTCTTCAGTTCGCTTCCCTAACTGGTAAAAATCTACAAAAATCAGTATTTTATTTGGCTACAAATTTTCAATATTTTGTGTTATTTAAGTGGTATCCCATAAGGGATATTTCACATTCTCAAGTATCTACTCTTCTTAGGTGAGAGAATTGTTGGTACCACACACGACTCAATATTTCTTTTATAAACCTATATACAAAAATCGTTTGTAGACTTTCCTTTGCACATACAATTTATTCTTATGTGTTAATCTATATACCTCTTTGTTTGGCAAGGTCAAACTTAGAATTAATTCCACGTAATGACATAAATCTCTCATGGGTGAAAACTCATCTAGTATATCATATGATATGACCTTTGTGAACTCACCCGAAAAGTCCTTAGCTTTGTGCATAAGTGATTCTTTTTCTCATGTTTTTGTGTGCACCGCTTACGTAGACTTAGTTATGAATGCAAAATATGCACTCTTCTTTACTCCCTTCATGAATTATTTTACCCCGACATCATCATATCTTTTTACCTTTTTTTTCTTCACTCTTTTTGTTCAAAGGACTCAAAGTGTATATATTTCCATCCTTCACCAATGTGTAGGTGTTTTTGTAAACATCATGCTCCACTTTCAATTCAAACTTACTAGGGATTCTAAGACAAATATGAAAAACATTCATAGGCATTACATCATACATTACCTCATTCTTATATGCATCAATTTGGAAACTCAATAGAAATTTCTCAATCATTAGAATTGTATACCCTCAGTAACAACCAATATACCATATAGAGGTTTGGATGTGTTATTCTCTCCAAACCAATTTTATCGACAATTTCTTATGAAACCAAATTATCTATCGTATTGTTATCAAAAATCAATTCACAACAACTACCACCTAACGTGCATAAAGTTATGATTTTTTTTTGTTGCACGAGACTATTTTCCTCCTTTGATGGTTTCAATAATGCTTTCATCATCATGGTATACTCTCCAATCTCCGGATCTTGATGCGATGATCTAATGAAATTCTCTTGTTATTTTCTTATGTGATAAATGTATTAGCATTATTCCTACCGCCATCATTATATGCATTCAAGTGCTCTATGAACCATCTCTCTACATTTGAAATAGGTACACATTAATCCACATACACAACCTCATTTATGAGATCCTATGCCTCTACTAGAATTTCTTCTTTATCTTTGAGTGTCATCATCATGCAAAGATGTTGAACTTCACATTATTTTATAGAGTATCTTCTAACTTCATCAATGAAAATGAAGTGATGTTTGGCCCCATTATCTCCCCTAGGTAACTTGTATCCATCACACGACGTGATACAATAGTGTTGGGAGGGTTGAGAAATTGTGGATGTAGTCCTATCCTTACTAATACGAAGTTGTGAACTAGCAATTTGGATTTGCTTGGGTGGGAATATGACATGAGGAATGGAGTAGAAACATCAATTTTTTAAAGATAAATGTGACCTAGACGAAGGTTGAACATTAGGCACTTAATGTGATGATGTAGCAATTTTTTTCCCATGGAAGCCTTTTTCCTAACCACATTTATCCATCCATCACTTGAGGAAATGAATTTTTCCTTTTCATCATGTGATGGCCCCTCGATCATATTTGAGCGATCCAAAAGGGGATAGTCACAAATGTGGTGGTCAGAGACTTGACATCTAAAACAAGTGTTTGGAAAATTGAGTTATGTAACGTTTTGGGAAAAGTGGTTAGATAACACTTGTATGCCAATGCGTTATTTTAAATCCTTGGTAAGGTCAACCTCCATATATATACACTTATTTGGGTGAGAAAAATAGAAGTGGTTCGCTTCTTGACAAATGACATGACCAATATGTTTAACGACATTTGATATGAAAAACTAGAGATAAATTGGAAGGCCTAGAAGTTCAACCCAAATATGGATTTTGATAGAGACTCTGGTCTAAGAGTTTAAAATCTTGAGTCCATGGAGAGAGCACAAGTAACATAATTCATGAAAACCAACAGTTAATTTAATGAGCAAAGTTTGGAATTAAAGGCTCCTTGAAAGAAAATAGAAAGAAACCTTTGGTAATGTTCTTAATACTCGAGACATACACACCATTGGATTCCCAATTGTGTTTAATCCAGTATGTAAGAAGCTTTTAGAGGGAATATGAGCAAAAAAAGGTAATAAGATAATTATTTTAGTACCATCTAATAAATGGCTCAACTTTAATATTCAACACAACATCGAGAACAAATTTAGAATTATTATCTTGTCGTAAACTTTGGGAACAAGTTTCCTTGCATGTTTCAGAGCCATCCTCGCTACCTTCTGCAATAAAAGTTGTAATTGGATGATTGAGTGCCATATATGGGCTCTAAACCGCCCCAAAGGACAAAATAAATGTTGAGCTTTACTATGATAATATATCGGATGTCCCGCTTACTAGGACAAGATATGGGAGGTCCCGCAAAAGTGGTATGAACTAGTGAAGCAAATGAAAGTATTGCAGACACGAGAGATGGCTGAAAACCCTAGTATAGCCAATAATTCTACAAATCCATGTGTACGCCTGCAAACACAATGTTTATCCCCTAATCTACAAAACCCTCGCTTGCTTTCTCTCATTCCATCGCTAATCACTTGAAATTAAATCCCCTTATTTGAATCCATAATTTGATTTCAACACCTTGCAAAACCCATAAAATATGGGAGTAGTTAATGGATGTGTGTATTATCCCTTCATTATTATTTGACCACTTATGATTTGACAAAATCACAATCATCACTCAATGTAAGTCAATCGTCAACTAGTGTATGCAAGTGTTCGATTCCTTATTTTTTCAATAGTATAACCTAGAATTAATCTCTAAATGCTTGCATTTGACATTTGGCATGTGGATGGTTTAAAAATATAATATATTAGAAACATCATCCATGAGTGTTTCGAGAAGGCCATTGGGCACAACGTTATTGGCATAGAATGACAAATACACTAAAAAAATCACACTTATTGTTATATACCATAAATAAATTTATACAATCTTCAATAATTTGATTTAACACAATTTGATTTAACACTCTGTTACATTGTCGATGGGTTTTGCAAGAGAAGATTTTGAATAATGAGGGTATTACTATAAACATTCTATATTTCACAAAATGGTTTTATGTCATAAGGTTACATTTAAAAGTGTTAATAAAAAAATGTCTTGCTTTTTTACATTTAAAAGTGTTAACTACATGAGAACCTAACCTTAGAAATACCCTCAACAATTTTGAGATTCCCAACATTTTATGACAAATATGGAATGAGTCTGTATGAGAATATGAAACAAATTTGTACTCAAACCATTTCTCATAAAACAATGGAAGAAACATTTTACTTGATTGTCTACTTACGCATTTTTGACCTTTATTGTTGAGGAAATCTTATTCTATCACTTCAATTCTCTTTAAATAGAGTATATCACAAAGTTATGGATAAATCAATTACCAAGTAAGTTGAGTCAACTTATTTGACCATTTCCAAATATTTTTTGATTTAAGTTTTTAAAAAAATCTCATTAGTAAACTCAAAAAAACAATAAGAGCTTTTGGAATTTAACATGTTTTTGGTATTATAGTACAATTTGTTGTGGTCTAATTGTCATAGAAAACTTATTATTAAAGCATGAAATTTTTATTCCTATTATATATTATTTCACCTCTTCTTTTATGAAAGATGCTAACATTTATGCGAATTATACTATTATAATTTGTTTTGGTGTAATTGTCATAGAAAACTTAAAATTAAAGCATGAAATTTTAATTCCTATTATATATTATTTCACTTCTTCTTTCATAAAAAATGTTAACATTCATACGAATTGCACTATTTTCATACAAAGATAGGATGAGAATGTCTTATTCTTTTAATAAATGGAAGAACTAGTATAATGTATCTTAAATGTTTGTATTAAATTTTTGACATGTGTATGTTTCAAAACTATAATAAATTAAATTTTTATAACTTCAAAATTTATTTTTACAATTAATTCTCTACTATTCATCGATTGTCCTAATACACTAATACTCTTATTTATGTATCCTACATACACATACACACCCCCACATGACAACCAAATCTTTTAACATGCCACCTTCAAAACCCAAAAAAAACAAGAAATACTTACCTCAACCTTTCCAAACACTCGAAACCAATTTTGAAAAACATAGCTGTCTCTTTCCATCTTGGGCAATAAAAACAAGACACGTCACAGAGCCAACCCACAAATGAATGGACCAAAAGCTGTATTTAAAAGTTTTAATTAGTGGAGGAAGACAATTGCCACGAGTATCTAGTGCTCATACACGTATTATTTAAATAATTTGACAACTATACAAGTGCCTACCTTTGATAATTTTATTGCTATAATTTAGCTAAAATTGGTAAAAACAAGAACAAACATAGGGATCCCATTGCCAAAATTTTAGGCTAACAATGGGATCCCTATGTTTGTTCTTGTTTTTACCAATTTTAGCTAAATTATAGCAATAGAATGATCAAAGGTGGGCACTTCTATAGTTGTCAAATTATTTAAATAATACGTGTATCCCCCCCCACACACATATATAAAAGTTAAAATCAAAATATTTCTATATTATATATTTTTTAAGTTAATCTTAAGAAATGTTTTAACCAATAATTTAGCGTTATGAAATACTAATATATGATAAGTTCTATATAATTTTAAAATGGTATATATATTTAAAACCTTTAGCTATTGATGAGTTATAAGTAGATTGTAATCATCACTCCGAGTTCCATTTCTATTGAGTTACTTTCAATAAGTAATTATGAGGAATCTTGAGGTAGGAGTCGAGCTTCTCCATGTGGATTAGCAAAATATAATGTAATATTCTCGAATGTGGATTGTTTGGTAGACATTCAAGACCCAAGCCCCACCACTATGATTCATAGCTACGCTATAATAAAAATGTTTACCATCCAAAACTTTCAACACTTGGGTTAGCCCACTCAACCTCGACCATCACTTTAGGTGGCCTAGGTCATGGGTTCAAATCCCGTGATTTACCTCGTCGCATATGTTGAGGGCTTAGTGTGTGCTACTCCAAGTGAGGTTGATCGGTAGCATTCGCCTTGTGTTAGAGCTTTGCTCTTTGAAATTTAAATCTTGAGTTTCACCTCCAACATTTGTTGAGGGCTCGGTGGTGCTCGCCTTATGTTAGAGCTTCACTCTTTGAAATTTAAATCCTAAGATTCATCTACAACATGTGTTGGGCTGCTAGGCACTCGCCTTATGTTAGAGCTTCTCTCTTTGAAATTTAAATCCTAAGATTCACTTGCAACATGTGTTGAGGGCTCGATGTGTGTTGCTCTAAGTGGAGTTGATCAATGCGACTCCCCTTATAATAGAATTTTGCTCTTTGAAACTCTAGATCGATAGGTATTTGTTAATCCTTCCAAATGACCACAAGTTTTATGTTAGACCTTCGCTCTCGAGATTTAAATCCCGAGATTCACTTGACAACATGTGTTGAGGGCTTGATATGTGGGGCTTGGTGGGGCTCGCCTTATATTAGAGCTTCAGTCTTTGAAATTTAAATCTTGAGATTGACCTACAACATGTGTTGATGGCTCGATGTGTTGCTCTAAGTGGAGTTGATCGATGACACTCCCCTTATATTAAAGTTTTGCTTTTCAAAATTCCATATCAATATAAATTTGTTAATCCTTCCAAATTACCACAGAAAAAAACTTGTAAATGACATACAATAGACCACTCAATAGCCCTACAAGATATATAGAATTTTTTAAAATCTATTTTTTAATTAATAAGTAGGTAATTATGTTGATTTGAATAATAATACCATAATAATTCAATCAAACGAAACAAAGCCAGCCCACCAAACAACAAATGAATCTCCACCTAACGAATGAATTTTCCCTGCACACGGGGTTAAACCACCCGGCAATCCAACGGCGTTCACGAGTAGATCGCGGGGTAAGATGCGCACACTTTAAGTTTACTTCCACAGCGCGCATTAATTTTTTCATAAATATCCCCGAGTCCCCGCTTTTATGGACTGTGTGTATATGCAAGCATATATTCATTGCTTGCACATACTAACAGCAGGGGTTCCCTTGCATGTGAAACCCTTATACGGAGCTTTCAAGCATTCGCTGTGTCTGAAGACATAACTTCACGGCTGTTGCAAATCTGTGTAATAAATAATCGTCATTCAATTGGGTTTTGATCATATTCTAAAAATTCAATCATGACGGCCAATTTCGATCGGTGGGAGGCGGATCCATTTTTCTCCGCTGCCGAAGATGTGCAGGATTCGGCAGACAGGTTTGGCGTTTGATTGTTTTGTTGGATATTTTTAGAAATAGGTTCCCAAATGGTCTGTTTTCGATTGAAAGAGGAGAAATGTTTTTTTTTTTTTGCTTTGGCCGCGGGATTCGAACCCGTGATCGGTCACTTTACAGGGCTTTAGCCTGTGACCATTGTGTATACACATTATGTAATCAATAATTGGGTGTATCTGTATATGAATGTGTGTATATACGATACAGGGTTTCAGTATTCTGTAGTTCGAGATGTTTTCAGGAATAGATACCAACATGGTTTTATTCTTTCTGATGGCGAATCCGTAATCTATTTTCTTGTTTTGTTTTTGAAATTGGGTGTAAATTTGGTGGTTTTTAAAGCCAACCTTGCGTTATTAATGAATATATTCACTTATGGTTTAATGTTTTAGGAGAGTCTTAGAATTTTGTATTTTCAGGTAAGCTAGCCCCGAGTCATTCGCTGCTTAGGGAAAGGAGGTGTGGAGCCTGAAAGAAAGTCACGGGTTATTTCAACCTTAGAACAAAAAACAAATTGGTTTGAAAGTCCCGTAAATGTGTGTTTAACTGTTTGTAAAATTGTTGTACGAGGATTTTGTTTTGTTTTTGTTGGAAGAGCCTAAATTTAATGGATTGTTATTGGTGGCCACACACAAAAACCGTTTTTGCCTTCCTTTGGGTTAGAGCCTACCTCGAGGGGTATCTATCCTGTCAAAGTTGCTCTTGCACAGGACCTCATCCTTTAGTTTGGCATCACTGGAGAATCCAACCTATGAAGTCTCTGAACCAGCAGGAGTGTTTGGTTTAAAAATAAATTCTTCATCATTATTTGATTGTTTAAGATTTTATGATTGCCAATATGAGTGTAAATGTGTGATTATGCCTAATACCTTTATATGGTGGACAGTTGAAAAGAATGTATTTCATTGGAAATATTGCTATAATCATGCTTAATATCATTATATGGTGGGTTAGTTAAAAGATTTTAAAAAACCCGGTCTTCTATAAAGCTTAATGTTTCTTGTCCATGTTTGTTGGGAGAGTCTGAATTTAATGAATTGTTAATATTGGCTTGAGGTGTATCTTTTCTGTCAAAGTTACTCAGGGCTTGCCTAGGACCTCATCCTTAAGTTTGTGTCACTGTGGAATCTAACCTAGGTGGGCTCTATATGAAACCAGTCATCTCACTATTTGTCTTAACTGATCTTTGCAACATGTTTTCCATGGACCTGCTAGAACTCGTACCTAGGATCTTGTCATGACTCTACCTGGCATGCTAGGGTGTTCTACCACCTGAGCTACCAACCTCTTTGTGGCTCAGTGCGGGGATTGTTCTTTTAGAATGACACAAGTGTTTAATTTCAAAATGTATTTTTGCATTGTTTGATTGTGTAAGATTTTATAATTGCAAATATGGGTGTAAATTTTTTATTGTACCTAAAGCCTTTATATGGTGGATAGTTGAAAATATTGTATTTCACTGCAAATATTGACTGTAATGAGGCTTATTATCAATATATGGTGGGCAGGTCAAAAGATTTATAAGAAAAACTGGGCTTCTATAAAGCATAATGTTTCTTGTCAATGTTTTTAAAAAGCATTTGGAATATTTTTTTCGGAATGTTAGAGAATGTGATGTAATGTAGGTTAGATTCCGTGTATAGTCATTGGGTGCATGCCCAGGCTGAGGTAGGATTAGATCAGAATGCCTCCTCAGAGGGTAGGGGAGATTCGGATGTTGTTTTGAGACGGGAGCTCCAGACAGCCCTTGGTACTGCTAAATGGCAGGTTAGTTTTAACTTTTCCGATCCTGTCTCCTTTTAACTGGAGGCTTGATAATTTGTTCACTAATTTATGGGCATGATAAAATAGGGAACAAGACTTTCATTGGTAAATTCAATTAAACTGTTTCTTGTAGCTTTCATTACCATTTTTCAAATTCCCCACATCCCATCACTTTCTTAAGAAATCTATCTTAGAGTTTCTAATGTATCCTAAATTTCTAGAAATATCAGTAGTCCTCTCTGTTACTGGCCTTGTACAATCACCAGGCAGAGTGGGAGTGCCTTTTTGTTCAGTTTTCCATCTTACTTTAGTTTACACACTGTTTTAAATGTAGAACTCCTTTTCCCATAATTTTTTGCTTCTATTAGATACATCAGATGCAGCAGAACAACTTGAGCCAGCAGAGTTGAATCCTCTTTTCTTAATAGGACTGTGTATGGAGTGCTTGTTGTTTGTCTGGGCAATTGTGTTTGGTATTTAGCTTTGGCTACTGTTATGGGAATTGTCTTAGTTACTCAAAACTTTTAAGTGCATAAAACTGTAATTTTGAATGTAGTATTGATTGTATGATCATATATTGTTTCTTTGGAAACAACTAGATGAGTTTGACAGAGCAGTGAAATCAAGTTACGCTGGGAATGATGGAGATGCGAGTGATAGACATAAGCAATTTGTGGTGGCTATTCAGAATCAAATAATTGACATTGAAAAAGCTATGAGTTATTCAAATGGCGGGGAGAGTAAAACGGGCATACGTTGGATACAGCTTGATGATCGGGAGAAGGATGATTTGGCCTCATTTCTTTGTGGGTCCTTTGGGAATAATAATAATTGTTTAGAACAGCATAGTGACTGTAGCACGGAAGAAACGGTGGAGGTAAGGCTTGATGATGCACCCTTATTGAAGAGGAGAGACTTGAGGAATTCACGTGACACCGACATTGCTTGTGCTCTTGATAATTGTTTTAAAGAAACTGTTTTCATCAACAAGGACTCCAAGTTTGTAATAGAATTGGCAGAACAAAGGCTTGCTGATGGTTGTGATGATAGGAACAGTGGGGGTTTTATAGACAAAAAAATGGGTATAGAAGAACACCAAGTGTTGGGGCTGACCTTGGTTCGTGGAAAATCACAATTGAAGATGATAATGCACGAAAGGAGAGTTCTGGATTGCAACTAAAGGAATCTCCTTTTCGACAGAATATGCTGGGTTTGACAAGTAGTGTGGGTCTCGAAACCCCACTAAGGTGGTCCAGAGGTTGCTTAAGGAGGTGGAAAGATGGGCTGAGTCTTTATTGCTATCCTTGTAATGAGCATTTGAAAGACCCGGTAAGAGTTTGGCTTGGTGTTAATTTTCTGTTTCAGATTTCAATTTTATATTTTTTTCAAAAAAATGTTGTTAGGCTTGCTGGCTATAGAAGTTAATAATATGTAGATTCAACATTATTTTGATTGTTAATGTTAGAAATAAAAATTTAAAAATCATTCAACAATTATTTACTCAATGAAAAGGTTATAAGTTATTTTCATGCTGTATTTTGTAAATCGATTCTAACTTTAATTCACCCAGAAGTTTAATGATTTGAAATAATTGTTTTCTAATTTTTATTTTCTTGTTGAGGCAAATTATTTCTTATTTATTCCAATGTCTTTATGATTCTTTTGGAGCCATTTCTTTGGGAGAATTTATTTCAAGTTAAATATTAGCATTAATGGGATTCATAAGCTTGTATACAGAACAGATATTTGAAGTTTGAGCCCAGCTATGATGAGGAATTTAATGATGTCTCTAATCCTGTTTAATGCTATGTTAGGTTTCAAAGTAAGCTGGGCCATCCTCGAATTTTTCCTTCTTCTATTTATTTTTATTGTGGTTTGGTGTAAGGGGTATGTGCACTCTAGGCTTTAGGTTGAGCAGTGAGTGTACAATAGTCTTTTTGATCCAGGATAGTAGGTTTTTCTTCTTTTCTTGTTTTGAGGATAATATATGGTCATGAAATTTTGCTTCAACTGAGAAGTACAAAAACTCATCCCCAATGTCTTTTTGTATCAGGGTACAAATATGTGGTCTGAAAGTAATAAGAAAATGCATCATGGTTCTGAGCAAACATATGGTTGGGTTGGAGCAGTTCAAAGGAAGATGCTGAGGTCTCAGTATTTTGTTCAGTATAGGCGTCTATTGCAGATAACTTGGGTGCTTATTTTAATGCTGTGTCTAGTAGGTAAGCACTATTGCGAGAGATCAATTCTGGCCAGAGTTTTGAATTATATTTGCAGAAGATGACGTCTTTTATCTTACTTCAAAAATATTGATTTTCGTTAAGTAGATTGTGTAGTACAATATATTTCACTAATGTGTTACATGGAATTTTGTGCAGGTCTCTTCACATTTCTGGTAACTTAAAAGTGCGATGCAAATAATTGGATTTGCTTATATGGGACTCATTTGTTATAAGCTTCTGGTACGTGGGAGTCTAAGGTATTCCCTAGTCTTTAAGAGCTTTTGTGAAATAATTTTATTGGTGTTATCCTGCAGATTTCACGAGCATTTTGGCTTTTGATTATAGGCTGGAATTTGATAAGATAGTTTACCAAATTTATTTTAGGAACATAAATGCATGCTTTAAAATCTTATAAATCAATTGAAGCTAATATTATTCACAATTTTGTCTAAAATTACAGACTGAAACATGGTGGTAAACCAAAGTGAGAAACCTTTGAAACAGTGTCAGTGTGTTTCAGTTGTCCGGAAGCATTTTGCAATACTGATGATTTCTTTTGGACCTGTAAAGTTTGGTTTTGTTAAGGATTTAAGCGACGGTTGATATCCATTAGTTTTCCTGTTTTTCCTTTTTTTTTTTTCTGGAATGGACTGGTAAATTTATTTCAGTTTAGAACCCAGAAAATAATTTTGCATTTTCTTTTTCTTCTCCCGAATTCAAATAACAAAAGCAACATTGCTGAACCAAGTAATCATTTTTTAATTTTTAAAGCAGAAATAGGCCATGGCACAGCCATGTGAGTTTTCATCCTTTCAAAATCAACTTGTACTTGGTTCTCATTGTATACTTCAAAAGGCTGTTGGCTTGAGAAGAATGTGAGTTACTGTAGAGATGATTTTAAGGGGGTAGGTCAATCTATAAAAGCAATTTAATGATGTCACGGCCTGAACACAGTAAAACAAACATTTGCGGGTACATCTTGATACGTTTGGTTACTCTGAATCAACTTCTCCATTCTCTGCAAGGGAGTATCAGCTTTGAACAATTCCCATTCTCTAATAAACCATTGAATGTTTGATTTCTTGTCTAATGGTTACTTTTTACTTTTTTAATTACTATTAGCAGATCGTATTTTTAAGCTTGAATTTTTTTCTTTCATGCAGAAGTTGAGGCAGTACTAGAGGCAGTTTCTGCTCGAGCAAAGCAACTGCATGTTGTTCTTGTCGAAATCAACTGTCATGTGCAATATGCTGGCAAATCTGGCAAGATTTTTCTGCTTTACAGCTTTGGTTAGAGCCTGTAAAATAGGTTGCTAAGTTTTACTCCACAACTTTGTGGAAGTAAAACCAAGAATGTATTTGTTACAGAGGGTGCCTGTGCTCTTCATCTATTGGGTATATCAACATTATGTATCAATATCAAATTTCATTTATGACACGATTTTGTGTATTTGAATGCTTATAAGTTGTTTCATGTTTTAAAATATTGTCTCATAACTACTGTAAATTAAACATGAACTAAGAGAGTTTGCAATTACGGTGTAGTTGAAATGTATACGTTGTTGGCAGTTAATGGTTGACACCAATATTGCAAATCACTCTAGATTGTTTTGACACTAATATTGTAAACTGCCGATGCTGCAATTTATTAGTAATATAGCATGGTGCATGAGCTATTCAACAAGCAGCAACAGACCTCACATTACAAAATCTACAGAAAATAAATCATTTTTGGCAGTTTTCTCTGTAAGCATATTGTGTTGGATAGTAAACCTTTATCTGATAACATTTCTGATGTTTAAGTACCATATGTACTCATTGTCAGTAAGAAATAAGAGATATGTTACCTTTCCTCTATGTCGTGATCTCAAAAATGCCCCAGTGGATCCTTAGTTAGGCCATGGGATATACAGATAGAAAACCCACACAGACATAACTCTAATCAACGTACTCAACAGAAAGCAGCAGTCTGTAATTTATTGGCAACGTTTGTTAGAAAACCCTGAACCCAATCATTTTGAACCCAAAAAAAACCTCATAAAAGTATTAATGGATAAGAGGAGATACTCGAAGAAAACTATCCACAAATCAAAAATGACGTAAAGAAGATTCTATCTTTAAGTTAGAATTCAGATGAAAAGCTGGGATTCAAATATTCTTCAAACCTCGGTAAATCTGATTTCTTTCTAATTTGGCAAACAAACAGTAATCACGGAAACATGGAGGGATTTCCAGGCCAGACTTTGAAGTTTACACGTTACAAAACACCAGGTGTGCCTTGGCAAGAGCAAGTCTCGGAGTAAGATAACACTGTTGTGAGTAACCCAAATGCTCAATATACCATTATGATAAAATAAATTCAAAATGGAAAAGTTCCAATGTTATACTCACAAACTTAGACATTTAGAGCATGAATTGAAACAAACTTTTGTTGTCAACAAGTAGTTCAATATCACTCGTATTAAGAATTCTGCAAATAAGTTAATACATACAATTTGTTGACAAATTTTTTTAATTTATTGATGAAAAAATATATTAGACAATTTTTATTTGATCGATGTTGATGAAAATACATGCCTTAAATTTACGTTCACGCTATTTCATACAAAGAAAGTTGTCACTATGCTCAGAATCACTGCATTACAAGAATGAGAGGGGTTTGGAAACCTTAAAGAAGTGGGAAAATATTTAGAAAGAAACAATTGTGCATTTGTACAAATAATACAAATACATTTAGTGCAGATGCATGTAGGCCTCCTCCCTGCTCGACCCTTGCTTACTGTGTACTAAATTCTCATCCTCATTATCGTCGTTTTGTCCTTGCCTATCCAAACCATTCCTCTCCAGGACGAGCAATTTCACCGGACAAGACTCTCTTTGGGCTATGGGCGCTCTCACGCTATTTGTTAGTTGCGTTATCCTATTGTTCATGTCCGCCATAGATGTCCATACCTCCGCCTTGTGCTCATTCATCAGTGTCAACAACATTTCCACCTGAGAACCCAAATCAGCCGGGGGTGAGGCAAGCACAATCAATTTCAAGTAATGCCAAAAATATCAATAAAAATGTACACCAAAATATTAACAAACAAACATGTTCATTAAAGTGGATACTGATTTGGTGTAATCAACGAAATTTCTTTTCTTGGATGGCCCTTGTATTAGAAACTTTTGGACCAATATAAAAACTCTCCTTCCAATCACCGTACACAAATTAAAATATTCTCCAAAGTAGGTATAACATTCAAGTGGGGATAAGGATTGAATTAGTTTAGCAAGACACATTAAATGCAGATGATTGGAAGAAGAAATGTGTGACCTTGGGATTGCATGGAGGGATTTAGTGCTTCTCTATGTAATTTTCATTACACACAAACTAAAAACTCTTAAATACGTAAGCGTAAAAAACCACAGGCTTTGGTTGAATACTTTGTCAAACAACTTCGATTAGTTATTGTGTGAGGCTCTATTCTTTGTGGCCACATCATTTAAGGACTATACACAACACACACCTTCCTCACCCACGTCCTTGAACAACATTTGATTCTTCCTCCACGTCGATGCAACATACCTCCATAATCCATTGCCTCACGCCACCTTACCGTTTCAAGCTCGCCTCGCAGAAATGATTTTTTTTGGGGTTTCCCTCCCACCGCATCCTTCCTATCTATTCTGAATCAACGACTACTAATAGTCCCTCACATCTACAATGGTTTTTCCCATACACAAGCACAATCCATGTGCTTTCCTCTCGTTGGTCTTTGCTTTGAGATCCACAATCCCCTATGCCGCGAAATTTGCCGTTGGATTGCCAACGCATTGCCTCCTTCATTCCCCATCATTTGATTTCGACTCTGCCATAATCGGCTGCCCCATATCCAATTGGGATACACCTTTCGGGGTAAAAATATTCTTTTAGACAATCATTACAGATATATGTATATTCTTCTATACTACAAACAAAAATGCAAAATAATACAACATCGAGTAGAACCCTTATGAGGGGAACAACGTGATGCAGATCACCACCTCACAAGACAACTACATGGACTTAAACATGAAAAATATGTTTCAAAAGTGGAAGGAAGTGTAAAAAAGGGAAAAGATGGACTTTTGTTACAAATTTATAAAGATACATGGTGCCCACTAATCGCAGTGAAGCACAAACACTAAGAGACTTATTTATTATATGAAAAAATGAAAAACAATAATTGAAACATGAAAGTTGATGGAAAAAAGATTGCCCGAGTCTTGACATTCTAGATTCCAACAAAAATTACGAAAATAGCCTATGTTTCCATCCATCATCCATGGAAACAAATCGAATCCAATCCTCTCCATGAGATTATAATATCCATTCCCTGTAGATTATGATGGCTCTCAAGAAATAGCTCGTGTCCTTGTTAATCTCAAAAATAAGGTTCTCGGCTTATAACTACACTTAATAGGGAAAATATTAACCTTATTTATTTTCTAGTAATCTCCATAAAAGGACTCATTTTCTTCAATTACATAGACGTTGAAAGTGTGGTTTTGCTATGGGTATGTTTTTTTGAACCAATTGTTGATGTTGAACCCATATAGATGTGCGCCCACATCCACATAGTGATAATTCCTTCTTTCCTCGATGGCCACACATGTTGAAAGGTAATTGATATTTTTTACATTTGTTTTAAGGTAAATCCAGAGCTTTGATCACTCTGTTTCCAAAAGCAACTTCACCTGCTCCATTACTGAGATTTTCCATGCGAGCACATAACATTTTGATTTCCCTTTGCTTCCTTCAACAATTTTTTATATTTACATTTTTCTTCAACACAATCTGAGCACATCCCTCCCACTTTGTAGAACGAATGATGTTAAAATTACTATCGAACAAGAAAAGAATCAATATTATATTTGTCATGAAACAAAGAATCGCCATTTTCATCGCACATCTTGTGTGTTATTGGTGCTCTACAAATGACAGACACGTTAACTGTGTTGAATGAGTGACCTCTCCATATGGCCAAAAAATTGCAATCCAATATTATTCTTAAGCTCTTGTGTTGTGGAAGTTCAAACATGTCTCTCATCCCCAAAATATTGCAATGAATGGAGCCACTATAGTGTATAATTTACTGATGACTATTTATGATAATCGTCTTTAAATGTCTAAAAGTTAAATGTTAATTGAAAACCCCCAAAAAACAAACATTAATTAAATTAAATTACTGGTATTTTTAAAAATTAACAACAAAACAATAAAAGGAACAACCAATGCTCATACTTGCATGATAGAAGTCCCACATATTCAACCTTTGTATAGCACAAAACAACTCTACACTTGCTTTGTATTTAGCATTCACACATCTTTCTGTTCAACCCCGAAAAATAAAATATACATTAACAAACTGTTTTAAAAGCATTTTATGTATTGAATTCCAGTTTCTTCACCACTAATCCTTTATTCACATGAATATTTTATTCCCATTTTTTATTGAATGAATATATACTTCAGTTAAGAGATTGAACTTTATAATTTTAGCTAAAGGAAATAATTTACCGCTTAAAAAATAAAGAAAAAGTTGACAAAAAGAATGGAAGAAATTCATCATTCTTAATCTCATGTCTCTAATCTCATACCTTATGACAATACAAAAATCAACATTTTTAAACATCAAAAATAAAAATAAAAATAGATGTTCCATTCAAAGAAACCAAATTTAAAGGCACAAACAAATTGAGAGAGAAGATATGATAAGATAAACACATTGCGTTTAGGGATGGATATCTATCATCTAAATATAATATCAAAAATTATCAGATCCTAGGCAAATGATCAATGGTATATTTACTCCAAACAAACCAAATTTAAATACAGAAATAAATTAAATATTGTCACATTTCCAATTCTTTGTGCTTATCATAGGGAGCATAAAAGGCTTCTGATGACCTCACCCAAAACTTATCAAAACAACTTTATAGAAAACAAAGTATTTTAATTAGTCAAAAAAATTGAAATTGCTTGAGAAATAAAAGCTTCAAATTAATTTAGAAGTCCTTAGAAATAAAATAATTAATGTTGTCATGCTTTTAAAAAACAGTAATCACACACGTGTGAAAGAACCTAAAACAAAACTTGCTACTTCAGAAATGAATAGAACCAAATTTAAGAGGCTTCCACAGACTAAGTTGTTCTCAGAATTTTGACATGAAACCAATTCAACTTGAATAAAAATAAAATTATGTAAGGGTTATAATAACTACATTCAAATCGATATTACTACTATTTACATGGGATAGATATGATTGTAATCAATTTTGTAAAGATTACAATAATAAATTTAAATATTTAAAATCTCATGTCATGATTTATAATCAATGCTATTAATTTTGACTATTACTTAAACATACATCAAAGTCCCCACCTCAATTTTTCTTAATGCTAATAAGTAAATAATGTTATGTCACTATTACTAAAAACAATGAGTGTTAATCATAGTAGTCACTTGAGTATGTAAATATATTGCACATATATTAGGACATTTTATAGACTACACCCCTCCTTGTTCAAAGAGCGGAAATATAGGATTTTGTTAGAAAACTTGTGTTGTTTGCTACTTAAACATGGTTTGTCACTTACAATTTCTAGGAAAAGAGACTACATTACCAAAATCACGAATGATTAAATAAAAAATCATAAGGTCTCACATTCACATTACTCAGGAAAACAATATCTAAGGTAGATCACACGTGGCCAATAGAACAAACCATCATTGCCACAAGATTTTGGCTCGTGGTGCATTAATAAGGGAAATGAATAGCTACCGTAAGGAAACAGGTGAATACCGATGATGATAATGAAATGAAGGAATCTATCGTTGGCTTGGGTCACAATCGATTCATAATGGGAGCCTCACTCATTATCTATTCTTCTTTGCCCTCCAAAATATGTGCTTGTCCCCAAGTGGAATGTAAGAAGAGGTTGTGATGAAGAAATGAAAGAGCATTTGTGATGAATATTTCATCCTCTTGCCGATAGATTCTTACATGCCAAACTGTGCGTTCACAATTATCTGGTTTCTTTATCCAGGTAGCGCATTGCAAAAAACCTCACACATTACAAAGTTATACCACATGCACATCATTTTACACCCTGTTACAATCTTTAACAAAAACAGAAAACCAATAAAATGTTGACATACCAAAACAATTGGAAAGACAAACCCCACTTCATAACAAGCACATATAAAAATACTCTTGCAACATTTGAAGAACAAAGAACCTCATTTTCGAGATTGTTGTGAAATTAGTCTATTTTTTTAGATTAAAAGAATGATTAGGCAAAGCATAAGCATAAGGACAACAAGTAACTTCCACCATTTTAATTACAAATGAGTTCTTTTCTCGAGATTTTTGTGACGAGTTTTCATAATTCTCCATATATATATATATATATATATATATATTCACAAATTTCCAAAGATTTTGGTTTGACATAGTTTTTGTATTAGTAACAAATAATTACTAGGCAAATCAAAAGAAATACTAAAATTAATACCTTCAAATGGGTGTCCTAGTCTTGCACGTCCTAATTGATCTAATGAATGCCATGAGTGTAGGTAAAATATGAATATGAAAATATTCAGTGTATATGAATACGAGCATGGGTGTTTAAAAAATCGATAATAACAATGCCTTCAATGATCGATCGCTTCGGCCAACTCACTCAATGTGTGTTTGTTTTGCAATATTTTTATATTAGCATTATTCATTATTTTTTGAAATGGGTCTTTTCTAGATC
This sequence comes from Taxus wallichiana var. yunnanensis, assembly GCA_018340775.1. Classification (NCBI taxonomy): domain Eukaryota; kingdom Viridiplantae; phylum Streptophyta; class Pinopsida; order Cupressales; family Taxaceae; genus Taxus; species Taxus wallichiana. The sequence continues at coordinate 766,240,319 of CM031244.1, forward strand.
AAAAATATATTTAGCAGAGCATAGGCATAAGGAAAGAAGACATTTTCCATGAAGCATAGGCATAGGGTAGGAGGTGGTGTTGAAAGCTCGCCCAAAAAGTGTTCTACGACTTTGTAGTGAAGAAAAACCATCATAGTCGGACTAAAACAACCATAATAAACCGTGTGGATGCATATACAATGGCGAGAAAGGAGGTTTATCATTTAATAAAAATTATAAGATAATTAGCCTACCTTGCGCAGTTGACTTTGAAAAAAAAAGTGTTTTGGTTAAGAGGATTTGACTGTCCTCACTACTTTAGGTTGTGCCTCTTCAACCAGGGTGAGAGGACCCTTAGTGTAACCTCTATTTGATGAAGGAGATGGAGATATCCTTCTTTTGCACAAATTTTATGAAGAAAACCTTGGGAAAATATGGTCAATACTCCATGATTTAACTCTTAAGAGTTGTCACTTCTAAATGATGGAGATATTTTCAACACAAGGCTAAGGTTACTGAAGACATTAAGAAATCCTGATTGTTCTGCATATTTTAGTAAGTAGATTTTGTTCCTTTGTTGATACAGGGAAAACAGGGGTAGTTCAGGATGGATTCATGGTTTTTGAATAATTTTGGTGGGAGATGAAGTAGGATAAAGTTGATTATACTAGATCTTGAAGGGACTTCACAACAATGAACAACTCAACAACAAAAAGCTTTAAAATAGTTAAGACGTTCCTTCAACTAGAAGGTGTGCTTCAATGGAGGCCCAGATCAACACGTTTTCACATAATATTTGAGACTCTAACATGAAGGCTTGAATTGAAAGACTCAATTAAACACCAAAGTCTTTGATCAATCATGCCTAAGGTACACCCGAAGACTTACAAACAATCTTTATCAACAAATGACAGTGAATTGATTTTAAATTTGTTTATCTCATCCAAGATGAAGGCTCTTCTTGAAATGAAATTAAATACCATTAAACTATCACAGGGATGAGATCCTGTGTGATTTCACAAATATTTCAATGTAAGATTGCAATAGGAATGAAAGAAACTATTTGCAGACATTTTGAAACAAAGAAGACACAAATTGCTAGAGATTGGACACAAATTAATTTCAAAATTGCTTAGATTCATCAAAGTAGGGAAAGCTTCTAGAGAAATCTCAGTGCTCATCAATGGCTATACATATGCAACCAACTTGACATGATAGAAAATCTAACACAGAAGAAAATAACAGGTTATCTTGGCTTTGGTCTCTCAGGAAGATGGCTTTCTCAAATTTTCTCTTAAGAATTCAACTCGACCATTTGCAAGAGTATTCTCATTGCATTTATACATTTTTCTCACTCAATTTTCCCCAAAAAGAGAAGAATATTCGAGGGACCTTTGCTTGTTAACAATTTTTTTCAGAAAAGTGACATTTAACAAATTCAGATCCGAAAGCTGCCAGGTGGACCAATTGTGAACTGATCACATTTCTTGGGCCCTCGACTAATGACTAGGATGCCATGCCACAAATTTTTGGCAATCCTTCTAATCATTTTGATTTTTGTCATGAGAAATCCCCTTTTAATCATTTTTGGAGACTCTACACAGCTGGATATGACAGGTAATCCTTTTCACTTTCGAGGCAACACCTTTTTCATCTTTTTTGCACCTGCACTTTCATCATTTCATCCCTTTTCCCTCTCTTTCCTCTGCAATTCTACCCCACATCCATCTCCTCTGGTAATTCCCATTTTTGCAAGCCTGAGCAATTCCAACTTCAAAATATCGACCTTAACAATCCTTGGACTCACAATTTAAGTTTCAAATCCATTCAAATGGCACTTTATGATAGAGAGATGACAAGGAATTTCATCAAAGAATGATGAAAAATAGTGCGTATTCACATCTCCAAGAGTCTTGGAGAAAAAATGGTGAAAAAAAATAGGTGAAATGCACAACAACCATTGATTCGCCCCTTTTCCACTTTATATCATAGCCATCCACGTGTTTCCTTGCAACTAATGCAAAGGAGAAGCACATAGAGGCAAGTCCCAAACAAGCGCGGGCCTTCCACATGCCCTGGGCCCAAGAAAAATGCCTTTTGGCCTTTGAAAAGTCTCGGTGTAAAAAGGAGCCAAGTGGAAGCCTCCACGTGTCTCAATGGCACATTTTGAGATGGTCCCCAAAAGTAGAGACCCCAAACAAGTGTGGGCTCAACATGTGTCTCAGTCAGAAGAGTTTGTTAAAAAATTTGAAGGTTCAAGTGGAAGGTGCCATGTGTCTAGGGTCCGAGACATTTTTCTTTGGCCGTTGAAAAGTCCAAGCAAAGGGAAGAGTGAGTGGAAGCCTCCAAGTGTCCTCTCTGGTGCACTTCTTCAAAATAAAACTTAGGGGCGGTCCCCAAATAGGTGCGGTCCCTCCACGTGTCCCAAGGCCTTTAGAAAGTTGCTTGAAAAGTCTAAGTATGGGAAGACCCAGATGGAAGCCTCCATGTGTCTTCATGGTGCAACTTTGAGATGGTGCCCAAGAGCAGAGACCCTGAACAAGCGTGGGCTCACCACGTGTCCTAGGCCTTAGAAAATTGCTTTGAAAAGTTTAAGTACAAAAAGCGGAGCCGGTGGAAGCCTCCACATGTCTCCCTGTCACAATTGTTAAGGTGGGACCCTGAGGTGGATCCTCAAATGAGTGCCAGACCCTCCACGTGTCCATGGTCCACCAAAACTATACCGGCTGCATGAAAAAAATTTGTCTAAGTGGGAAAAAAATGGAAACCTCCACGTGTCCCCCGGCGCAACTCCAAGGCCAAACCAAAAGGTGAATTTTCAAATGAGCATCATTCCTCCACATGGACAAGTTTTGGGTTGAAGTGAGCCTTAGATTTTTAAAGTGCCCCACCGAGCCGCATCCAACCAAAAAGGGCCACGTTTCCATTGATGCTGAGATGTAAATTTGATGGGGAAAAATACACCGTCAAACCGTAAAATGCAGGAAAATCACCATTTGAGCCCGGAAATGAATCTTTCTTCAAGGAAGAGAATTTGGAAATGTTATAAGGCTCAAATATGATCCTCCGAGCTACATCCAATCATGTTTCCATAGGTATTTGGGACAAAAATGATAGGGACAAACAAAATGTGACTGTGGAAAATGGAAGGAAAGGAAAAACCCGAGTTTTACGCCCAAGTTACAGACTCTTTAGATGGACGAGAGAGGAAAAAAAAAAATTTGGACCTTTAAGTGATCCTCGACCAAGGAAGGGACTGATCATGGCAACCAAATGGAGGACAGAGTCTTCAAGCACCAATACGGGGAGATAGAAAACATGACAGAGCCGTAAACAACTGAGGAATTTCAATGAAAATGGGGTGAGACTAATTTGAGCACCAACATCGGCTCCGACTTGGGGATGGGCACTCCTGTGAGTGCCACAAGAACAAATAGTAGACCAAGTGCCAAAAATAGACCATTGGGAAATGGAGTCAAAGAAATAAGCTTGCAGAGAAGAACAACCATAACCATCCTCCAAAAAAATGAACCGAGAAACCAACAAAACCAGGTCACCAAGGACCAAGAAAACAAAAAAAAACAAAAAGTAGAATGAAAACAAAGAACTATACACTATACAATGGAGTATACCTTGATTCTGAGAAATCAATCAAGGAAATGTTTCAAATGCCTACCATTAATAGGAAATTCAAGTAGTTCCCCATCTAAGTCTTTTAGGAAGAAGGTATTTTCACCAATTTGAATATCAATTGAATAAGGGCCCATCCACAATGCATCAAATTTACCATGCTTGCCCTTATCTTCATGCCTGCTATCCCATAAAAGCACAAGATCCCCAATGTTGAAAGCTCTGGGAGTCACCTTTTTGTCAAATAACTTCTTCAACTTTTCTTTGAACTTCACATGCCACTGATGGGATGCCCTTCTTTCTTCATCCAACTCAATAATCTGATTGATTTGAGCATCATATGGACTAACTTCTTGATCTTCAATTTGTTGAACAAACTGAAATGAAGACAATTGCAAATGGAGGGGAAGCAAAGCTTGAGTTCCATATACCAATTCAAATGGGCTTTTACCAGTAGCTCTTTTGACAAAGTGATTCTATCAGCCCAAACAACAAACTTCAGTTGCTCACCCCACTTCTTTTTTTTCAGCTCCAAGGTTCTTCTAATGATCTTCAACAAGTTTTTATTGTTGGACTCAGCTTGTCCATTTCCTTGGGGATTGTAGTTAGAAGCATATGTCAAATTGATTCCATACTCTTTGCACATTGCCACCAAAGGTTTGGCTCTGAAACTCATGGCATTATCAAGCAACAATTTTAGCTGGCACTCCAAATCTGCATATGATTTGATTCAACATGAAGTCCATGATAACTTGGTGTGTTGCCTTCTTGGTGGGGATTGCTTCCACCCACTTAGTGAAATAATCAAGTGGCTACAAGAATCCATTTATGACCAGCACTGGAAGGATCAAAAATTTCCCAATGAAATCCATTCCCCATTGTCTTAAATGGGGCTTCAACTGACACAAGATGCAAAGGAAGGGAGCCTAAAGCTTTCATTCTTCCAAAAAAATGTTGACAACTTTCACATTTCCTAACCAATAGAGTTGTATCCTTGAAAGAGAGTTGGCCACCAATAACCACCCTCAAGATTTTATGTGTTGTAACTCTTCCAGCAAAATGTCCCCCACAAACTCCTCCATGGAGATCAACAATTATTTTGGGGCCTCATCTTCAAGTAATGCATCTCAAGAGCACTCCCTCGGGGTTCTTCCAAGCTAACCCAAAATCAGTAATGACATATTTTTGAGAGGCTAACTTAAGAGCTCTTTTTTGATTTTTACTCAAATATTCAGGGCAAGCATAGATGTCTGAGATAAAATATTATATCTTTGTACCATTTAGAACTTACCAACTTTTCAAGGACATCCACCCTTTCTCCTTCTACTTCATTCACCTCAATAGTTTTCAAGTTTCTCTCAGCCATAAGCTTAGCTAGGCCCAAACCTCTTACCAATTTCATGGTTTGGATATCCATGTCATACTCCTACAACTTGTTCACCCATCTGCATCTTTTTCTTGAGACCTCCATCTCTGATAAGATGTCTTTCACCATGGTGTGGGGAACATAAGAAACAACTTTAGAGCTCAAGATGTAGGGTCTGAAAACCTTTGTTTCTTTCACCAAGGAAAATGCTTGCTTCTCCATGATGGTGTATTTCAACTCAGCTCCCTGCAATGCCTTACTGAAAAAGGCAATTGGTCTCTCAGCCCCTTCATCATCTTCTTGTAAAAAAAAGATGCAATGGTGTTTTCTGAAGAAAAAGAAAACACTTGAAAAGGCTTCTTGTAATTTGGGGCTGCCAAAACATAGGGGCATGCTTTAGTGCTTCTTTGATCCCATTGAAATCTTGAATGGAAACTTCTTCCCATTTGATAACTTGGTCCTTCTTCAACATGCTAGTAATGGGGATGGTCAGCTCAACAAAGTTAGACACAAATCTTCTGATAAAGTTTATTTGTCCAAAGAAGGATTGAATTCCCTTCTTAGTTCTTGGAATTGGAACCTTGTTGATGGCTTCCACTCTCTGGATCTATCATGACCCCTTCTTTTGATACAATGTGACCAAACAACTTTTCCTTTTGCACTCCAAAGTGGCACTTCTTGGGATTCAATGATATGCCATACTCTCTACACCTTATCAACATTCTCTCCAAGTGTTGTAAGTGATCATTTATTTTTCTAGAAAACACAGTTACATCATCTTGATAAACAACAATGAAATCATTGATATAACCAACAAATGCTACATCCATTGCTCTTTGGAAAGTTTCTCCAACATTCATTAAGCCAAAAGGCATCCTGACATAGACATAAGTTCCCCAAGGAGTAGTAAAGGTAGTCTTTATTCTTTTTGACTCCTTCACAACAACTTGATTATAGCCAGAGAAACCATCCAAGAGTAGATAACAATTTAGAACCTAGTTACCAATTGTAGCATATTCTCCATGTTTGGAAGAGGGTAATTATCTTTCAATGATGCTTTATTCAAGTTCTGAAGTCTACGCATAGCCTTATATCACCATTCTTTTTTCTGATAGGCACTAGGTTTGCAACCCAAGATGAGTACCTTGTGGGCTGAATGATCCCTCCATCCCTCAACTTCTTCAGTTCTTCTTGCATCTTCAAAGAAAGGAGTGGATTGATGGGCCTCTATTTTTTCCTGAAAGGCTTGGCATTAGATTCAAGAGGAATCTCATGTTGGAACAAATCTTCCTGTATGCCTTCAACTCAGAGTAAGACCAAGCTAGGTAGTCTTGATATTTCTTCAAGCAATTGAATATAGGACTGCTTCTCTTCCTTGCTGAGATTGCTTCCTAACCAGATTTTACGTGGTTTTTCCTTTGTGCCCAGGTCGTGCTCTTCCACATCTCTTGAAACCGACATACTTCTTTTAATAATGCAATCAACATTATCAAAGTTTGACTCAAGAGCCACCAAACCTCTGGGAATCATGTTTGTCTTTAGTTGGATGATGTCTTTGCCAAATAAAGTTTCCTTTCCTTCAGCAACACACACCATTGGTTCCCAATCTATATTTTGGTCAAAAACTCACCTTGGTTCTATAGAAACCATTTCACCTAGGCATCATCATCAAACACTTGCCAATTTTTAACGTTATCAGGGACAGATGGCCTTGTTAGTATTTCAACATCATACTCACAAAATGGAGACACTGTACAATTCCCAAATCTGGATCCTAGCACTGCTAACTTGTCTGCAACAACATTAAACTTTCTATCATGGTGCACAATATTAAAAGAGTCAAACATTTCAATCAAATCCCAAACTGCATGCTTGTATTGTTTCATCTCTTGATTTTTAGTAGCATACAATTTTCTAATTTTTTTGACAATCAATTCTGAATCCCCTTTGACAATGATATCCTTTATACCATATTTCCATGCAATTCTCAAGCCTAATAACAATGCTTCATATTCAACAATGTTGTTAGTGCATTCAAAGTTAAGTTTGAAAGAAAAGACAAACTCTTCTTGGCCTGGAGAAATCAGAACAATGCCAACACCATTTCCAAACTTGGAACAAGCTCCATCAAATAACAAGGTCCAAGGTAAACCCACTTGTTCAAGACATTTACACTGATCAATCTTGTGCTCCTTGCCATCAAGCAAACCCCACAAAGTTATCTGCATCTACATCAACATATAACACTTCATAAGAAGCATTATTTGGATCTTCAATGAGGTGCAACATTTTTTTCTCTCCATACAACTTTACAAGGCTGCCTTCAATTGGAATGGTGGAAAAAGACATATCCATCGAACACTTCCACCAACACTTTGCAGCCCACTTTCTTGATAACAACATGCCCCATTTGGTAGGGCAATCAACAATGACAACATCAAGTTTCAAGTTCTTACCCGGATAAGCTGCAAGTTGTACCACCAAACCTTTCACACACCCTACAACAGGACCTCTCTAGAATCCATTGCAGTACACTTGCCATAAGTTGTTGTCACTTTAATGTTCAATTCATTCATGACTTCTAGAGGCATAACATTGCATGATGCTCCAGAGTCAAACATACAATTGTGCAGCAATAGTCTGTCTTTAATAATCAGTGTTGTAAAAAATGGATCAACATTTAATTGAGACTCAACTAAAGATGTTCCCAAGTAAACTTTAGGTGGTTCACCTATCTCCTCTAATGTTGGTGGTTTTTCTAGGTCTGCAATGGTTGAGGAGGAGTGTTTACATTATTTATATTTCTACCTTGGGCACTCCTATCTTCCTCCAATCCCAAATACTCAAAAGCCCTCTTCTTGTGCTCAAGAATCCTAAGCAAGTTCAACAATTGGGACAAAATCTTGATCTGACTCAAGACTTGGGAAATGTCATAGGGAATGTATTTGGGAAAAGCAACATTTGGAGAAAGATTGACAAACTCATCAGATGGCACAAGGTTTTTAACATTTTGGGCATGGGTGGGAACACCAGTTCTACTTGAGACAATAAGGCCTTTCTAGATGCATCTTTCTTTGGAGTCTCTTTTGGGACATTGGTGAGAACTGGGGTCTTTGGTTTGGCTTGAGGCCCCCCCTTTGACAACTTTACTTCTTGTGTTATACTCTTTTCTTGGGCCACAACAACATTCATTATAACTATTGTCTATCCTCTTCTGATGGGATTCCTCCATCGTACTTCTTAATCATTAGAGCTCTTAGGTACTCAAAATCATTATTAGGAAGTTCAAATGCTTGTACCATATCTATTTCTAAAGCATGAGAGGGAGGAAGAAGAGGTACCAGTGAATGCAGTCCCAAAACTTGCAGCAGTTCTTGCACTTATTACCTCAGTTGAAGTTTCTCCTTGTTGTGAGCTTGTAGAGCAGTCCACCATGCATGCATCATCATCAGTGTTATCATCATCATCAACTTCTTCAACTTGCTGATCTATTTCACATGGCGGGTGGGGTAAGAAGCATTTGTCACACCAATCCATTTGATTTGTCTCTTCAACAACAACAACTCTGGCATTTAGAGGATCAGACACTACTCTATTCTCCCTAGCTTGGGGTTGTCTAGCTCCCATGGGTCCTTTACCTCTATCATCAGACCTCTGATCATTTCTAGGATGATTTACAAGTCTGTCTTGTCCTTGTTTGCCTATGCTGACCCTGAGAACCTTGTCCAATTCCTTTCTCTACCCTAGCCAGCTTGTAAGAGATTTCTTTGATAGCCCCAGCCAAAGTCCTTACAACTTCCTCAAGATCCACAACCTTACTTGATTGAGGCTTCTCAGGGTTGATCAGTTTAACACCCTCCCTCTTAGGAGGTTTTCCAACTACTTTAATGTTGTTCTCAATTTGCAGAGCCATGGTAAAGGCCTGCCTCAAAGTCCCAAGGTTCTTATCCCTCAAATAGTAAGCAACTTTCTTATCAAATGCATCTGAATACTTTATCAGACATGATTCATCACATGGCCTCAAATTAATAGGAAGTCTTCTCAATGTTTTGTTAAATCTAGTATTGAAATCATGCACTGATTCATTAGGATTATTTTTTATATTTTCAAACTCTGATAAAAGAAACCTAGGGTTTGTTTTATCACCATATTGCATTCTAAAAGCATTCTTCATCTCTATCCAGGAGTCAATGGAATTATCTAGGAAAGAGATTTATACCAGTCCCTTGCATCTTCTTCTAGAGTATGGATAAATAATTTAATGTATACATCCTCAAACTCTATTTCAAAGTCCTCCATCATATTGACAAAGAGTTTCAAGTGTTGATCACCAGTTATTGCATTATTTCCTTGAAACTTAGGCAATCTATTTCTTACATCTTGTGGCACAACATTTGGATATAGCCACCATACCTCTAAAATTGATGGGACCAAAAGTATTAACAAAAATGGAGGTCTGGGTGGAGGCTGAGCCATATTATTTTGAGGAGGTGATCTTATAAGAGAAACAAAATGATGAGGAGTGAGGGGTCTGTGTGGTACAGGATATAATTTTAGAATGACTACCCTCTAAAGGCTCTGTCTCTTGGAAAACTCTATTAGATTTTGAAAATACAGGGGTAGATTGAGAAGAAAATGTTTCAAATACAAAATGAAGGACCCTCTCCAGATGGAGAATTCAATTCAACAAAGAGACTACCTGATTTAGAAGCACTTGAGGAAGTATTGCAATCTTCAATCACAGGATGATCAGTTTCACCAATGGAGATCTCTTTTCTTGATGCTTGATCTCCAACAACCTTCCAAATTCTTCTTCCTTCTGAATTAGACTTTCCCAACTCTGAAAAACAACCTTCTACTAGGGTCCTTAGAAAAGAAATATCTTCTTCCTTCAATTTTAGATATTAATGACAAATCTTACTTGATATATGTTAAGACACTGGTATTTATAAAGAATTTAAACAACATGGAGTCACCACTAAGGATTTTCACCTTAGTTTGTGCAAATGCACTATGAAAGACCTATCAAATGTCTGTCAATACTAGATTCATGCAAAGCTTACAAGATCTACTCTTCTTTTACCCAAATTTATCAATGATGATACAAATCTTAGTGCAATAACTATATAAGCTGGAAATATTACACTCAGAACTCACAAATTTGAACAATTCTTACAGATCTGAACAAATAATGATGTTTCAACAATGTATTTGCACTTTAAAATCTATAAAAAGCATTACCAGGGTCTGTACGTGTACACCTTTGTTCAAATACTTCAAAGAGTCCCCGACAAATGGTGCCATGAGTGTTGGTATCCAAATTTGTTCTCCTTTTCAAGCGAGCAACAAAAAGATTGGACATGGAGCTTAGAGATAGATAGATCATAGTGTGTGTCATTTTTTGTAGCTGGGGATGAGATCTAACTGGCCCTTTGTTACTTAGATTTGTGGAGAGATGGATAACACCTTTAAGAGGATTTGACATGTCCTCACTACTTTAGGTCATGCCTCTTCGACCAGGGTGAGAGGACCCTTAGTGTAACCTCTATTTGATGAAGGAGATGGAGATATCCTTCTTTTGCACAAATTTTATGAAGAAAACCTTGGGAAAATATGGTCAATACTCCATGATTTAACTCTTAAGAGTTGTCACTTCTAAACGATGGAGATACTTTCAACACAAGGCTAAGGTTACTGAAGACATTAAGAAATCCTGATTGTTTTGCATATTTTAGTAAGTAGATTTTGTTCCTTTGTTGATATACAAGGAAAACAGGGGTAGTTCAGGATGGATTCATGGTTTTTGAATGATTTTGGTGGGAGATGAAGCAGGATAAAGTTGATTATACTAGATCTTTGAAGGGACTTCACAACAATGAACAACTCAACAACAAAAGCTTTAGAATAGTTAAGATGTTCCTTCAACTAGAAGGTGTGCTTCAATGGAGGCCCAGATCAACATGTTTTCACATAATCTTTGAGACTCTAACACAAAGGCTCGAATTGAAAGACTCAATTAAACACCAAAGTCTCTGATCAATCATGCCTAAGGTACACCCAAAGACTTACAGACAATCTTTTATCAACAAATGACAAGTGAATTGATTTTAAATTTGTTTATCTCATCCAAGATGAAGGCTCTTCTTGAAATGAAATTGCAAATACCATTAAAACTATCACAGGATGAGATCCTGTGTGATTTCACAAATATTTCAATGTAAGATTGCAATAGGAATGAAAGAAACTATTTACAGACATTCTAAAACAAAGAAGACACAAATTGCTAGAGATTGGACACAAATTAATTTCAAAATTGCTTAGATTCATCAACAGGGGAAAGCTTCCAGAGAAATCTTAGTGCTCATCAATGGCTATACATATGCAACCAACTTGACATGATAGAAAATCTAACAGAAGAAAATAATAGGTTATCTTGACTTTGGTCTCTCACGAAGATGGACTTTCTCAAATTTTCTCTTAAGAATTCAACCTCTTTTTAAGAGTATTCTCATTGCATTTATACATTTTACTCACTCAATTTTCCCCAAAAGAGAAGAATATTGAGGGACCTTTGCTTGTTACAATTTGTTTCAGAAAGTGACATTTAACAAATTCAGATCCGAAAGCTGCCAGGTGGACCAATTGTGAACTGATCACATTTCTTGGGCCCTCGACTAATGACTAGGATGCCATGCCACAAATTTTTGGAATCCTTCTAATCATTTTGATTTTGTCATGTGAGAAATCCCTTTTTAATCATTTTCCGGAGACTCTGCACAATTGGATATGACAAGTAATCCTTTTCACTTCTCGAGGCAACACCTTTTTCATCTTTTGTGCCTACACTTTCATCATTTCATCCTTTTCCCTCTCTTTCCTCTGCAATTCTACCCCACATCCATCTCCTCTGGTAATTCCCATTTTTGCAAGTGCCTGAGCAATTCCAACTTCAAAATATCAACCTTAACAATCCTTGGACTCAATTTAAGTTTTCAAATCCATTCAAATGGCACCTTACAGATAGAGATGACAAGGAATTTCATCAAAGAATGATGAAAAAAATAGTGTGTATTCGTGTCTCTAGAGTCTTGGAGAAAAAATGGTAGAAAAAATAGGTGAAATACACAACAACCATTGATTCTACCCCTTTTCCACTTTATATCATATATCATCCACATGTTTCCTTGGCGCAACTACAAAGGAGAAGCACATAGAGGCAAGTCCCAAACAAGCGCGAGCCTTCCACGTGCCCTGGGCCCAAGAAAAATGCCTTTTGGCCTTTGAAAAGTCTCAAGTGAAAAAAAGGAGCTAGCGGAAGCCTCCGTGTCTCAATGGCACATTTTGAGATGGTCCCCAAAAGTAGAGACCCCAAACAAGCGTGGGCTCAACACGTGTCTCAGTCTCAGTAAGAGTTTGTTAAAAATTTGAAGGTTCAAGTGGAAGGCGCCATGTGTCTAGGGTTCGAGACATTTTTCTTTGGCCGTTGAAAGTCCAAGCAAAGGGCAGAGTGAGTGGAAGCCTCCAAGTGTCCTCTGGCACTTCTTCAAAATAAAACTTAGGGGCTGGTCCCCAAACAGGTGTGGTCCCTCCACGTGTCCCAGGCCTTTAGAAAGTTGCTTGAAAAGTCTAAGTATGGGAAGACCCGATGGAAGCCTCCACGTGTCTTCATGGTGCAACTTTGAGATGGTGCCCAAGAGTGGAGACCCTAAACAAGCGTGGCTCACCACGTGTCCCAGTGCCTTAGAAAATTGCTTTGAAAAGTTTAAGTACAAAGTGGAGCCGGTGGAAGCCTCCACATGTCTCCCTGTCACAATTGTTAAGGTGGGACCCTGAGGTGGATCCTCAAATGAGCGCCACCCTCCACGTGTCCATGGTCCACCAAAACTATACCACGGCCTTGCATGAAAAATTTTCTAAGTCTGGGAAAAGCAGTGGAAACCTCCACGTGTCCCCCCAAAGCGCAACTCCAAGGCCAAACCAAAAGGTGAATTTTCAAATGAGCGTCATTCCTCCACGTGGACAAGTTTTGGGTTGAAGTGAGCCTTAGAGTTTTTAAAGTGCCCCACCGAGCCACATCCAACCAAAAAGGGCCACGTTTCCATTGATGCTGAGATGTAAATTTGACCGGGAAAAATACACCCATCAAACCGTAAAATGCAGGAAAATCACCATTTGAGCCCGGAAATGAATCTTTCTTCAAGGACAGAGAATTTGGAAATGTTATAAGGCTCAAATATGATCCTCCGAGCTACATCCAATCATGTTTCCATAGGTATTTGGGACAAAAATGACAGGGACAACAAAACGTGACTGTGGAAAATGGAAGGAAAGGAAAAACCCGAGTTTTATGCCCAAGTTATAGACTCTTTCAGATGGACAGAGGAGAAAAGCCTTTTGGATTAATTATGAAATAATTGATTTTATCTTGTGATAAAAGTGTTTATCCTTGATTTTCTTGATTTTCTATTTCCTTACCTTTATGAAGGGATACATTCATTTGCAGGTCATAGTCTGTGTTTTCATCAAGTTTATGCATGATTTAGTTGTGGAGCTTCACCATTTGAGCCCTTATAAATCCATTTGATGCCCCTTCTATGTGTTGTCCTAAACTTTAAGCCTCTCTATGAAATACGAAATACTTATGCAGAAGTATGTCAAATTGTGTGTTTTGTATGGTGTGTTGGTCCCCTTAATCCTCTTGTGTATGCTCAGGCAAGTAGAGGTCCTCAAACATTCTAGTGCATCACCTTGTTTTCAAATTTCTATTTCATCCTTGTGCTTAGTTCTTACCCCTTTTCCTTGTTGTAACAGTAGAGTAGAGTTAGTTTTTAGGTGTTACACTAGGGGAACCAACCCTCTCTAGAGACTCACTCCAACTTTAGGTCACCCACAACCTAGGAGTGTTTTCAATTTTTTCAGTTAGAAGGGGAGTCATCACACCACTCCCCAAAGGGTGCATTCCTTCGTGACAACTATACCAATTAATTAATTCTATATTAGTATTTAATAAGCACACAAAAACTAACACCATAGCAATTACCTTGTCTCATACCAATATTCAATGTCTATTACTTTCCATCATTTCATCAATTGTCATCACTTTGATAAAATTTGCTATATCATGACCTTATTATTGTGCCATACTCTCAATATGTTTACATGTTTTAACAAATATCATGAGGAGGCAATATCATTTCAAACATAGTAGGTAATTCCAAATATGAGGTCTTCATAGGCTACCAAGTAATCGAAACACATACTATCGATGGAACTTGAGTCATGAAAAGAACGATGTTTGACTTGTCAGGTGACTATTATGAATCATAAATTTATATTACCCACTCAAACCAAAAACATGAACGATTGACCTTCATCTATGCATCAACACCAAAATCCATTGCAACCATCAATTTGTTGTCATGTGTCGATATGGTCACCCTTAACATGAAGGTATGCATACCCATCGATGTAATTATATTGTTGCATACTTCGTAGTTTTTGCAAAGTCTTAAGTCATTATATAGTTTTTACTGACTTACCAACAATATAAATTTATTAAGATTCAAAATTTTATGTCATGTGCAATTTTTAAAAACTCATGGACTAAATTAACAACACAAGTTGGGGATTGAAATTTGCATACCACTAGTTATCAAGGTGAAATCATTTATAGGAAACAAAAAGGTAAAATTTATAGTATGCATGGTGGTCATGTAAAATAAAGTATGCAATGCGTTGGCCAACGTAAAAGTAAACAAAAATGCACATGCATATTCCATTAGTCGAAGGGGAGGAAGAAGGGGAGGACATAATCATGTGTCCGAAAGTTGAGTAATTACAGATGGGTTAAAATAGAGTAGGGGAAATTAAAAATCTTTTTCTTTCAGAATTATTCCCGTTCTCCCTCCTTGCATATTGGCTCCTTAATTTCCATCAAAGATATAAATACATCAAGAATATCCACCTTTCCTTGTTGTTAATGAAAATTGTGCGTAAACCTCACCATTTTTATTGAGTGAAGAGATATAGGTTCATCCGTTAAAGGATACAAGGAAGCATTGGTTTTTTTGTTCCTCTCCTTTTCAATTTTAGTACACGATAAACTCAAAACTTCATGTACAAGATTTAAAATCCTTCCACAAGCTAGAAGGTGGATACATTCACAGAGTCTTCTTCACCAATTCTTGTATATAGGTAATCTTGCATATGTTTGAACCCCTAATGCTTCTTCCCTTGCCTACAATGCCCTCAAACTATTCATGCACCTTCTTCTAGATTTTAGGGTTCACAATCATTTCTACCATATTTGGTACATTGAAAGAGCACTTTGTCATATTTGGTGGGTTCCACTACACTAGAAAAAAATAGAGATTTGTAGATTAATGGATCAAAACCCACAAATGTAGGTTGTTAGTTCTTAGTTTGGTCTATAATAACATCTATCGCCAACGTGAGGACCTCAAACAAATATACAAGATGGTGTAGATGGGGAAACTAGTAAAAATACTACAATAGTTTATCCTCCAAGGTCGGGGAGAATGTGGACGTTGAGGGCTTAAAAATACTCGAGAAAATCCCAAAGCTACAAGTTTTACGTAATTGACCACATGTTGATCATAGTGGTGGTTCCACTTCCCACAAAAAGAAAGTCCATCAACCACATTGGTGTTATGGGTGGAGAGGCAGCCAAAAATAGAGTGGATCGGGTGGGTGCATTCATAGACTCCTTCACCACTACCCGTAAATAATTTAGCTTCCTTCACACTTATTCCCTTTCGCACCATGCCCTCCAACTCATCTTGCACCTTTCTTCGTGGTTTAGGCTTCATGAGTATTTATTCCACCTTAACATCTACATGGTTGTTTAATATGTTTTTTTACCTAGATAATAGAGACATGATTAACATCTATTTTATTTTTGGCACTCAATCATCCCCTCTACCTTAGCTGATCTATTAGCTTTCATTGAAACTTAAATGACTCCCTTGAAATTGCACTTCAACACATGTACACACCATATATGTTTGTCATTTTCTTGCCATCTATCGCCTACGAGGATCCTTCATATTTTTGAAGGAAATGCCTGTAGGTATACTTAATGTAGATTATTTAATTATTTTCAAAAATATTGATTAAATTATTTAATTAGACAAGAAAGAGAAAACCAAGAGCAAAATAGGTTTAGACAACTTCTCACAAATATGAGAGATACGATTCAAACAATTGATGATTGAAATTTATTGATGGAAATAATCAATATTTCATTGGACAAATCTAGCAATGAAGAATTTAAAAATAATATTCATCCATTCCCACAAAGAATAATTTGGATAACCAAAACCAAAGAAAATTTCACTAATTGATACTACATATTGCATGTAGCATTGCAATCAAAGTATCTAGTACCAACACACAAATAAGAGGACCAAATGATGAGCTTGGCATTGAGTTATTAACTATAAATGAAGCAAGGGTCATGTAAACCTCTAATCTTTGGACAAATGCGGGTCTTGAAATGGAGCAATAAGGTATATTTGACACATAATATACAAACATGTAAGTGCTCCATTGGAACCACCGACATATGTTACATATAAATTTGATAGTTGCTTTAGAATACCATTTGAAGTTCAAAATCCACATACAATTCCAATTACACCAATACAAAGGATAATCGCTCACCAATTACCCTTACAATTGGCTTGGGCATTAATAATACACAAATAACAAGTTTTGACTCTTTTAAATGCTACAATTGATATAAAAAGGAAAGAACAATGCTTACATTTGTGGATTTCTCTTGTGTAAAGTCATTAGAAGAACTAATAATATCACTGCCATTTACATATATCACTTATGAAAAGATGAAAACATAAAACTACTTTCGAAACAAAAGGACAATGAGGAGAGATTGAAGTCCTTAGAATATAAATAATGTCATCCACTTATTACAAATTTTATTATATGAACTTGTCATTTTATGTGATGTACATGAAACATTTTGATCAATATTAAATAATTCTCGATTTTTTATATTATCTTATGTATATTGCACACATGGATATGGTAAGTGCACCAATTTAGGGGGCCAAAAAGTGGACAAAAACCAAAAATGAATGAACCATGTACACATTTTATAATAACGTGACTGCATTACAATTTTTTAGGCTCAAGAATTCATGAACCTAAAATGCATACACGCTATAACGCGGACGTGTTTTTTAGTGCTATGAAACGCGTACACATTTTGAGCTGTGTGAAGCTTAGGAGGGCCTGAAGGAGCCATATTTCTTTTATTATTTCTTTATACTTTTATTATTTCTTATACTTTAAATTTATTTTAGTAAATATAAGAAGTTAGGGTCACTCTGCACTTGATGGAAGTGGTCCCGTAGCTCTGACAATTATAATCTAGAAGATAGTTTTTCAAAATCTAATCTGGTCAATACTTACTCATTTTTAGAATTTCAGCAATGACCTAAAACTTTTAGGCCATATATATTGTAGTCAGTCTTTATTTTGCGAAAACATATAGTTGTTTTGTAGGGTTTTTGACCTTCTAGATTAGATTTTGGCCTTACCACTGCTTGAATTGGTACTAATTTTGAAATTTGGTCCATAATTCACTTTAGTGACCATGAATCAACTCTATGATGCTTGTCTACTTCTTATTAAAATGATATCCTAACTTTGTAGATATATGATTTCTCCCCTGAATGGGATTCTGTCTATGGAAAAATGAGGTGATTGTAATGTGCCTCCTCCTCAAGGTTTGATCACACTAGTAAGTGTTGAATGAATTTGTATGAATAATACTAAGTGAATTGCATCAAGTGAACTCAGATGATTGCTCATTCTTAGAAACATAGTGCTCCATATAAAGATCACCCCTTAACCTTTCTTGGCTCTAAAATCATCCTTTCATGGAATCAAATTTAATATTTTCATATGTATCTTTTCTCATATGTATCTCATGGAGATTAACGATGCCTCAATACTTCACACATGAGAACATGACAACATGACTAGCTCATTTAGCTTTTCTTTGGAGAGATTTGGGTACAACATGACAGAGTCAGGATATGATTATCATCAAATCACTCCTTGAGCTCCACATTTCACCTTTAAATATGATAAATCCTTCATAATTCAATTTATTGACCAAGATGAAACCTAGGTGTAAGCATGCTTAAGGTACATGAACACCTTTTTTCTTAAGTTGTTCCTCATGGAAATGGGTTTCCTCCTCAGGGAGAGACGAATCCAATTCCTATTTTTTTCATCCTAAATCTTTCTAGAATTCTGGAATCATCCAAAGAAGTCATCTTTTACCGTTTTAGCTTTCATTCCTTGCACTTGAAAACCTAGTCTTAAACAAATTGCTCCTGAATGAGATTTTTATTTCCTAAAATTTCCTAAATTTACTTAGAAATATTCAATTCTCTCTAAAATCACCCTCAGATGCTTTATATTTTCTCTAAAAACTTTTGAAGGGTGTTCAATTAGCTACAAAATGGCCAAAAATGGTCTTTTTAGGCCTTTAGAGGAAGTAGTCTCTCATCAAAACTAAATGAGTTAATCGATCACCTTAGAAACTATTCCCTACACATTGAAACACATTGAATAATCTTATTAGGACTTTCCTTTGGGTCAGGGTTTATGATTTAGGGTTTAGGGTTTAGGGCTCATGGTTTAGGTTTGATAGTTTATGGTTTAGGGTTTGGAGTTTAGGGTTTATGACTCAAGGTTAAGGTTTTAGGGTTTAGGGCTCAAGGTTCGTGGTTAGGTTTCATAGTTTATGGTTTAGGGTTTAATGTTTAAAATTTAGGGTTTAGTGTTTAGGGTTTAAGGATTCAACGTTTAAGGTTCAAGGTTTAGGTTTTAGGGTGAGGGTTGAGGGTTTAAGGCCGAGGTTGAGGTTCTGTGAGTTTGAGGGTTAAGGGTTTAATGTTTGGGCTTAGGGTTCGTGGCTTAGTGTTTAGGGTTTATGGTTTAGGGCTTAGGGCTTAAGGTTTAGGGTTTAGGTTTTAGGGTTGAGGGTTGAGGGTTAATGGTTTAGGATTTAGGGCTTAGGGTTTAGGGTTTATGGCTCGGGGTTTAGGGTTTATGGTTTAACAAATCGTGGTTTAGGGCTTAGAGTTCGGGTAGTAAAAATAGTATTTAAGGTTTAAGATTTAGGGTTTAGAGTTTAGGTTTATGGGTTTAAGGTGCATATTTTAGGGTTGAGGGTTTACAATTTATGGTTTAGGACTCAAGGTTTAGGATTTAGGGCTCAAGGTTTAAGGTTTAGGGTTGAGGGTTGAGGGTTTATAGTTTAAGGTTTAGGGATTAGGGTTTAAGGTTTAAGGGTCATGGTTCAAGGTTTAGGGAACATGGTTTATGGGTTAGGGTTTAGGGGTTATGGTTTAGGGCTCATGGTTTAAGGCTCAAGGTTTAGGCTCACCCATTCACTCACTGTAATATTATGTGTCTTACCCATTCTTATTAGTATTGAAAGAGAGTTTTCAACTAAAAATGTTTTTTCTCGCTTCGTAGGTAACACATTCAAAGGGAGTCATCAAAATTTGATGCCTTTCATCTGCTTATATTTTGAAGGAGGGAAATGCCATATATCAAGAGTGAAATTTGTTCAGAGTGTGAAGAAATTGACATTCAAGAGCGCAAGTATATGTGGGGAGAAACAAGTTTGGTAGAGATGTGTAATATGCATTGTAAGGCACAAGGTAGATGTCATATCCATTTAGTTACTTGTCCCACCTCTCATAAACAAGGTAGTTGTACAAGAAGACTCAATGATGGTTCTAGGCACGAGACTAGGAAATATTGATGAAATATGGTTTGTGGTTTAGGGCTCATGGTTTAGGGTGTAAGGTTTATGGTTCGGGGTTAATGGTTAAGGATTTAGGGTTTAGGTTTTAGGGTTTATGGTTAGGGTTTAGGGATCAGAGTTTAGGGTTTAGGGTTAAGAATTTAGTGTTTAGGGTTTAGGGTTTAGCATTTAGGGCTTAAGGTTCAGGTTTTATAGTTTAGGGCTCATGGTTTATGGTTTATAGTTTAGGGCTTAGGGTTTATGGTTTATAGTTTAGGGCTTGGGGTTTAGGGAATATGGTTCGCGGTTTAGGGTTTATGGCTCGGGGTTCGTGGTTTGGAATTACAGGTTTAAGGTTTAGGGTTTAGAGCTTAGGGATCTGGATTTAGGGTTTAGGGTTTAGGGATCAAGGCCCGGTGGTTCAAGGTTTAGGGATCGGGGCCCGAGATTCAAGGTTTAGGGTTTAGGGTTAAGGGTTTAGGGTTCAAGATTTAGTGTTCAGGGTTTAGGGTTTATTATTTTAGTTTTAGGGTTTAGGGCTCGGGGTTATTGAGGCTTTAGGGTTTAGGTCACGAGTTCAAGGTTTAGGGTTTAGTGTTTAGGGATTAGGGTTTAGGGTCTAGGGCTCAAGGTTTAGTGTTTAGGATTGGATGTTTAAGGTTTAGGGATTAGGGTTTATGGGTCGAGTTTAGGGTTTATGATATAGTTTTTACGGTTTAGGTTTAACATTCGGGGCTCATGGTTCATGGTTTAGGGCTTAAGGCTCAAGGTTTAGGGTTTAGGGCTCACGGGTAAGGGTTGAATGTTTAAGGTTTAGGGTTTAGGGTTTAGTGATCATGGTTTAGGGTTTAGGGTTAAGGGCTCAAGGTTTAGGGTTTAGGATTTAGGTTTAGCATCTAGGGTTTAGGGTTTAGGGTTTTGATTGTAGAATTTAAATGCTAAAAGCTTTAGGATGAATGTTGAAATCTTGAAAATTACCTATGTACTGACTAAATTATACTATAAAAACTATCTCCTAAATTGTGACTCATGGAGTTGTGAGACTAGTTCCATAAGGTGCAGAGTGACCATAATTTCTTATATTTACTTAAATAAATTTAAATGATAAGTTTTTCATTTATTAAATTATATGACTTGTTTTTTTTTTTAAAAAACCTATAAGATTGAGTCATTTTTGCATGAGTTTGGATGACCAAATCATAAGTTCATTTTTTTCCTTTGGTGAAAAGTTAGATGTCCAAAATTGTCTATCTTGGGATGGATTTTATTTTGTATTTTTTTGAAAGCAATAGTCCATTTTTTTTATATGTTTTTTTTTTTTTTTTCGTGAAAGTGGTCTAAAAAAATTTTTTTAGAAAATGGAGCACTTTTTGTTTTCCCACCATAACTATATCAAAAATATCGAAATCAAATATTTTTTTAACGTGTATAGAATTTTTCCATGCTTGGGATGGTATAGGTTTTATCACATTTTGATAAGTGAAACAAAAGTTGTAGTCTTAAACGTAGACATGAACATTCACGGGAAAAAATGTCTTAAAGACCTATTGTTAGTAAAAATTATAAAATGATATTTATCTTATTCTATTCACTTTAAAATCAATATTTCTAAGAAGCTAATAGTCTCCCCTACGTGATGGACACCATTTTTGTGAGATGTTTTCAATTTTTCAGCATGGTTCAAGTCCGCGGAAGAGAAAATTTGAAGTTTTTGACCTTTTACATGCCATAATGACCTCCCACAACTTTGATTGGGGAAAAAAAAATATTTCGAGCCTTAGGGTCGATTTGATGATACAGATATAACCGTGATCGTGGTTTATAAACTGCGATCTCGGTTTTAATAAGTACCGTAATCTCACTTTATAAACCATGATTGCACTTTATAAAGCACGATCAAAGTTATTAAATCATATTTACACACATCCCAACATTTGAATTACCATGTGATTTTTACTGTTTGACCTTATTATACAAATTACTATGAAATTTTGTCACTTTCTACATGTTTTTCTTATCACCGGAAGCAAAACATCATGGGAGACAAGAAACGAAGTCAAAAAGGAAGTCAATAAGTAAAAAAAACAGAGATGAATTAGAGGTAAAAAGATTTCAAAATGTTGAGTGAATGCGGAATATTCGTGAATCAAGAAGAGGTTCATCTTCAACCCCTACTATTGTAAGAAATGAGGAACCAGGTAATGTTTCTACTATCAATGTTGAAGATGAATTAAATACTCATGATGAAGATGTTTTTATTGTCAATGTTGAAGAAGAATTAAATACTCGTGATGTAGCTGATGTTGAAATTGAAGAAGACAATGAAAATGTGAATAAGGAAATTTAGGTTGAAACTGTAGACAAAAAAATTTGACAAAAACACCTCCTAGGATTTTACGTAAGAAACCTAATTATTTTATTGAAATTGATGAGAACATTTTGAAACCAATGTCTGAAAAACTTTTTGAATGGAAAATCAAAAGAAAAGCCACTAAAATTTGGGATAATCATTTTGAAATTTTAAATGATTCCCAAAGATGTCAATTATTGGTTAGTTTGATGAAATTGATTAAAATGAGACCTACATTAAACACCTTAGGATTGACAACATCTAATATACGTGGTCAAACCTCTACAATTGTTGAAAACCTTCATGATGCATATCACATTGTTGGTGTCAAGAGACGCACTAGGGATAGTAATATTGTGTGTGTGTACTTGCTACTAGTGTTGTAAGTGAATCAATAAAAAAATAACGTTTGATTACGTAAACAAGTCAAATGTTGAAAGTTAATCAAAAAACTCTAATGAAAGCAATTGAAAGACGTAATATCCTTCAATCACTCAATAACACCGATTTTTGGGCATTTTCTACTAGAGCACCACGTAAGGACAAAGATATATATGATGTTATAAGAGAATTTGTTATTCAATTTTGGCATGATAACACTAGAGTTTCACCTAATATAAGAGATGTTATAAAATGGAGAGTTGGTTCTACTAATCGCGAACCACATCCAAAGCATTTCTTAGATATGAATCAAACTCAATTTTTTTGTAAGTTTGAACAGAGAGCATCTAGAAATTAAAATTAGTCAACATTTTTTTGAAATGTTGAAACCATTCTATGTGAAAATCAACCACGCTCGCACCACTTGTTGTTGTAGGCAACATGTTGAATTTGTGATGCATTATGCTAAATTTTTATGTATTCGTTTTGATTTTCATTCTGAAACTATGTTATCGAATGTGGTGTTCAAGTTCCACCAATATCTTCCAAGGATTTCATTCCTATGATATTTTGTGAAAGAGAAGTTGGACAATTTTTTTATAGTCAGGATTGTTTAGATGGAAGTGTGGTAAGTGCGATGGATTACCTAAATTGGAAAGTTGCATCCATGAGAAAATTGAAGGTGCAATAAGACATAATTTAGTTGAGTTTGATAAATATAAATCAGTACCATACCTAGTTGAAAGATGGAAAGGAGTCTAAATGGTGTGAGCTAGTTATAAAACATATGCCTATTTTTCAATTTATGAGAAAATTTAAGGATGAAATTATTTTTTATGAGTATGCTAGGCATACACATACATAGATCGATGGTTGGATGAACAATTCAAGATATGCAAGGACACATTTCCTATTGGTACTATTGTTTAGTGGTCGATTTTGCAGAGAATTACACATTGCAACCACAAATGGAGGTTCAATCACAATATTACAACTCAATTACAAGTTGCCATTTTTGTGCATATAACATTTATACATTCTCCTGAAAGTACAAAGAATGATCAATTTTTTTAAGAGAGTACCACTTTTATATCAAGTGATGATCATACTCATTCTACTGAATTTTATGCAAGGGTGTTTCCATTTATTTTATGGAAACTTGTCTGATAGGGACATCCACTTCAATCAACATTATATATGGTCAGATAATTACACACGTCTTAGTTTAAGAATGCATGAATGTTTTATTAGATGAGTAGGATGCACATCAAGATGGGTGTGCAACATATTTGGAGTTTCACTGAGGTTGGACATGGAAAAAGGAGAGCATGATGGTGCAGGGCATGTGTGAAAAGAGCTCTTGCAAGAGAAGAGTTGAAGTATAAAGATGGTGCTAAATTGAAAGATGCAAAGAGCATAGTGGAATGGTGTATTGACAACATGGCCCGAGGTTCTCAAGAAAATTCCATAATTCACAGATATTTTTGGTTGATAGAGGAACAAAAATTGCTAACTATGAGGATTGTATGACACTCACAGGGTCCAGTGATATGCACTCATTTTGTAGCTCAAATGCTACTTTGTGGGCCACATGGACAAGAAATTTGGCATGTTTTTGTGCATCTTGTATCGAATTTTCACTGTTGAGTGTGATTCACAAGAATGGGTGGATGGATGGATTTGTAGGCCTCTAACTCCGCTTCCCAGTTATCAACCTCCATAGGCATTACGACTTGTTTCTCTAGATGAAGTTGCAACATCCAAGGACTTTGATGAAATTTTGATTTTGGTGTGACAAGGTAAATGGTTATTTACAATTTTTGTATTGAGTTATGTCCATTGAAATTAATATGTAATTTAAATTTGAGTTGAAACCTTTTTTTTAGTAGGACATGTGTTTGCAGTTATTATGACATAAGACAATGAAGAAGGAACATACTATTTCTTATGTCATTGCATCGAGGAAAGAAAGAAGTTGACTTCTCCTTGTTATAGATGGCAAAGATATTGAGTACCCTACAGGTCAGTGGTAGTTACTGGAACTTGGCTTTGATGATATCCATTAAAAAACTCCTCTGTTTGGGTGTTTGAAGACTTTGAGACACACAGGAAAATACTCTTATATTCGCATCTAGTTCTAGCGATAAATATTCAGTTGTATAGATATCGAGGAAGGCATAATAACAAGATTCTTTGGAAGGTTCGAGAGTCAGATCATGAAGCAATCTTGTCCGCTATTTAGAGTAGATCCGATCCTGATGGTTCATTGGAATGAATTTACATGCTCACGTCTAGTATATATAATTTCTTTGAAGTGTTTAATTTTTCAACCAGATCATTCAAGTTCATATATTTTATTAAATTTTTGTATTTTTTATATATCTAGTATATGGTTTTGATTCAACTTAAATTTCTTTGACTAACACTTTTATGCAGGTTAGTGGTGCGTAAAAGCTTCCACTTTCACATCCTGATGGTGAACATTGGAATGAATTTACATGAGCTCTTGTCTGGTATATATAATTTCTTTGAATTGTTTAAATTTGTCAGTTCTAGATTCAAGTTCATATATTTTATTAAATTTGTGTATTTTGTATATATCTAGTATGGTTTTGATTTAACTTAAATTTCTTTGACTAACACTTTTATGTAGGTTAGTGGTGCCAAAAAAGCTTCCACCTTCACGTGGTTGGAACTATTAGTAGAGAATTTTATATTCTCAAAGCTAAGAGAAGCTTTCATTGTTTTACAAGAAAAGAGAAGCAACTAACAACAATTTATGTACTGTGGGGGGTTCTTGGCTCCAGAGGAGGTAGCCCAAGAAGCACCGGGAGCGTAGAGAAACAAAAAATGCCTCCAAGTGTTTACAAGGCCATCCCTATGCATGTGCATAGTCGGTTTGGTGCCATGACCCACCATTTGTAAAATATAGCGTTTGACAACCTTACATTGGCTCAAATTGCACTATTTCATGTTTACAAACAATATGACAACGAGAGCACCAATTTGAGATGGAAAAAACCAAGACATGATATTGTAGAGGGTCCCTACGCCGAGGTGTAGGATCAATGAGATGTCTCTAGGTGCCACAGAGTCCGAGTAATCACCCGTCGAAGTTGAACAATTTTTTGGTCTCAGGGCTCTTAAGGGACTATGCCCAAACGAAGTAGCCCGGAAGCAATGACATTGTCACACACCAAAATGATGCCTCCTCTAGTGTTCACCTAGCCACCTGGATGTGTTGGCATGCATTAGGTTTGGTGCCACGACCCACCGTTTATAAAATATAGCATTTAACAGCCTTACACTGGCTCAAACTGCACTATTTCACATGTTTGCAAACAATAGGGCAAAGAGCACCGATTGGAGATGAAAAAACCGAGACATAATATTGTAGAGGGTCCCTACACCAAGGTGTAGGATCTAATGAGACATCTCTAGGTGCCACGGAGTTCGAGTAATCACCCGTTGAAGTTGAATGATTTTTGGTCTCAGGGCTCTTAAGGGACTACGCCCGAAACGAAGTAGCCCGAAGCAATGACATTGTTGTCACACACCAAAATGACACCACCTCTCTAGCATTCACCTAGCCACCTAGACATGTGTGAGCATAGTCTGGGTTTGGTGCCATGACCCACCATTTGCAAAATATAGCATTTGACAACTTTACATTTGCTCAAACCGCACTATTTCACGTTTGCAAAACAATAGGCAACAGAGAGAGCACCGATTAGAGATGGAAAAACTAAGACATAATATTATAGAGGGTCCCTATGAGGAGGTGTAGGATCGACGAGAGAGATCTCTAGGTGCCACAAAGTCCGAGTAATCACCCGTCGAAGTTGAACATTTTTGGTCTCAAGGCTCTTAAGGGACTACGCCCGAACGAAGTAGCCAAAAGCAAACAACGTTGTTGTCACACACAAAAAATGACACCTCTAGCATTCACTAGCCACCTGGATGTGTTGGTGCAGTTGGTTTGGTTCCATGACATGATCCACCGTTTGAAAAATATAGCGTTTGACAACCTTACACTAGCTCAAACTGCACTATTTTCACGTGTTTACAAACAATAGGGCAAAAGAGAGCACCGATTAGAGATGGAAAAAACCAAGATAGGATATTGTATAGGGTCCCTATGCCGAGGTGTAGGATCTAAGGAGACATCTCTAGGTGTCATGGAGTCGAGTAATCACCCATCGAAGTTGAACATTGTTTTGGTCTCAGAGCTCTTAAGGGACTACGCCCGAACGAAGTAGCCCGGAAGTAACGACGTTGTCTGCACCAAAAAAATGCATCCTCTAGTGTTCAATTAGCCACAAGATGTTTTTGTGTAGTCGGTTTGGTGCCATGACCCACCGTTTGCAAAATATAGCATTTGACAACCTTACACTGGCTTAAACTGCACTATTTCACGTGTTTGCAAACAATAGGCAAAGCGAGAGCACCGATTAGAGATGGAAAAAACTGAGATAGGCTATTGTAGAGGGTCCCTATGTTAAGGTGTAGGATCTAATGAGACATCTCTAGGTGCCACAGAGTCTCGAGTAGTCACCCGTCGAAGTTGAATGATTTTTTTGGTCTCAGGGCTCTTAAGGGACTACGCCTGAATGAAGTAGCCTGGAAGCAACGACATTTTCCACACCAAATGACGCCTCCTATAGTGTTCACCTAGCCACCCGGAAATGTTGGTGTAGTTGGTTTGGTGCCATGATTTCCCGAGGCATGACTTCTCACTACTCACCTCCGTTCATTTCCTAGGACTACCTAGAAAAGGTAGTTTGTAAACAATTATGCCACGAAGGCTCAAGGAATGCCACGACCCTAAATTCTTGGGTGCGACTAGAGAAATCCTTCACTCAAGTTTTGGCTTAGATGGTTCTTGGTTTGGATGACTGAGCGCCAAGTTTTGATCATCATAAGTTTCTGTTGAAAAATGAATTGGGATTAATAGGGAAGGGGTTCTTGGCTCTGGATCGGGTGGTCTGATTCTAAACCGGCCTCCCTAGAGCCCGCCATAGCACCCGAAGGCATATACCCCCAATCGAATGACATGGTAGTGAAGTTTTTTTCTCCCATGACGTCCGGGCATGACTTCTCACTACTCGGCTTCGCATCAATGAGATTGCAACAAGGTTAACACATTACCATGTAAATACTCTAATGATTGTTTGATCTCTTTTTAAAGCATGTTAATACACAATAGAGTGTTAAGAATATTTTTTATATCTTGTGCCAACTAAACTACAATGTTTATGTATTTTTTAAACAAGTGAATTCAAATTAGGACCTTATTGTTACACACATCAATAACACTTAATTTGGACTAATACTTAACAAATAAATTGTAAGTACACTAAAAACATATAAAATGACTTGTAATAAATCCCTCAAGACCATTTTTAATTGTGTACATTTTGTCCCACTTTGGAGTGTGTTAACCACGTGCTTAAAATAAGAAAATTGATATAAGTCCACACTTGAATCTCTTGAAAAAAATGATCTTGCACCCAAGAACCTTCAAAACCATTATATAACATAACATCATATATCATATATCATTTAACAATAACATAACATCATATATCATATATATCATATCCATAATGGTCACATAATCGAGGCCATCAAATCAAATCAAACATATAGAACTAATATGGTTATGAAAACATACATAGAAGGATATCATGTGCAATGAAATCAAATCAAACATAGAAGTAATATCGTTATGAAAACCAACATGGATATAATGTATCAAAATAAGTGTGCCACGTGTCTCTGAAAATATAAGTTCATAACATGTATCGAACTAAGTGTGTCATACATATAGGACCACATGCGGTCGCATAAGGCTATATACATGGACTATATGAAGAATCATGAACTAGGACCAGATGGCATATATATCTATACATCCTAGGTCCTATGAATCTAATCATGAAACATCTTCCCTCTCTTCCCTTGCTAGAAGAAGCATGTCCATGACTTGTGGATGTAGTGGAGGGAGATGCCACTATGGATTTCATTCATGTGGTCCTAGGCATCTCTAAGCAGGCTGCAACCTAGCCTACACATTCATAAACAACAAGTTTTTAACACCCAAATTTTTAAAATACATTCAAAATTTAGAAACTTAGAATTTATAATGCATGTGAAATCTTACCGCAATCTCATGATCCTATCAATTTGTCGTCGACGCATTGCAAGGTCAATGGTAGACTCATGAGGGGTAGGCTACATACAAATAAATAGTTCAAATTAAATATTTCATATACAAAATTTGATATTATAGATAAGTAATAAGAAAAAAATTCCTCCAAAATTTAACAAATTTGAAAAATTGTACCTGAGTTAGTGGATTTGCAGATGCTATGGCAACATCTACAGTAACCTCCATAGTCTGCATATAGGGAGGAGTCTCTCTAGAAGTCATAAGCTATACAAAAAAACATGTACATATCAATATTAATCTACATGATTGCCACATAACAGACCCAAAGCATAATCAACACATAACAAACCAATGTATTAATTTGCTAATAGAAACCAACCAAGGCTCTTAATATCTTCTTCCCAAGTTTATTTTCCTTTTACGATTGAGAGTACAATTTGTCTACAAAAAGTGTTAGAAGTGAATGTGTTCCCAAGACTAGTGCAATGCTCTTAATGCCTTTCTTATTGCATATTATCATGAAGTAGAATTATATACCTTCCCAATTAATATAACCTAGTATTTTGAAACCACCCGAGGCTTGCAAAACCTTCCATACAAGTTGATATTTGAAAAGAGACAATTTCACAACTTTGACTAGGTTTTCTAGTAAAATGCAGAGAAATTTTACATACCAACAATGTCTAAGATAATGCAATAGATAAGGTTAGAAGGCATAAATAATGTTTGAGCTTGAGGGAGGTCCACTAGTTTCTTATGAGCTTTATCATTGATCTTATCTTTCCCCAATCTATGAATTTTGTCTCATTACTAATGGTGGAAATGACCTAGATATTTAAGGCTCAAAACACCATATCACCTTATCTCCTTTTACTTAAATTACAAATGTGATGACATTAAAAATAACATCATTGAAATCATACTTTTGGAGTCTCTCATAGACTTAGGATACCTATTTGTAAAATTGGAGCCATGACAAATTATTTCCTAGAGACTATTCTTGATGATTTTCCTAGTAAGTTAACACACCATTAATGCTCAAGTCATTATAAACCTCACAAACATGGATTTTGAAGTAAGTATCAATAGAGTCTTTGCTTAGTTGTGCTAATGGAGTACGTGAATCCTTTCTCACTTCCCAAGAATTTGGCTCATAATTATTTATGCATGAAAATAATAAGTCTACACATTTAGTGAGATATGGAAGTCAATCACCTTATTGAGACTATTTTTGGCCAAGTATTTGAAAATTTTGAATGTGTCTAGTATAGTCAACTTGTCTTGAAAGATATCAATTTCAACATGTCTATTTTATAATTCTTTAATCTACAAGAAGTTAGTTTACAATGTGGAACATGGCTCAAAGCCATGGTACTAAAACATCATTTTATTTCAATAATGGAAATGATTGAACTTGTATCACTAAGAAGTTGGGTACTTGAAATATATTATTTAGGAAGCTAAATTGTTTTTGGGGGATTGTCTATAAGTAGGAAAAGTAGTATAGTTGAGTTCATGCATATTCTGAATGAACCACTTTTTTGATCTTTGGAGGATTTTGCAAGTATGAGTTAGTGTATTAATAGGCTTTACAAATGACCTGTCTATATGAGGGATATGTGTGAAGTGAATCGACTCAGGTATCCCATTTTGAACAACTCATTAACATCATATTCTATGTTCTCTATGACCCATTAGAGACGAAAGTCTGTTATTTGTTGTAATGTCATTCTATAGAAGTATCGGTAATAAACATTAATCTTGTTGACACAATCTTCCCAATAATCCTCCATTTTAGGTTAATAATACTACTTATTGTCATATGACCTCCTGGAAGAGTAGGAATCTAGGTTTAATGATCTAGGGAAGCTTCGATGTTACTCGAGTCTCTAAAATTCCTACAAGAGTAGATACACAACTGAACTTCCACAATTAGAAACAAAGTGTAAAGAGAAACTAACCTACGTAAAAGTCACGTGAGGTGTGCCAAGTAGCCTCAGTGCCCAAAGTAGATGATGACCCACAGGCTCCTGCGTATAAAAGACAAACATATTAATATGTACATGTACATGTGAAACATTATACATGAACATTAAAAATGTATTTAATAATAAAAGTGCAATCAAATGAAATTTGAAATGTAAGTAACTTGAAACTTACGTCTGTAACACGCCCAGTTGCAGTAGCTAACATGTCAACGCCGGATGTGTCCTTCATCGCTCTTGCTGTTTAAAATAAAAAATATTAGTTTTTACATGTATGTACATGACGTAATCAAATACATATATATTAAAATCTCAAATGAATTAAAAACTCAAATGAATTAAACTATTATATATATATTAAATATTTATTTGACATTTACCTGTGAAATACCAAGATCATTTGCACCAGTTCCAAAAACACATACGCCATCATCTCATCTAGAGAAAATAAATCATGTGATCCAATAAATGATGTCTCGCCCATAGTGCATATGACACCACATGATCCACAGTGGTGTGGTGTGCTAGAACTGCACCTCCACCAACATCACCAGATGCAATCTGGTCACTATGTTGGGTCAGAGTGTCAGTGAGCTCCCTTAATGCATGTAGTGTGTCAATCTCCACAACCTCCTTCACTGTAGGAGGGATAACTAAAGGAAGTGGGGGTTTTGGGGCATGGGGATCCTTGGTTGACCAATGTGTGCACCAAGTCTACTCTGTGTCAGAGCCACCTCCTCGCCCATAAAACTCAAAAAAGTCAAAATAATTTGGGACCTCATTAAGCACAAACTCACAATATAATTTCTTCAAAAATAGAGAGGAACCTCATTGTTGTTGCATGGTGGATAATCAAAACCATCCACCATCGGTCCCAAAAAAATTTCTTGATTCGGTCATCATGGAACCAATGGATTAGGAACCATTTATAAGTAGTTGTGGGGGCATTGGTTCTTGGGTCAGTAAATAATGCACAAATGTGGTCTTTTAAATTTTTTTTTCTTTTTTATGGCCGCATGGGATAATTTATCTGCATACCACCACCTACAATCACCTCTAAAGGTATTCCATCTGTCTATTTGGTTGGTCAGTGCGGAGTCGAATTTTCCAATCAATGTTTGCAATGTGTTGGCTAAAGTCATGCGGGACGGATTTGTGGCATGATTTTGTCTTATTTCGAATAAGGTTCTCAATGGAAATTTTATTTTGTCGAATTCTTCCAACGATATCAGCTTGTGTTCTTGCTAGTTGGTTTTGTGGGGAAGGAGCCACAGAGAGGAGGTGGATCTACATTTGGAGGAGGGTTTTGAGGAATGTTTGGAGGGTTTTGAGGAATATTTGGATGGTTTGCAGGATTACGAGCTTCTGAACAACGACAAAACAAAAAAATTGTACACATAAACAAAAAAAACATGACAAAAAAACCTAAAAAAAAATTGTATACATAAATTTCGTGAAAAAATTGAAAAACCCATGAAAATCACAAAAATAACCTAAAATGCAAGAAATCAAACTAGGCCCAATTCTATACATATCAAAAAACCTAATTTTTCAATATTTTTGAGGGATTTGGGGGCATGGTCTGAGCTCCATTACATTTTTAAATTTAAAATTATTGTACTAGAAAAATCATAAAAAAATACTCGCTAAAAATTCTAAAAAAATAGAGCCCAAACTAGATGTTCTAACTATCTTTCTATCAAAGGGTTTTAAAAAGTACTAAATGGTGCTCAAAAATGGTGGGGGCACAAAAGTCACTCTATTATGTTTTTTAACAAAAACATGAGCACCTATTGGTATTTTAGTTATTTGACCCACTTAAACTTATCCGTTTTCAATAAAATTTAGTAGCTTAGAAACTAGACTCAAAATGCTACGATTCGTGTTTATACATCTTCCAATTTTGAGTGTAACTATTTCAAAAAACTCGTACAAGTTAATTTTTTTATTTTTCAGAAAAATGCATCCACTTAAGACCCCCTTTTGGCCCCGCGATTGGTGCACTTACGAAACATTGCATATCTTATGTTAAAGTAAAATGCAATACATGTGGATGCTACAAGCATAACTATTTTAAATAAATATATGTAAAAGAAACCTAGAAGTATCATTTTAGGCACCTATATTAGATTCAAGATATAAGTGAAATAGACACTTCTTTTGGTGTTTTTACATAGATTTATCTAAGATAGGTATTCTAGAACCTTAATGATGAACTAATCCTATACCATTAATGAAAACACAAATAAATAAATAGTATTGTAATTAATTAATCTCATATTTGTAGACACAAAATCTATGCACTTGGGTACATTTTTAGGTCCTAAAGCATACTAATGTATACATGATTCCTAAATAAGAAAACTAGTGGTTGAAAACTTCTTTTTGGACTTTTGCTTTATCTCTTGCACTTTTATTGGCCTTACATATCTTACAGCCCTACCAGAACTTTATTGATTTATATTTTATGGCCTTGGACAATAGTGTCCAATTAGGGCGAAACTTTCCAGCGCTCTTGTCCCTCTTGGGTGCTCCTTCCCTTATTTATTTCCTTCTTACTCTTTTGAGTCTCTTTTACTTCTTGGTTACCTTTTTAAACTTTGGGTCGGCCTTTCAATTGTCAATTACAAAATTCAAACAAGGGAATCATATATATACTTAGTTATTGCTCTCAAATAAGGGGTCAAACACTATAAACATTATCTATCATCACCTAAGCTTGCATCAAGGCACAAGAGCATTTCAAAGGCATTCATCTAGCACACTCATATAAGGGATAATGGTTGCATCACTCTGCATACACAACATAGAGGGGAAGTTCATTCTATTCCATCACACACATTTGCATACTTGGAGAAATATAGATCTAGCTGTTATCATAGTGCAAATTGCACAAGGAAACCAGGGCATCATTACACACACACAAAGAACTACATGGAGTCTAAGATATAGTGTAATGCTCAGTCGTAAGATCACTCTTTGGTGACCATAGGGCCATCCGAATCCTCATTCTACATCTTATTTATTAGGTTTTATGTGATTTGTGGGAATGTATAACTAGTTATCTATTTTTTAGGTTACGGTGTATGATCAATGACATTAGAGCGAAACCAAAGTGACAAATGAAGATCAAAAGTGAAGCTTCTCCAGTTCAAAAAAGACTAGAACCCGAGCATCCGAGAAGACACTAGCGCCTAATCCAATTACTAGCACCCGTGCACTCTTGTCCTCATGTGGGGGCTTATGTCTATGTATAGGTATGGGTTCTAGAACCCTCATCGAGCCTTGACGACATTGCTTTCCCTACTAGATCAATAGTTACTCAGTTCAGATCACTCCTAGATTGAACAAAAATCAACTAAGTCACCTTATATCTCTCATTTTCATAGGGTTTCATATTGTTGCATGCTTATTGCTTGTGTCTTATTGTGGTTTATCATCAGAATATCATTAGTTACAGTAGTTACTATGAAATAAGGTTTAATTCATTTTAGATTAAATCATTTGGTAAACCAATCGATAAAACTCTACCTTCTGACCATGCATCAAATTCTCTCTCCTTCTAAATTTATGGACCAATCCTCTTACCCATCCTATGCACCCACTAGGGTTTCTAGCACGGCTGCCATCGCTGCTGATTTTTGCAAGTATGTACCCAACATCCTCCCCGCTTCAATACTCCAATGCTTGACCCAACTATTAATGTGGTCACCACTCGACGCAATAGGAAACCAGTGACTCCACCCGTCTCTATTCCACCCCCTATTACCTCCATAGTCCCTACCAACACCTCTAAAGGTTATGATATCATTGAGAAACTAAATAATACACCAACCAAAATCTCTCTTTATGATATTTTATGCAATGCACCAGATTTATCGTCATACATTAGAGGCTACCCTCTGTTCCATCCACATTATAAGTGAAAATTCCCTGTTTCCTTCACCCATCTTATTCATTCCCTCAAAAACCTACCACATGCCATATCCTTTGAAGATGAGGAGACGATCCTTCCTCACCTTTGTTTATCACAACTACTATTGGTTCTCATTATATCAAGTGCATATTAATTGACAATGGCTCCACTATAAATCTATGTTCCTCTCATTACTCAAGCAATTGCAAATTCCATGATAGTTTGATCACTAAATCCTCTACCCTTGTTTGTAGCTATGATTACACTACTCAAACATGCATAGGAACCATCACCTTACCTTTATAGGTTGGACCCAAAACCCTTCCCACTTTATTTTATATCATTGATACATCATTTCAATTCAATTGCTTACTTGGTAGACCATGGATCCACGCCATGCATGTTGTTCCTTCTACAATTCATCGTGTGTTAAATTTTTACATGATGGATATGAGCATACCATTTTTGTTGACCTTGACCCATTCAAGTTCTTCCGTATAGACCCAGTCACCGCCATGCCCATACCTCCATTGCATCTTATTCCATACCATAATATCAATACATACGATGTTGGTCAATCTAGTGCTTCCACTACTTCTCTACCTCCACATGCATCCCTTCCATCCCTACACATACCACTGATCTTATCTCACCTACCATATCTCCCTCTATCACTACCACTATCCCACCTTTCATTATTCCTCTCAACCCTACATCCACCTCTACTCCTCTTAATATCCTTGATAATGTTATCCAATAAGATAATGTCAGCACCGATGATTTTGATGATGAGGTCGATGTCGTAGAGCTTACCAATGAAAAATTACGCAACCTCAATTTTACTCCTCTTGAGATAGACGAATCCTACTTCCAAGACACTTTTGTTACTATTGGCCTGGCAATGAGTATCAATTGAAGTAACCTCCTCCCTCTCTACATGACCATGATTCCTTTCCAACTAATTGTACATACATTAGACCTCATGCCACCTCCTTCATCTCCCTAGGTCATCTCTAGTCTGCAACTCGACCCATTCACTTGCACTCTATTCATACATGACTCTTATTGGCCTCATATTCCATTCAAACCCATTTTCCCTGACATTTTTGTACACATGAAGGCTTAACACAATTAGGATTCACACTTCCTTATCTTTTCCCCCATTCTCCCCACCTCTATCATGGATATGTACTTATTATTTCTTGCATATGGCCTTTGTGTCTTCGATTTATCGGTCATCCTTACACACGCACACACCTGTTCCTCTCCACTCACCCTCAGACAATCTTGGCTCGACTATATTGGTGGCACCCTTGACCCCAACCATACTACTATTACCTTTCCTATGCCTTTTAGCCACATCTCTATTTGTAATGATTCATTCCTTGGCTATACCCAAAACCTAACTCGTTGGTACACACATGATTGTCCACAACCCCCTTTTATTGATGAAGAATATGCTATGGGCATGTATAATTTACACCGCATAAGATCTCTCTATGATCAACCTCATACTATCGCATATTATGTCTCAATCCAAATCCTATCGGTTACGACCCTGACACGATGACCTCCTTGATGAGTTTACTTGACTCCTCGCCCACACACACTTGGGGGCATCACACTTTCTCCCCCTCCATCACTATCAACTGTCTCTAGTGTCTACTACTACACTTCATGCTTCATGTCTACCTTTCTAAGAATTCTCACATCATCTCTGGTACACACACTATATCGTCATTTCCCGATGACACACTCTTGTTCCACGGTTTATACTTGACTGTTGAGGGTCCAACTCTTAAATAAACCTCTCACATCATCATCTATTTTTTCTATACATTACGCTTTGTGCTTCACGATAAACCTTTCTATGTACTCTCACATCTTTTGTACACATACTATACCGTCATTTCCCGACGATGCACTCTTGTTCTATGGTTGATACTTGACTATTGAGGAGAATTCCTAAATGAACCTCATTGTATCGTAATTTCCCGACGATGCGCTCTTGTTCTATGGTTCATACTTTGATTCAAGGAGAGTTCCTAAATGAACCTCATCTCCCACACATCACCAGGGGGCAATGCGAATCCTCTCATCTACACATTTTGCATATCACAACACATCATCACAATCGACAACATTTGTACATCTTGGTTGTATTTACTCTTGTTAGCTTATATTATTTACATGTTACACTTTGTTTCCTATGCTAGTTGGATACTTAGTATGTCATTATCTTTTTCTATACACACATGCACATTCACTTGGTATCTTGAGGTGAATGTAGGAATTTCATAGATTCTTACATGATGCATGATGTTCGACACTTATCTTTACCAGTCCCACCGAGGCTCCCTGAGGGCATCTACTTTGCTACTCTCCTACTAAATAAGACATGTCTATAATTTTAGTACTTACTACTTCTAGTCATTATCACCTACTCTTTGTTAATCTATACACACTTTGACATACTACTTATATTTCTAACATGTTAATGGGTGCTTCATGTGTAGCATTTTCCTTACAGGATAAATACAACCATGGTTATCTATCATTTCTATTGTTTTAATATTGTCTTTTTTATTTTTTGCATGGGTTATGCCCAATGTCTTTTATCCCGATTTTTGTGGTCCATCTTGTTTTCCTAGTTGCTTGTTACATTGTCTTCTATTGCATGCTAGCTCCTTTTCACTACCACTTGTTTCTAGCCTATATTTTGTTGTGCCTTGGTTTCTACTATACACATCCCCTACCCCCGCAGGTATCCACTCTTAGATATGCATATCAACTTTTGGTCCTCTCCTTTGGGTCGCATTCTCTTATATTTGTCGCATGCACCCCAAACGAGGAGGGCATCTATTGGATGAAAAAATCACCCCTACATCGCCTTAGAGCTACGGATCATAATAACACAACACAAATTGGCACATGAACATAGTTACCAATTGGTCTAGAATCAAACTTGGACCCAAAACATAGAGCAAACACTAATGCCCAACACTAGACAGAAAGTGCGGTGGGTCACTTGTGTCCCCCAGGAGCTTGTGTCTGGGGAAAAAACAACCGATTTTTCGATTGACAACACATTTTAGCAATAGTTCATAGTATAGTTCTTCGGTATTAGACACTTACCTCCACTTACAAAATTCAATCAATCGAGTTATAATTCGAGTTACACAAGGTTACAAAAGGTTAGAAATCAGGGATGTGCCATCTGCAATGGCACTTATTTAGGAAGTTTCATGGAAGGAGAAAAACATACCTCTCTCCCTAACACCTTTCTTTTGGTGTGAGATCACCCAAAAAACTTGTCCTTGGCGTGAGATTACCCAAAAAAATTGCTCTTGGCGTGAGATCGCCCAAAAACTCGCTCTTAGCACGAGATTGCCAAAAACTCACTTTTGGCATGGGATCTCCCAAAACTCACCCTTCTGCGACAAGACACTCAAATTTATTATCTTTTCCAAAGAAAATAAGACAACTTTCTATCTTTTACTCTCTCATACATCAGGTGCACACTTTCCTTTTACACACTTTTACTTACTTATACATACATTACTCGATTTTTCATATACGGGACTTTGACTACTTTCTTTCTCTTCTTTTATAGGTCCGTCCTTATACGCAATAAGAAGTAGCTCACATTAGCAAGCACAAGCTCCAACAACACACTACTACACATACGCTTCACCCCTAGGGTCTACCTCCCTTCCTAGTTTCCACACTTCACATTATGATCACTTCACGCTTCACTTGTCCACTCGGCACACTATCGGCTACACTCTTCTCTACAAGATTATAAGGTACACATCTTCTATCTACTTTATGTTATCAAGTATTCACTCAACAACATAAAGTGGGGAAAATGTAGACACAAAATCTATGCACTTGGGTACATTTCTAGGTCCTAAAACATACTAATGTATACATGATTCATAAGCAAGAAAACTAGTGGTTGACAACTTCTTTGGGCCTTTTGCTTTATCTCTTGCACTTTTATTGGCCTTACATATCTTACAACCATACCTTTGAAACTTTACTGATTTATCTTTTATGGCCTTGAACACTAGCACCTAGTTAGGACAGAAGCACCTATGCACTCCCGACCTTCTTTATCTCCTTCTTACTCTTTTGGGTCTCTTTTACTTCTTGGTTACCTTTTAAAACTTTGGGTTGGCCTTTCAGTTGTCAATTACGAAATTCAAACAAGGGAATCATATTTATACTTAGTTATTACTCTCAAATAAGGGGTCAAACGCTATAAGCATTATCTATCATCACCTAAAATTGCATCAAGGCACAAGAGCATTTCAAAGGCATTCATTTAACACACTCATACAAGGGACAAGGGTTACATCACTCTACATACATAACATAGGAGGGGAAGTTCATTCTATTCCATCACACACATTTGCATACTTGGAGCAATCTAGATCTAGCTCGCTATCATAGTGCAAGTTGCATAAGGGTGACATAGGGCATCATTACACACACATACACAAAGAACTACATGGAGTCTGAGATGTAGTGCAATACTAGGTCGTAAGATCACTCTTTGGGTGACCGTTGGGGGTCGATCGACTCCCTATTCTCGCATCCTTTTATTAGGCTCGATGTGGTTTGTGGGCATGTATAGCTAGTTATCTATTTTTTAGGTTAAAGGTACAATTGACGACATTGGAGTGAAACCAGAGTGAAAAATGAAGATCAAAAGCAAAGCTTCTCCAACCTAGAAAATATCATAACTCGAGCAACTGAGCGGACACTAGTGCCCAATGTAATCACTAGTGCCTGTGCGCCTGTCCTCTTGTGGGAGCTTTCATCGACATAATTCTAGGCTCCGTAACCCTCATCGAGCCTGACACCATTGCTCCTAGCCAGATCCAACATTACTCGGTTGAGATCACTCCCAGCATTGCACAAAAATCAGCCAAGTCACATTCTCTCTCTCATTTACTTAGGGTCTCATATTGTTGCATGCTTATTGCTTGTGTCTTACTGTAGTTTATCCCGAGAATATCATTAGTTAGAGCGATTTACTTTGTAATAAGGTTTAATTCATTTTAGATTAAATCAATAGTAGCAAAATAATTATCAAACATACACAAACGCAATACCATACCAATTAATTAATCCCATATTAATATTTAATAAAAACACAAAAACACTAATACCATAACAATTACTTTGTTTCGTAGTGATATTCAATGTCCATTACTTTCATAAATATTACTTTCTAGTCATTGATTAATTAGCTTCTAATTACTTGTGTTTTTTATGGGATTTGAAGTGGGATGAAGAAATTAATTAATTGATGCGGTGGTAAAATTTAGAGTGTTTTTATTAGCTAGTACCTATACACCAATAAGAGGTACGAATGAAGAGTTTGGTCTTGTGTTGTTAATTGTTAGTGATGCAAGGGTCATATAAACCTCCAATCTCTAGATAAGCGGGTCTTGTAAATGGAGCTATAGGGTATATTGAAGCATAATATACAAACTTGGGAGTGCTCTGTTAGATCCGTTGACATGTTATGTATGAATTTGATAGTTATTTTATAATACCATTTGACGATAAAAATCAACATACAATTCCAATTACACCAATACAAAGGGGACACACACACCAATTACCCTTACGGTGGCTTGGGCATTGACAATACACAAATCACAAGGTTTGACTCTTTCAAAAGCTACAATTGATATAGAACAAAAGGAAAGAACAAGGTTAACATTTGTGGCTATCTCTTGTGTAAAATTGTGACATCTATGAAAAGATGAAAAAAGAAAACTACTTTTGAAACAAAAGGTTGAGGAAGAGAGAATGAAGTCCTTAGAAGATAAATAATGTCATCTACTTATTACAAATTTCATTATGTGAATTTGTCATTTTATGTGATGTACATGCACATTTTGATTAATATTAAATAACTCTCTATTTTCCATATTATCTTATATATTGTACATTTGGATGCTTTTCGAATGCTTTTTGTACTATCATTTAATGTCATATATATTACACACTTAAATTTAAATAAAATATTTGATATTGTTTGTTAAAGTAAAATGCAATATCGAGATGCTATTAACATACATATCGTAGATAAATACATGGAGGAGATGCCTCGAGTTATCATCCTCAAGGTGCCCATATTAGATTCAAGACATACGTAAAATGGAGACTTATGTCCATATCAATTACTTTATCTCATAATGATATTTAATGTCCATTACTTTTGTATACATTACTTTCTACCATTTTATCAATTACATTTGTTTCAACAAAATTTACCATATCACAAACTTTTTGTTGTGCTACTCTCAATATTTCTACATTTTTGAACAGTTAGAATCAATTAACTTTGCTTGATATTTCCATAAATTATAAAAGTAACATATATACCAAAAACTATGTTAGATGTACGTTTAATGACATAATTCTAATATCTCCTTACTTCAATGAAATAATTGTAATATCTCGTTGCGTTCTATTTTTAATAGAAAAATATATATAAACCTTTGGCATTTTCCATCTTGCATCAATAATCCACTTAATGAAAAATTAAAATAAATTTTTAGAATTTTATAAAGGAAAATGGAGTCCAATGAACTTCAATAAAAATTAAATAACACCCTTAAAAAATAAAACAAAATCTTTTCGAGCAGTCAAACTTTATAAAAACATTGATATCAGCATGTCGTGGCGGCTGAATTTTAAATTAGTGTTTGCATAAAATGGTTCTGAAAAAACATTAAATTTTAAATTATCAATCAAGTTTTGGTTTGTTCCTCCCAAACAACTAATTATCTCCTTTCCGACGTGGAAGCAAGTGCACGACAATTTAAAAAACAAGTCCACGTCAGCAAAGGCATCTCTAATGAGTTGCACGCAATCTTCCACGTCGCTTCTCCAGCGGATTCCTGGAAACATAAATATTAACATAATCCATGTCACACGTCCATCATTATTGTAACTTTCCCACATTATTGACTCACATGCAATTACAGAATATTATATTAATTAAAAGAATGGGTCATAATAATTCACAAAATATTTTTCTCTTAGAGAATCCAAGAGATGCAGCTTTTGCTTACTCGGCATTTTTCGTCCACGTCACCGCAATTGGGCTTCTTACAGAGTGATTCCCGTCGGTCCACGTCAGCGACCCGAAGGTCCAGTCAGCGAAGGGGTTAGCAGCCTTGGAAGAAAATCTGACTGTGTATGTTTTTTCTCGCCGGTTTCTGCAAACGAGAGCGTCGCGGGTTCGATCTCGACAGCCACCGTGGCGGGCAGAGAAACGGAAGAACTATACGTGGAGCCCGCGGGCCCCACGTTGGTCACAGTCCGCGTCAGCTCGACGGTTGTTGACGCAAAGATTACGACGAAAGAGGGGTAATTCAGACCGGCCGGGAAAGTAATCGGGTTGTTTTTACTGCAGGTGAAATTTCGGCGGGCGAGGATTTTTATCTGGTTGTCCGTGTATTTTATGCTGCAGAGGAAGTTGAGGTAGTCTTCGGCGGCGAGGTCGTAGACGAGTCCAGGCTGGAGGGCTTTCTGGGGTCCACGTGGCCGGACCCGTGGTCGAAGGGCGTGGAGGGCTTGCCCGTGGCTATATCGAGGATGACTTGGCCGGCGTTGTCGACGTGTAGGCGGTGGTCATGAGGGCGGATTTTATAGCGGCGGGGCTCCACTCCGGGTGGGCTCCTTGAGTAAGGCTGCGAGGCCGCTGACGTGGGGGCATGACATGGATGTGCCGGAGATGATGTTGAAGCTGACGTGGCGGGTGTCGATATTTAGGCCGGTGGGACCCGCGGCGGGCGTCCAGGCGGCGAGGATGTTGACGCCCGGCGCTGTGATGTCGGGCTTTAGGATTTGTGGCGTGACTACGTTGGGGCCGCGGGAGCTGAAGGAAGCCATGGCGGGTGCTGGTTTGACGCCCAGAATTGTGCCGTTGAAGCCAATTGTGGCGGTTGGAGCTGCTGTGGAAAATATGTAGTCTTTAATGGCGTCTCCATCCTTCGCTGTAATAAAAAAAAAACAGAAAACAGAAACTTTTGTGAGTGTTTTGCAGGTTGTAAAAACAAATTCAATATTTTACCTTGTTATTTTAAAATACAATTCAACGCATTAATACTTTATATTGCTAAAAAAACAAAATTCAATTTCATACACAATTCAATATTCTACATTAATGTTTGTAATAAATGTTGAAAAAAACAGTATTTGTAATTCCTATTTCGACTTTGCTCAAATTTAACTCTAAATGTAATTTTGGAGTATGAGATTGTTTTCAATTTAGGTGTATGGGTCATTAGAGACTATTTGGCCCAACTTATGATATTCTTTTGTTTGGGTGGATTTTTTTAATTGAAATTATTAGTTTTGTATGGGGAAGTGTACATAAAGAGAGGTATCTTTTCTGTCAAATTGGATTGGGTATGATGGTTTCATTCTTTTTTTGGTTTATTATAAGATTTGTACTTTGTTGGATGGCTAGAGAACATCTTTTATAGCATCATCCTCTTCATTGGATGACAACTCACTTGATTGTTAGGATTATTTTTATTTTTGTGTGGTTTATATTTTATTATATTATTGGGATTGTTTTTATTTTGGTGTATGGTGAAGAGTAAAGGTTAAGTAATAAATTGGTAAATGAAACCTTTTGTTTAGAACCCTAACATGGATTGTTTTACTTGTTTCCTTTTATTTATTCTTTACTATAAGACACACAACTCTACCCTCTCTTCTTCAAATATGCGACCTCTTTTATGGATTGCATATTCTTTCTCCATCAAAGCCTCGCTTCTATAGAGTATACATGTTTCCACCATCAAACCCACTCATGATGACATAAACCTTTAAAGGATAAAAATATAAAAAAATCTCCTAGAAAATTCTATATTGATAGGGGCATTATACAATGACATTGAGCGTGGTAGGGGGCTATAATGTCCGTGGATAAATTTTTTATTGATGACCTTAAAATTTGATATAAACAATTAAATGACGGCCTTAAATTTGACATCTATTTAACTAGAAGAAGGTAATTTTTCTTGTTATTTTGTAGAAGACGATAAATTTTTGCGATACATTAAGCATATGATGAGTTTGAAGCTTATATTTTTACAATTTTCTTTTAAAGGTCAATGTATATGTTAGAGGTCCCATTGAGAATATTATTAAGAATGAATGAACGAATAAAGATTTTTGAAAATGTAATAGAGTCTAGAGTATTTCAATAGGTTAAATTATACGATACAAATAAAAATAGACATCTCAAATTATTTTTAGAAAATAATATATTTAAAATATATACACTAATAGTAATATTAATTGAAAATACTCATACAATAAAAAGGTAATAGAATCTTGATTAAATGGAGAACACTTTCATAAATAAAATTAAA
Organism: Taxus wallichiana var. yunnanensis; assembly: GCA_018340775.1. NCBI lineage: Eukaryota > Viridiplantae > Streptophyta > Pinopsida > Cupressales > Taxaceae > Taxus > Taxus wallichiana. The sequence continues at coordinate 766,284,320 of CM031244.1, forward strand.
TATATTATAAATTTAAAATAGATACCATAAATTCTTTCCATAAATATACATTTAAAATATCTAAATTAATATACTCATCGTATTAATCGTGAATTTAATGTTATTTTTTTATAAAAAGAATTACCAAAATTTGATGCACTTCAAAATTAAAACTTAAACAAAAAAAGCTTTCAAAATTAAAATCTACCTGAGACTGCCGTCGCGGGCAACAGATGCGCATCGGCCACGAGCTCGTCGCCGTTATCCTCCGCATTGGCGAGAATCATAGCAACTCCCCAGCATCTTTCACAACCGCCCCTTTCTCCACCCGCGCACTCACCCCTCGATCACACACAACAATCTTCCCCGCCACCAGCGTCGCCTCCAGGCTGCCGCTCATGCACAGACTCGCCGCCTGCGAATAACCGCCGGCGCTCACATTCCCGGCGTAAACCAGGTCGACGAGCCCCGGGTAAGCCGCGACCCGGCGGAGAGCGACACCCCCGGTACCATTTCCCGTCGCCGAGAATCGCATAGGCGGGGAAATCCCTGTCCACGGTGCTCGCCCCGACGGTCATAATCCACGGCGCGACGTTCGACAGCGTGAATCTCTCCGGCCCGGAATTCCCGCCGAGCACGACACGAACACTCCGTGCTCCATCGCCCCGAACGCGCCAATCGCGATCGAGTCCGCAAAATACGGGCCCACGCTACCGCCCAGCGACAGCGACAGCACGTCGACCCCGTCGACCACGGCGCGATCCATGGCGGCGAGAATATCCGAATCGTAGCACCCGTTGTTCCAGCAGACCTTGTAAGCCGCGACCCGCGCCCGCGCCGCCATGCCCCGCGCGGTTCCCTTCGCGTAACCCAAAATGCTCGCGTCCGCCACAAAACCACCCGCCGCGGTGGACGACGTGTGCGTTCCATGCCCTTCCGTGTCGCGGGCGGACGCCGGGTCGTTGTTCCCCCACATTGTCCGACCCGCGCCTGTAAAATCTCGCCCCGACGAGCTTCCGATTGCACTGAAACCCCGCCCCGCCGGCGCACTCGCCCTTCCATTTCGCCGCCACGGGTCCGAGCCCCGGGTCGTGGAAGCTCTCGCTGTCCGGCGAGATGCCCGTGTCGAGCACCCCCACAATTACATCGTCTCCGTATTGGGCCTCAGGCCAGAGACCCGCGTTCGAATCCAGGCCAAGGAAATCCGGCGTCCGGGTCGTGTGGAGCTCGTAAACGGTTTCCTCGTAAACCGTCAGGACGCCGTCAGATTTCCGCAGAGCCTCGGCCTGACCCGCCGTCATCCGCGCCGCAAACCCATGGAAAACGTGGGTGTAATGATAGAGCACCTCTGCGGACAGGGATTCCGCCATGGATGCGTGCCAGAGCTCGTGGCTTGAAAAAGACGGCGGCATCTGCCACTTCGCCATGTGAACGATAAAAGTCTTAACTTTATCCACTTTATCCACTTCCCCGCAGACTGCTACCGCAAAGACAATGAGAATCCATAGCACGATCCGCTTCGCCATTGGAACCCCAAAATCGAGACCGTAAACCTTCAATTCATCGGCTCCCGGACGCCATTTATGCACAATCTCGCGCTGTCTTTCATCTGAAGTTTATTTCTGGTTAAACTGTCTTTTTTTTCCAATTTTAAACCTGTGGTTAGGTAACGTAGTTTTAGGTGGATATTTTTCGCTTGAAGCTACAGTTAAGCTATTTTTTCGCTTGTTGTTTTCTGCCGCACAGTGCGGATCCAGTGGAAGAGATCTAATTATTGGTGGACCAAGGGTTTCTTCATCATCACATGGAACTGTTTCTGACCGTGCGCGCCGAAGTCACTTTGTCTGTTTTCTCGGATGAATTTAATATTTTAATAGAATGAATAGACTCAATTGTTTAATTAATTTAGGAACCTCTAGCAATACAAAGTTCTCAAGACCAGATTTTTAGAGCTTGTGCCAAAAGGAATCTTTTATGGATTTTTTTGATTGACAAGTGAATTTATATTAATAAGACATAAAATACAATCTTATTCATAGGACAAATGGAGTAAATGCATGTCAAATTATAGAGGCTTTGAGAAAGAAAGTTTAAGATGGACATTCTACAAAAGCTCATATCTTGACCTAACCTGACAAGATACACAACTCATAGGCATCATACATATTACAATCATTATTAGAGTGCAACATGATTAGTTTGACAATTTTTTTTTAATAGCATTTTGTTAAGAGTTTTAATACATGTAAATTTATGCATTTCATTTAATTATTAGATTCGAGATTTAATTGAGAGTAATCAATTTCAAGTAGAAATAGATCTATAACTCTTCCAAATAATTATTTGAAAATTTTAACAAGATCACACCACAAATATTAATATAAGAGGAGAAAAATAGTAGTTATAAGAGTCTCCTTTTCTATATTTTACATGTTGTAGATAGGTTTATTGGAACTCTCAATTTGATTTGTATTTGATAAGAGTGAAATCTCAAATATTAGTTTATACAATGGTCTTTTACGTCTTAGAAATTTCATACATGCAAAAGAAAAAAATGGACTCATGATAGATAACACTTCAAATTTCAATTTGTATAGTGAAGTGTTTCTTTTATGGTGTTCAAATATGCAAAAAAGATTAAAAAAAAAAAAAAAGAATCTAGAATAGGATATGATATCATGCCACAAGTATAACTAGGTTGTTGGACCAAAGAAGGCTCAAATCTTGTTTCATAAAGTGCCTACTAATAAGTCATAAAACATAATTGTAGTGCCCTATGCCACCTTACCTTAAATGATGGTTCATGTGGGCTTAGCGTCACAAGTTGTTTGATCCAAGTCGATGTCCCCATTAATGATGACATGTTATGCCGAGCTTACTTGAATTCTAATTGAGTGAGCTCTCCTCATGTCAAACTTGTAAGTGTCTTATTGAGCACCCTGGTAGGTGTCAAGGGTATGGACATATGGTTGTAATTCAATCGATTTGCGATCAAGTTTTGTTGGAAAGAGGCATGTCTATGTGAAGTATATGTAAATCTCCATTAATCGGGGTTGTTTTAGATTGGAATCCTCCAATAAATTTCCAAGTTGTCTCTAACCATACTTCCCGAGAACAACTTAAGCATACTTCTCAATCTAATAAAGAGACATCTTATATTCCTACTTCCACTATGCCTATATCTATGGGGCACCAAGTCTCCCAATGCACAATGTTTCTATTCATATTCCTACATCAACCATTGTTCCTAATTGCAATCATAGTGATTCTCATGTTTCTTCTTCTAGCATGTAGGCCCTTGAAACCCTTGTTCATACTTTACAAGCCCAAATCTTACAATTATAACAAGGTACATATGCTACTTCTCATACTATGGATTCTACTCAATTACTTCATAATGAACTTTCCATAGAAGTGGATTCTTATCCCTTTCCTCTTGGATTTTTCTCAAGTAAGCATCCTATTTATGATGGCAAGAGTGATCCCATAGAGCACCTTCAATCATTCCATGTATCTTGTTTTGAATGTGCCTGTCACAAAATTTTATTCACCAAGATTTTCCCTGAGTCTTAAGGAATTTGAATTGTAATGGTTATATGATCTACCAACGCATTCTATGCGATCTTTCACTATTTTGGAAGATTAGTTTCTTGTAAAATTATCTATCAACATTGGTGAAATTTTTTTGTATGCTCGAATGTTTAAAGGCCACTAATGGTCTAATAAAGACATAAATGACTATGGTTTACGCTTATGATTTGTTGGTGAAATAATTTATGCGGGGAAGATTATTGGTTTTCACCAACGGTCATAGGGCTAGGCCCCTCCTTGGGTATGGGGAGGCTCCCATTTATTGAATGTAATCTAAATAGATTGTGGGGGGTGGCGGTTAGTGGGGATCACACGGGAATAATCTAATAAACTTATACCAAAGTGCTTGTACATTGTATAAGGGAGGAATTTACTTTGAAAAGAGGTAAATAGGAGATGAGGAAAAAAAGAGAGGGGGTGAATGTTGTGAGTAGGCTTATATATTTCACACACATTTGTCTAGAGTAGGTCCACATTCAATAGGAAGAAATCAACCATTTAAGCAATAGTAAAACTAATAAATCAAAGACATAAAGTTCTATGAGTTCATTAATCAAAGACACAAAGTTCCTTCTTGGTTTTGCAAGATTACAATACTTGCAAAGTTGGAAAATAGAGAGGATGGAAGAAGATAGACAATGAGATATAAGAATGTAGCTTTATTCCTTGAATTGGTAATGAAAGCAAACAACTAACAATAATCAATAATTTCCAACCCCTTGGAATGGAGAAGCCATTCCAAATTATAGCTTACAAAAATGTCCTTTCACTTCCCCACATGAATTTTCACCTTTCCCATCATTTGTGACCTTTCATATTCATAGGGAATAAAAGTGAGCCTTTTCCTGTTAATGAAAAAAAGAACTCTTACAATATCAAATTAGAGGTCAATTAAGTGAATAAGACAAAATAGTGAAAAAGTACATTCTCAATGAAGAATTAGAATATGGAGAGAGAAGAAAGAAAGAGGGAGAGAAGAAGAGATGCATCAATCTGATGAAGATGAAGCCTCTACCGATGAAGAACTGGTCCTCAAGTGAAATTTGAGGAAACACTCATGGAATGAGCTCTTCGTATTTGAACTCTTTTTTCGATACAAAAGCTACCACAAGTGTCACCTTTTCTACCTCTGGAACACGAACATAACTCAACACTTTGATCCATGTCTCGGGAACATCACTGATAATATTGTATTGATTAAACCACACCTTATGATCTCCTTAATGTTAGATATTTATCCTATGATGTCTGCAAGGGACTCCAAAGTATCCTTGTTGAAGGAAAAAGGATCACCTACCTCTTTCTTGACCAATTCTTGGAAGGAACTAATGATTCCTTCTAAAGATGAATGTTTAGTGAGTGGATGTGATCTAAGATTCTGTACATAGTTGTTGACATCATCTAAAATATTGAAGGCATGTTGCACCAATATTAAAGTTCAAAGATAACATAAATTATTATGTCACATCTGGCATTCATTATGTGGGTCCAAATTAGAGACAAGTTATCAACAACATATGCAAACACATTCCTACTCACGAGAGTATTAGAATCAAGGAATCTCATTTCAGACACAAGTGGGAAGACACCATACCAATGAGTCTTCTCTCTCTCAAATTTTTCCTTATTATCTTTACTTTTGAAACAATGGTAAAAATACACTTTAACAAGGAGAGAACCTTTGGTAGTAGTGCATTTCCTTTCTTGAGAATATTTTTAACCCACTTATCATTGGATTTCCCTTACATGGTATAACCTTGGGCTCTCTTGATAAAATGAGGATCAAAGTTGTTGATGGGAGGGATGAATTTTGTAGGAGGAAGGGGTAATGCATTTTTATCTAAGAAGGATTCCATACATGTAGTGAGAGTTCTCACATGTTCCTTCAATTGTTCCATAGTTTGTTTGTACTCGTCATTCCTGGAAAACAAGCGGGGCATAAAATCCTTGAACATGTGTTCATCTCCTTCATGTGTGGCTTTTCCCAAGGATATCGAAGTCAACTCATAGTCACCTTGAGTCATATCTTACATGAATTTTGCAACCTTTGGTCGGGAAACCTCCACATATAGGGATCCAGAGGTCCCAGTGAAGAAATGGGAGACTATTTGTGCTTTCTTTCTTTGTTTTATTTTCATGAATTTTGAGATGGACCCAAAATCAGGTGTTATGAATTATTGTAACTTTCTTGACTCACTTCAAAGTAGCTCTTGTATCCATAGGAATGTTTCCACCATAGGAGACATAAAATCAGGCATAACGACACTTTCAGGTGCTTGGTAAGGGATCACATTCTTCTTGTGATGGGATGATTTTTCAATTGAGAAGGACACACTTGGATGTTGGTGAAGAATAAGAGATTGCGATAGATCAATTTCACCTAACTCAAGAGGTTCAATGGGATTTTCAATGACCTTTACCTTCTTGTGAAGCCCCTAGGAGGAGAAGCTTCAATGCACTTTGCCTCCACAATTTTCCTCTTGGAGGATTCCTCTGAATGAGTAGAGCTCGTGGCTTTCTTAGATGCCTTGAGGGAGGAAGTGTGAGAAACTTGCCTACATGGAGAAAAATACCACCAAACTCGATGAAGGAAGCTTTATTCTGCTTGAACCATTCTTTTGACCTTTAGATCACTACCATGGTCCTTTCTTTGATATCACTTGATTCTCTGATGTTCCATGGAGTGGGAGGAAGGGGGAAGAATTCTTTTAAGACCCCCTCTAAAAATTATTATAGAATGGGTAGAAAATGTGTTGAAAAATCTATTGACATTGTTGGTGAATCTTAGAAAGGAGGGTTTTGAGATGGCGGTGAATGCAGGTTTTTTTTCAACCACAACGTCTATATATCCATGTTACCATATGATAATCAAATTATGTCACCATATGGCAACATGTACATACGAGATGCATGACATCATCATGAATTCTTCCTCCTAGTAACAAGTATTGGTTGTCATCCTGTAACATCAACATCTTTGTCATGAGCCAACATTATATATGTTGCCACCTAAACACATTTGTTTTGTCATCTAGTTCGGTCAAGTGTGTTTCATGGACGTCAACTAACCGCATAATGTGCTTGCTTTGGTTGGTATCACGAGAGTTTTTGACATAAGAGAACTCTACACAATGTCAAGCCGTCTTAATTTTTATAAATTTTTCTCGAAACAACCCGAGATATCAAGATTTTTTTGGCAAAGCAAAAAGGTGATACCAGATGACATATTATTACATTGCGCACAATATCCTGTTTGTGTTTCCACTCGGTAGAACATTCCCATGCTATAGTGTTGGCATGTGGATGACGAGTTTTAATTGATGTCAAAGTAATATTAATGACAAAGAAGGATACATGAGAGATAGAGGGAGTGTGTAGTGAGTCGATAAGGAAGAACATGTCAGAGGCTTGAGAAAACCTAAGTGACTAACTTCTTGAGGAGCTAGTGACTAGCAGAGGCTAAGTGATGATGTGAGAGCACACTAGGATGATGTCAAGAATTTTATAACAGGTATATGATGTGGAAATAAGGTATGAAGGATGAATATAGGGGCACATGAGGTGAATTTTTCAGACTAACTCAGTTCATGATGCCTAATCCCTAGGCCTAGTTAGAAAAATGATCTGGAAAGGTGAAGTGAAGGCTTGAGGCTGATGGTGAAGCATGGTAGAGACATAAAACACATAATATGACATGTTAAAGGGGATACAAGGTGAAGAATATGACATCTATAGTGAATTACAGTGTTAACTAGCTCAAATGGCTTATTTCAAGCACTAACACGAGGACATGAAAAAACCTAGATATATTAGGCTAATGAAAACATGGAAAATATGTAGGGAAATTTTAAAGAGTCCTAATATGAAGATACATGTCAAAAATCAACGGTTAGAGACATATTTAGGGTCATTGGTATGACTGCCCTTTAGGACAAACAAGTTTAACATGAACAAATGAGATTGGCCAAGAAGGTACATGTGTATTTATGAAAAAGTAGCAAATGGAGATCATGAAGGAGGTAGTCATGAAGACTATACCAAATTTGAAGACATGAGAATGATTTTTACATAAGATATTGCATTTTTATCAAAATTGTGTTAAGCAAGGTATGCTAAACTAGCACTCTGACTTCTTAGCATTCAAGCTAAATTATGGAGACTCCTTTGGATAAATAATAAGATATTTTTTTGAATAGAATAGGGATAAATTTATGTTTCAAATTTTTGAGGCAAAATGGATGAGAAATAAGAAATTTCTATTCATTTTTGTGGAGTTGACTTAAACCCTCCTAAAACTAGTTCAGAGCGATATGAAGAAATTGGTTTGGTTAGGTGCCCAAATGGATTTTTTTACTTGTTTATGATTTTTAGCATGTAGAGAATTCATTAGATCATATTTTCATGAAGTTTTGAGCTCATGAAACATGGTGGGCCCCATAAGAAAATAACAATTTTGTGAGAAACTCAGTGTACATATAAAGTTTACTAAGTAACCCATGCTATTGTTTTTGTGAAGTATGTTGGATATGTTTTATTAATGTTCATGAAGTCATCTTGGTTTTATTTTGGAAAATGTGATGGTATAGGCATGTTTTTACTCCTACTGTTTGAGAATGCAATGAAGAGAAACCATACATGGAAATATAAGGGTATACATGATGAATTGCATCATGAAGTGATTGTTTTTGGTCCTAAACAACATGAAGGTTTATCATATGAGCTAAGCGTGTGATGTTTTTGGTTTAATGAAGTGATTACATGCATAAGTTTGAGTGTTTCAAAACTACCTTATTGAACTAGTGAAGAAACTGTTTGCTACAGGTGAGTAGAAGAAGTTTTTTTCAAACAAGGTATGCCTCTAAATGCTTGTACACATTTTTGTGATGTCCTTGAACTGTTCAAAGTGTTATTTGATCTTGGAGATAAATTTTAAGATGTTTGAACATGAGAAGCCAAGACTGGTTTTTGAGAACTCTAGAGCTTAGTTGGCAAGTTGGAGAAATGAAGTTGTTTGAGTGACTTCGATTTATTTTGGTGAAATAACTAAGTAGTCTTTGAAAGAAGACATAAATAAATTTAAAATTATGTATGGAGTGAGTCTTTATTATGTGATTTTCAGTGTGAACAAGTTCATTCTTGAAGACCTAATTTTGGTGGCACAAGACTGTGAAAGCAGTCTGAAAAATGGAAGTGGAAGAGTGAAGTTCTCCAAATAAATCATGCAAGTGAAGGATTGAGAGTGAATTATAGGTCCTATATCACCTTCTCCAAGTGATTAAAAGTCTTGGTTGTTATTGCATTTTATGATAATGAAGTGTTGATGCAATTGGTTTTTGAGACCTCCATGACAATGAATGTCCAACTGAGAAAAAGGATGAAATGCAGATCTTATGCCTTGATTTGATGAAGCCCAAGCATGTGATGATGAATTAAACATCTTTTAATGAAATCCATGTGATTTACAAGGCATGAAATGAATTTGAAATGTAGTTTCTACTCTCAAAATGTAGACTGGTTTTGGAAACCTTAAACTGTGATGCTCATGAGTCTGTAATGGAGTTATAGAGTCAAAGTGGTGAATTACTAAGATCATCAAGAGAGTTTATAGCATGGTTGGAGCCTTTGTAACATACATGCATGAGTAGAACACTTGGAACAGGACATAACAACTAGAATACAAGTGTATACAAGTTCAAAACGAAGAATACAAAACTGATAGGGTAGTTATGCAAGAGAATGTCAGTTGTCATCTTGTGAGGATAATATCCTCAGATGTTTTAGGTGATGAGTGAGTTTAGGAAGTTAGTTTGATCATTTTTGGGTATCATAACAATTATGAGAGCTCAAAAAAATTATGAGTATGTAATTGACAGGTTTGAACTTGTAATGATTGCAAAATAATCAATTTTGTATGATGCTATTCATCCTTCCCTATTCGAGTTGAAACTTGAAGTTGGAAAATTTATTTTCAAGGTGAAGTGCAAGAGACATGTGAGAAGGTTTGTCTTGATGATATAAGCATCAAATTTTGCATGTAGACTTGTTGTTAAAAGTGAGAGCACATAATGCATGAAGACTAAATTTTTTGTGTGAAGGAGTATGTAAGAGTGTGTGCATGAGAGAAGCCTTATGCAATAGTATTTTTATCTGATGTAGAGAGGGGAATGAAAAGATATATGAGCCGATTTTGATATCATAACATGTTGTATTAAGACAAATAACTGAGAGTGATCAACCATCTTATTGAAGACTAAGTTGTAGCTTAGCAAGATGGAGTTGAAGCTTATTTGTAAGTTGTTGCTTACATAATAAATAGGTAGAACCATGGTTGAAGTTTTGAGAGTTTTAGCTTCTAAGAAAGTATATGCTCACAGAAGGTTAAGTGGTAGCTTTACCAAATATTGGGGTTGTAGCCTCAAGTTTGGTAGAAGCACAATGGATTGAGAGGGGGGGTGTGAATCATTCTTATAAAAACTTAAAATTATATTTCAGATCTAAAAATCAAAATCTCATACACATTCAATCACAATATCCACTTATTCAATAATTTGTGTGCACACAATAAACCATCAATGAAACATGTAACCATGAAAGCAAAGAAACACCATAAGAACACAAGATATAAGTGGGAAACCCTCAAGGGGAAGAAAAAACACTGAAACAAAATATTATATTGATATGTTTCTAAATTTAGTGAGGCACCAACCCCACAAGGAGCACCAACCCCTAGTTTAGTAGAGCACCAACCCTATAAGGAACACCAACCCCTAATTTTGTGAAGCACCAACTCCACAAGGAGGCTATAAACCCCCAAGATGATAAAGCACCAAATCAACCACCTTATGATGTGTATATATCTGATTTTTTCTACCACAACTGATGGAGATCCAATATCCAACTCACACTTCTTCAACCAAACCCTAAGTGATCACACTTCACAAAAAAATTCTCATAAATCACTCTAAAAATCATCAAAATCTTGCTCTCATGTCCTCTGATTTTTCTTCACCTTCTAGACACTTGAATCTTCCTAAAATCATGCTAAAAACCTATAATCAACTCTCACCTATGTCGCTCCACATGCACACACTCAACTAGTTCAAAAAAGCACCCAAAAACATGCTTTTATAAGCTTCTCCACCTTTCAAACTTAGGCCCAACATTTTCCCTCAATTTGGTTCAACCCATACATCAAGGAAACATTTAAAATTTTAAATACAACATTCACAAGTGACCAATTAGGCCAGCCTAAATAAAACCCTCATTACATGTGCCAAAAATGGCTCAAAACCCCATAGACACATTCTTTAAAATGCCCTAACATTAGTACCATACTTTGTCATGACCCAAACCCATTAAATATTAATAAAATATAATTTTATATTCATACATGGTCATACATTTTATCAAAAAATCAAATTATTTCATTTACTGGGCCCAGATTTCTTTTGCAAATATCAAAATAGTCATTTCTGCACCCTTCAACACCTCAAAACTTCATAAGGAAACAAAATCACTTCTATAGAACAAAACCATGCCATGTGACCAATAAATGGAAATTTCAAAACCTTAATATCACTTCTATGAAAGTTATAATTCATGAAACATCCATCTATTCAAACCACAATTACATTTGCCTTTACTAGATCAACTCTTGCTAAAGCGTTGTTTCCATAGGTTAGCTCATAAAATAATTTCTACACATATTAAAGACATATAAATGGATTAATTGGATGAAAAATTCATCTGAATTCACATTATAGGTGATAGGAAGCATAAAAATCCATCTCATGCTTCAAACAACATCAAAATTTCACTAGAACACATGTTGTCTTTAATTATAAAAATATTTATGCTCAAAAGATGACCTAGAAACCATATCATATGACCTCATAATGAGGAAATCCATATATCACTGCTAAAATATCTTTGAATATACTTTCCACCATAACTTGAATCATCTCAAAACTCAACGTGTAGCTCAAGATACAACCATTATCTTGGACCATGTTATTTGAGACCCCAAAAGTGCCCTTTGATCAGTCAACCTGTTTGGACCTCAAAACACCATGTACTTATATGAATTTGCCTTGAAAATTCATGGAAATAAATATCAACTCCCAATAATCATATAACACAAAATTTTCATTTTACTCCTTTGGATCATCTTGTCCTACAACCTTCTTTCCTAGAAAATACTATTTTTAGGTGGGGCCCACTCATCACCATGACCTCAACCATACATTTTTAGAAATACTGAGGATTCCTATACAACATAAAATCATCAATTTTTCACTAGAAATAAAAATTGGTCAATATACTTAACTTTTTGTAAACTTCTCCTAGTTAGGGTTTAGCTAGGGTTTTAGACCACTTTACCTTCTTAACATTCATTCATAAAATCATGATGATAAAAAAACCTCATTATTTTTTGAAAAATTCTAAAATCACCTTAAAATAATCCCTGAAATCCACAAGGTCCCATGCAAATCACATTGTCCACAATGAGCATATGAAGTTGCACTTGAGCTGAAATTTGACTTGTTTTTCACCTTGTCTCACAAAAACAGTCATATCTGGAAAAATTATCAACATGGGCACCTAAAAATATTCTTAGAGCATCATAAATCATCCCTCTAACATCTTAAATCATCCAAATGTCAATTCCATTCTTCAATTTCTCCAAGAACTTAAGACTTACCTATGCTTGCATGCTAGATCCTCACTATAGAAGCACATGCCAACTTAAATAATGTAATAACTGAACAAGAAACCTCTGAAAATGACCCAAACATACCTGATATGTCATGTTTACATGAATTCATTCTTCCATTAGCTCATATAGCTCCAAACTACAATGTCACACCTCCAAGTCAGTAATACTGCTCCCAAAAGCACCTATAACAAAGTGAACCATTTTGTACCTAAACTATGCCACTGATGTGAGTGCTAAATCACCCTAAAAAAATTATTTAAATCAAGTTAACATGCCCCCAAACATCCAATAAGCTCACATGTCAAGATATATATCTTAAGCACTCGTATGGGCTTCCAAAGCAAACACACCTCACCGAATCCCAATGTAGCAAACTAATATACATTGACCATCATGTTAGATTCATATACATCATCATGACATCATCATACAACAAACACTTTGTCATTAGTGTGGTTTTGCATCAATGAAAACACCTATTAGGGCACCATGCCAATAATATCTCCCTTTTTCATTAATGGAAAACACCTTGAACTTCTCCCCTTTTTCATTAATGAAAAAGGAATACCTATAGCTTACTTGTTTTACCTTCTTCATCTTCATATCTTCATGCTTTGGTTAGAAACATCAACCAAAGATCTCAAACTAGATCACTTTTCTTAATTTTACACAAAAATCTGATTCTTTCCTTCATTTTAGGCATGCAAGAAACATACTCCCCCTGGAACAAGCATCTCCAATATCGAACATCATCAAAAATCATGAAAGAAGCATAATCTCACTTAGGAGAAAAAAACACTTGATACCTTCTAAACATGTAAAAACACCAATTTTCAACTATAACCATGTTTTGAGCTTCTTAAGGTCACTGTAGCAGTCTTGGAACAAGGGCAACAACACCTTTAACATGCCAACAATGACATGAATGACCATGCCACATCATTACTCCACCTTTCTTGACCAAAAACTAGCTTATCTAGGCTAAAAACTATGCAAAACTAGGCATATTTTTGCTCTTCATACCAAAGCAACACCATAAGCCCAAAACAAACTTCTTAGAGCAATTTTGACCAATTTCAACATCCAACTACAAGTCAACCAAGCCTTGACTCATCCAAATAACACTCCCCTTGGAAAAAATACAATACCTCCATTTCTAGCTCAAGAGAACAAATTGGAGCTACTAGAATAGCCTTACTAACATGCCTTGAAATCAACTTGAAACAACTTTCTTTCTCAAGGTCCAAAACAACATTTTCAGTCTAAAATTGTCATACTTGACTGAAAAAGTCATTCATACTTCATCATAACTTGGGAAAATTAGAGAACATTACTTTCATACCTTGGATGACCTTGTGATCATAATTTCAACTTTTAGGAGATTTACCAAGCACTCCCTGTCATGGATAGCTCATACACACCTTAATAAACTATAGGAGCACAATTTCTAATATGTACCATTGTAACACTCATCGTAGATTAGCCTACCCCATCTCTCCGAGAATCTTAGACTGATCATCTCATTTTTGCTCTTTTCAAACATATCATGCCATGTAGGATGCATCTCTTGCAGTTAGCTTCCAAGAAATCATCAAGGAATCATCACCTTATAGAATACCTTATGAAGAGTTCATACCCTCAAGCAAGCTTGATATAGTCTATCTATACCAATCTCTTAGTTAAGGATGACAATTCTTGAGCTTTCACGGGTTTGAAGTATACTTCTAACATTCATCACACTCCCTCAACCTTACTCCTATGCCTTATTCATCTAATGTGAACCTCATACACTTGTAAAACATATCATTATTCTTTCTCAATCTTCTAGCCTTCACACAGTCCTTGTCAAACTAGTGGATACCCATTTTGAGACCAAAAACCACCATTCTATAGTCTTCACTAATTTACCTTACCATTTATTCCAAACCCCTATTAAAGTCCTTCAACACTTTGTACCTTGACTATCTCAAAATACCATCATAGACTTGAAAGTTCCATTTTCGAGATCAAGAGAAACTCTGTTAGTCACCATGTTTGATCCAACCACCCATGTCATGCTTTATCAATCAACACTATACTTTTATACTTGAGTTGGACTTTCACACGATCTATAGTGACATCTTTCTCTCCATATTTTGCATCAATTCATTCTCAAAATCAGATAATCTCCTTGAGACATTCTTGAGCATGTATTCTTGCACATGTAGAAGGATACAATACCTTTGATACTCTTATGCATGTAACCCTTGATCTTTGAAGAAATGACACCATATCATGAGAAATTTCATTATCATTGCAAGATGACTAGTTACCAATTTTCATAGACCATATTCATGGATTTCTGGCTGTAGAACTTCATTTTGCAATGGTATAAACATTAGACATCTTCCTTAAGGATTGAGACCTTGATTTGGATCACAACACATGATTTACAAGAAATATTATAAGGAGATGATCATGATTTCTAGTTGAGAACACTTAACCTCACCATATGCTAGGCTATTAACTCTTGTGGTCCTTTTGAAGAACTCAAAGATTTGTTTGCAACTTGAAATTCACTTCATACTTTAAAGAAACAATCATACATGTTACTTATTACTATGACCAAACTAGTATCTTTTCTAAGTAATATAATCTCCATACATGTATTTCCTATCACCTCCATTATATCAGTCTTGATTCATACCTTTGACTATGAATTATCAACTTCAAGGATCCTTTAAACTCCTCTTTCATCAAACACATGTTGGCTTACTTTGATGATAACACTTTAGATTTTGATGGATCATACACACTCTATAGCATTAGAACACTCCTTTCGATTGTGTTAACAATAGGTTATGTTGTCAATCCTTTGAGAACTCTAAGAGTTAGGGTTTTAATTATCAAACCCTCCTCACTATGCATCATGAGTAAAATATTCAACTTTGTCATAGATAAATGAATAAATATACTTACTTGAAGCCCTTTTACATCCTCTAGCTCCATGCATCTAGAAAGTTTTCTCAAAATATTTCCTTTTAACTCTTCCATCTTGACCTTCATAATCTGAGTTTCCATATACACAGATCAAAGAACATTGTAAAAACCAGGTCTTGTGGTAGAGAACATCTTAAACTCACTAATTTATCATTCAAGACATCAAACATAATTATTCCATGATAAGAAAGACTCCCTAAACATCGAGAGCTTCAATTTATGACTAAAGAGCATATTTCATGAAAGAGCATACTTATTACCATCACCATTTGCTTGAAAATACCACGAAATTGAGTTACTTTTGGATCATATACTGCCATTTTCTCCATACACCGATCAAGTTATCACTTGATCACCTTCAACATCTTCTTAGAGACTTCTTCAACCATCTTGAGAGAGAGAGAAAGTGAAATATCTATAAAGTGTGAACTGAAGAGATTCTGAGAATGAAACCTAGACAAAAATATATGTATAATAGCAACACACATGAATTTTCATGTAGAATGAATATTTTAAGACTTTTTGCACTTTTGTAGCTTTAAACATATAGAGGATAGAATGAGACACATGACAAGATAATTTTTTTACTACATGACAACTCATTCTAACACAATGAAAGCTTAGAGAGGACAAAACAACCTCATATACTAAAACAAATGACTAATCTAATGATAACCCTTAACATCCACTTTGATGACCTTAACAACAACTTCATACTACTCAAGGACATCAAATACATTTAACATACTCCATGATAACTCTTGACCATGCATGAGACCGCATAAACAACTCAAACAAGTCACATATCATACTAACATTCAAGGATGCCAACTATTGATACATGGACTTATGAATCAAGCTTCATGGAATCAAAGACCATTATACCATGTCTAAAAGACTCAAGACCATATTAACTCATCTCATACTATGAGAATACATGCCAAAATAACTTACAACTCAAAGACTCAATATAAATCTTCAAATCCTCGACACACAGGAACTCTACAAAGCCAAGAAAAAAACCCATTACCGAATGCAAAAAACCTAGAAATGTTTTTTTCTTCAGATTTTCTACCTTCCTATCACAAATGTCTAAATGGATCTATAAATCACCAACTCCTCGACACACATGAACTCTACAAAGATGAAGAAAAAAACCATTACCAAACAAAAAAACCAGAAATGGTTTTTTTTTTTTTTTTTTTCAGTTTTTATGCCTCCCTGACATAGATGTTTAAATGGATTTATAAATATCCAAATCCTTGACACATAGGAAATTTGCAAATCCGAAGAAAAAAACCCATCAACAAACGTAGGAAACCTAGAAAAACCTAGGAATGATTTTTTTTCAGATTTTCTATCTCCCCAACACGATTGTCTAAAGATGTAAAAGAATGTCTTGTAGAGGTCCTAAGCCTTCTTGGGCACTTGCAAAAATCCTTCATCCTCACTTATCTAATCAGAGAATTGTTTTTTTCTCTTAATTTCATCATTTCCAGCTCTTGATGAGACACCAAGGTCTCTTCTAGGTTCCCAAGTCCTTCTAGGACCATTACCTTGCACTCTAGGCCTCTGAAACCCACTTCTTTGCTCTCTAGGACCTTGAGAATTCTTGTTATGACCTGAATAAGCTTGATAACAATTTCTTGCAACATGACCAACTTTGTTACAATTATAACATACCACTGAATTTTGTCTCTTGAAGCCTTCATCTTGATTTTGTGATCCATACAAATAGTACCTTGCAATGTGACCTTGTTCATTGCACTTGTAGCATACTATCTTCTTAGCAAACTCATTTCTATTTTATTTCCATGGCTAAGCATCTCTAGGATCAGATCTCTTGACAAACATCCTTTACTTTTTCTAGGCTCAAACACTCCTAGATTCCATCCACAATCCTTGGCTTTGTGACCATATTCACAACATGAATTACATTCACCATTAAAGGATCCTACACCATTCTTAGAAGACTTTGTCTTGCATTCTTTATCTCTATGACCAAAAACATGACATAAGAAACAATAGCCATTGAATGATATTTCATACCTTGATGCATTAGGTTGCCTAATAGGCTTGGTCTTCTCATGGTCCTTAGTGTGAGTCACCTTCATTTCTTCCTTGCTTGGAACCTTTTCTTCTTGATTCAATTCCTTATCCTTGAGATCCTCATTGAATCCCAAACCAACATTATCACTTGATAATATTTATTGGCTAAGAAGATTATCTAAGTCACTTGCACTTTTCTCAAACATTTTCAATTTTCTTGAAACTAGATCAAGTCTTGAATGTAGATATTTCATACCATCTTCATACTTGATGCACTCATCCTCCTTTGACTTGAGTTTATCATCTAAAGCAAAACAAATTTTGATTTCAGCTAAGTACATTCTTCATCTTTGACCTTTAGAGTTTCTGAAAACTCCTCCATTTGTGACTCCAAAATATGAATAGTATGACTATGTTCATGAGTATCTTCCTTGGATTCAAGGTTGGCTATAACTCTCTCTAATTGTTCCTCAAGATGCCTTGTGATCTCATCATGTTCTTTACTCTCATTCTTCAACTTAGCTTCAAGGAGCTTAATTTTATCTTCATGATTTATTTTCATTTCAACAATCTGTTGTGTGATATTTTCATTCTCATCTCTTGCAAGATTAAGTTCCTTTTCACTATTACCCAAGATGACTCTTCACCATCTAAATCTGAATCACTAAACCCTTCTCCAAATTCACAAGTTACAACTCCTAGGGGAGAATAAATTTTAGGAATATTTTCTAAACAATTCTTACCTTCACTTGAAGTAGAACAACAATCATCTTTGGAGTTATTTCCTTTCTGATAATTCTTCTTCTTACCACCCATTTTGTGCTTCAGAATATCTCCCTCAAGCTATCAAGCTTCTCTAGAAGGGCCTGCTTTGATACCAATTGTTAGAAACACAATGGACTGAGGAGGGGGTGAATCAGTCCTTATAAAAATTCAAATTATATTTCAGATCTGAAACTCAAAATCTCATACACATTCAATCACAATATCCACTTATTCAATACTTTATGTGTGCACACAATAAACCATCAATAAAGCATATAACCATGAAAGCAAAGAAACACCTGTAAGAACACAAGATATAAGTGGGAAACCCTCAAGGGAAGAAAACCAAATGAAAAACAATATTATATTGATATGTTTATGAATTTAGTGAGGCACCAACCCCACAAGGAGCACTAACCCTAGTTTAGTAGAGCACCAACCCTACAAGGAGCACCGACACCTAATTTTGTAAAGAACCAACTCCACAAGGAGGATACTACAACCCCAAAATGATAGAGCACCCACTTAACCACCTTATTATGTGTAGATATATGATTTTTGCTACCACAACTGATGGAGGTCCAATATATGGCTCACACTTCTTCAACCAAACCCTAGGTGATCACATTTCACAAAACATGCTCATAAATCACTCTAAAAATCATCAAAATCTTGCTTTCATTTCCTGTTATTTTTATTTTCCTAAAACATACTTTAATATTTCTCAAATCATGCTAAAAATATACAATCAACTCTCACTTAGGTTTCTCCACATGCACACACTCAACTAGTTCCAAAAAGCACCCAAAAACATGCTTTTATATGCTTCTCCACCTTTCAAACTTAGGCCCAACCTTTTACATCCATTTGGTTCGAACCATAAATCAAGGAAAAATTTAAAATTTGAAATACAATAGTCACAAGTGACCCAATTAGGTTGGCCTAACTAAAACCCTCATTACATGTGCCAAAAATGGCCCAAAACACCATAGACACATTCTTAAAAATGCCCTAACATTAGTACCATAATTTTCATGACCCAAAAACCATTACATATGAATAAGATATCATTTTACATTCATAAATGGTCGTACATTTGATCAACCAATCAAATTATTTCATTTATTGGGCCTAGTTCCTTTTGCAAATATCTAAACAATTGTTTCCTACACCCTTCAACACTCTGAAAACTTCATAAGACCACCAAATCACTTATAATGAACTAGACCATGCCATGTGACCACTCAATGGAAATTTCATAACCTTTATAAAATTTATAAGTCATTAAACATCCATCTCTTCAAACCACAACTACATTTACCTTCACCAGATAACCTGCCAAAAATTCTATTTCCAAAGGTTAGCTCATAAAATCATTTTTACATATATTAAAGACCTATAAATGGATTAATTGGATGAAAAATTAATCCCTATTCATATTCTAGGTGATATTAAGCATCAACCAATCCATCACATGCTTCAAACAACATCAAACTTTCACTAGAACACATACTATCTTGAACTACAAAAATATTTATGTTCAAAGGATGACCTGGAAACCATGTCATATGACCTTTTCATGAGGCAAGAAATATATAAATGGAAATATATATGAATATAATTTCCAACACAATTTTAATCATCTTAAAAATCCACCTTTAGCTCAAGATATAACCATTTTACTGGACCTTGCTATTTGAGACCCCAAAATTACCCTTTGACTAGCCAACATGTTTGGACCTCAAAATACCATGTACTTGTATGGTATTTCCCTGAAAATTTATGGAAGTCAAGATCAAATCCCAATAATTATACAACATGATTTTTTCATACTACTCCTTTGGACCATATTGTCCTATAACCTTCTTTCCCAGAAATTGCTATTTTAGGTGGGCCCCACTCATCACCATGACCTCAACCATAGATTTATGGAAATCCTAAGGAGTCCTATAAAATATAAAATCATCAATTTTTCCCTATAAATAATTTTTTTTTAGTATACTTCACTTTCTATAAACTACTCCTAGCTAGGGTTTAATTAGGGTTTTAGACCACTTTACCTTCTTAACATTCGTTTATAAAATCACAACGATAAAAACCTTGTTTTTTTGTGAAACCTTATAAAATCAACTTAAAATCATCCCTGAAATCCAAAAGGTCCCATGAAAATCACATTGTTCACAATGAGCATTTGAAGTTGCACTTGAGCTGGAATTTGACTTATTTTTCACCCTGTCTCACAAAAATAGTCATATCTGGAAATATTATTAGCATGGGAACCTAAAATTTTTCTGAGAGCATCATGAATTACCCATATAACATCTTCAATCATCATAATGTCAATTACATGCCTCAATTTCTCTAGTCACTAAGACTTACATATGCTTGCATGTTAGATCCTTACTATAGAAGCTAGGGTCAACTAAAATAATGCAATAACTGAATAAGAAACCTCTAAAAATGACCCAAACATACCTCATATTTCATGATACACCTGAATTCATGCTTCCATGAGATCATATAGCTCCAAACTACACTGTCACACCTCCAAGATGCCATACTTACTCCCATGAACACTGTAACAAAGTGAACCAGTGTACCTGCACTATGCCATTGTTGTGAGTGCCCAAGAACCCTCAAAACATGCTATAAATAATTCAACATGCCTCCAAAGCATCCAAGAAGCTCACACTATCAAGCTATATCTCCTAGGCACCTGTATGGGCTTGCTAGAGCAAACACACCTCACTGAATCCCACTTTGTAGTAGTTGATATACATATGAACCATCATGTTAGCTTCATATAAACCACCATGAAATCATCATACAACATTCAAATTTTCATTAATGTTGTTTTGGATCAATGAAATCACATATTAGGACACCATGCCAACAAAGTTGTGTGGGTGCTCAATAGTGAAATCATCAGAATCGTAAAAGGACAATTTGTCCAAGCTATTTCTTTGGTTTTAGTGGGGTTTTCTCCCTTCAAGGGTTTCCCACATTAAAATTGGTGTTCATGTGTGCGCACTTGTATCTCTCTCTCTCTCATGTTTTAATGTTCATGCTTCATCATGGTTAAGATTATTAAATTTTAGATAATTGCAGAATTGTAAATTGGTTCAAAATTTTGAACAAACACTGATTCAACCCCCTCTCAGTGTCTGGGATTTCCAACTATTGGAATTAGATCATGGTCCACTTGAATCAAGTTTAATATCATGGAGGAGATATTTGGAGCACATGCATGGGTGCAGAGCTAAATTAGTTATGAAAAGGAAGTATGATATTGCTCTAGTCACTGATTGATGGACTAAATAAGGAAATCAAGCTTATGGAAGCTGACCATGGAAAAACACTCAAAGAGATGGAGTCATTTTTGAGAATGTGTTAAAATCTATGAAATACAAGGAAGATGATTACCTCAAACATGAAGAATAATTAAGAGTCTTGAAGGTTGAACTAGAAGAAGCAAATAATAGGTTGAAAATGTATGGAAAGATGGAGAAGAGTACTGAAGTTCTTGATGAAATTATAGAGAGTCAAAGAGAAGAAAGAGAAAAAGTATAGGATTCAAAGGAGAACCTATGGAGAAGAAAAAGGATGACAAGATTGCTATAAACATGTAAACAAGCATGAAGATGACAAAGGAGATAAACAAAAGAAGGCCTAAGTTAGTTAGGCAACCAAATGCATCCAGGTATGAAAGGAATTTCAATGGTTACTATTTTTCTTATCATAACTATGGACATAGAGCTAAGGAATGTAGGAAGCATGTCATAGATGACCATCCATGGAGGGATAGTATAAGTGAGAAAGAAAATAATATAGTTTGCTTCAATTGCTAAGAAAAATTTCACATTGCCAAGCATCGCTTAAAAGAACCTTCAAGCCGCTTTTGAAAAGAAGAAGACTCAAGAGGAATGAAAAATATAGTGTGCTAAAATTGAAACAAGATTGAACACTATGCTAGAAATTTTAGGATCTCAAGGCTGCAAATCATAGTTAGAATGACAATGTACACCAATTTAGAGGTAATAATAGTGTCATATGCTTGAATTTTCATGAACAAGGAAAATTTTCAAGAAGTCATGTTATGATTCTCATAGATATATTAACAAGATTCATGCATTCAAAAGGAAATGCATAAATGTATTCAAGATGAAGGAAAACTCTAAGAATGAGACCAAGTCAGCCATGGTTGAGAGTGACATTGGAAATAAGAAAGTAAATTACATATACGAAGTTAAGGAAACCGGATCCGGTCTGAAAAGACAAAGAATGACAAGAAAATAGTATGGGTAGATGATGAAGAGACAAAAATCAATGGTAGTCATAGAAGAAGCAAGCTCGAGAAATTTTGTAAAAGATGATGAGAACCAAGAAGAAATCTTACCTCTAGTTGTGGTAGAAAATATATGTGAGATTCATCATACATATTTGACAAGCGATCAATCAAGAGATGAAGACCCAAGCGATGAATTTAGAACTTCTAGTAGGACATTCAAGAAGCATGAGAAAGTGTCAAGAGAAAAAGAGGAAAAAATGAGTCATCAAGCTTCTTTGATGACTTTGTATTGTTATGAGGTGGTCTAATAGGCATAGAGTTCCTTCTCTAAGATTCTAGAAGGCATATTCTACTTGAAAGAAGCTTGGTATGCTCTCGAGGTAAATCCATCTTAAGTAGGTGCTGAAAGAAGGTCCTCCATGTTGCAAATTGAATGAACAACAAAAGGTATGGTTTTTACCCTCTTATAAGAGTCTTGAACATACATTATCTATGTGAAATAATTTGAAGATCATGCATGTTTGTCCAAACAAAGTAATTAGCTTTCACATGTGTCATTTTGTCTGCCAAGTATGTTTCCATCAAAACCAAGCCAATTTTATCATATCCGAATTGTCATCGAGAGTTAAGTCATAAAAGGAGTTAAAAGAAGATGCATATGTTTTCCAATAAGCATGTTGATGCTTCAAGTAGGAGTCCTATTTTTGAGAAAGATGTAAGAAGCGTGCAAGGAAGTATAAAAATGTCTGAAGACATCCAAAAGGTCACGAGTCTCTTGAAGTGTGTGAAAATGAAATGTCAAGATCCATCATGAGTTTAGTATAGTCATGAAAAGGTTTCAAGGTTAATATTAATCACCTCATCCAGCTCATTTAATGATGTATTAGTGAAATGTGATGAAGTGTATCTCAATCCTCAAAAGCGAGTATTCATTGGAAAATGTGATATAAACTACATCTTATTTGATATGTGTCTTACTTGGTCCCAAACATGATAAATATGCGTGTATTTGTTAATGAAAAAGTAGTATTCAAAGGAAATGTCCCAACAAAGTTGGTTAGAACAAACAAAGCGAGTCAAAATGTCAAATTCTACTCGCAACTACTTATGCTCAAAGCTTTCCATAATGGTCCATATCACTCATCAAGCCTTCAAAGTACAAAGTTTTATATGATGCACTATCATAAATAATAGCGAGGTCATGAAGTTTCTCATGGGGTTTCAAGTAGTAAAAAGGTATGCTGAACTCATCTAATGCCTATAGAGGTTCGGTCTTAAATTTCTCTCGAGTTTGAGTGTAGAAGATATCTTCAAGTGATGCCCTATCAAGAAGACTCAAGTTTATTGGACAAAAAGGTTACTTGGTCAGATGCTCTTAGTCAAATCACAAGAATATATGATCAAGTTCAAGATAAATTTCTAGCCATGTGAACCTTGAAGAGTTACAGATCAAGACCCGAGATCTTCAAATGTGCAAAGCAATCATGGATCGACATTAAAGTCGAGAAAATGTTGAAATTTGGTACACTATATAGTTGTTATGCAAAATGGTGGGTATATGGGGAAAAATATTTTTCAAGTATGTATTTGGCTAACATCACGTGGTATGAAAGGTTTCATGCGTGGTTTACTCTCTAACCTAGTCAAAATTTGAGTTCTTGGGCCCGATAATTGAGTTCTTGGGCCCGATAAAATTATTGACTATGATGAATGACTCTTTTCTTGTAGAGTTGATATGTCATTGAAATTAATCAAAGTGGCTATTTTGATGTCTATTAGGTGGTTGCGTGAGTAAATATCGAATAGAAATGAGGTCTCCTTATTGAATTCAAGTTTTAAGAATCTTAATTTTTAAGTACAAGGGTTTCATACCTTGTTTTCATATGTGCGTGCACGAGACCACTCTAAGTGGTTATTAAATATACCTTGATTATTGTACAAAACATATTCCTCAGATTATGGGGAAATGAAAGACAAGTCTAGAAGTGAAGGTGGTATCCTTGAACCAAATTGGATAAGTGATAAGAGTTTAAGAGATCTCGGGAAATTTGGAAACCCTCCTTAGGGTTTAATCAAACTCAAACCTTTAAGACATTTACACATTGTTTCTTGGCTTGAAACTTATAAGATAGCTTGATGAATAACTATTCATGTGATTTTTGAATAAATTTTAAGGAAAAAGTGGATACATCTTGAGATATTCTTGATATTAGGAAAGAATGATAGTTTACGAGAGGCACATGCCTGTTTGGAAAGGCAACTTGAGTAAGGAGATGGGGTTTATACTCCAAGTCACTCAATAAAACTCTTGGATTAGCTAAATCATGAAAATGGGTAGTTAAAAATAGCTGGTTTATGTCTTGTGACCTAAAGGATTACAAATTACGCTCAAGAAACCACCGTGATAGGGCTAGTAGACAAGAACAAGGCCTAAAAGAAAAATAGTGAAAAAGAGATGCCTACATTAGAAGTTAAGTCAATCTATTCACCGCACACTGAAGAGCCTTAAAGGGTGATCTAAAATGCACTTACCATATTTAGGGTATGCACAAATTACTCCATTCATGAGATCAATAAGAGAAATCCTTTGAAAGGTCAAAATGGAAAGTTTTGAATACGAGTTGAAAAGAAAATGAAGCATCTCTAGTATGTGTACCTTGAGTCCATGGTGAAGGTATAAGCTATTGAAACATGTTTTAAAGATGTCTTAAATGGTTAGGTGTCTTGGAAGAAGAATTTCTATTCCATTTAGTATTGTTCCCTCAACGTTGCTCCCAACTTGTGCATAGATAAAATATAATGGTAAATCTAAGGTAAAGTTATGATGAAATAGTGATAGATCATTCACTAAAGTTGTCATTTTCAAGGGTTTAGAAAAGGTGGTAATGTATGCAAGTGACACATGAAGCTTGAAGCTGGGTTTTTCCATCAATATACTAGTCAAAGAGGACTAAGAAAGAATACATTGAATGTTGAGTTGATCGGAAGTTTTTTGAGCAAGGTCCAAAGCATAAGAAGAGTTTGATGAACTATACCAGAATAAAATGAAATGTTTAGGCATGGTAAAGCTCCATAAAAGCTATGGAAGTGCACTCATGTGATTAGTATGAACCTCGAGATCAGTCTCAAGTAGACTAAAAAGGATAGAGAAAATTTTACAACCGTGTAGGGATATTCTTATGATGACATGTATTGTGAAAGAAACATAGGCCTACCGAGAATATGTAATAGTGAAAGATCACATAAAGTGCAAAAAAATTAAATGAAACATTAATGATATCGAAAAAAACATCAATGATATCAATCATCTAAGACAATTCTTTTAGGTTATGAACTCTCTCATGATATTGTAATGAAGGCAAGGTACTATAAGCACTATCATAACTTGAGATCATCAATCCATAATGCTTCAAGATGATGCAAAAAGATACAAAGGATATAATGATTGTTATTTATAGGTAGCATTACATGAAATTTTGTAGGATTTTCATGACACAAGGTTGCAAGATGTTGAATATTGTCAAAGCTCGACATAGACATCTATAGGTCCGAGCTAGACGTATATGAAGCGTGGAAGAAAATCAAAATAACTCAAGTAAATGTATATGAGGTATCCTAGGCATCTAACCAGCCTAATAAGTCAAAATAGTGTAGGTGAGCATGAGTATTGGAATGGGGAGAAAGGAGATGACCAAGAGAGCCATTCTTCCAAGCAAACAAGGATAATGAACATTGGAAGTATGTTTCAGAAAGTGATGGAAATATTAACATACCCATATGACTTGAGATCAAGTTCTAAAGCCATTTTTTCAAAATCAAAGAGATATAAATAGTATCACCTTAGGGGAAGGTATAAAGGAGATTTTCATGAGACAAATGAGCTTTTTTCAGTAGGTTAAAGATTGCCAAAAATGTACTAAAAAGGTACTTTAGGGACCTAAGCTCTAAATCTTGCCTACAAGTAGCATATGGAGGAATTAAGCCTAGAACTAATTTGTCTAAGCTGAGATAGACATATTTAAGTGCTAAAATACTATTTTCACCTAGGTATCATATTTTTAGAATATGTATGTGACATGAATACATCTTCTCAAGGGGAGTACTAGTGATTTCAATGCTTGAAGAAGGAAAAAAATAGAGATTAAGGAAAGGGAGACAAGAGGGAGAGAATAAATGATGAGTTTTCTTGTTGTATCCAAAAAGAAAGAGCTAAAATAGACTGATGTAGGAGAAAACCATGAACTAAGCACATATACTTGTCATTAATGCAAAAAGGGGGAGAAGAATCATGAGATTTTTCCATCAATGACAAAGGGGGAGATTGTTGGCATGTGGATGCTGAGTTTTCATTGATGTCAAAGGCATATTAATGATAAATTAGGATGTAAGAGATCTAGAGGGAGTTTGAAGTGAGTTAGACAAGGTAGAGAACAAGTCGGAAGCTTTGGAACACTTGAGTAAGCACTAACTTCTTGAGGAGCTAGTGACTAGTAGAGGCTAAATGATGATGTGAGAGCATACCAAGATGATGTGAGGCATTGTATAACAAGTATATGATGTGGAAAGAAGGTCAGAAGGATGAATACAAAGGTAGATGCGGTGAATTTGTCAAACTAGCTCAGTTCAGAATGCCTAATCCCTAGGCCTAGTTAGTAAAATGACCGAGATGGTGAAGTGAAGGATTAAGGCTGATGGTGAATCATGTAGAGACATAAAACACATGATATGACATGTTTAAGGGGATACAAGGTGAAGAACAAGACAATCATGGTGAGTTGCAGTGTAAATTAGCTCAAATTGGCCTATTTCAACAACCTAGCATGAACACATGAAGAAAAAAAAGATATATAAGGCTAATTCAAGCATGGGAAATGTGCGGGGACATTTTTAAGAGTCATAAAATCAAAAGTTAGAGGCATATTTAGGGTCATTGGTATGACTTGCCCTTTAGGACAAGCAAGTTTAACATGCACAAATGAGATTTGCCAAGAAGGTATAGGTGAATTTATGAAAAATTATCCATTGGAGATCATAGAGGAGGTATTCATGAAGGTGTGGACCAAATTTGAGGACCCGAGGAGGAGTTTTGTGCAAGATATTGCATTTTTACCAAAATTGGGTTAAATAAGGTATGCTAAAATAACACTCTGAATTCTTAGCATTCAAGCTAAATTGTGGAGCCTCCTTAGATAAATAATAAGAGAAAAATTTGAATATAATAGGTATAAAAATATGTTTCAAAATTTTTAAGGCCAAATGGATGAGAAATAAGAAAGTTCCATTCATTTTAGTGAAATCGACTTAAACCATCCTAAAACTAGTTGAGTGGTATGGAGAAACTTGTTTGGTTAGGTGACCAAATTGAATTGTTTTTATTTTTTATGATTTTGAGAATGTAGAGAATTTATTATATCATATTTTTATGAAGGTTTGAGTTCATGAAACATGGTGGGCCCCATAAGAAAACAACAATTTTGTGAGAAATTATGTATATAAAAAAAGTTTACAAAGTAATCTATAACAAAACTTTTTGTGAAGGATGTTGGAGATGTTTTATTAATGTTCATGAATTCATATAGGTTTTTCCTTTGAAAAAATTTGATGATACAAGTGTGTTTTTACTTCTACTATTTGAGAATTCAATGAAGAGAAACCAAA
This sequence comes from Taxus wallichiana var. yunnanensis, assembly GCA_018340775.1. Classification (NCBI taxonomy): domain Eukaryota; kingdom Viridiplantae; phylum Streptophyta; class Pinopsida; order Cupressales; family Taxaceae; genus Taxus; species Taxus wallichiana. The sequence goes on from CM031244.1 coordinate 766,312,345, forward strand.
CATGGAAGTATAAGGGCATACATGATGAATTACATCATGAAGTGATTGTTTTTGGTCCTAAACAACATGAAGGTATCTCATATGAGACAAGAGTGTGATTTTTAGTTTTATGAAGTGTTTTCATGCATAAGTTTGAGTGTTTCAAAATTGCCTTTTTAAGCTAGTGAAGAAGCTATTTGCTACAGTGAGCAAAAGAAGTTTTGTTCAAACAAGGTATGCTCGAATGCATGGAAAAGTTGTTTTTGATGTCCTTGAACTGCTAAAAGTTTTATTTGAGCTTGGATAGCACTTTGAAGATGTTTTAAAATGAGTAGCCAAGACTAGTTTTTGAGAACTCTAGAGCTTAGTTGGAAATTTGGAGAAATGAAGATTTTGAGTGACTTATGCTTTATTGTGGTGAAGCAACGATTAGTATCGAAAAAGAAGACAACGATATTTCCAATGCTGTATAAAGTGAGTCTATATTATGTGATTTGAAGTGTGAACAAGTTCATTCTTGAAGACCTAATTTTGGTGGCACAAGACCTATGAAAGTAGTCTGAAAAATGAAATTTGAAGAATGAAGTTCTCCAAATAACTCATGCAAGTGAAGAATTGAGAGTGAAGTAGAAGTAATATATCATCTTCTCCAACTGATCAAAAGTCTTGGTTGTTCATGTATTTGATGATAATGAAGTGTTGATGCAACTTGTTTTTGATACCTCCATGACAATGAATGTCTAGTTGAGAAAAAGGATGAAATGCAGATCTTCTCCCTTAATTTGATAAATCCTAAGAAGGTGGTGATGAAGTACACATTTTGAAATGACCTCCATGTGATTTGCAAGGCATGAAATGAATTTTAAGTGTAGTTGCTACTCTCAAAATTCAAAATGGTTTTGGAAACCTTAAACATGTGATGCTCATGAGATCTAATGGAGTTGTAGAGTCAAAGTGGTAAGTTAATAAGCTCATCAAGATATTTTATAACATGGTTGGAACCTTTGTAACATATATACATACATGAGTAGAACACTTGACACAAGCCATAGTAGCTAGAGGACAAAAATTTACATGTTAAAATGGAAGAAGACAAACTGACAAGGCGATTCTGAGTAAAAGAATTTTAATTGTCACTTGTAAGAATAATACCCTCAGATTTTCTAGGTGATGAGCGAGTTTAGAAAGTTATTTTGGTCCATTGTAGGTATTAGAAAAGTTATAAGAGCTCAAAGAAATAATGAGTATGTAAGCGACAGTCTAAACTTGTAATGATTACAAAATAATTAGTTGTGTATGATGCTATTCATCCTTCCCTATTCGAGTAGAAACTTGAATTTGGAGAGTTTAATTGTAAGGTGAAGTGAAAGAGACGTGTGAGAATGTTTGTATTGATGATATAAGCATAAAATTGTGCATGTAGACTTGTTGAAAGTGAGAGCACATAATGCATGAAGACTAGATTTTGGTGTGAAGGAGTATGCAAGAGTGTGTGTATGAGAGAAGCCTTGTGCAATAGTATTTGCAGATGATGTAGAGAGGGGAATGAAAATATATATGAGATGATTTTGAGATCACAACCTGTTGTATTAAGACAACTAATTGAGAGTGATCAACCATCTTATTGAAGACTAAGTTGTAGCTTAGCAAGAGGGAGTTGAAGCTTCCTTGTGAGTTGTAGCTTACAAAAGAAACAAGTAAAATCTGGTTGAAGTTTTGGGAGTTGTAGCTTCAAGCAAGTAGATTCTTACAAAAGGTTAAGTGGAAACTTGACCAATTTTTGGGGTTGTAGCCTCAAGTTGAGTGGATGCTCAATAGTGAAATCATTGTAACTTTAAAAGGACAATTTGTCCAAGCTAGTTCTTTGGTTTCAGTGGGTTTTTCTCCCTTCAAGGGTTTCCCACATTAAAATTTGTGTTTTTGGTGTGAGTCATTTTCCACATCAGCGAGTGAGTCATCCCACTTAGGTGATATCATAGGCTCATGCGTGTCATTTAGGGGTCATTACGAGATTCCCTTACGCATCAGTGCATCCATGTATTAGTTACATCATTGGGAGTTACTTCCCATTCGAGGAAGGTAACTCCCCCTCTTCACTCGAGTTGTCATGATTGCAGCACTAAGGGTTACTCAACACCCTCTATATGTACATCCATTCAGATCTATGAGATTAGAGTGAGAGTTTTTTCCTTAACGAGGTTCTGCCCATTTTTTGATCTTTACATGTACTTTCGGTTGAATGCTCATTCCTCTAGAGATATCATCATACTTCTGTTCACACTTCCGTGGATGTTCATGTTGTTCCCTGTGATCTTCATGCTTCGGGTTTTAGCACCCTCTTTCATGGTATTTGAGTGCACATCGTGTGGATTTGTGAAACTATTCAGTTTTCATGTTTATTTCAATCCCTATTCATGATAAAAATTTCTCACAACGTTTTTGTAATGGATATTTTGATCATGCTCTACTCTGACTTGATTTGGGGCTTCAAACCAATGTTTGGGTTTGTTTGTGGTTTTGGGTGTTCATGGGTTTTTCAACATTTCATCCATGTTATTTAGGTTTCTAGGTGTCACGGGTTACATATATAGTTATCTCGGTGTATGTTTTGAGATTTTTTATTGTGGTTTCAATGTTGTTTCATGACAACTCGGCCCCAAATCATCGAGATGGGAACCAAGTTGCTCCTAGCTTGCCATTCCCTCAACTCACCCCGCATGAATGTTCTCAACTCAGTCTACATTCGGTGCTTTATTGTTCTGACCTTGGTTTGGTGTTTTACATTTGGTGTTTAGTTTTGTGCATTCGATCATTCATCTCTTGCATTTCGTGTTATTCCTGCTCTCCCCTAGTTCATTTCCACACCACCTTTTGGTGCTACGTTTTTGGCTGTGATTTCTTCATGAGCCCTCGATCTTGCTACCCTCTGTGGTGCCTCCTCAATGTGTCTGCTATCCCCCAATTTTCCTATGAACCAAATCCCTCAGTGGATCTTCCTAATTCCCATTTGGCTCACCATGCCCGTCTGGTTGATCACATGCTTGTTGCAGTTCCGTGCCTTATTTAGATCCCGTTCATGTTGGATTCACCCAAGTCCGGTATTCCTTTCTCATTGCCTTAAGATATCCATAAGCCGTTACTACCTAGATCACCTCTAACAATCACCCCAACTTGGTCTTCCACGTGTCCATCATCGTTGATTGGCTCTCGACGGTGCCCGATGCACCCATCCTCTAGCTCGACATTTTCTCGGTGCCTCAAAATTCTCCTGCTACCTTGCTATGACCGCACTCCACATGTCAACCTTAGTGTTTTGACTTGCCACTCTGGTGAAATCATTTAATCCCATGCGTATACCTCAGCCCCACTCCTCCATGTGGAAACCAACCCAATGTATTCTCTCGAGTCACTTGAGCTCCCAAATCATACCTCTTGCTCGATAATTGCCCACTTTCTATGTCTAATTTACATCTGGAACTCTCTCCACCTTGTGACCTTGTGCTTCCCCATTCTTCTTTGCGGATCAAATCAAATCTTCCACGGATACCTCGATGACTTGGTGATCTCATACTCCCCGCCTTGACTACCGACTTACACGGTCCGTCCACCTTCGACCATCCCAACACTGTTTACCTAACCTAACTCACTTGACTCATTGAGATGCTCAACCTCCCACTAAGTTGCTTGCCCCCTGTGAGCTTGCCACCGAGTCACCTTTGGCTTGTCACCTCCCAACTCGCCCAACTTCTTTGAGTAACTTGTCGAGCTTCTTCTACGAGATGGCTCATGCTCCATTCACCCTTGAGCTCCCGGACACCCCCTTCCTCCTTTTTTTGGATTTTTTCACCTTTTCCTATCCTTTTATGTATTTTACCACATCGTACATGAAAGAACAAATAAATATCATTTATATAGGGGTATCATTTTTGGGGTTCCTTATACAAGGTTATTGGGATTTTACGGGCCATTTTCTTATCTCATTGCATTGTAGTGCTCTTCTTTGTCTATGGATAGTGTACGCATATGCCATAGGATTGCGGAAAGAGAGACTTATTTTTACGTAATGAGATTCCATTTTTCTTACTTTGAGAAATGTTTTGTACCCTATTTATTATGCCTTTTGTGCTTGAATGCATGTATTCCTTTACTTTTGATTTAGGAATTCATTGTAGCCTTCACTCTCATGCAACTTGTCACCTATCGAGGGGTAAGTGGTAAAATATCTAACATCACATAAACACACCATATTGTAGTCACGCACTATATTAAAAAGTTCCATAGAAAGGGGGTTATCACTATTCTTCTTAGGTTTTGTGTTGCTTGCAAACACATTATCGGTTGAGTCTGACATCTTGTATTCTTACACCCTTCTTCTTGTATACCTTGCACTTTTGCTTCCGCATCGTGGAGGATTCTCTTTTGAGACTTGAGAATCGCAGGATTATGTTACAACCTCTTCCACTTCTTCTTAGGATAGTGAAAAATTCAGCATGGCATGCTTCCATGGAATGATACTTCACCTACGAGGGTTTTACACACTTATTTCTTAGTCCAGTTCCTACACCTAATGATTCCGGTTGTCTTAAGGAATTTATCAACACATGTGATCATGTTGTTGGTCACTTGATGTTATCCATCACTAGACCTCTCGCATTCATGTGGCAAAATCAGATCCTCCCCACCACATCTGGAGCATCTTTTAGTCTTTGTTTGGAGACCCTTCATATTGCCACCATTTTTACTTCTACTAACCCACTTGTATCCTCTTCTTCTTCATGTGATGGAATTTCTATTGATATATAATCACTTAATTATTCTTATGATGATGAGGATTGTGCACCCAATTCGATATCGAGAGTACCATTGAGGACTCCTCTCCTCCTTCTCTCCCTATTCTAGAGAGTATTGACACTTCCCACATATGATAAGACATTAAGCAGTCCCATTCTCAGCTTTATATAGTCATTCCATCCTCCTCCTTTCCAATTTAAGTGTGCGAGGCCCTTTTTACTCCTTTACCTTCATTAGATGACTTATACTGTCTAACATTGCTCTTCTATTTGTTGAGCCCCCTCATTGGGACAGTATCCAGAAGTTGGTCATCTTTTCACATAGTCCACTTTTGATGAACTGTAGGTTCCTCATCCTTCTATAGGTTTTTTGGAGGAGTTTATCATCTCCTTTGTTGGGAGTTCCCCTTATGGGACTCTTATCACTTCCACCTTGTAGGATACCTTCATTGATCCACCCTTGTTTGTGGATCATTTTTCTATTGCGGGGTTATTTCTTTACCGTCACATCACTTGGACATCCTTTTTTAGGGTGTTCCTTCTTATCACTCGATAGTTCTACACTCGTGACATTACCTTTGGTTCCTTGGTGCTTTCTTGCTAGACCTATGTCACACTTCTATGGACCAGACTCAGAGTTCTTCATACGGCTACCTTCGGTTTCCTTCACGGAGTGGGAAGACTTCCAACACATTATTTCTACCCTTCCTAAGGGTAGGCACATAGTTTGGTGTGGGTGTCTCTTCTTCAATCCGAAGAAGAGGACCATGTCATCGACACTCTTTTGGGAGACTTCCTAGAGTTGCAGAGTTTAGATCCGTCCATGGCATCTTCTACGTTCCTCTCATATCCCTCTTCTTCTCTCTTCTTCTTCTTTTTGAGAGATTTCCCTTTTGTACATGGGTACCTTATTAGGCTCCTTTAGTGGATGAGACCTATCCTTAGCATATTTCTTATATTAGAGAGTGTGTTTTTCTCTTATGGTGGATGTTTTCCCACCGGGTTTTCCTTAATTCTTGGAATCCCTTGTTGTGCATGTGTAACTCATCAAGATTTTGTGTGAGGACCCATTTCTCTCTTCTAACTTACCACCTCATCCTAATTTTTGATGAAGTGAGGGTGTTGGTGTGAGTTATTTTCCACATTAGTGGGTGATTCATCTCACTTATGTGAGATCATAGGTCCTGTTTGTCATTTAGGGGTCATTACGAGATTCCCTTAGGTGTCGGTGCGTCATTTGCATAATTGGGAGTTACTTCCCATTACGAGAATTTAACTGCCCCTCTCCACTCAATTTTTCATGATTGCAACATTGGGGGTTATTCATTACCATCTATATGTGCACCCCTTCGAGATCCATGAGATTAGAGTGAGAGATTTTTCCTTAACAAGATTCTACCTGTTTTTGATCTTTGCATGCACTTTCGTTAATGGTCGCTCCTCTTGATATCTTGTCAAAATGCCATTTGTACTTTTTTGGATGTTCACGTTGTCCCTCACGATCCTCGTGCTTCATGTTTTCACACCCTCTTTTAGTGTTCATGCATGTGTTCCTCTCTCTCTCTCATGTTTGAATGTTCATGCTTCATCATGGTTATGATTGTTTAATTTTGGATAGTTGAAGAATTTTAAATTGGTTCAAAAATTTGAACAAACACTGATTCACCCCCATCTCGGTGTATGGGATTTACAACATGTCAAATGTTACCTTTTCCATGTTCCTTGCCATGACTAACGAGCCATTCCCTTTCCTATATATACCCACCCCTATTCATTTTTCCCATTTACACTTGAAGGTTTATTCGGACTAGATTTTTTCAAAGCATCCACCTTTCGCCACTATTCCAAATGGTTTGGTCTACGATCCACTTCTAGTATTATCCACACGAATAGGATTATAGATATTTAAATCACATGTACATAGTACCCATACATGCATTTTCTAACACCTTTTTTTTTTTTTTTTCAAAAGATCAAGAATCATGAAACCAAAAGAATTCAATTAGCACTTCATCCTTTGTTTATAGAAACCTATTATAATCATAGCTATTACAACTTCTGGAAGACCCATAAATAAAAAATTCAATCGATTAGATTGGAAACTCAGGGTTCCATGGAATAATTTACATGCCTCGGTATGAGACAAAAACCAAGTTATTAGAAAATTTAATGTATACATATAATATTTTTGATGGCTCTTTCCAAGTTGCATTACCATCACACCAATTTTTCATCAGAATAACCCTTGATGATATTCATCGTCTAATGGGGCTACCCCATCAAAATGCATTGCATGTATCAAAAAATCCATTCTACTTGATGAAGAAAAGAAAATTTTAGAGTCTCATTACAATCTTTCTATTGAGGTTGAGGTTAATAATTGCTTTAAAAGAGGGATTAACACACAATAAATCAAAGACCCCTTTCTCCTTGCCATGGTTGATTTTTTCTAGGCCCACATTGTTTTACAAGGAAGATACATTAACTTTCCTTAGTGGGAAGTGTAATACCTTCTCCAAACCCTTTCTATGTTAGATTCGATTGGTATTCATATCTTTCAACAAGGATTTAATATGACCTTGACAAAGCCATTATGAATCCTAGTGTAGTTATTTCTTCTTATTATTTTATTCTTGCTTTCTATTATGAGGGTTTTCACTTATTAAAATCCACAACTATTCCAAATGCACTTTGGGACGAGAAGATGGAATTTTTTTAATGTCTATGGACCTAAAGTTGGTGATAATTTTGTTTTAAATCATTCTATCTTGATTCTTTTTATAAAAATAATCATTTTTAAACCATTTTTAAAAATATTTAACCTTTTTCAACATGTTAAAACAAGTGAAATAATGGCTTGACCTCTTCTCGCAGTTCATGCACATAACCCTATTGGGCCTGAGGGGTATGGTGACAATGTTGTAGTTGATGTCACTATGACTGATGACTCTATGGTTTTCACTAGTACCCAATAACCTAGAAGTATAAGAAAACACATGTGAGGTTCATTTGAATCATCCTACAACCAAGAAAAATGCGTACTCAGGCCAACCCAAGTTTTAATTAATCCACAATGCACAATTGTGTTAATTTTGATTAATTTTTTTATAGATTAATGATAATATGAGTCTTAACAATTTTCAATGACATATGTCATTTCCCTAATGCGCATCCATGTCCGACACATCACCCAGACCCATGGTGTCTACTGCTGCAAAAATTACTTACATACCTTGGCAACATGAGATTAATATTGTAGAAGTTCTCCGCCCTTCAAGTTCAGGTATGAATAAATCATAGATTTAAATTTTATTTATATTAGTCTTTGTTTTAGGATTTTATTATTCAATTTAACTGGTTTTCCTTAAAATTAGGGTTTGTAATGTCACCACCCCTTCCATTCGGGCAACAATATATCGATTATGAACACCAATAAAATTCACAACGTAAAATTCCATATTGATTTCATTATTTTTAAGTGCTTAGTGTTCTCTTGTTTGACTTTGTGCATATAACATACTGATATTGTTAAATTATTGATGTTCACAGAATTTTTAACCTCAATCTCATGTTCAACCCACAGCCACCCCCTCTACTCAACACTTAAGGAGTACACCATGCCCACCTCCCCTTCCGCCTCATGGTAGGGGAAAGAGGATAGTGTTCCCTGGAACAAGTAGGGGAACACATAATTATACCACTTTAGAGTTCCCTAAATTTTCATTGGGTGGCGTGTAGAGTGCTAGAGGCACTTCTGTTTTAAATAATATAGATATGGATGATGAGTATCTTGGATTTAAAAAAATCACAACATGGAAACATAATGATGATCTTATTCAGTTTGTACAAAAGGATATGTCAGATCCAAAACAACAAGGCACTTTAGATCCTCCTTCACTAATTGGGGAGGAAAATTTAGATGATGACGTTGAACTAAAAATTTCAACTAAAATACTTGTGAATGATAATCGTATAACCCTTGTGATGGAAAATATTATTCTTGATATTAAGGAATTGAGGATATGTGAGATTAGAGTGAAAGATCTTATTAAAGAAATTAATGAAAGATATCATAATTTTTCACATAGGGAACAACTTTTTTCATTGATAAAAATGAACCGGTTATGATTGATGCTTTAATTCTCAAGCACAATCTAGTAACATTGTCACCAACAATAATTGCAGAATGATAATGTTTTAAATATAATGCTTAACATATTGGAAAATTTGAACTTCAAGGAACAATAATATTACAATAAGTGGACTAGAGACAAAAATCTTGTCACTATTAAAAATGCGGAGAAATGATTTTCCTTGGTAAGTACTTAATATTTTATGTTGTTAATAGTTTATCTACTTTCTAACTATGATATTTTTACGTGCAGTAGATAAATACCAAACATTGAATATTGAAGTGCAGGTGTTAGATGAACACCTTAAAAAATTAAGAGAATGCGTATTGGGAGAAATAACCTTCAAAGAGAAACATGTTATGTTAAACAAGAAAAATAATACATTGTGAAAGATTATAAAGGAACATGGATTTGATCATGATATTCTATTGAAGAAAAAAACGATGAGGATCCTACTCTCCTTTCAGCAGGAGATGTAACTAGTGAGAATAGATAATATATTGAAAATATAAATGCTGCCATAAATGAATTAGTTCAGTTTGGTGTTATAAAAGATAGTTCAAATGTTGATGTTGTAGAAGCTTCTCTAGGAAAAGGATCAAAATGAAGAAAAATATTGATTTCAATCATTATATTTGTGAAATGAAAACATTGCCTTTTATAAAACTTGTAGAGTTGATGAATAGTGATACTTGGATTTACATTTTACTCTTAAATATTGATGATTGATTCTTGATGTATAGATAGATTATACTTATAGTATATTTTCAAATTGGCTTGATTAAATATAAAAAAAACATTATCTCTAGACTCCTATGTATTTTATTAATCCCCATAATCTTGATGGATATATGGATTATAATATGTTTGTGAACATGTGTGGATTCAATATTAAGAAAGATTGAACATACTTTCCTAAGTAATGTAATTAATTTTTTTTACATCATCCAATTTACACAACTAGTTACAATCGGTTATTTCATACAATAAATAAATAAAGAGAAGTGATTTAAAATTTCCAAACATTATATACAAAATATATGTAAAGAAAAAATAACTAAATGATGAGTCACAATATATAGATATTAATTTTAGAAAAGGAAAATGTTCAAGTGTATGGTAACTGAAAAAACCATATCCTTAATGGTCCTTCATCACTTATTTGATTTTTTGCAGTTGTATGCCCACTAGAGTCCAAGTCAATTTAAACATAATCTGAATCTCCATTAGTTTCTATCTAATTGATAACTCTATGCTTTGCAAGAGATGTACAAGTAGTTAATGCTCTTTCATATGGAAATGTGTCCACTCCATATCTTGAAACATATAGTCTCAAACAAGTTTCCATATTTTTGTCTAATATATTGTGAAGTTTTGATTTAAAAAATGTTAATGCACTAAAATCCTTTCATCTTCAACTGACCCCAGAATCATTGTTTGTATGAGTTCATATATTTTAAAGTATTTACTTATAGTTTCCCTCAAAATCCTCTTTGTGATACAAATTTCTCCATAATAGTGTAATAGTTCCATTTTCTGTTGGTTCAGTAAGAGTATTATATTGATCACTCATTACCAATGAAAAATGTGTTATGATATGAGTAATTTTATATTAAATATACCGACTCAATTCTTCTCCATTAACATCTAAAGATTTACAAAAACTGACCCATTAGTCTAGAAATGTATTTTATAAAGAGATGAGCTATTTTTATTCACCAATCATTGGATTCCAAAATTTGGATTTACAACGCCTATGGCCTCAAGCAGATCACTATTCTTAAATCATTCTCTGATCTCAGAAGATAATTTTTCAGATATCTTCATCAATATTTTTGTGTATTAGAAATTGTAACATCAAATAAAAGGATTGTCACTGGTACTTCCTCAATATCAAAACCTAGGACATAAGGATCTCTTTGGAAAGTGTGCATTGGTATATTTTTCCCATATTGAGATACAAAGATGATCATTGATATTTAAATTCAAATAGTTGTTCAAATATTTTGTATATGGTAAGACCTTCCAACTACTGGATATTGGCTTCTAAAACCATTCTTTGCTTGAATATAAGTTATCCAAAATCATACATACATGTTTCCTTAATTTGATAAAATCAACAATGTATATAGATCTTTCTGAGCTTGTTTCACCAAGTTATTTATTTCCTTCAGCATTGGAAAAATACCACATAATGTTAATAATATCTCTAAATTAGTTAAGTTATATAGAAAATATTTCACCTTATCAACTTCTCTACGATTCTTTAACATATAACCTTATAATGACTTGTATTCCTTTAAAAATCCTCGCAAGTAGGATCGTACAACGATATCCATCTTGTGTTAACATCTTTCAAATTTTGTTTACCATTTATAATTAAAATAGAATGTTTTGAAACTCTAAAAATATTTTAGGACTTCTTGACATGTATGAATAAAAATCGCGTATAAGATCTTCCAATTTAGCAACATTTTCAAAATTATTTACAATCTTATAAGTGATAATTCATTTTGTGAGCCATGCAATGAATAATTATCATACATGGGGTGATGATTGTTTAAAGGAAAACAAAAAGCCAAGTTTTTGACCTTGCATGATAGATTCCCATCATCCCCAACATAAATTAGCTTCGTAGAGATTGAATGATTGTCCATACTAGCCATTTCTTTCAAATTTTTAATAACTAGTTTATAGAGGTTCTCATAATTACAATTATCCATAATTTTGTTCATAACTAGTAGATGATTTTCCCTCAAATGGTTATTGAAATTGAAAGTGTAGACATGCATGCAAACCCATGATGTATTGTCTACTACTATGACCTCATCAATCGATAATGAGATAAAATTCACATTTTTACCTTCTCTCTCAAATCAGTGATTTAAATTTATACCACACACTTCACCATTTCCCAAATATTGGTATCTGACTAGTGTGTTGTTGGAATGTTTGGAAACCCATTACATTGAAATAATATATTATAATCAATGAGATCTAAAATAGGTCTTCCCTTTTTTAAAATGTGAAATATTGTTCGGAATTGTATAAGTTTTTCCTGAAGACTTGCATCAACAAATTTTATAAATTTATCCTTTATTGTTCCACCTTTCTAAACAAGGTATTGAATATGTTTATGATGATTTTCATATTTTGCTACATATCTCATATGTAAAAAATATTCCTCGTTTTCCATCTAGATGTTTTTATTACTATTCCATCTTCTTTCTTTTTTGACTCATATACTTTCCCACAATGCTTCTCTATTGTGTCTAACTTCAATTACATTCTATGGTCTTTTCCTAGTTTCTAACTACATATAACACATCTAAATTTAGTAGGAGTATCAATATTCTACTTCAACAAGTTCAATAAATGGATATTTGGCTAACCATTCAAATTTATAAGTCCTTCCTAAAGTCCACTTCCCACTCTTACATTTCTAATGTCTGTTTCTGGAATCTTTATATGAAGTTTGAGTTTGATGGCAATTGGGATTATCACTACTATTTATGTGAATTGAATTACTTTGCTAATTACAAATTTCATCTGGTGTAAAGTCATTGGTAGGGTTTTTTGCATTTGAAAGAAATTGAGTTGCTTATTGCATCCTTCAGAAATCAACATATAAAGTAACATCAACATAATAAGATTCAAAATTACTTATTGACATTGGTGTAACTGTGGGATGACTGAAATATTTTGAAATGTCTATGTCACATTTTATTTTCCTTGATATATTTTCTCATTAATAACAGGGGTCATCGTATGGGTATTTTGAAATCTACACATGCGAAAAAAATATAAAAGTTTAAAATAAACTCTGTAAAAAATAAATTCAAGACATTGTGAAAAATAAAGCTCATGCTACATGATAACATGGTAACATGGCTCAGGCTATTAAACAAGGTTATGTTAACACGGTATTGGGCCACCATTTGGTTATATACATTCATACCACTGAATGGTATCTTTGATATAGGTTACCATTTGATAAAATGTGTTTGTTACCATATTACGTTGTACAATCATCTTACCGGGTGATATCATGTAGTTAGGTTTCCATCTGGTAACAATTTAAAAAAATGCCTTTACAATTCAAACTTTATCGATTACCTTTCTCACTTATATCTCTAGATTTCTTTCAATTTCTTCACAGATTATTTTCTTTTACCTTTGGCTTCGACTCCAGATCTCAAAATTAATGAATTTTGGAATTATATTGTATTACTACATTATGGAAAATTAATCATATATATACTATTATATTATAACATAATGAAAAATATATCAACATTAGTTGGCCCTTAGTGGAAATAATAAGGTGAAATTAGGGTCAAATTCATTTATGACCCGTAAATTTTTGACGAACATGTTATTGTATAGTAGTAAAAAAGCACCAATTTAAAATTTACAAAATCTTAATATTCATACACTTATGAATATTCACCCTAAAATGAACCATGAAGGGGGAAGATTACATCGTTTGGTATTCATGATCAAACATGTTTGACCCATCATATTTTATTCCCTCTATGAAACAATCAAATTTGAAATATCTCATTTGATCTACTTTCATTTGCATGTAATCCCTTTTTTGAAATTTGAAATCATATGTGCAGTTCACCTAATAGTCATTAATTTGGGGCACATGGTGTAATCTTGGAAATGTGAAAGTCTTTGGATTCCTCCTAATATTAAATTGAGATTGATATATGTAGGAGTATAAATGAGAGCAATGAAGGATGCTTCGATGTTTGTCACATCGTGACATTCTTTCACAAATATATTCACAAGGAGATGGAAAATGACACACCCTTCCTTTTTTCATTCTTGTACTTGACATGAATACAAATAATTGTCGACATAGTTAAAACATGATGATTTTATCACTTGGGTACTGTGTGGCCTACAATGGGAACACCAAAATCCTTCGACCTTGATGTAGGTGAAGGTGGGGAATTGGATGAAGTGGATCCCATATTTTTCAATCAATGCAACAACTTGGGATGAGATCCTCCATTCTAGATTTCCTTTGAGTAACCTTATGATGAACATGGTGAATGCATCATTCACCCTAACATAGTGAGAATTACTCTCCCTATGAGTGAGTTGTGGATACTTCTTGTAAGTAGGTGAATTTAAGGCACATTGGGAGTAGTGGATAGGCCTTTGAAGGGTCTTGTGAAAGCAAGGGAATACACCAGGTAAGAAGTCATTGTGAAATTATTAGTGGAGGATAAATATAATAGTTTCGATGAATATTATCACCGATGATTTAACCCAGTCCACCATTTGGTTTCCTTCTGTGGCCACCAGGATGAACAGAACCATATAATACTAGAAATACTTCATTGTATCTTCCCCATTATCCCGCTTTAGTAGAAAAATGACATCGAATAGGATTTATGAAACTCACTCCGTGAGAAGTTATTTGGGATACGAGAGGGATTTATGTCTTGTTTGAGTAATGAACCAAGTGTTAGGCCTTGCAAATATGAGTCATTCATTTCCCACTCATACAAAACATACTCCTTTTTTATGATGCCCATGTTGCTATTGGTGGGAATCTGCAAGCACTGAGAAATTCCATTTGGTGTGAGGACTATGGGGATCAAGTTATCATCTACCATGATTGTTTTGGTGTTAGGGTCATAATCATGTGCACATGCTAGTACATGTTCAATGCTCTAAAGAGATAGTAGATGTCCTCTTTCCCTAAATACCATTGAGAGTATCCTTTCCTCTACCGCCCTCGTGGCTTGGTCATCATTCTAGATTTCAAGTCTTCCAAGTCAATGTGGGTGAAATAATTGCCTTCCACATTGGGGTATTCAATGACCAATGTTGAGTTTGGATCTAGACTAGAATGTGAGTTGATACAAGTGCCTTGATCTTGATTGCAAGAATTTATATTTATAGAAAGTCATATTTAGGATTGTGAGAGTGAACCAAAAGGATCTAACCGAGCCTATGAACATAAATTTTATTTCATTCAATGGAACAAGAAAATGATCCAAGTAATCAACAAGAGGATTAATCACAAGCCAAATTATTCATGCAAAAAGAATAGGTCTACTCATTCTCATATATTAAAAAGAGAAGTACATAACCTCCCATTCCCTGTACATGTTTCCGATCCAAAATTAAAAATACACTTTGAACCGACTTAAAAATTCCTTGTATGCACCTAATTTAAATAAAATGTGGATTTAATTAAGTATTTTAAAATCCATTAAATATCTCATTTTAATGCGGAAATCATGAGTTTTATCTAATTTGTCTTTGATCGATCGTCTCTGGAAATGGGAATGGATTTATTAATAAAAATTCAACTTCTTCAAAAGGAAATCAAATTAAAATATTTATTGTGCTAATTAAATGGCTACAACATAATAAAATTAGAGAAGACAAGAACAACAATATGTTTATGGGGTTCAGAAAATCAAAGCTTACGTCCCCGAGTTATGTTGACTATTCCATTATAAAAATAATTGTAATAATACACGTGATCAAGTGTAAATACAATAAAAATGGAACTATAAACCTTTCTCAACACTTCTAGGTTCTTGCTTGTCCCAGTCAAATCTCCACGAGCCTCTAAAATGGTGTCCAAAGCTTCTAACTAGCTTGCTGCCCCTTTTCACAGTCTACATAGTCAATTTGTTGTCCTATAATAATTAAAATGGAGCCCATTTTATAATGTTTGAAATCACCAAGCACAACGGTCAAAGTCACTTATATTTTACTTACCCAAACAAATTTCAAGCCTCCTTATATGGTTATCTTATCCTTATTAGGATGAAAATCCCATATTGTTCGCATATAGAGGTGAGAGAGTAGTTTGGATAGGTGACGGTGTAGAATTTGCATTGGCTAAAGAGCCATTTTGTTGGGGTGGTGGTTGATTAGCCCATTAAAATGGCTAAGTTGGGCATTGTATGGTTTGAGTGCCGAGCTATATGCATGGATTAATAGCCACATGGATAAATAAGGGGGAGTTGGTGGATAAGGGTAATGCGTGGTAGTTTGGAGGGATAAGGTAGGCAGTTATAACAAATGTGTGGAAAATACAATTGCATGTCAATTAATATAATGTGCGGTAGATAAAAAGGTTAAGCGACCAATGTGGATAGAAAGCAATCTCGAGCATTGAGTAATGAAACTCAACCAATCTGAAAGCAAGGTAAGTTGGTTCCCGAATAAGTGGGGAACATACCGAACATTAGAAACTATGTGCCAAATAATTACAAAGTAATATGAAATTTGACCCAATTAATATAATGACATTCCAAATGAAATATGGCAATAAAAACCACTTGTCGATCCTCGATAGGAAAATCGGGTAAATTTGAACTCATGGTGGCAAGCCACATGGTGGATTGAGGACCCACCACGTTGGTGATCAATATATAAGTCCTTACGGTGGATGAGCTCCCTTTTGCAATAAAAGTTGAGCCTCTTGTTTCAATGAACAACTTTTACACTGATTTAAGACCATAGGTCGCAAACCAATTCTTAGTTTTTGTCCTCTTTCTCCTTTTACCACTTGTCCACTTCTAACTGAGCCACTTGGCCATTTGTGCACACGTACACATCACCTTGGACTTGTTGACCAACGTTGACCTTCCGGTTGACCAAAATTTGACTAGACATATCTTGATCTTAGAGTGTCCATTGTTCATGTTCTTATAGTTATTGAAAAGATCTCTAAAGGCTCCAATGCACTAACATAGTTTAGGGAAGTTTAAGGAAATTTTGACACTAAAAAAATATCCCCGATCAATGTCATACTCTCATGATGGAGTGAGGAGTTACAATGCTAAGAATATCATGTAACTCCCATATGAAAATAGCACATATGACAAGTATGCCATATTCTATAACAAAATCTATCATATGTCATATAACTCCCTAAAATACCTATGAATCACTTTAGTGAGATGAATCCTCGTGTGTGAGGTGGAAAATACCTCATACCAACACCCCCTTCATTAAAGCTTAGGTAGAGGCATGAAAATCTACAAAAAGAAAGAGGAATTCCCAGATAACTAAAAATATGCGTCATATAGGCCCCAAAACTAAAGGTATGAAGAGGTACCCATGTATAAACACAATATTTATAGAAGAAGAAGAAGAGGAGAAGAGATTAGAAATCTCAAATAAAATGAAATAGGTCCCAAAAATTAAAAACGTAATGAAGAACCCATGTACAATAAGGATATAAAGTAATGGAAGAAAAACTAAAGGAAAAATATTCAATTACAATACATAGAAGACTCCCTAAAAAAAAAAACAACAAAGGCACTCCATATGGGTCCCAAAAGATAAAGTCATGATGAGGTACATATGTATGAACTGCAATATTTCTATAAGAATAAAAGGAGAAGAATATAACTATCCAACCTCCCCCCCAAAAGATGATTTTTGATGAAATCCCAAGGAATATAATGGACCCAAAAGTGTGCAATTAGTGGAAGAGGGAGGGAAACATAAAACGTCTCAAGTGGGTTCTCAACATACAATATATCAATAGATGCATAGAAAATCCTCTCAAACTCTATAAGGTGAGAGTCCACAAACATAGATGTATTTTCAGGTAGGTGGATCTCTAAAGAAATTGGATCCTAAAGAGATGGATGATCCTATTGCTACTAAGAATCTTTGAAATCCCATGGTGAAACAACTCTACTATCAGGAATGGTGGTAGGAGGAGAAAGATCCTTCAAGGTGACAA
The DNA here is from genome assembly GCA_018340775.1 of Taxus wallichiana var. yunnanensis. NCBI lineage: Eukaryota > Viridiplantae > Streptophyta > Pinopsida > Cupressales > Taxaceae > Taxus > Taxus wallichiana. The sequence goes on from CM031244.1 coordinate 766,329,984, forward strand.
ACATGTCATCTAAATCTAAGTCACGAGAAAAATAATCATGTTGCAGAGGATTATATAAATTTTGTGTTCAAGTAACACTATTTTTTTCTAAAGTAATAAGTGATGAAATTATCTCTATGATGGAATCAATGGAGCCTATAAATTCTCTCAAAGGAGAAACCCAAAGATTTGATGTAACATGTGTGGTAGGTGAGAACTCAACTATTGAATCTTGTGGATAAGAATTTTTGGGAGCTTTTAAGGAGAAATACTAAATTTTTATGAAGAAACATGTGTGGTTTCCATTATATCATAAGAGAGTGTTAGTAAACTCGTTATCATCCATATGTGAGAGGACATATAAGGAAACATCACTTTCTAATGAAGAATCAACATCTCCATCTAGCTGATGGATGAAGGTCCATGCAGTGTGAGGACACTCAATGAATTCAAGATGATGTTGAAGGTCTTCATGTATGGTTAGACAAATAATCCAATATGTGATGTCCTTTTTGTTCAACCAATCATTATTTTTATGTGATCATGGACTTTAGTAGAAATTCTAAGGAGATTGGAAAACAAGTTATACGTGATGCGGTGATCCAAGATCCCATTGTTCTAGGACAAGAAGTTGTCTAAAGGTATGTGAAGAAATAAATGATGAAATTTGAAAGATGTAGTCTTATCCCATGTTTGTGATACTTTATAGTTTAGTGCATTGATTATAATTAGATGTGATAGTATGTCATGAAAAAATGGTCACTCACCTCGTAATTAACATAAGAATACGCAAGTTTGGATACCATACTAAGTTTTTAGTGATAACAATGAATCGACATCACAAAAAGCACAAAACAATGTGAAAACAAGAAGGAATGGGAAAAAATTAATTCTATTTGAGAAATAACGTCTCACATAGCTTTGGAACTCCCTTGCCGAAAGGCTCATGGAGGACACACTCACTAGCCCATAAGAATAAATAGATCTTGATTACGGGAAAAACAACTCCTGGAGGAACCAAAAGACCTCCCAAAATGCAAAAGGGCCTATGGAAAATGAATAAACCCCTTCTCAAGCACACGTTAGAAAAGAAAATCCCAATAATGCTAATTTTTAATATTTTCCCAATTAAATTAATTTATCATAAAAGATAAAAAATTAAAAGGGTATTAAAAATTAGTTAACCCCTAAATTGATTAAATGACCCGATTAAATATATTTCCTTCCTTTTTTTAATAAACTTACCCTAACCTTAAATTAATTAGAAATAAGCTACACTAAAATAATATAACCTAAGTTATAAACTTAGCAATGCTTATTTTTAAAAATGCGAACAAGAATTACCTTAGGAGGAAAAAAGTTTGAAATAGGTCAAAGTTACAATGAAGAGCCACTTAGCTCGAGGGTGGGGATTAAGGTAGCCACCCTAGGCTCGAGTCATCGATTGAGATGGGTTAGGTTAGAGTAATTACATGATGCTTGAGGTGAGTGAGACAAATGTGTGAAAACAAGCCAATTTTAACACAGTTAACATACAAAATGAAAAAAAGGTTTACAAGGCCAAACATGGGATACCGAGTTTGGGACAAAGGTGAGATGCAGGATTCTAGAGAAAATCATGGTGACAGGGTCTTGAATCAAGGATAAGTAGGCAAGAAAGGAAATATATTAATGCAAGACCAACAACCAACCAGGAAACCAACACAACACATCCGATATGGGATATTTGTAGGGAGAGTGAGCAATGAAGGAGATCGGTGAGTAGGAGGATGTGTTTGACAAGGTCAATGATTAGATTGAGGGGCCTAATAAGAACTAGATAAGGCTGAGATTTTCATAAACATGATAGAGCTAAAAATAACCCATGAACGAGCCAAAGAAAACACAGAGCTGAGTTGTTTGAAATGAGATCAATAGGGTTGGAGCTCAATTGACCAAAAATAAGCTTGGGTGCTAAAGAAAGGAGCTCGGGTGATAAAGAAAGGAGCTCGGGTAGGAGAGCTTGATATGAAGAGTGAGTTGGTATGAGGATCTTGGTTAGGAGATCACTTTGAGATGAGAGGATCTTGAGGAGCTAAAATAGAGCTCAAGGAGATAAATCAAAGCTCGGGAGAAAAGCGAAGGGTGAATATAACTAGGAAGTAGGGAGGGATGAAGAAAGAGGAGTTGAGTAGGGGCATACTCAAAACTTAGAATAGAGCTAAAAATAATCAAAATCAAAATAAAAACATAAATACATCTAAAATTAAGTTTTCCACCAAAGATAGATGTGAATATCCAAATTTAGCTAAATAACTCCTAACCGCACACACATAAAAGCAACACCATAAAAATCAAACTCCAAAAAAATATTAACACATATTAACACAAATCAATAATGGATTAATAAAACATGCATACGAAGAAAAAAACACGAAACCATAAGTAATTAGAAACAAACCAATAATGAGTTGCATGTTTACGAAAACAACATAAATTTTATACCATGTGAGAGTGAACCATGAGGATTTAATGATCATTTTGTGAACATAAAGGTTGTTGCACTCGGACGAAATGAGAAAATGTTTCAAGTAATCAACAAGAAGATTAATCAACAACCAAATTGTTCATGTAAAAAGAAAAGGTCTACTCATTATCATAGATAAAAAAGAGAAGTACATAAGGGAGTGTTTTTAACTACCATTTTGGGACATATCATTCTCCCATGATGGAGTGAGGAGTTATAATGTTAGGAATAACATGTAACTCCCATATGATAATGACACATATGACAATATGAAAAATTATATGACAAAATCTGTCATATGCCATATAACTCCCTAAAAGACCTATGACTCACCTAAGTGAGATGAATCACCATGTGTGTTGTGGAAAACACCTAATAAAAAATTAAAGGTGGGAAAAATACCTCACTTGTCGACAAGGATAGTTATTTTTAGTAAGTTTTCACAATTTTAACTTTTTGGTCATTTTTTCTTGTTTGGAGTAACAAGGATCTTTGAGAGTATATTGTTTTGGAAACTTACTATATTTAGACACTTGAGGCCTTGGGAAAATTTCAATTTTTAGATGAAGGTATTCTAGGTTTCAAATTGGAACAAAACTGGTCTTAAAAGATTAGGTTTTGTCTCGGGACCTTCTATTCTAGTTTGCGAGTATTTTTGTTTGGCAGAACTTTGTAGATATAGAAACAGTAACTCCGGGGATGAAAATTTATATTGGCTACTGAAAATTTTACAAAGAATCAATGAAAGTGATATCACAATCAAATTTAAAGCATTTTTGGGAGTACAATGGTAAAATTTGGTGGAAATTGGGTGCATTTGATTGTGGGTTATGATTAGTTTTAAGGTTTGAAGTATGACTGATTTTGAAATAAATCTACAACATAACTGGTAAAAATGGAGTTTTTAGAGGGAAAATCACAATGCCTTAAAGTTCAAAAATTGTTAAGTGTTCATGAGTTGTGAGTTAGTCATATTCACTTGCAATTTTTAACTCAACACTTAACCCAATATCTAAACCATAGTTGGAAGAAGGTTGACATATGGATTCACTCTAAAAAATAAGGGATGTGAGTGCAATGGGGAAAAAGGGGGAAAATAATTGTACTTTACACTTTGTGATGATAAGTAGCAGGCTATGGTGCAGTTTTAAGGAGATGCATGGGGTTGAAAATGGCTTCGGGGCTAAAACTAGTTTTTGATGTGACTTGGGGTTAAGTAGAAGGATGAGGAGTGTATGTTTGTGTACCCTTTGTCCCTTTTTCTTATGGTTTAATCTAAGGTTACACCATCATATCAAAAATTTCCACAAGGGTTTTGTTCATGAGGATGGGACAAGGGGTTAAGTGATTTTGCAAGTTGACATGTTCCTAGGTGCAAAAGAGATGATATACAAGTTTGTGACAAGTGAAAAATCATGGGGAGAAAATTTTTATGTCCCCCATTTCCATTTACACCTTGGAGAAAATTTCAAGGGGACACTCAACCTCCCATAATGTGCCATGGGGCTTAGGAACATGAGAAAGGGGGCTAGGTTGAGTGAGTGCAAGTTAGAGGCTCCTTAGGTAAAAAATTTACAAGTTGCAAAGAAGGAAACAACATGGGGAGTGCACTTTGGTGTCCCCCATGCCCCCTTATACCTTAGGGACAATTTAAGGGGAAATCACATGCTTAGAAATGAGCTAAGGGGTCTTCTCATCATGGGAAGGGGACATGGGCATTTAAATATTTCATATGCGCCGGCTAACACCCCAAGTTATGTTTTAAGTGACGAAACATCATGAAAAGATGGGGAAAATTTTTTTATGTCCCCAATATACCATTTTCACCTTGGGGAAAATCAAAAGGGATCTGGGTGAAAAAGTGTGTTCAAACCTTTTCCATTTGCGATGACATTCACCAACTTCATTTTAGGACACAGGGAGTGCTTTTTCTACTTGGGAGAATGGAATGGTGTTTTTGGTAAAAATTATATGATGTTGAATCCAAATAACCTGTTGAGATCATACCATCCATTATTAAGAGAAATTATGCTTGAAATTTGATTTTAGGGCATGTTCCACTTTTGAATCAAAGGGACAGTTGTAGTGTCATGGATTATCGCATATGTTTTTAAAGTATTGGAACAAAATTGATTTATCCACCATGTGGAGGGTTCCAAGATATTTGCATTGAATAATTTTTTTCTTCCCAAATAATCTTAGAACTCCCTGAATCATCCAGAAAAGTAAGCTTTCTTTGTTGGAGTATGGCATTCCCTACATCCAAAATGGTCTGTCTTGTTTTCTTGATTCCCAACATAAATTTCTTCCAAAAAGATTCCCTAAAATACTTGGGATAACTTCATTTATTTTTATAACTCATAGATGGATTGAGTTTTACTGTTAACTTCTAGAGGGTATACACTAGTTGAAAATGGCCCAAAATGGCCCTTTCTAGGCCTATGAGGATAGTTGTTCCGCTTCAATTTTTAGTTACTTATTTAATCACCTTAGGAATGAATATCTAGACATGAAACACACTTGAAATATATTCATCATATCCATAATGAGGATGATATTGTGGGAAAGATGAATAGAGGAATTTATAGTCATGAGAGGAATTTTCAAGTGGGGGCTTGGTTATCATGGCCAAAATTTTCAATTTTGCATGCTAGAAATTTCACATGATGACAAATAATATGCTTAATAAAATTAATAATACCTTATTTGATATCAAATTTCAAGGTCTTTTCATAGAAATATTGCTTTCTCATTTGCAAGACTTTGTTATATTTGATAAGCTCCCACTTTGATCATCTATGCCATACTCTAAAGGAACGTGATGCTAAGTTACTACACATGAATAAGATTTAGTATGTTGTTATCCCATATTATACATCTAATGTTGAATTCCCAACCATATCTACATTCAAAGAGAAGGCTATTGATAATAATGTTATTACTAAGGAAACTGCTAATGCCATCTCAAACCTATTAAGATATAATTACACCCTACATGAAGACAATTTACACATCTGCCATGTGCCCCCCAACATTATGCTAAGAAATTACTTGAGTGTAATTTTGTGTCTCTCTATCAACCACTTAAGGTTGATGAAATAAAGTCTCACATTAAGAGTTTTGATGATAATGCTTATTGCGACTATTATAGAGGTGTTGGTCACCTCACTAATCTATGTATCAAGATAAAACATGTTATACACGATCTTCTTGATGTTAAATCCATCCAATGGGATGTTCTCACTAAATTTTCTAGGCCTACCAATGATTTAATTCAAAGATGAAAATATTTATCGAGCCATTTCCTAGTAAAAAAATTGAAAAATTTATTCTAAGTGAATAATACTCATCATATGGTGCCACCTCCAAATTTTTATGAGAACCCATTGGATGCAATGATTGACAATGTTGGCCCTATGCCACCTTCTACGTTGGTTATTAATTTTTATGTTCTGATATGGATGATAATCTTGTCTCAGATCATCGTATATATTCATATATCTATTCATTATGTACATATCCATAGTGTTTTAGTTGATCCAAATAATAAGGATGATCTATGTACTTATTTAACATAAATTAAATATTAAGTAGAGGAATGAGATCAAATGAATATATTAGTAACAAGTAAGATCTATCATGTAAGAAAAAAGAAAGTGTGTACAATAGGGAGATAAGAGTGACTTAGCTTTTATTCGAGAGATATGGGCTAGAAATTGAGTGGAACATGTTAGATCTGGACTGGATATGCTTCGTATGGAAAAATTAGTTTAGAAACTCCTTCAGACATGATCACCTAGATGAGGAGAGGCCTTCCGGGCGTTGGTTTCTAAACTAGGTGCTAGTGTCCTAACTATAAATTTGGATATGATATTTTTAGGATCTTAAATTTTATTCCTTATTTTTCTCTTTATCGCATCCTCTTCATTGTAGGGTTCTGTGTGAGACTTGAACCTACAAAACAAAACCCTAGCTACCTATAAAAGGCTCAAGAAAACATTAGATGAAACAAATAATGCATATGCTTGAGATGGACAAGCCTCTACGGTCACCCCAATGTGATTATCTTTGAGTGTTGCACTATATTAAGAATTTATGGAGTTCTAGTGTGTGTGTGTGTGTGTGTGTGTGTGTGTGTGTGTGATCAAATTGTGTCCTTGAAGCAATGTTACCCTTATGCCATTCACACCAAGATATTGGGATAAAATAATTTTCCCCAAGATGAATGTGTGAGATGAAATTCATAAATATTCCCCTCCTATACAGTGAATAATGCAACCCAAATGTAGTCCTTGAATGTTGCTCTTTTCCCAAGTAGTAGATAGTAATAGCCCTAAGTTGTCTAACCCTAATAATAGTGAGTAATTCATGTATATATATGATTCCTTTGTTTGAATTTCATCATTAACAACCAAAAAGGATGACCCAAAGTGATAAAAGAGGTTTTAGAAAAGATAACAAATGATGTGGAATTTCAAATTTGAGAAAAGAGGAAAATGACATAAGCGCCCAAAGGGGACAGATAGCGCACTGGGTGCTCCTATTCTCCTAATGGATAGTAGTTTCCAGGATGTTCGAGATGATAAAATATAAAATATAGAGTGGGACACAAATTGTGCAATGTTCACAAGTAAAGTGTCCATTCCAGAGAAGTAAATGATAAGAGTATCAAAAGGATAAAACAATGTCAAATAAAAACAAGTTTTGTTAATGTCTATTTTTCTTACTTAGGAATCATGCATATAATAACATACTTAGATGCATGATGTAAGTAGTAATTGCATGATTTTGTGTCTACATTTCCCCAATATATACTTGGTGAATAAATATTTGGTAGTATAAAATAGATAGGAAAAGCATACCTTGTGGAGAGCCGAAGGGAGTTATAACTCGATAATGTGCCGAATGAGGATTCTACTTGATTTTGTGCCAAATGGAGATTGTGAAATTTGTATTGTAGAATCTAAGAGAGGATAAGGATCCTAGGGCTGACCTTACATGCATATTAGAAATGATGCATTCATTTTTCATTAGATATTACCTTTTCCTTAGCATCTTGTGCTTGGATAGTTCCTTGTTCCATTTGTGTGTTTGCATTTTATTAGAGTAAAGTTGGCCCTGTAATAAAAGATAAGTGTAGTCAATGGTCATGATAAATTAAATTGAAATTTAACTTTATAAATGTGAAAATAGGAATGTGTATTGAAAAACAAGTGAATCAAGGATAGAATACACCTGTATGTCATGAGAGAAGAGATAGAATTGTTCTTGTATGTTTGTTTCCTTAGAGATGGTTGGAATATTGAGAATCTTGTTGCTAGACTGAGGATTTGAGAATCCTGTCATTAAACTAAGGATTTATGCATCATGTTGCCAAGGGAATAGTGTTGGGAGATTTGTAGGTTTTTCCCTCCAACCGTTAAAGTTTCCCATGGATAAGTGCCACTACAGATGGTCACAAACCCAATAGAATCTGGCCATGGATGACACATCATTCTAGGTGTATTTCAATCCTACATATTCCCTAGGTTTCATTCCTTGTGTGATCCCAATAAAATAGAGTGATTAGTTCCATCGCTCAAAGTATGTAAGTTGCCACTAGTTTTTTTCCCATTGTACTTGATAGTAACATGCAACTGAGTACATGTTGTTTGATTTTGGAGAAACATATAATTGGAATCCTATTGATCATGTATTATACCTATTTTTTCCCATATGATAGAACTTTTCAGGTGGGAAACTAGCACCCACCACTCCTATTTGATTTGGGTGCTTATGTCCTTGCACTAATTTTGGCCCAAGTCTGATTTTGAACCATGTTATTAGATCTTGTTTGTTATGATTTTGTTGCGTATCATTCTATGTCTAGTGTTTAAAATATTGAGAGGGTTAAGTAGTCACCCAATGGTTTCCTTCACTCATTTAGGGTGCATGATATGAACCAAGGCAAGTGCAACCCAAATGAGGAAAGATACAACTAATGTGCACATTTGAAACAGATAGATAAAGATATGTCACCTAGGATTGGAATGTACACGCAAGTCACACTTTAGGTGTAAAGATCATGTTACCATTTACAAATAACATATTTCTAAATTTAGGTTTCTAAATTTATTCATACTTTGGTGAATTCAAACAAGAGTTTCTTAATAAAATCGTGATAATCATGCCTCCTTGATATATATTTGTTATGTCTTTACTTTAAAAATTGGATTAATTTATAAAATATGAATGCATGTGGGTGTTTTTCTTATGACCATTTACAATGATTTTATAGATTATTGAAATAAAATAACATTTACTTATATTTATTTTCTCTCCTCTCTTTATTTTTTCCATAAAAATGGATCTTCATAGAAATAATCCTCATAAAAATCTCGTTGTTTTGAACTTTTCCAATATAGAATTGAAGCAATGACTACCATCATCAAAGTCATATACCAAAAGATATTTTTAATGATTTTAATTTAATATTCTCACTTCTTTTCCTTCTTTTTCATCCTCAATCTCATACATGTGATGTAAATGTGGATCCTTATGTAAGAGAAAAATTAAAAGTAAATTTAAAACTAAAATACCTTTGTATACTTCACTCTTCATTGCCTCTTCCATGTCAAAAAAGCAAAAATTGTTGGGAAAAGTGCTCATAAAATTATGGTCCTCTATCTTTGAGAAACAAAAACATGAAAGTAAGCACCCAAATACTTTATTGATTATTTGGAAAAGCCATCATTTTGCTGGTTTTCAATTTTTCCTTTTTTAATTTTTTTCCTTGATCATCCAACAAGTTGGTTTTCTAATCAAGGTTTTTTTAGTACTTGGTTTCTAGCAAACTAGTTTTCAAACCTAGACTGCCAACAACACCTAAAGGTTTTCATTGCTATTTTTTTTTAAAATTTGAGAAATGATAACATGTGAAATGTTAGCAATAAGATAAATAAATCTTCATACTACTTCCAAATGTAACAAAATTGTTGATATTTATTCATCCTTGGTCCGTGTAATGATAACCAATAACTCATGATTGATGTATGTTGATATTGCTTCTCATTTTTGTTTGAGATAGCTCAAGATAAGGTGTCATCTACTTAATGAATTTATGGAAATAAATCCATCCATTATGATTTCTAAAAGCATTCCTTGTCATGAGATTATCCTGCAAAAATTTGAAACAAACAAAACCTTTCCATACAAGCATAATATCAGCCATATAAAATAATTATCAACAACATAAATATTAAGAGGAAAATTTGAATACATATGGAAGAAATTATTTCAGCCTACTTAAGAATGATTGATGGTTTAGGAATTAGTATTATTAATAATGGAATATTATTGTGAAAAATAAGAACTCCCTTAGATAAGTTCTCTTATTATGATGATGCATATGGTTTCAACTAATTCCTAAATATGGATGGAGTGAAACCAAATTAAATGTCAAATTTTTAATAATTGGTAAAATGAGGGTTTTGACAGGGGCCCTACCCTGTTACAATGAGGATCTATAATCCAGATATAACAATATACATTTCATTCGATCAAAATAAACCAAACATAAAGAACAACTAGTGTAAACAAAAAAACCAGTCGAAATACAGTTTAAGAATAGTCTATAACCAGCGAAAAACCATACAAAGTGCCATAATAGAGACAAAGAGCAAAAGACAACACAAAAATAAAATATGATTTAATATTTGAGTAGAGATCTGCACAAGATCCTTAATGTAATTGTCCACAATTTCCATCTTCTTGTCAAGTCTCCATGCATTTTCCTTTGTTGTCCCTCAGTCGTTCCATGTAATGATATTTATTTAATCTTATGAGTTTTTTTGGGCCCTTTAAGGTCCAAAGTTTTTTGTTTCCTTTCTATTATTTCATTTTATGTGATTATTTTTGTGTCTTTATTTGTCAATTTTCCTCTAGTTGTGCAACCTCCTACATCTTCTCTCGATAGAGGGTTTAGGGGTTATGGAGGTAAAGACTTCTTGGCTCTTATTTTTCCCCTTTATGAGAGCCACTGTGATTTTGATCTGATTTTCATTTTCATCTCTTTCAAGATTGATCCTTGGCATGACCCTAGTTATTTGCCAACAATTTTTTTCTGTTTATGCTCTTGACTCTCTTGAATATTCTTCTTCTTGTTGAACTTATTCTTGTTTCTTCTCTGTTAGGGTCTTTTTTATTCCTCATTCATCTCTTTTGCATCATCACCCTCCTCTTGTGTATCATAATCTTTCTATTTAGAATGCTCCTTAGATTCCTCTTGTGTCACCTCATTCTCTGTCTCCTTTTCTTCCTGTTCCATGTATGGTAACAACAACTCTTCCAGTGGGTTTGCTCAAAACACTCCCCTTCCTTCATGGAGTCTTGATCCTAATTTTCTAGGCATTCAAAAAGGATTTTCCTTCCTTCAAGATGTTTTTTTTCCTGGTTTCTTGGTCATTTGCATTTACTTGCTTCTTCTCCTTGATATTTTTCCTTTATCAATTCCTCATGCCATTCCATTCTTATTTTTGGCTCCTTATGATTCCATCATTATTATTATTATTATTATTATTATTATTATTTGGGCATGCTATTAAGTTGTGCCCAAATTTGTTGCATTTTTTGCATATTAAAATAGATGTTTCATATTCCAACATTTGCTTCCAAATACTAAATTAGAATGTATATTAATAATATTAGTTAAAACTCTTTCTAGATCAACATTAACACAAATTCTAGCAAAATTCAATCTAGTTCTTGCCTTGGTGGCTCCATCAAAAGCCACTAGAGATCCAAAAGGATTTTATATACCTGTCAAAACATCTTCATCCCAGAATTCGAGAGGCAACCTAGGTAGCCTTATCCATAATGGCATCACATTTATGTTTTCTTTATCTAGATAAAATGCTAGAGACCATCTCTTGAGAAATAAGCCCATGTTTCCCAAGAACCATGGGCCAACTATCAGAGCATGAGTGTAGTCTTCTAGGATATTAAACTAGATAAGGAAGAAGCCCTTTTTCATTAAAGAAATTTCCATATTTCCTCTAGGATTCCATTTCCTATAAGCCCATCTTCTAATAATATCCACATTAGGTCTTGGCCCATGAATTTTTCCTATCATAGCTAGATTATTTTGGTGCATTTATTTCTCAATGAACACATATGGAATTGTCAAATGGTGCCCATTTTCAGATCTATGATGTTTTATTACTGCTTGAGCGATTCCTTTTTTTGGGCTAGGTTTTTGCGTGGTATTTGCACCCATGCATGTGGCCTTGGGGCCTTCAGCTCCCTGTTCCTTTCCAAAACAGATAAATCCTACCCATCACCATCCCCATCTTCTTATTTTTGTTCGATTGTAGGATTCAAAAACATTCTCTCTTTCAGTTCTTAATTATTTTATTCATGAACCATGTAGAAAAGCTAACTGTTATTTTTATAAAGAAGGTGAAATATAGAAAATATGGATGCCAATGTTGGATGGTGGTTTCTAATAATGACTTGAAATTTAAGTATTTGGAATAGATGGTTAGTAGAAATAATGACTAATGTCAAAAATTAAAATAATGTAATAAAAAGTTTGAAAACATACTTGGATATTTAAATTTTGAAGGCCATTATTTTCCTTGCGATGTAAATAATATTTGCATGGTTCTTCTTATAAATGTAAACTTGATGTGCTCTTTATTAACCAATTGACACCATGATTCTTTTAACAATAACAATCAAATTGATGTTTTACCATTCTTATTATAAAACCTTGTTTCCATTAATGTTTAGAGTTTTATTCCTTTGTTTATGCAAAATATGTTAGTTGTTAAGGTGTCATGCAATATCTCTAATCGATTTAAAGAAAATTTTCTTGTGATTCACTCTTACAATAGATTGTTCTAAGGATTTTTTTTTGATTCATGTCATTTCCTTGTAAATGTTGGCCATCTCAAATTCCTCATTCAACCTGCATCAACATTCAATGCTTCCTTTATAATGATGTTAGTAGTTATATTTTTCTACACACTTTTGTTAGTATGAGATGTGGGATCCAAATCCTAATTGCAAAAAAGTAAATTCTAAGCTACTTGTAAGAAAATAAAATCTAATCTATTTTGCAAGAAAATAAATCTAAAGAAACAATCAACTAAGTATCTCCTAGCACAATTTTTTCTAAAAGACATTCCCTCTCATAAGGAACTTGTTTATCTTATTAGCCATTGTGTCATAGTGTTGTCATTGATGTCAAATCAACTGATGTCAAAGGATTTTGAGGATTCATATGAGTCTCCATGAGGTGTCTTTTTAGTGTTAAGCATGAAGGATGATTGGTAGTGTTTACGTTTGACAAAATGCTATGGTGTTCTAGAGCATGGTCTAGTGTGCATGGTCACAGTTTGAGTCCTCATAAGTTGGTTGAAGGGTTTTATGATGTCAATAAAGGTTCATATGATGTGTGAAAGGTGTCCAAGTTTTTCTTGAGGTCTCCATGGTCAGTTCATGGTTTATCATGGTGAGAAGTGTTCATTCTAGGCCCATTCGTAGTCTTAAAGCTTGTGGTTTGGCATGGTGGATTGAGAAATGTAATAGGGAAGTGATGGTAAGGCATGATAAGAGCATGGTGAGGTTACATATGAAGTTTATGATGAATTTTAGGTCATTTCTCTTAGGTATAATGACATTTCATGTTTTTGGAAAGAAAAACAATAAAGACAAGCTAATGACATGCAAGTGGATAGAGAGTTTTGGGACTATTTTAGAAAGGAAGTGAGTTTAATTAGTTAGAGGATGTTTTCATTATGCTTCATGACAAGTTTTAGGTCAAAGTGATTTTTTTACAAGATATGCAAGTTTTTGTAAAACTGGGTCTAGAAGAAAGAAAAATAGCTCGAATTGGCAACTTTTGATACTCACTTGATCTCATATACTTTGCATGGTACCTAGAGGTTTTGGGGGATATTTTTCCATTGATCTAAAAGTTTTTTAAAAAATAATGAGGTCATTTTATCTTTAGGATTTTATGAACGATCGTTAAGAAGATAAGTTGGTTTGAAACCCTAGCTAAACTCTCATAAAAGAGTGACTTGAAATATTTACATTGTAAGTATAAAAATGTATTGGAAATAAAAATTTATCATCATAGTTAAAGAGTATTTCTCAGAGCTCATTTTTGTGGTAGTTTTGTGTTTAAGATATTTTAGGAGAGAGAGAAAAACCCTAGTTTTTTGGGTTTACAGTTTCAAGGATGAGATGGAAGTTCCAAGTTGAAAAGTAAACTATTCTAGAATCCTTGGGAAATGTGATACATATCCATGATAATTTTTAGATAGTTTTCTATGAGAAAATAGAAGTTATAAGTGCTCAAAGTGACCCTACCGATTTTGGCCTTAAGGGATAAAAAGTTAGTCTTGTGCTTTGAGGTGAGTTTGATGAAATTAATTAACGGAGATGATGTTTTTGGTTATGGAAGGCATGTTGTCATATATTATGATTTTTGAAGTTTTGGATTTATATGGTGAAGTGTTTTTCAATTGAAGACATAATAGTATAGGAAGCCCTTGTTGGCTTACTCAAGAAGGTGATTGAAACATGTGTGTTGGGATATATTTATTCACATGAAATGTGGATATTAGTTCTTGTACATGTTGATACAATTTTCCTTCCTTGATGTTTTCTAAGTGATGGTTGAGATTGAAATTTTGTTTGGAGGAGTTTGTGCTTATTTATCTCAAGACCGGTTATTGAGTCCTTGAAGCTTAAATGAGAAGTTTCATAGTTTGGATTGGTTAAAGGGCTTCCACCATGATTTGGAAGATGAAGTGAGTTGTTATGAAAATTATATTCATATAAATTTATAATGGTATATGGTTTGTTTCTTGATGAGGTGTTATGGTATGAGAACCAACTTAGTTTTGAAGACCTAGTTTTGTAGTCTTGAAGCCAGTTTGGAGTGATTACAGAGTTTGAGATGTTTGGAGGTATTTCACTATGATTTGGATGAAAATGTGCATTGTTATAGAAATAATATTTATATAAATTTCCATTTATATATGAATTGAGTCATGATGATGATTTTAACAATGCAAACACATTCATTTTATGGGTTTGAATTTTAGGAATAGAAGACCTAGCTGAAATAACATGCTTCTTGGTGAGTTTCATGATGGGGAAGGATGTTTAATTTATTCCCAAGCCTCTTGGTAATTATTTAAGGTTGTTATCATAGTTCATGATGATGTTGGAGTTTTTAAAAATATTTTAGAAGACATTAGAGTTGTTCTGACATTCACTAGAGCTTGGAGTGTTTGTTTTGAGCATGCTTGAACATCTTGGTGCTTGATGATGGTGTCTTTACCCCTTATGACCTAATTGGGTCATTAGAGTTGATTTATATTATTTTATTATTATGTTTTTGATTTGTAATGACTTACATACTAGGTCATTGTTGGCCTAGGGGTGTTATGAGCTAGTGTTGGGTATATAACCTAGTGTGTGTAGCCATTTGTGATCGGTTGAGTAAGAGAGGAAAAGTTAAATGTAGAGGGATTGAAAGAGAGTGTTAAGGGGTAATGGAAATATATTATAAGATGTATGAATACTTGATAAATTTTGAGGATAAGATATTTAACGTAAATTTATATATTCAGCCCATGAAGAAGAAGACTTGAGTGAGTTAGGAAGGAGCTTGTTTTAATGAGGTTTTGGTGTGTTTGGAGCTAAAATTAGATCACTATCAGTTGTGTGAGCAACATATTATCATTGATAATATATTTCCAGGTGGTTGAGGTTGTGATTTATCACCTTATGGTGTTTTATCCTCCTTGTGGTGTTGGTGCCTCACTAAACTATGGGTTGGTGCTCCTTGTAGGGTTGGTGCTCTACTAAATAGGGGTTGGTAATCCTTATGAAGTTGGAACTTAAATGAATTCCTTTGTTTGAGTAAATAATAAAAATTTCAATGGGTTTTCTTCCCCTTAAGGGTTTCCCACTTAAATTTTTCTTTTTGTGTACTCTCTTGCATCTTGCTCTTGTGTATGGTTGATTCAATGTTTAAATAAGAACACATATGGTTAATGTATGATTGAATGGTTGTATGAATGATGAATGAAATGGAATAAAGTTGTAAAGGAATGATTAAAATCCCCTCTCAGTATCTTGTGCTTCTAACATATCTAATGTCATTAGACAATTCTCTTAGAAAATTTTGAATCTCCAAATAACACTATGGTCCCAGAAACAATGGCAAAACAATGAGGGTTGTCAATATAGGGATGGTGTCCGAAGGAAGTATGCAATAGAATAAATAAATATTTTATAAATGGAACATTCTTCCTAAAATACACACTTGTAGGAATGTAAAAGCACACTTGTAAAACAAATATAAAAGCACACTTATGAAATGTAAAGAAAACTTGCAAAAATATAGAAGAGGGACGAAAGCATCATAATTGTATTGATATGAAATCAAATCAAGTACAATAGATATGGCTACAATATTTATAGATATTGAACAACCATATGTAGACAAACAAGATGTTGTACAAGTGCAACACACTACATACGAGATGAATAAAACTAAATATAATTATTATAACTATGAAACAAATAATCCTACGTGATTGTAATAAAACAATATAAATAGTTATGCCCTCATAACCATATAAAAATAATATCAGACCATGAAATTACCACAATAAATGCTAAATTAACTTTATAAGGTTTGACCTAACATTTCCCCCTTAATTTTGCATTGCCTCAAGGATGAGGAGAGGAACTCTCTGAAAATCAAACTTGTCTTATGCAAGTGACTTTGTGAAGATATATACTCATTGTTCAGATGTTGGGAAAATATGAAGTTGTATGTTGTGTTTTAAGACATGCTCATGTATGAAATGAACCTGTACCTCACTGTTCTTGGTTCTATCATGAAATACTAGATTACGAACAAGTTTGAGAACACCTTTATTGTCAACATAAATGGTGGTAGGTTTTTCCTGTGGTACTCCAAGTCCTTCTAGTTTGTGATGTAGCCATATCGGTTTGTAGACAACTCCACCTATAACATGATATTAGGCTTATGTAAAAGAGAAAGAAACAAAGTTTTGTTTCTTACTTCCCCATGATATCGGTCTAGATCCCAAAAATAATACAAATCCAGAAGTGGATTTCCTATCATCAATGTTACATGTATGATCTGAATCGAATATCTAGTCAAGAAGAAGTTATCATTCTTATTTTACTCTAGACCAAGATCCACTGTACCCTTGAGATATCTCAAGATCCACCTTGTTTCCTTCCAATGAAAAACTCGGGTTCCTACATGAACTGGAAAGATAGCTCACTGCAAATTTGATATTTGGTGTAGTATATGTTAGGTAAATGAGACTCCCAATCAACTATTAATAAAGAGTTGCATTTACTAGAGGAGATGGATCTAAATGAGATAAATGAAGTCTCATCTCCATGGGTGTAGAAATAGGTGTGCAATCTATCGTCCTAATTTTCTTGAGCATTTTCTTGGTATACTTCAATTGAGAAACAAAAAAATAATTCTATTTTTTCCATACTTCCAATCCAAAACAATAGTGCATGAGCCCGAGATATGTCATGTCAAATGATTGATTAAGATCTTTCTTCGTTACATTGATCATCTTCATTGAGCTACCAGTGATGATTAGATCGTCGACATAGACAAAAAAATCATAATCTCCCCTTTATTTTTGAGGTAGATATTGGGATCATATGGATTTTTGACGAATCCATGCTGAATGAGATGCTCATCAATTTTGATGTACCAAGCCCAAGGTGCTGTTTAAGGCCATATAAAGATTTCATGAGTCTGCATACCTTTATTTCTTCACCAGGTATGAAAAATCCCTCAGGTTGAGTCATGTAGAATTCTTCCTGTAGATATCTATTTATAAAGGCACTTTTCATGTCCATCTGATGGAATTTCCAACCAAACTGAGTAGCTATAGAAAAGATAATCTTGATTAATGATCTTTTCCATGGGAGAAAATGTCTCATCATATTCTATGCCTTGATTTTGTGCATACCCTTTTTTAGCTATGATCTTGCTTTATACTTGTCTATTCTCCCATCTACTTTATACTTTTTAAAAAATATCCATCTAAAATCAATGGGTTTCTTCCTTGGTGGAAGATCGACAAGCTACTAAGTGTTGTTTTTCATCAATGACTGATATTCAACATCCATGACATCTTTCCAATATTTCAACTGTAGGGATTCCTAGACAGTAGAGGGCTCAATAGATTCAACAACTCTACTCATCAAATTAAAGTTTACTTCTTCTTGTGCCTTACTATGAGTTCGTGATCTAGTGGTGGATGTATCCGGTGGAGCATTCAATTTTGTATCTTGAATCATGTTTGTATACCATTTGGGCATACGATGTCACTGCTCCTATGGGTCGTGGTCCTGTTTGATCATCATCATCATCACTGTCATCATCAATGGGAGTATTAGCTTTTACTTTTAACAATAGGATAATTATCTACATCAAGTGAGTCTAGAGAGGGAGTTTTGGCTTCCTTCTTCTCAAATAACTCAACATCTCTATTGGTGTAGAATTTTTGGTATTTGGATCCATCAACTGTACCCAAGAGTCTCTTTTTGTAGCCAATGAAGATGAGTTTTTGAGATTTCATATCCAATTATTTCTATTTTACTTGGGTATGTGCATGCTAGCTTTGCACCCAAATACTTTGAGGTGTGAAATGGATGGCTTCCGCTTCGACCATGCTTCATGTGGTGTTACTCCATTAAGAGAAACTATGGACACTATGTTCAATAAATATATGATTGTCTTTGTTTCTTATGCCCAAAATGTCCTCACTAGTCCTGAATCATTGATCATGTAACACACCATCTCTATGATAGTATGGTTTCTTCTCTCAAAACACCATTCGGTGTAATTTGTGTAGATGAGGCATCCGTCGATGAATTTCGTGAGCTTGAAGGTAGGATTTGAACTCATTATTGGTGAATTCCCCCTCAATTTGAGTGAAGAGATATGATATAAAGATTAGTCTCATTCTTATATCCACTTTGAACATTTTTAAGTTTTCAAAATCTTCCCTTTTCTTATGAAGAAAAAATATCCAAATTTTTCTTGAGTAATCATCAATACACGGTATGAAATACTGAAATCTAGAATGAATAGGTTACATCAGACCATAAAGATCAATATGAACCAAATCAAGATTACTTGGAGCTTGATAAGTACTCTTCTGGAATGAAGCTCTATGTTATTTTCATACTAGGCGAGGATAGTTATCTCGTATCCTTTTAGAGATATGGAAAGCCTCTCACCATATTGTACTAACAAAGTGTTTTGAGATATTTGAAACGATGTGACTAAGTCTCCAATGCCAAAACTGTACAGAGGAATAATTATTATCCATAAGTTGCCTAATCGTCCTGTGGACAAATTCAAGCTATAATATACATCCCACATTGGAGGATTTTGCAAAATTTTCGAGCCTCGTGATCTGTCTCAAATCAAACACACTTTCTTACTAGAATGACTAGTAAAGTCAATCTTTAGATTATGATCTAGAAGCTGACTTAATGATAGCAGTTTCTTTCTTAACCTAGGGACATATAATACACCTGATAATCTACAATTTCATGAACCAAGAGGTAGAGAAATGTTCCCAATACCTTTTAATGTGTAAGAAGAATCATCACCTAAAAAACATGGTTTTTGAAGGCGTGTAACCTCATGGTAATAAACCAATCTCTCGTGCCTGGTCATGTGTCAAGTGGCTCTGAATCAACATACCAAACAACACTAGATGACATGGATGGTTCACTGGAATGAGAAGTGTACAAGAATTCTTCATTTTTTGAATGATCTTCTTGCTCAGCTATATTACCTTGTTGATGGGGTTTTCTTCACGAGTTACCCTTCTTGCCCGTAATTGTAGTGTGACTATCCCTTATGAGAATGTTGATTCTCGAGGTCCATAATTTCTCGATGAACCTTTATTGCATGTATTGTGATAAAAATATTTCACATCATGTCTCTATGTTGCAAATTTATTAGGTGTTAAGTGTAGTATTAGTCATGATGACTTTACCTGTAAGTGCTTTCTAGAGGCACTGTATATACCGAACGTTGCGAAAGAGATCCGAAGATCTGTGAGTGTTACAAAACCAAAATTTATTGATTTTGTTTACAAATATCTATCAATTTTTATCAGTTATAATGTTTGCGGTTGAATATGACAACCTATAAATTAGTATAATCCACTAAAATATACATTGGAAATATATGATTACATCCAATATGCAAAAAATTGAATGGCAGGAAAAATTGTTTTTGTTTTGCGAGGCCCTAGTGGCCTCTGGAGCTTAGTATGGATCTCACGAGAAAAAAAAACAAAAATAAACTAAGAAATGTAGTTTTTAGATGCCCCCCTTTTACAAAAATGCTCAGAATCACTTTTTAAGAAAATTAGGAGAAAAAATTATTTACCCCAAAATTAGGGTTTTTCTCGCTAAATATAGAAGGGGTTTTAGTTGTGACTAACAAGTTTGGAAGGGTTTTTGGCCGCTAAATATGGTGGTCTTGCTAATCCAGCTCCTAAATTTAAATATCTTCAAAACTAATGGTTTTATGGGGGTCAAACCCAACACCTCCCACTACCAAGTGATTTTCACTAACCAATACAACGCCCAATGCACATTACATATAAAAGAAACAACTAATATTCAAATAAATCTAAAACACAACCAACCTTTGAAAATGTCAACGTGCCTCCTTGTTGATGATCCATGTGGAAGGCGAGGGAGGGGGTAGATTAGGTATTCCTCTTGAAGTGGATCGAGTTCCTTTCTATCTCCTCTTGTAATATTATTTGTATTCCTCTACTTTTTGTTTGTTTTCTCCCGTATTGAACTTCTTGTTATCCACCTTTGTTATGGTGATGCCACCAAAATTTTGTTTTATTTTCAAGGTTAGATCCACCATCAATATTGGGAGAGGATTTGGCTTGACTCGGCTTGGACTTGGTTGTTTGTGTCTACGAGGTTTCGAGAGGTGGGAAGAGGACTCACGGTGGATCGTTGGCGAGGGCTCGACCATTTAATGGAGGAACTTGCTCAGACTTGGTGCATGGTTTGGAGTGAGCACAAGATACTCGTTGAATAAAAGGTCTTGGTGACTTGATAACTTAACTCCTTTAAAAATGCTAACATAGTGGGTGTAATCCGACTTGAGGATGGCTATGGCTATGTGGCTCAATTAGGAGATTTGTGCACAAGCATGACAACTTGCTCTCAACTAGCTCGATGGATGGGAGTCAAGATGATGTTTTAGACTCCAAATATGATGGTATTCTATTTTAGCAGAAACTAAAGTGCTCCTCTAAATTTAGAGGAAAACCCCGAATGGGGAAAAATGATTTTTTTTTTAATTTTTTTAAATTTTTGAATTGGATTTTGAATCATATTTTCTTGTTTTCTCTTCTAGAAAGAAAATTTGCATGGTGTAGAAGGCACCAATGTAAAACAAATTTGCATTATAAACACTTGGAATTGAATAAGAGATTGTGGGGATGCAGGATGGGGTTGGTAAGTTTCCGAAGGCTTCATATCCTCTCCAAATGCTTCTCTAAGCTCATCTATATCTTCTACACTCTCTCTCGCACACCTTCTCTACTCATAGGATCTCCTATCGACTCTAATACCAAATATAGAAGAGGGATGAAAGCCTCATAATTGTATTTATATGTAACCAAATCAAGTACAATAGAGATGGATGTAATATTTATAGATATTGTACAACCATATACAAACAAAACATGATGTTGCAAAGGTGCAACATATTACATATGAGATGAATAAAACAAAATATAATTGTTAAAAATATCAAACAAATAATCCTATGTGATTGTAATAAAACAATACAAATGGTTATGCTCTCATAACCATATACAACAATAATATCGTACCACCTAATTACTACAATAAATGGTAAATTAACTATACTAGGTTTTACTAACAAGAAATTACAACACACTTGCATGAAATTAAAACTCACTTGCATGAAGTTAAATTTCACACTTGCAGGAAATTAAATAAAACACTTGTGGGAAAGGAAATTGCTTAATTTAAAACAAATAATAAACACATAAAACACACGATGGTTCACAACAAAATCTGTACAACAAGAGAATAATTACATGATATAAAGAACAAAATAATTAAATATAATTATAAAAAAGAAAAAACATAAACACAAATCCATCTTTTTTTGGAATGAGTAGCTAACTCATTACTCGAGAAGATGATTTTAAGCAAGAGTTATTTATAAATTGGATGCAATGAAACCTTAGAATGAATTGACCAAAATAATGGTTTTTTCTTTGGTGTGGGAGGTTGCATATTCCAAACCCACTCCTTATTATAAGGCATACATATCAATCAAATATTAACAAATAATATTTAAATCTATCCATAAAGCATAAATCTTCAAAATTTATGGAGAGATCTTATATAGATCTAACTAACAATATGACTCTCTTATTTTATTGTTGATAATAATAATAAAACACTTATGGAAATATCTATTTTTAGAAATACTATGAATAAACATTTGCAAATGGTTTCCAAAAATAGTTCTTCAATCTTCTTGTACTCATATGTTGGACTTGGAAGGACTTTGGAGTTGATTCTGACCTTCTGGAGCTGCTTATATACTTCAAGAGTTGACTTTGTGACTCTAACTCTACTAAATTCCATTTTTCTTGAAAATGATGAATGTTGTAGCAAAACTGAAGGAGGTTTTTGTTCAAATCATTATTATGACCAAAAATTATTTCTCATTTTTTCTTTTTGAATTTTATTTCTCTAATTATGCAACTTTTGTGCTAATATGATATGCATTTTGCTTAGTACGCCACATGTAAAAAGTCACATTTCTTCAAAATGGTAAAACCTATAGAAAAATTGAAGGATGTTTTTGTTAAAATCGTTGTTATGACCAAAACAATATCTCAAATTTTCCATTTTAATTTTATTTCTCAAATTATGTAACATTTTGTGCTTACATGATATGCATTTTATTGGATTGTCACTGTTAAAAGTCGATTTCTTCCAAATGGTCAAATTATTCAAAATGTTGAAGGATGTTTTTGTTTAAATCACTTTTATGACCAAAAAAATATCTCAAAATTTCCATTTGAATTTTCTGTAAACTTCAAGAGCCATTTTTGGAGCCATTGTGGTCATTTTTAAAGCTAGACTACTAGACTCCAAAGCTAGATGGATAGACTCGAAGCTAGATTGATAGATTAGAAGCTAGATTGATAGACTTTGAAGCTAGACTAAAATGACTATAAATTTTGCATATGAACTCAAATCAAGATGATTCATTTTTGAACTTGCATAATTTTTTGAGAGGAATATAAATATGTAATTAGATTTAGGTTTGGGTATATTCTTGATAGTTATTTTTCACTTTTCCCCAAACATGTACTAAGGAGTAGCTCATAGAACTATAAAAATTTCTAGAGCTAGTATGATATGGAACTCCAAAGCTATGGTAATTCTCCATAATTGTTCTTATATGTGTACTCTTCATGGTTAGAATCCTTTATAGCTTAGTATGGATTGCATATGCACAAATTGACATCTTTTTCCCAATAATAATTAGAAATAACTAACAAAGAGATAACAATAAAGTCTAAAGAAACAACCATGATATATACTCTCTATTTCATTCTAAATAAACCATAAGTTTAGAAACTACACTTAGATCCACTTGTATGTCATTTATGCAAGGAAAAAGGAATGCCATATTTTGTATATAATGGGCCATTTTTTTGGGTTCATCGGTTTGTTGGGGTGGTTGAATATTTAATTTGAATCGACACGGATTTTCTTCCTTTAGTAAATGTACAACAATATACTGAGCTATCCTCTTTTATTTTACTTTGATATGCTATTTCCTTCTCGTTTCATGAATTTTATTTATCTTTCGTAGTCTTCTCACTTCCTTATTCTATAGCTCACTCAATTTTATGGAATCCTTTATTTTTGCGGCTTCACTTTGTACCATAAATATCCTTCCCCACAAATTATATATCCGGCTTTTTTCACATATTTTTATCCCTACACGAGTTTAAATTTCATTGTATAATTTCATTTTTCCATTGGATTTTCTTGATTCTCCTACATTTCATACTTTTTGTTCACTTTGTGGCCTCAATTATCCACTCCATGATCCTTCACATCTTTGATGCCTTTCTCATGCTTTGTACACTTTGTGGCATTTCCTTTATTTCATGAATTTTAGATTTTTGAAGTACACTATCTCTTTAATGTGGCCAACTATGTTCCTTACTTTTGTGACTTTTTCAACTTTATTTTCCATGACTTGTTATCATAAATCTGCACAAGTCTATAATTTGGAGTAACTTGTCTAGATAAACATGATTACTTATTTAACAACAATTTGGTGACTTTAAGGGACATCTTCTTGTTAGATGAGAGATCTTGGTAGCCTTGTGTATCAATTGGGCATATGGAATCATCATATAACTTATCATTTTCCTAGAATTGGCCATAAAAATCCACACAATTTTCTACATTTGATCCACATATTTTATGATCTTTATAGTACACTTATCTTTTGATCCATGGGTTTTCTATGGTTCATCCTTATGTGGCTTTTATTACCTTTATTTTGACCACTCCAACCTATGGTAATTGAAAAAAGACCAAAAAATTGTGTAAGACAACACTTATTCAAGGAATATCACCAAAAAATATTGAGCGATGACATCTCAATCAATGATCTCAAAAGAAACAATAAAAGGTACCCTCCAATAGAAAACAAAAAAAAACAAAAGGGAAATCATGAGAACAACTAAAGTGATATGTAAAAGATACAACGAAACTCTCTCAATATGATGGTTTAAGATAAATACCACAAACTTGGATTTAGAGTGCCTCCCCATTGAATTTGGACAACTCAAATGAATTGGACTTCTTACAAGATGTAATGGTGTATGACACTGTCGACACTAAAATTTTCCTCCATAATTTCTATTTCATTAATGTATGTATTAGGAATAGGATGTTGTTAAGTGTAATTAGTAGTAGCGTCTGATAGAAGATAACGGCGCCGTCAGTACAGTGCCGCCAATAATGTGGAGTATGGTAACAGTCAAAGTACAATAGGAATGTTGTAAAAAGTAAATATTTGTCGTAAGTGGTCCAGTAATGTTAAAATGTCAAAGTTTGGGTAATTAGAGAAGTAGGGTCTACATGATTAGGAATTAGAAATATTATATTGGTAATAAGGACAAGGAGTGAGGTCATAAATATTTTGTGTATTTTATTTGTAAAAAGTCTAAAAATGTGGAACCCATGTAAAATGATAAGGTTTATCTTATCTTAAGAGATAAGCTTACATGTACAGATAAGAGTTAAGGTATGGAATATGATTCGTCAGAGTGGATTTCTTATCCTATCTTAGAGATAGGATGGATAAGCCTGGAAGTTCTATAAATAGAGAGGCTACCCCCCTCATTTAGCATAGAAAGAAGTAGTGAGAAATATTGTAGGAAGTGTGCAAAGGAAGCCATCAGTTAAAGGTGTGTTGAAGAAGCCATCAAGAGGCGTAATTGTAAAGTTTCTCCCATAGTCTTGTTGAAGTACCTCATGGGTGAGATTGTAACAATTTCATGTTAATATTATAATTTACTTTGATATTTCAGATTTGTCATCATTCTATGGTATTCTTGTGTTCGGTTGTTGTTTTGTTTCCAGATTACATCCACCAAACTAAAGGCTGTGCATTAGTAAATAATCATAGCACGAGGAGTTCCCGGTGAAGAATTATCATAGTGCCGGATTGGTGATGACATTTTGGTTCCGTTGCCGGGACCATTCCTCGTTGGTGGATTTTCTGGAGAGATATTCCCACTTAGTCAAAAATCAATTGGAGGGTAACCTTGTTTTTACTGTGCATAGTAGTTACCGTGGTAAATTCATTTTTACCGTGAATAGTAGTTACCATGACTAAGTCATTTTTGCTGTGAATAGTATTTATCACAGTAAAGTCACTTTTTACCGTGAATAGTATTTACCGCAGTAACTTCACTTTTTACCGTGAATAGTGTTTACCACAGTAAAATCAGTTTTTACCGCAGTAAGTCAAGTTTTACCATAGTTTACCGTGGTCATTTCTATAGTAATTCCAATTATTTGTGCACATAAGTCTTGTTGATTGTACTTGTGGGTTGGTATTTCACGGTGGTTACTTTTGAAAATGGGAAAGATTCCTATTTTTTCAGCTCAATCTAATGAAGATGCTTCTTCTTTCATTCAAGAGTTTAAATGATCTTGTATTTGTAATGGCCTTATAAGAAGGGAACAATGGACTGAATTTTTTCCTACCTTTTTGGATGGTTCAGCACTTAGGTGGTTTGAAACACTAGGTGATAATGTGAAAAATTCATGGGATTTATTAACCGAAAGTTTTCTTGAAGAATTTGGTGAACAATAGAAATACGCAGATCTCATGATCGAGATCACAAAGCTGTCCCAAGGAGAGAAGGAGAAGATAAGGGATTATCATGCTCGTGTTCTAGAGCTAAGGAGGAAGCTTGATGCCCAGATCCGGAAGGAAGGACTAGCGGATGGGTTGATGAATGGCGTGGATAATCTCCTCTGTAAGCACTTCATTCTTGGGATGAAGCCGGAGATCAGACAACGAGTGAAGTATGACCACCCAGCTACCATTGAACAAGCAAAGGAGATTGCAAGAAGGCAAGAAGAAAGCATGGAAGAGGAGCCCAAAGAAATTGTTGTTAAAGTAGAGCCTACACCAGCACCTTTGGTCCAGAATCCACAACCACTCTGGTGAGCACAAATATTTCTCCTAGTACATCTACTGAGTATGAAGATCTACTTAGGAAGATGGGCCAGTTAACTATTAATCTTCTTCAAGGAAAGGAATTTAGTTCTCAGGGAGGAGATAGAGGTCCAAAAGAAATATTTCTGAAGTTGTTTGTTATGGTTGTTATAAAAGGGTCATTATAAGTATAATTGTCTAGATAGAGCTTCTACATCAGTGTAAAGAGATAATGATAAAGAAAAGCACTGTGAATTCTCTTGATGTAGTAGATAAGAGTAGAAATAATGAAGTAGATGTGTTTGTAACAAAAAGAAAGAAAGAAAAAGATAATCAAGATGGAAATGATCCTAAGAAGATGAAAGGAGAAACTAGTAAGAAACATAGGAGAAGAAAGTTGGGTGTGCAGGATTTTTGATTTCACAGGGGCAAGGACCATACTCCATCTTGGAAGATCTATCCAAAATGCCTGCAAATATTACATATGGTCAACTCTTGGCTATGTCTTCTGAGAAGAGGCGGGAGTTGCGAGGTGGACTCAATGCTCGAAGAAGGAAGGAGGTTGAGGTCCCTGTTTTGGAGGCAGAGGCAGATCCCTATGCTCCACAAGCTGAGGTATTATGTAATGGTATTTCAATTCATGATGTCTTAGTTGATGGAGGTGCTGCAGTTAATGTAATGACCGAGTCTATAATGAATATGTTGGGTTTAAAAATTGATCGCCCTTCAACACTTATGTTAAGGTCATTAAATAAGGAAAAAATAAACCAGAAGGTGTAGTTTCAAATGTGGCAATATCTGTTATGGGTGTTGTATGTGTGGTAGACTTTCAGGTGATGAAAAATGGTACTGTTGCGTACCCAATGTTGCTGGGAAGACCATGGCTAAGGAGAGTTCATGCAAGAAACTACTGGAATGAAGGTTTTATGACACTTGGACGTGGTAGAGAGAGGGTGAAGATAAACGTGATCCCTCGACATCATAAAGCAGAACCTGTGGATTCAAGTGATGAAACTGATGATTGGACATCCTCTGATTACTCTAGTACCAGTGAAGTGGACACTGAAGATGAAGAAAGTGAGGTTGATGTTTCAGTCATGGATATTCTTCCAGTCACACCAACCCAGGACCCCATAAAATTATCTGAAGAAGAAGTTGATGATCGTCTCCAACAAATAAAGATTGGCGATCTTTGTGATGGAGAGTGAGAAGGAATCCTACCTCCAGCTCTTTCAAAGGTACATACACCTATTCACTTTTGATTACAAGGAACTCCGTCAAGTAAGTTGGGTAGAACATTGTATTGAGCTGGTAGATGGTGCTAAGCCCATAAAGCAAATGCCATATAGAATGAATCCTAATTTTTCCAAGACTGTAAAATAAGAAATAGATAAGTTGCTTGATGCAGGATTCATATTTGCTGTGGAGAATTCAGAATGGGTTTCTCCCATTGTGATCTCAATAAAAAAGAATGGGAAGCTACACATTTGTGTTGATTACAGGAAGCTCAATAAGGCAACAAAGAAGGATCATTACCCTCTTCCATTTTCAGATCAGATCTTGGACGAAGTAGCTGGCCAGGAGTGCTATAGTTTTGTTGATGGATATAGTGGCTACAACCAAGTTCGTATAGCAGAGAAAGATCAGTTGAAGACCACGTTCACCACTCCTTGGGGAACGTTTGCTTATAGAGTTATGCCTTTTGGGTTGTGTAATGCTCCAAAGCAACATTCCAAAGCGTTTGATGAATAGGTGTTGAACCCTACATTGGGACCTTCATCAGAGTATTTCTGGATGATTTTTGCATCTATGGGAGCAAGTTGGACCACCTGCACCAGATGGAGACAGCATTTCAAAGGTTAGATGAAGCACAAGCCTCACTAAACCCTACAAAGTGTGTCTTTTGATGTTCTAAAGGCGTTTTGTTAGGGCATGTTGTATCCAGAGATGGTATTGGTACTGATCTTGATAAAGTTTCAAAAATCAAAGATTTACCATTTCCTATGAATAGAAGTAAGTTGAGATCATTTTTAGGCCATGTGGGTTACTATAGAAGGTTCATCAAGAATTTCTCAAAGATTACACAGCCACTAACCCAGTTCTTGAAGAAGGATGTTGCTTATGAACTAGGAAACAAGGTGCATGAAGCTTTTGGACAACTGAAGGAAGCCCTGGTGTCTTCACCTGTTTTGAAGAATCCAGATTGGAGCAAGCCATTCATTGTGTACACTGATGCCTCAGATGCAGCATTAGGTAGTACTTTGAGCCAAAAGGATGAAAATGGGAATGAACATCCAATTTACTTTGGGAGCAGACAAATGAGCAGTGCTGAGGTAAACTATACTGTAACTGAAAAAGAGGCTCTGGCTATCATTTTTGCTGTAAAGAAGTTTAGAAATTACTTGCTAGGGCAGAAATTTATAGTTGTAACAGATCATCAGGCTCTAAAATATATTGTCAATAAGCCTAACCCATCAGGGAGGATAGCAAGATGGATAATTTTGCTACAAGAATTTGAATTTGATATTATAGATAGGCCAGGAAAGAAGCATGTCAATGCAGATGCACTCTCTCGAGCCTATGATGGTTTAGGATCATCTTGTGATGATGATGATTTTCCCCGATGCAGCATTGTTCTCCCTTGACACAATCCCTAGTGAATACATAGATATTTGGAATTATTTGAATGAATTCAAGTTTCCTGATGGTGCCAATGCAAATACTAAGAGAAAGATTACTCAAGCCAGTCGTCCATATTCTATTCTGCATGGAGCATTATTTCGAATAGGACCTGATGGACAGTACAAGAGGGCAGTTGGACGTGATCAAGGAAAGGAGCTGCTAGAAGAATTCCACAATGGTACATGTGGAGGGCACTTCTCTAGACAACTTACAGCAAGAAGGATCTTGGATGCAGGTTATCACTGGCCCACTCTTTTTAAAGATTGTTATAATTATTGTAAGACATGTGATATTTGTCAAACACATGGTAACCGTAAGACTTCATCAGCTCCATTATGTCCTATTCTTCCCTTGGTCCCTTTGAAAAGTGGGGAATAGACATTGTAGGTCCACTTCAACTTCATTACGCCAAAATAAGTATATTGTAGTTGCCACAGATTATTTAACCAAGTGGGTTGAAGCTAGGCCATTGAAAACAGGCTTCCATGGATGAAGTGGCAAGGTTCATATATGAACGCATTGTCACCTGAGATTTGGTTGTCCATTAGAAATTTGTAACAGATCAAGGAAGCCACTTCATTAATGAGGTGGTAGAAGCCCTAGTCAATAAGTTTTCTATTAAGCACAGGAAGGCAACAACATACAAGCCAAGCACAAATGGACAGGTGGAACGAATTTTTTTTGTGTTGTGTCAAATTCTAGCAAAAGATGCAGCCTTGCAGGTACATAAATGGGATAAAAGGATTCATGCAACATTGTGGGCATATAGGGCAACATCAAAGTCAGCAACAAGATACTCCCCATTTCAGTTGGCCTATGGCATTGATCCAGTTCTTCCTATTGAGTTTGATATTCCCCTTTGTGAGGGTTATGAAAAATGAAAGGATGGATGAAAGTGATTCAGTAAAAGAAAGGTTGGTACATCTTCATTTGCTAGAGGAAATGAGGGAAATAGCAAAGGATACAAGCCATAAGAAGAAAATGAAGCAGAAGGAATACTTTGATCAAAAGATCCGATGGTCTCCATTTCATGTGAATGACTTGGTCCTAGTATATGATTCCAGATACAAAAAAGAAGACAAAGAAAATTTCTTCCAAAATGGATGGGGCCCTACAAAATAGCAGCTATGCATGAAAATGGTACGTATGACTGGAGGAATTGGATGGCACTCCCATTACGAAATGGGTCAACCATGACAAGTTGAAGATTTTCCAAGCACCAGAATAGTCTACTCCGAGGACGGAGTAGAAGCTAGGAAGGGGGAAGATGTCGACACTAAAATTTTCCTCCGTAATTTCTATTTCATTAATGTATGTATTAGGAATAGGATGTTGTTAAGTATAATTAGTAGTAGCGTCGATAGAAGATAACGGCGCCCAGTATGACGCCACCAATAATGTATAGTACGGTAATAGTCAAAAGTACAATAGGAATGTTGTGGTAAAAAGTAAATATTTGTCGTAAGTGGTCCAGTAATGTTAAAATGTCAAAGTTTGGGTAATTAGAGAAGTAGGGTCTACATGATTAGGAATTAGAAATATTATATTGGTAATAAGGACAAGGAGTGAGGTCATAAATATTTCTCCCATCAAGAGGCGTAATTGTAAAATTTCTCCCATAGTCTTGTTGAAGTACCTCATGGGTGAGATTGTAACAATTTCATGTTAATATTATAATTTACTTTGATATTTCAGATTTGTCATCATTCCGTCTTATCATAGTCAATGGTATTCTTGTGTTCGGTTGTTGTTTTGTTTCAGATTACATCCACTAAACTAAAGGCTATGCATTAGTAAATAATCATAGCACGAGGAGTTCCCAGTGAAGAATTATCATAGTCTGGGATTGGTGATGACAGACCCACTCCATAGTGCATCAAATTTGGAGTTCCGCCCTATTTTGGCTCTGTCTATGTCCCATTTTAAAACAAGATATCATTTTCTAAAGGTCTCCATTTTGGATTTCTTGTCAAACCATCACTTGGTAGAATTTTAATGTTCACCTAATTTTATCATGGTTGATTTCATTATTTTTTCTAGATTAACTAACTCTACCATTCTAATATCCCTTTCACCTTCACTTTCCTTTGTCCACTTGTATGCACCATCCTTCATTTGAAGCTTTATGGATCTATTAAAATACCTTCTTTTGAAGCTATATGTCCAAAAATATTACCACACGAGAAATTAAAAATGTGTTTCTTGAATTAAGCAACACCCCAAACCATATACACCTTTGAAACAATTTCTCAAGGTTTTTCATGTGATCATCAACTAATTTCGATAAAGCGTGATCACATCCAGGTAAATGAGGATAAAATTTTAAATGAATCCTTGAAATAAAAATCCACGACCCTTGGAAAAGTGACACTAGAATTGATAAACTAAAAGGAATTTTCTCATATGCATATTATGTTCCCCATTTGGTCAAAAGCTATCTTTGTACCGATATTCTTCCTTGAATTTTTTTATTATAACCATAATAAAATATAGAAGAGAACCTTTTAGCCCTACTATTTTTTGCAAAATTTGGTCAATGGTGAGAAAAGGATAGTGGTCTTTGAGGGAGGCTCTATTTAGGTCCCTAAAGTCCACACAAAACCTGATTTCCCAATTTTCTTCTTAACAGGAACTAAGTTTACTACCTAAGAAGAATACTTTATAGGAAAAATGATTTTGGATTCTATAAGTTCAAGGATAATTCTTTTCTCATAAGGGTCTCAATTTTAGGATTTAGAGGCCTCTAATTTTGTTTGTGAACCTAACATTAGGGTCAAGGTCTATAACATCTTGGGAAATATTTAGAATAGAACCTTAAGGTCTTCATAACTCCATGAAAGGAGATCACTATAATTTTAACATAAGGAGATAAAATCTTGTTGTTATTTTGTGCTAGATACATTTCCTAAAATTAATTCCTTGTCTTGTGTAATGTCGAAATTATAATAGTATTCTTCCTTTCTTATCATCATGTTCTTCTTCTCCTCCTTAAAATCATCATCCAAACTAAATATGTATTTAAGTGTCACTTGTAATCTAGGCAACTTATTTATATTTAATTAGATAATAATATTATTATGACCTTATTTCAACATTGACCCTCTTAATAGGATGGTTTAAGATAAATACAACTGAATTGGATTTAGAGTGCCTCCCATTGAAATTGGACAAATCAAATGAATTAGACTTCTTACAAGTCATAATGGTGTATGGCCCACTCCATAGTGCATCAAATTTGGAGTTACGCCTAGTTTGGCTCTACCTATGTCCCATTTTAAAACAAGATATCATTTTCTAAAGGTCTCCATTTTGGATTTCTTGTCAAACCATCACTTAAATAAATTTTTTATGTTCTCCTAATTTTATCATGGCAGAATTCATTATTTTTATAGATCAACTAAGTCTATCATTCTAATATCCATTTCACCTTCACTTTCCTTTTCCCACTTGAATGCACCATCCTTCATTTGATGCTTTATGGATCTATAAACATACCTTCTTTTGAAGCTATATGTCTAAAAATATTACCACATGAGAAATAAAAATGCGTTTCTTGAATTGATTGACACCCAAACCTCTACACCTTTAAAACAATTTCTCAAGGTTTTTCATGTGATCATCAACCAATTTTGATAAAATTGTGATCACATCCAAGTAAATGAGAATAATTTTTTTAATGAATCCCTTGAAATAAAAATCCACAACGCTTGGAAAAGTGGCACTAACATTGGTAAACCAAAAGGAATTTTCTCATATGCATATTATGTTCCCCATTTGGTTGTAAAAGGTATATTGTACCAATATTCTTCCTTGAAAAACATTTTATTATAACCATAATAAAATACAAAATATAACCTTTTAGCCCCTATTATTTTTTACAAAATTTGGTCCATGGTAAGAAAAGGATAGAAATCTTTGAGGGAGGCTCTATTCAAGTCCCTAAAGTCCACAAAAACCGATTTCCCTAATTTTCTTCTTGACATGAACTAATTTTACTACTTAAGAGGAATACTTAATAGGAAAGATGATTTTGGATTCTATAAGTTAGGATAATTCTTTTCTCATAAGGGTCTCAATTTTAGGATTTAGAGGCCTATAATTTTGTTTGACGGGCCTAACATTAGGGTTAAGGTCTATAACATATTGGGAAATATTTAGAACATAACCTTAAGGTATCCATAACTCCATGAAAGGAGATCACTATAATTTTGAAATAAAGAGATAAAACCTTGTTGTTATTTTATACTAGATACATTTCTAACTTCAATTCATTGTCTTGTGTAATGCCAAACTTATAATAGTATTCTTCCTTTGCTTTCATGTTCTTCTTCTCCTCCTTAAAATCATCATCTAAACTGAATATGTATTTAAGTGTCACAAGTAATCTAGGAAACTTATTTGTATTTAATTAAATATTATTATTATTATAACCTTATTTAAACATTTATTATAGTTATGATGAAAATTATGCCTCATTTTGGATGAAATGAGTAATTTTCTCATCCCTATCAATTACTTTCCAATTTACTTCATTATCAAGGATGGATGGTCTATTCACCATATTAACGTGTCAAAAATTTACTTAAATGATGTTTTTGGTGGGGATAATTGTGACCCTTCAACTGCCATTTGATCAACTTCACCATTCTGATTTCTTGGTATAATTTACATGTTGATAACATCAAAATTTTCCATTAGATACTAAACTTTATGCTTGTAATACTTGAGGATATTGTTATTGGTGGCACACTTTATCTTAGATAATTTACCACTAACTCAAAACTTCCAAACACTTACAAGAATTTTATTTATATATTTCTAACCAACTATATTCCATGAATCAATGCTTCATATTCCAAAATGTTTTTGAAACGTGTAAACTAAAATCTATATGCAAAAAATATTTTCTTACCATTTGGAGAAATTAGAACCACACATGCTCAATCTCCACTTATATTGACCCATAAAAAAAATTTTCACAAGAATTTTGCATCATCCTATTACTTGAGGGGTATGAGAGAAACAAAATATTATTCTTGTATATAATAAGTGCCCAAACCAATCTCTTCATCCATGTCATAAGGATCAAAATCATAATGCTCTTTGGACCATCCTTCCAATAAGAGGTTACGATCGAAAGAGGTGGGGAAAATTTTTGTATTGAAATTGATTCATCTTCTTCTTCTTGAGCTATGTAGTTAGAACTGAGGGGGTAGGGTAAGTGGAATAAACATGATAAGATGAAATTGGATCATATATGATTGTAAATATTATGCCATATTATTCCTTAAGAGCATGTGAGACCAATTGGAGGACAAGTACCCACACACCTTGATTGTGAACTATCTTTACAAGAAGAGGGAAAAAGGGTGTAAATAAATGATTAATAGATCTTGGATAATGGTCAAGCTAGGAAAATCATGGAGGTTTAACTCAAGATTTGTATGACTCATAGTATTTTGACTATTGTACCATCAAGTTGTAAAACAACGTCACAAGATGGAATGTACTCCAAGCATAAAATGTATTCTATTTTCTTGGGCATTATAAAATGAATATCACATGAATATATCATGTAATTATGTACTAAGTGATAAAAAGGGGAGGTTTCTCAACTTCACTTACTTGTTCACCCCGATTTTGGATTTTTTTATAGCTGGTTCAAATGGTGACATCTACTTCTAAGATTCTTGTAAGAGAATCCTCTAAGAGGGGATAAATAGAGCATCCCACATAGTCACATTAAGATTTATCTTCTTCATTTGTTCTACAATGTTCAAAGGGATACCTATGATTTTGTGAATCATAGGCATTACAAATTCCATTATTTATTGTTCTATTGGTGGAAAATGTCCTTGGATGAGAATAAACTTCTTTTGTAGGGATAGAATTGTGAGAAAAAATATTTTCTTGCTATTTCCTAAGTATGATATAGATTATTTCTCCTTGGGAAGAGGACTATATTGCACAAAGGAGGACAAAATAACTATCTCTAGTTGTCTCTAATATTGTGTTATTAGCAACATGGATTTTTTGTTTTCTTGAACTATCAAGAGTTTGGTTTGACTACACATAAAACTCATTAGAGATAAAAACATGAGATTAAATTTGGGGAAACTTCTCAAACCATTTCTCCATGAGTATTTGGGACCTCTATTAATGATTATTTTTATTGTATTTTTAAACACCAAGAGGTTATGAAATTGCATACATTTTATATAATTATTTTGATTTTTAGGTTGGCTATATGGGAAACACTAATCAAATTCTTGTAATACATTTTTTTGTATTAGAACATGGGTCTTACTTATGCTAGAAGTAGGAAGTTTTTATATAGGAAAACTATTTGAAAGGGAAAATTAGGATTGAGCCCTTGAAACCTATTTGATTGGGATATTGAGTTCTCTACTACTGATAAAATTGATTAAATTTCTTATTTGGAAGCTTCCCTTGATTGCAACTTGGGTAATTTCTAGGTTTTTCGGCTTGTTGTCTCTTGAGGGAGACACTCTCATTTGATATAATTTTAAGCTGAAGTTCTAATATCATAATTTTCATCCACTCTATTGGGAATAAGATGTAAATGTGGAGGGAAAGTATTTGGATCTGAAATATGAGCAAGAGAAGGTTGAGAATTTTGGGGAAAAATGGAAAAATAGGTCAAGAATTCCAGGAGAAATTTTCCTAGTTTTTATTAGATAATTTTTAGCCTTAATAGCTATTGAATATGGATTAGGTAATGCTTTAACTCTCATAGATCAAATCATTACTGCAATATCATAATTAAGAGATCTTAAAAATATAAAAATGCACCTTAAGGATTTGGATTCAAAAGTATTGGAATTTTATTCCAAGTCCTTTGAAATATAAAGTTGAATTCCATCATTAGTTCAATCAAAGCTCTCTTGATGGTTGTCAGTTTCTCCAATAAAGATATATTGTCTTATTTTCTTCAATCCATTCTAGTGTTTTCCTTTGAAGGAGGAAGATAAATGCCTTATTGCTACATCTATTCAATTATAAAATGGACTGAACACACATTAGAAACATATTGGATGTGTTATATGTGAGTAGTTTGGTTTTCACTAATAAAAAATGGAATGCTTCTTAAGGCAAAAAGGCAAAATTGGTATATCATTATTAGTGGTTTGTTGGCATGAGTGAGTATAGGTGTTGTCATTAATGTAAAATATCATTAATGATGAAGATGGTGATGGAATAGTGATGGAAGATGCTTAGCATGATGTTGACATTAATATTCAGGTTGTTACATGATGGCGAGAGTGGATAAGGTGAGAATGGCTTGGTGTAGCAAGCCTAATAAGGTGACCTAGCTAGCCTAGGTGATGGTGCATGTTTGTTTGAGATGAATGGTGACTTGAGAAGCATGGTAGGAGTATGGATAGAATGTTAGGAGAGTGTGTAAACAATCACATGATCTTCATAGTGTAGGTACAAGTTTAAGACCTAGTTAAAGGTGCTCATCTAGACTTAGTTTAGGTGCTTAGAGACTAAATGAAGCATGAGGACCAGTTTGAGAGCCATGAGATATAATTGAGGCATGTAGAGGTGTGAGACATGTTGTCTCAAGTGTGATACATATTTTTGGAGAGCTTGGAAGAAGATTCATGAGGTTTTCTACTTGATCATGGTGCAAACTAGACCTAATCCTAATGTTTGGAGGCCTAATAAGGAATAATAGTTACTTGCAGGTATGTGTGAGCTCTTGAGATCACATATAGAGGTATGTTATGTTTTTTCCATCATGTAGAGGTAGTTTATAGAGGTTTCATGCTTGGTTAGAGTGTTGGTTCGGTGATTTTGGTCTAAAACATGCAAAACCCTAAGGGCTAGTCATGAAAGTCCT
This sequence comes from Taxus wallichiana var. yunnanensis, assembly GCA_018340775.1. NCBI lineage: Eukaryota > Viridiplantae > Streptophyta > Pinopsida > Cupressales > Taxaceae > Taxus > Taxus wallichiana. The sequence goes on from CM031244.1 coordinate 766,366,884, forward strand.
AGTGGTGGTGAAGTTGAAGAGATATTTATGACTTGGTGAGTATTGGAGATATTAGTAGGGTGTTTTTTGATGTTGTGGGAAAAATTTCAGGTTGGTATGATGACAATTTTTCAAGTTATGATGTTTTAGGCAAAGCAGGTGCTTGAGAATGTAAATCCAACTCAAATTGTGAACTTCTGATGCTCATTGTGAATTATGCTCTTTGCATGGGAAATTGTGGAGTTTAGGGATGTTTTTACATTGAGATAAGATAATTTAAAAAAATAATGGAGTGGTTTCATTTTCATGTTTTTATGAATGAATGTTAAGAAGGTAAAATGCTTTTTATGAGTTTGTGATTAACTAAAATATGAATTTCAAGTTAATCTAAGTGTACAACAATGTAATAACTGAAAAATGTTGAAATATGAATGATAGATAATATTATTTGATATTTTAAATGAAATGAAATAAGAGGGAAAATGTACTAACTTGATATGCACTTACCTCAAAGTGGTTCAGAATCGAGCGAATGCGAGATGATGAGCAAAGTGTCTGCAACACACCTCGAAAGTTAGAGCAGAGGTAGATCGATCGATTGGGGTACCTGGGGTGCCTTGGTCTAAAATTTGGGTGCCTTGGTCTATAGAATAGCTCAAAACCTGATCCTGGAAGGGTCACTAGGTCTTCACAATAGTTATCCTTTTGTCGCATTAATGTTGCACTAGCTTTGTTGATGATGCCATAAATTGTAATGAACAATCACCTACAAAACTCCACACAAAACATTAAATGATAAAATTTAAATATAAAATAAAGGGGTTGGACTATCCTTAGCAGCCATAATGGTGGTCTTACAACTAATGGTTGCACTACATCAGACCCAATGTAGTTATGTGTGACTCTATGTGCAATAATGTGCCTAGGATACCCTAACACCAATGACACCTTAATAAGGGGAAATAGCTAAATAAAATACAAAATGTTGGATAGAATAGAATAGAATTCCCTTTTCTATGCATTATGTGATGTAAAGTAGTTCCCAAATGCAGTCCCTTGCTCTATGTAGATAGCTAACCCTTAGTAGAAAATAGTCCTCCCTAAGGTAGTATGTATGTTGTGTTTATATAAGGACATATTTTTCAAATGTTGACACTAATGACCTGACATGTCAACTAGTACCTAGGGGAATGGGAGGGAAAAAAATAAAGAATGACCTCAAATATCTAACTCGGGAAAAAGTGTGATAAAGACTAGGGTCCTAGAAATTAGGACTAGGTGCCCTAATCACTTCCTGTGCACCTAGTAAAAACTAGAGATGATAACTAAGTGAATAATGATAGCTAAGACTCCCTGAGAGACAACCAAAATTGTGCAAGTACCAAATGGGCAAGAAGAACAATGAAAATGACCCACTAGACTAATGACATGACTAGGAGATGGGTCATTAGTGAATAATTTTCTTACGCAAGATCCATATATAAAACTAACATACTTGGCGGTATGATTATAGTAATAAGTGTGTGATTTTGTGACTACATTTTACCCCACTACTGTTGGTGAATGAAATATTGGTAACATAAAGTAGTTAGAGATGTGTACTTGAGAGAAATCTAGAGAATCCCATGTTGTAGTAGAACACACAAATGTGGTAGAAAAGCAGTGAGTGAACCATATAGTGTTTGAACCATGGATCAATGTGTTGATCCATGTAACATAGAAAGAGACATAATATCGCGATGAATTACACTAAATGAGAGTGATGCTTTTGATATTGGATGATTGATGATTTCAAATATTTTATGATGAAGATGAGATGGGGTAGGGAGTGATCAATTCTAAACCTAATTGTGTATATATGAATAACTAACCGGAAGATTTAGGTATCTTTGCCACCAGAGAAAGAGTGCGAGGAGAAAGGTGTGTTATTCTCCAACCTTTAACTACATCCTCAATATCTAGCTACTACATAAGGAATCTTATAAAATTTTTTTGTGGTTTTTAGATCCCGATCAAATAGTTGACCAATATAGGAGTGGTATAGAAAGGGCCCCCAAGGTCACAATGTGTGATGGCTTCCAAGCTAGGTCATCACGGAAGAAAATGCGATATGTATTATAGCTTCTAAATTAGGTCATCTACAAGTAAACACCAAATATAGAATAAAACTTCCCAAGTTAGGTCATCTTGAAAAAAATGTAACTCCCAAGTTAGGTCATTTGGGAGGTGATTGTGTAATTTTGTATCGATTGAATGGTATGATCTCAATTGTTAGAAAATTGAACACATTGATTAATTGATTGATTGTTTTGATTGGTTACTTGTAGAGAGATTTTACGCTAATTGCCCCTAGGTTAGGTCATTAGGGGGAATGGATAGAAATTGTTAAACGATTGCATGGAAAGATTTTATGTTTGTTTCCCCCAGGTTAGGTCATTAGGGGAAGTGATGAAATATCATATAGAAAAATTATACATTTGTTACCCCTAGGTTAGGTTATTAGGGGAAAAAATGAAGTGTCGCATGGTGCATTAGTAAATGTTTGAAAATGATGAATTGGTAGTGTTGATTGATTGCATAGTGGTGTAAGGGGAATTATAGGATGACCCTAATTGTATGCCCCCATTTTGGCGAAAGGGGAAGTAATGAGAATAACGAATGCTGAGCCAAAAGTAAGCTCAAGATAGATAGTGTATGATAAATAACACTAAAATGTGTATATATTGAGTGAAAGACAACATCAAGGAGAATTAACTATTAGTGTAGCTTATTATTCATCTTTTATTTGTTTATTAGGATAATTCTTACACTTGTGTTAGCCCTACACTCGTTGGGTTAGCTTTCTTAGGCGTATTAGTTATGTGGAGTTAGTTTACTAGTTGTGTGGAGTTAGCTTGCTAGTCTTGTGGAGTTAACTTAACTACCAAGATCGTTAGTGGGAGTTCTTCACCACCTTGGTATAGGTAGTAGTTACACTTCCCTCCTCCTATATATACATCCTTCTTATTGATTAATGGAATGTGATATAATGTAATGTATTGAGGAATTATGATGGATTTCCATATATGATATTTTAGCTCTTCTGTTTTGTAAATATAATGTGGTGTGCTATTATCATCTAAGATCATGGTTTGGAACAATATTTTTATCGTTATTTTCATGGTATCAGAGTGGTAGATGATGTAGACATCCATTTGTAAGTATTTTTTCAAGAAAGGGTTTACTTACTTTCATAAATTTTGTAATTTATTAGCACTTTGTTGCAACTTCCATTTTTACTCAAAACAGAGGGCTCTATTGGATTTAGAAGGTGACAAAACCACATAAACAACTGTAAACTTGTCCATTGAAGGAGATAATTTTTTTTTGATTTTGTTTTAGTTTTTAGAGGTAGATATAGACACGTATGGATTCACTTGGAAATATGTGCCAGGGGAAGAAATCTTTTTGGAGAAGTAGAAAGTCTAGAAAATCAATTTCCGGGTTTTTAGCTTTATATCTTGGATTTTTCTCTTCGATTTATAGAATTCCTATTTGGTGAGAATCTAGACATCTTACAAATTTGTGTTGGGGAAATCCTTATCAGGAAGTAGAAAATCCATAAAAATAGTTTCTAGGTTTTTCTGGGTTTTTGCATTCGGTAATGGTTTTTTCTTTGCTTCTCGAGTTTTGTTTGACAGGAACTATAAATCATAGATTTCCATGTCAAGGGAATAAATCTATACCGGGGAAGTAAAAAGTCCATAAAAACTCTTTCTAGGTTTTTATGGGTTTTTGTATTTTGTAATTGGTTTTTCTTCCACTTTGCAAGAGTTCCTATTTCGCAAGGATGTGGAAATATTAGCTATCCGTGCCATGAAGAAATATATTCCGAGGAAGTAAAAAGTCTAGAAAAAATGATTTATGGGTTTTTCTGGGTTTTACATGTTCTGTAATGGGTTTTTTTTTCTAGTAGAGTTCCTATGTGTGGAGGATTGGAGGATTTTGTAGATCCATTCTACCCTTAGGGATTTTAGAAATTTGTGTCGGTGAAGCAAAAAATCTAGAATTTTTTTGGGTTTTTCACGTTCGATACTAGTTTTTTTATTCTTCCATTTTTTAAGATCTAGAATTAGAATTTTTTTCTAGAAAAGTTAAATTGAAGAAGAGTGAAGGCAAAAGAATTTTAATGTTTTTAAAATAAATATTAAAGCAAAAGTAAAGTCTTCTAAATTTTGATATGAAACTCGTATTTGAGTGCTTTTTTGCAAAAGTGCTTGCTTTTCCATGCTTATTCCATTGGAACTATATATTTTGAGAAACAAACTAAAATTTTAAATGTCATGTTTGTAACACACACTCAATTATAAAGTGTTAACATTTATATCTCTCTTGTTTTCTTTGAGAGATTTTATATTTTGTATATTTTTGACACATTTTTGGCATGTTGACAATTTCTCTTGTGGGGGAGATATTCTAGTGAAGCCCAGTGTTAGTTTGTCAGTGTTCGAGTAGTTGTTTTGATAACTCATACAGATTTGTAGCATCACTCTAGCCATTCAACAATATGGGAGGGTGTGGTTTTGATATTGCTTCTTCAAGTTTTGTGTCCTTTCCTTGTTAACTTGGCTTTTCTTAGATCTTGACACTCTAATTTCTTTGGATCTCATGTCCTTTCCTTATTACTTTGGTTATTGTTTTGGATTGTGGCACACCTATTTGTAGCAGTTGATCTTACTTCTTCGGGTTTTGTGTCCTTGCCTTGTTACCTTGTCTTTTCTTGGATTATGACACTCCAATTTCTTTGGATCTCATTGGATCTCGTTATTATTCTTGGATCATGGCACACCTATTTGTAATAGTTGATCAAATTATGTTTGGTGTTTTTTTACACTTTTGGCATCACTCCATTGATAGTCTCCTTACATGGAGCTATTATGGTGAAACTTGTTGGTGTAGGTGGTATTTTTGTTCACTAATTTAGTGTTATTCCACCTCACTTTGGGTGAGTCATCTCACTTAGGTCATGGATCTAGGTGGCATCTTAATTATGACAAGTTCCCTTACGAAATATATCATATGTGTAAGTATGCATCATAAGAGTTACATTCTCATTTGGGAAAGTAACTCCTCTTCTCCATCATAGAGGAATATTATCTTACATGGGAGTTACACATTACTCCCCTATTTGTACTCACCTCCTTTTTGGTCCATGGCAAGCCAAGGCATTCCATTCCACTCCATTTTTGAATCTTGAGCTCTCATGCATGCACATTGCTTCTTAAAAGTTTGCTTGCTTTATCTTGCAACTCTTTCTTGGTGAAGTGCAACTATTCGATGCACATGTATTCCTTCCAGGTCTTCATCCTTCACTCTTTCATGGTATCAGAGCTTGGGGACTGGAATCACGCTACTCGCCATTGTTGCTCCACCATGTAGCTACTTATGCAATATCTCTTTTAAATGTACTCTACTTGCATATTTCAAGATTCTTATGGTTATTTTTAGTGGTTTGTTTGAATAGTCCTTGCTGGTTGTGGTTGTGTTTAGAATCTGGGAAATTACAATTTTTGCCATGGACCAAAAAGGAGGTGAGTATTGATCCTGACTCAGAGCAGCTAGTCATATTTGATATGCAAAGCTCACTTTTTACTACTTCCTGAATGGTTTTGCATCAGTTGTGAGCTCTTGCATTCTTTGTTACTTTCAACTCATGACTCATGACGTTGCTTGCTAGTTCGTGTAACCTCAACAGTGGGTCAACTCATCCTTGGCTCAAGTGGTTTCATTGTTGTGTGAATCTTCACGTGATACACTAGCTTTGCAGGATCATATTGAATGTTTTTCAACCTTTTTGGGACTATTTTTTGGCTTCTTCTCAAACAGACCCTTTATTCGGCGTGATTCCAGGCACGTTCTTCTCAACTAATCCCATTGGCACGTGGAACTATTTCAAGCTCCGCACCGGCATCCCGCCATGAACGGTTTCACCTAGCAAGTGGGCCATCCTCCAACACGTGGCCCTAAGCTCTCCTCAACATGGAATTGAATCACCATTAGTTTGGCTATACAATGAATATTTACACCTCTGCAGCCTTCGAATGTTTTTGCACCACTTCCACCACTTGGCTTGACAACATGGTGCCCCATCCATTCCCTTTTAGACTTGTTTGGTGGTTAAAACAATCTTGTTTTTAATGTTTTAAGGTAAAAACATTCTTATCTTGGCATTGTAATATTTTTGGGACCTATTTTGCTTGTATTTAATGTCCTTCATTCGTGTGTCGAAGACAGAGGGCGAGGTCCGGGGTTGGTAGGAGGCTAATCCCCCTTGCAAAGAAAAACAAACCCTACCTAAAATTTGATGCCATTTCCAATGAGTACCCACACGACACCCTTTGCACCCATTTCGGGCACTTTTTAAATCAGTTTGCAAAGCTTATTGGCATTTTCCATTAGTTGCGGGAATCATTTTCTTGCTATAACTTTTGACTCGTTTCTCGGTTTTGAGCGCTTCTTTAGTCAAAGTTGCATGATTTTTTACACATTATGTGATGACATTGTCAGTTTTGTAAATGCACTACTTTATAAAGTGTCACATTTGGGGGTCACTAGTACTCTTGGGCCTTGTATTACACGTAGACACATTATCGACCGAGTCTAACGTCTTACATTTGTGCACCTTGCACTTTTGATTCTCGCATCATGGAGGGTTCTCTTTCTAGACTTGAGCATCATAGGATCACTTTACAACCTCCATCACTTCTTATTGGGAGAGAGAACTATTCAGCTTGGTGTGCTTCCATGGAACGTTACTTCACCTATGAGGGTCTTTCACCCTTCTTACTTCTAATCATTGTTGTCTTGAGGATTTTATCAATACCTACGACCATGTTTTTGGTCACATCATGATGCATGTCTCTCCATCTCTCTGGTTTCATGTAGCGAGACTCGAGATCCACCCATAGTGTTTGGAGCATTCTTCATCCCTCTATGGATACCCTTCACATACTGCTGCCATTGTTGTTGTTTCCAATTTATTTGTCTCCTCTATTTCTTTGTGTGATGACAACTCAACCGACACATAATCGCTTGGTTCTACTTTTGATGATGAGGATTGCACACCCAGTTCTAATGTCGAGAGTACTATAGATGACTCTTCTCCTCCTCTCACTATTCCAGAGAGTGTTGACACATCCCACATCTCACCAGATATTGAGATGTTTCCTATACAGTCTCATTCAGTCATCACACTTGCCTCTTTTCCACCTTCAGTGTATGAGGCCCCTTTCACTCCTCTACCTTCATTGGATGACTCATACCTATCTGACATCGCTCTTCTATTTATTGAGCCCCCTCATTGGGATGAGTATTTACTTGACCTTAGTCATCTTTTTGTAGAGTACACTTGTGATGTACTACAGGTTCCTCATCCATCTACATGTATTTCAAAGGAGTTCATCATCTTTGTTGTAGGAGTGCCCCTTTGGGACTCTTACCACTTCCACTTTTCCGGAGACCTTCATTGATCCACCCTTGCTTGTGGATCCATTTTCTATTATGGGGATGTTTTGTTTCCTTCACATCAGTTGGACATCCTTTCTATAGGTGTTCCCCTTATTCACTCTGATAGTTCTACACACATGGCATTATCTTTGGTTCCTTGGCACTCACTTGCTAGACCTATGTCACACTTTTGTGGACTAGACTCGAGTTTTTCATGTTGATGCCTTGGTTTCCTTCACGGAGTGGGCATAATTCCAACACATTATTTCTGTCCTTCCTAAGGGTAGGCACATAATTTGGTGTGGATGGATATTTTTTAGTCCAGAGGCAGAGGATCTCATCATCGACATTATTATGGAAGACTTTGTAGAGTTCTTTGAGTTCGAGATCCATCCATGACATATTCTACATCCCTCTCATCTCCCTATTCTTCTCTCTTCTTCTTCTTTTTGAGAGATTTCCCTTTTGTACATGGGTACCTTTTCAGGATAATCTATGGTCGGGACCCATCTTTGGCATATTTCTTAGATTAGAGAGAGTTTGTGGATTGTAATGAGGTTATGCCTGTATTTCAAATGTTTTTATGCACATTCGATTGATGCTCGCTCCTCCCGAGATCTCTTCATGCTACCATTTGCATGTTCGTTGATGTGTACGTCATCCCTTGTGATTCTCATGTTTTGGATTTTGAACCCTCTTTCATGGTATCCTAGTTTCGATGAAGGGGGGTGTTGGTGTAGGTGGTATTTTTCTTCACTAATTTAGTGTTATTCCACCTCACTGGGTGAATCATCTCACTTAGGTGGACATGGATCTAGGTGGCATCTTAGTTATGATAGATTCCATTATGAAATTTGTCATATGTGTAAGTATGTGTCATAGGAGTTACATTCCCATTCAGGATAGTAACTCCTCTTCTCCATCATAGAGGAATATTCTCTTACATGGGAGTTCACATTAATCCCCTATTTGTAATCACCTTCTTTTTGGTCCATGGCAAACCAAGGCCTTCTATTCCACTCCATTTTTGAATCTTGAGCTCTCATGCATGCACATTGCTTCTTAAAAGTTTGCTTGCTTTATCTTGCAACTCTTTCTTGGTGAAGTGCAACTATTCGATGCATGTGTATTCCTTCAGGTCTTTGTCCTTCACTCTTACAAAGCCCAATGTCAATTGTTTTTGAGTTTTGTGATCGAGTAGTGGATTTAGACCATACAAAACACTAAAATTATTCATCATTGTATGAGTTTTGGAGCCAAGATTCTTGGGATTTCTTGTAGCAAGATTTTACTCTCTCTAATTTTATATTACTAGTTTTGGGTACCTTATGGTGTCATGTTTTCCTAGTTATTATACGTGGGTACTGCATCAAGCCTTGTTCTCGGGACCCACCTTCTTTTCGCCCATCTAAGATGGGTGTTAGTATAGGTTATTATTCATCCTTTTATTTTTTATCGGGATAATTATTACACTTGTGTTATCCCTACACTTTTCGAGTTAGCTCGCTTAGGCATACTAGTTATGTGTTAGTTTACTAGTCATGTGGAGTTAACTTACTAGTTGTGTGGAGTTAGCTTGCTAGTCTTGTTGAGTTAACTTAACTGCCACAAGATTAATTAGTGTGATTTCTTCACCACCGATCTAGGTAGTATTTATACTTCCCCTACTATATATACATCCTTTTTATTGAGAAATGGAATGTGATCTAATGTTATGTATTAAGCATTATGGATTATGATAGATTTCCATATATGATATTTTAGCTCTTCTATTTTGTAAATCTAATGTGGTATGCTATTATCATCGAGATCACGGATTGAACTAATATTCTTATCATTCATTTTAATAACACATGTGTCATGTGTATGATACAATGATAGGAAAAATTATGAAAAGTACGCTGCAAACTAGGTGTAAATAGGAGCAAAAATTCTCAAGATATGAAGAAAATCATGTGGTGTGTATTAGTTGAGGAAATGATCACAAAATAATGAATATAGTGAAATGGGTAGGTAAAAGTAACTATAAATAGTAAGGTGAAAAAGTGATTAGTCACTTCATTTGTATTTTTCATGAGAGTGAGATTGAGCTCTGAGTGTGGAAAGATGCCGCAAGTGAGAGTAGCACATCCTAGCCAATTTAAGATGGTATTAACCACCGTAGCATCATGTATGACGATGGAGTTGGTAAGTGTGCTCTTTTTGAAAAAGGTGTGTATGGTAGTAGTTTTTAGTGAATTTTTACAAAATTGTGATTTTGAATTTTCTTGGCGGTTTAGACCTAGACTTTAGTGGCCTTTGGGACAGAGCACTCGAGACTTTGGATCCGGTGTCCTTCTCCTAGGTGACCTAGTCTTGTTTTTGTGCGGCCTAGTCTAGAGGGTGTGCACTTAGTCTAGAATGGTGTAAATGCGGTATTTTTGTGTAGTAGTGTGATAAAAGAGTGTGTATGGGATTATATAGTGTTCTAATACTGGGTTTGTTATCATTTTGTGTTGAGGAAGGAGGATATTCACTCGAGGGAGTTCTGGGGGTCATCATTTGAGTACTTTGCTTGGGCTAGGTTTGTTAGATGATGATTGGGAAGTTATGGACCATGCCGGCCTGTGACACACAACATAGATGGGGGATGTGCCCCATAATATGCCTATGTTGACAACCTTATGTGAGAGGTGGTGTGTGGATACTTGTACTTTTTGGTTTCCTAGGTGATATGACAGTCATGTTGGAGGATGTGTATCACACTGTGATTACCAGTTGTTGGGGAGAGAGTACAGGTCATGTCGTTGGAGGATATGGAGAGATAGATGTGAGCTACGAGATGGTATTTTATGGGGACTCGAGTACCTGCCAAGGCCCATATTATTTTGGATGCTATTTTGAGGTCAGGGGTTCGTGCTTGTGAAAGTTTATAGACGTGGTTATTGTTTCATCTATCGTAATAGAGGGAGGAGGTGTGTGCATCTTGTATAAGATGCATGATATTTTCGCTATATAGAGGAGGATAGTACCACATATATGCATGGGCATGGTGTGTGTTGGCCCACCTATATAGAGATCTATATAGATTTACATAGGAGGAACATGAAGGTGGGATAGGAGCTACTACACTATTGCATGTATGGGCCTACGAGCATATGGCAATGTTAAGGCTAGTCGAGGTCTACGTGAGAAGAGTGGGCTAGAACAGATATATTTTTGAGGAGGTGGCTTGTTTTACTTGGGCATAAGATGGAAATTGATACTTATAGAGCACTTGATAGATAGGATGGGGTTTGAGGCGGTGATATGGATGCCATATTAAGATTCTGGAGGATGGCCATAGGATGCTCTAGATCTGCGATGTATATGGAGGACTATGTGGTTAGAGGATCGATTCCTAGGTGTTGCCAAGTTATTCTAGGTAGAGAGGGTATTGCGATAGTTTGACATGGCCCAGGATGTGCCCTAAGATCCATGTGTGTGGTTGAGAGCTATTAGAGCACTGAGGAGGGCTAGAGCTAGACTAGGGCATCTCCATTATTTTTGTGTACTTGCATATTATCTTCTTACTTGCTAGCTTATATATTATCTTCTACATGCGTGTTTATCTTTCTTGGACTAATACTTGATTTCTATCCACTTTGTTTGTGTGTGCCTTTTTTTTACCAAACACAATCCCTCCCCTTGTAAGGCATCAATTTCAGCACACTAGTTGTTCCTCTTTTGGGTTGCATACTCCTCATGAACATCACATGCAACCCAAATGAGTGGAGCATCTATCGTGTGAATCAATCACCCCAAACAACAAATCACAATGATCACATAACACGTTCATTACCGATACAATACAACCATTAGTCACATAAATGAGCTAGATTCGACATTGGTCTTTACAAAAACACAAACATCGGTGTATAGACCCTCGGAAAATAGTGCTTGGGTGACATTGACCCTTCCTAGATGCCTATGACTAAGGGAAGTTTACAATTTTTGTTTATTCAACACATTTCTCATCACTTCACATAGTTCCTTTTACAGACAATAGTCCTTCAACACTTGACATACATGCACTACACTCTCATTTCTACTTTCACATTGGATCGAAATAGTTAGAAATGGATTATATTTTTACACACCATCTGCACAATGGTGTTATACAATATAGGAAGTAGTTAAAGGTTAGATGATGAAACAAAACTTTTCTCCCTACACTGCCTGTTCTTGGCGTGAGATTTCCCAAAAACTTAGACATAACGTAACTAACTTGAGATCACCCAAAAAATCATTCTTCTACATCATCTACATGATCCTTTATACACTTTTCAATCATCGAGATCTGGTGCACATGTTCCTTTTTTATATTTTCACATATTTCTTTACATAATTTTTACTCATTTTTTATCATATACTCACATATTTGACTAATTGATCGTTCTTCTCTTTTGTAGGTCCATCTTTATGGGAAGAGGTAGTCACATCACATAATAATTAATCACATCAACATCAACATCATATACATGCTACATCTATATATGCTTTGCATCTCACCCTAGGGTCATCATTATCATCATCACTTTTCACTTCGTCTTCTCTAGCTTCCATGCTTCAAATTTTTGTATCATTCCATGATTTTCCTTGTCTATTAGAACACTTTTCACCATCAATATACATGGTTACTAGGTACATATCTCTTATCTACTTTACATTATTGATCATTCAATCAACAACATAAAGTAAGGGTAAATGTAGACACTAAATCACACACTTTGGATATCTATCTAGTCTTGATCACACACTACTATTCATATGGTTCGTAAGTAAGAATTAATCTATCCCTGTCTTTGGCCATATTTTCTTACTTTCTATTTCCTATGTTGATCTTGTACTATTTCTATTCCGGTATATATTTTTATACTTCAACATCTATCATCTTGGACTAGTGCCCAGCCAGACGCTAAAGCATCGTGTACCCCCATCCCCTCTAGGTTCCCGACCTATTTGTATTTTGTCCACATCTTTCGAGTCCTTTCTAACTAGTGGGAATCTTATCTTTTTGGTAGTAGGAATTTTAAGGGTTAATTACAAAATTTAAATAAGGGAATCATATAAATATAAAGTTATGTGTTCATAATAAAAGACAAAACACTAAGCATTAGCTATCACCACCTAAAGTTTCATTCAAATGCCATTACAAGATCACCCAAGAATTCATCTAGCATCCAAAAATAAGGGCAAGGGACTAATAATTCTGTATACACACATAGGGGGAAGTTCCTTCTTTTAGGAACATGTTTATTTACATTTATTACATCTAGCTACTTGCTCGTTATCAAGTGTGACACGCACAAGATCCACCTAGGCCATAATTCACACACACACACACACACACAGAGTGATAGAACTACATTGGGTTTAAGATGTAGTGCAACGCTAAGCCGTATGTTCACTTATTTGATAAATGAGGCTAGTCTAAACCCTATTTTGTATTATTTTATTTTTGGGATTTGATGCACTTTGAGGGGTTTTCAGGTCATTTCTTCATTGCAGGTTATATGCAATGTATGTGAATTTGGTATGACATAGCAGAGAGAAAAGAAGAAAAGGACAAAAAACATCTCGCGACACTGGTGAAGATGGTGTTATGTGTTTCTAAGCGGTCGAGGATCCCGGGAAGGTCTCTTGTGCCCTAAGTGCCCTCAACCCTACACCGGCACCCTAGTCTAACATACTAAAAATCACTACATTTTTCTGGGATTCATTATGATAGTCTACACTTTGGATTTTTAGTTCTCTAGTTCTTTACACCTTTAGGATATCTGTAAATCATCTAAGTCATTTTATCTCTTCAATTGCACTTAGGTTTTAAAACTTAATTTATTATTTTCTTGGGTTAAATCATTTACTTCATTTCTTATTAATTTATCTGCTACAATAGGAATTTATAAATTCCATATTTTCTTAATCAAAGTCTAAAAACTTTAAATTAGGGAGTAAATCATGATATTTCAACACCTTTAATCCTTTCTTTCTCATGCGCCTTAAATGTAGATGTCATAAATGAGTAGAATATTTTGTTTCTTTACATACCAAAGCTGCTTGATTGATATATGTGCTCCTTAAAAAATATAAAGGTTCTGTAATTTTAGATCCTTAATTACAAATAAGGAACCCTTAGAAACCTTTAAAGCTCCAACTTGACCAGTGAACTTATAACCACCGGAGTCTAATTTACTCAAGGAAATCAAATTTCTTTGTAGTTAGTCTATGTGCCTTACTTCTATTAGCATCCTCACTATACCATCAAACATTTTAATCTTAATGCTACCAATCCCTTCAATCTAGCAAGAAACATTATTTCATAAAGGACTAAAAGTAATGCTAAACGTTTAGTAAGAAGAAAACAAATATCTATGTAGGCACATATGATGTGTAACACCAAAATATAACAAACATTCATGATAATAAGAGGAAACATTACAAATAGAAAAAAATTCATCATTCATACCTTCACTTGTTTCTACTTTATTTACTTCCTTGGTGACATATTCCTTATTTTTTGATTATTTCATCTTCCATACCTTTACTTACGTGACTTTCAACTTTAAAATTATGTCTACATTATTTCCAAAAAAAAATAGTGCTTGCAGAGAAATTGAAGTCTAGAAACTTTAAATTAGGGAGTAAATACATATTTTTTACCTTTTAATCATTTCTTGCTCATTTACCCAAATTTATATGCCATATACTAGTAAAATATTCTATTATTGTGCATACCACAACTACTTGACTGATATACCTATTCCTTGTAATATGTAAAGGTGTAGTTCCCCTCAAGTTCTTGCTCATTTATGAATGATCAACTTGATAATACATTCATATTAAAGACATTTATGTGGATAATATCATGTTACTTGGATTAAATTACTATGAGTTGTTGTATATTATATCTTGTGGACTTTTCCTTGGTAGGATGACATATGGGATTTTCACCACTGGTTTTGGTTTAGTGCAATGGATATTATTGATCTAAGGTTATAAGAATTATATTTTGGATAATGTTTATATTGGTTAATTGTTCGAATATATGTATATTAACTTGTCATCTCTATTTGGAATGTGCTAACCTAACTTGACAGGTGGTGTATGAGGCATGCGGTGACAAAATTATTTCCATTACTACTTGTTGTTGCGATGAATTTTTTGAGATGATTTTTGAATGGGTTATATTTTGTATGTTGTGAATATATATTATTTTGGCCATTATCTCCATATGGATATTAATCAATTATACAAATTTGATGTTTAGATTGAAAATTGAATTGATCAATTATAAGTATTTAGAAACATTTCATTTGGTTTATAGTATTGAGAAACAATGAAGACATGTTTATCGAGTGTGAATGATATAGGTTCACTAGAGGAGAATGTGGGACTCATAGATGCACCTCCAAGTTGTAAAAACATCCATATTGGCCTAAACCTCCCCTTTGCTTGATTTTCATTTGGCCTTGTGTTTTTGTTGTGATTATTGCGTACACCCTTAGTGGTTCCTTCTTGACCCTTATTGTATTAATTTTTGTCTAACCCTTGTTCTAAGTTAGTTTAGGGGCCTAATGGTTCCTACTTATGTTAAGGATGATTTATTATTTTTAATCATGTTCTTAGAGGTGTGGGACCACTTAAACATGAGTTGGGTGGGCCCCACCACCTCTCCATGTGTGCCACTTTTCCCAAACCCGAATTTGGGATAAAAGTAGAAATTGTAAGTGTTACTTTTTGTGTTGGGGGTCTCATTTTCACCAAAATGGACCCCTTGGACCCTACCTATGGGTAGGAGGGTATTTTCAAGGCTCAAATGGGATTTTCCCTCCCATTTGAGCCCCTCTTGTCCACATCATTATTAATGAGCTTGATTTTTGAGCCACCTTGGAGTGGAGGAAATTTAGTTTTAATTTTAATTTTGGACTTTTGTGGGATTATCCTCCATTATTACATTTCTCTTCTTATACCTCCACTTAAATGCATGTGGGAAATTTTGGCCTCACTTTTACATGGAGAATTTTAGGGAAGAGAACTTGGAAGAGCTAGATACTTAGAGTTACCTTTATGAATTCTCGAGCTCATGGGTAGTTTGATCTTGCAATTGGATTTCTGGATGTTATTACTTGTGAAGGTAATTCTCACAACTCCTTGTTGATCTAACATGGAATTTATGTTTTTTTTTCTTGGATATCTTTTGGAATTGGTGTGAAGGTCATCTTAAATGCTTTTCTAACTAGTTCTCCAACATTTTTCATCCTCTCCACCATTCAAAATATTATTCTTATCTTGGTGTATTAAAAATATCTCAAATATATCTTGCAATAAATTTTCTACTTCCATTCCTATGCAAATCAATAACCTATAGGATAAAACCAAGTTTGGATGGTGAAAATTGATTGAAAATTTACTGAGCTATGATAATAGAAAATAATGAAAATATCCATAAATTTGTTGGAATATTTTAATCAACCACTACCTCCACTCGATCCCCTTTACCTCCAATTATATTTTATCTACCACTAATTGTGTTGGATCTAACCACAACATAAAATGGACCAAAAATTTAGGTAAAATATTAAACATATATAAAAAATGTTCTATGATTTAAATGTGTGAGAGAGAAAAAGTAAGTAGTGGGGAGAAGCAAGAAGAGATAAGGAGAAATATGCTAAATAGAACAAAATACTTGAGTTTGGGGTGCCAAAGAATTAGAGGATTCTAGAAAATATAGAAAGAAGAAAAATAAAATAAAGGAGTTCAAAGCATAAACATTGGAGAATTCTAGAGAAGTAGATAATGAATTTAAAATGAAAAATATTTGTATGCACATTTTTTATATAAGTATTTGTAATCTCCTTGTTATCATAGATAGAAAAATTAGGTATATACAACTATGCACGAGAGAAACAATTCTATCTTTGTTATTTTGTCCTAAAAATCTCTCTCCCTTTATATTTCCCCATCAATCTAGCATCGAGACAAATATATTATTTTATTAAGTTTATTTTCTAGTTAAAATGGTTGGAAATGACAATAAAACATGGTAGAAGACTCCATCTGTTGATGGAAAAACTATGATATCTAGTCCGAGAAATTGAAGACCATTTTTCTACCTAACGATTTATGGGATATTTTCTTGATTGGATTTGCATATATCAATGATTAAGCAACATGTGCAACCCTTTCAAATGCTTAGAAATATTAACTAAAAAAGACTATAAGTAGCACAAAAACTCTTAGCCTCATTGAAGCATTAATGAAAAATCCCATTTTCCCATAATAATTACTAACTACTAAAATAAATGTTGGTATATTCTACAAAAATACTATAAAGGTATTGATAAGGTGAATTTGGCTAAACTTTAGTTACTTTATAGAGATTTTGAAACACTACAACCTGAAAGAGGTTAAATATATCTTTGATTTTCACACTAGAGTTACTAGGTTAGTAAATTAGTTAAAAATTTATATAGAATTTATTGAAGATAAAATTATTTTTGATAACATACTTACGATATTACCTATTAGATATGAGCCAATTTTTATATAAATTGAGGATTCCAAAGATCTATCCCAAATGATAGAGGATATATTGATGGATTGACTAGATACCCAAAAGAAAATGATAAATACATAAGAAAATTCTTTCCTAGAACAAGCCTTTAAGCCTCATACCTATGTAAAATGTAGTGGTAGAGGAAGATATAACAATGGAAGAAACCCAAGGGATAGAGTAAGAGGAATAAAATATTATTGAAGAGGAAGTTTAAATAGATAAGAAGGAGCATGCAACCGACAATCGAGAATCCCATGACAATAGAAGTCCAAAGAATAGCTTGAATCTAATGTATGATAAGAACAATGTTTAGTGTTACTACTATCATAAGTATGGACATTTTGTAAGTGAATGTAGAAAAATCCAACATGACCAGTCAAGGAAAATTCCATATATAGAAAATTAAAAGGCATGTAAATATAATCAAAACTTGAAGTTATTTATTATTTGTAAATAAATGAACAACATAGGTATGAGATTTGGTACTTGGATTTTTTTATCAATCACATAAGTAGTATTAAATATTTGTCTTCATTTATTGTTAAGAATATTTAGTTTGACATTAAGATAGAGAATAATGAAATAGTTCCATTTTTGGGAAAAGGAGTATAACCATTCACACCAAGCATGAAAATACGGAAAAAATAAAGAAAATCTATTACGCCCTGGCGAAAACACAATCTATTGAGAAATGATCAACTAGTCCAAAAAGGATATAAAGTATTGATGGAGAATGGAGAGTGCATATTTTTTTAATAAAGATGAAAAAATAAGATTGCAGATTTGGAAATGAAAAAGGATGCTTGCTTTTACGATGCAATATGAATTCCTTACATAATCTGAAGATGCACATTCTAAGTACATGGATTATTCTAGAGTTGCATATCGGCACCAAATATTTGATATTTTCATGAAATATCCATCCCGGATATGGAATTTGAGGTATGGACATTTATGTTTCTCTAAAGTGATCTATTTTTACCAAAAAGGACATGGTTAAGGGGTTGTTGTCTATTATAGATCCTAAAAATAAATGTGAGTATTGTATTTTAGTAAAGCAACATAAGAAACCATTTCCACCAGGGAATTCTAGGAGATTTAGAGCTAGGGAATTCATATTTTTGTGGCCCAATGCAAACCCCCACATTGGATTTTTTTATATGCCATGACCTTAGGAAATGATTAAAGTAGAGATACATGGCTCTAATTATTAAAGAAAAATTCCAAAGAGTTTGAGAAATTAAAATATTTTAAGGATTTTGTAGAGAAACAAAGTGTACACTTCATCAAGTTCCTTAGAACACATAGAGGGGGGAGAGTATATGTCCAAATAATTTGTAAATTTTTTACAAGTTTGAAGCTATAGAAGAGCAATTTATAACTAGGCATATAATATAAAAAAATAGTGTTGCTTTGAGAGGAAAAATAAGACATCTAAGAGATGGAAAGAAGCATCATGAAGGAAAAGGGAATATCAAACAAATATTGGGATGAAGATATGGAAATACTAATATTTTTTATGAATATATGTCGCACAACATTTGTGAATGATAAGATTCCACAAGAGGTATGGAGGAAAATAAAATAAAATGTGCAAAACCTAATTTTTTTTTAGTGTGTGGCATATGCATTTGTGCCAAAGGAGCTAATGAAGAATTTATATGATAGAGGAAAAAGTGCATATTCATTGGCTACAATGAAGAATCCAAAGCATATAGATTTTATAACACTAATACACAGATAATTTTTATTAGAATGGACATGGAATTCATTGAGAATGAGTCATGTGATGTCACAATTGACACCTCCATGGGTATCTCAACAATGGTACCCATATTGACATACAAGGTGGAAATGAAGGAGTTTATAATAATGAAGTTGAAACTATCATATGAAAATAAGGTGAAACTTTAGCATCATTTCCTTCTCCTCAAATATGAAAAAATCTCCACAATCAAATAACTTTAGTAATACAAGATACCCCTCTAGACAAAGTTAATATCCAATGATGGTATCTCTAATGTTGAGGAAGAAAAATAACTTGAGAAAAATTATGAAAACTTAAGGTATGCTTATTTTGATGTTAATATAAATTTTCATTTTTTTATTATGGTGATCCTTATCATTTTTAAGAATCAATGAAATAAGAAATTAGTATGAGGTGATGGATGGGGAAATAGATTCGATAAAAGATATAAAACATGAGAGCTAGTTGAAATACTTATGGGTAAACAAGTTATTAGAGTTAAGTGGGTCTATAAGAAAAGGAGTAAAAAAAAGGACAAATAGAAAGGAATATGGAAAGGCTGGTTTTTAATGGATATTAATAACCACTTAAGAGAGACTACATGATGAAACATATTCTCTAGTTACAAGA
The DNA here is from genome assembly GCA_018340775.1 of Taxus wallichiana var. yunnanensis. Taxonomy (NCBI): domain Eukaryota; kingdom Viridiplantae; phylum Streptophyta; class Pinopsida; order Cupressales; family Taxaceae; genus Taxus; species Taxus wallichiana. The sequence continues at coordinate 766,386,305 of CM031244.1, forward strand.
ATGGAAACCATGGGAGTTGTTTTAGCAATAGAATCCCTCCAAAAGTAGAAAGTTTTGTAGATGAATGTGACGTATAGATTTTTAAATGGAGTTCTCAAAGAATAAGTTATATTTAACATCAACCTATGTACAAGGTTCCAACACAATGACATAAGGTGTATAGGCTAAAGAAATTACTTTATGAACTAAAGAAAACACCAAGGGCATAATATAACTATAAATACATGTATTTGCTAAGGAACGTCTTCATAAAAATTAGTAGTGATCTCACACTCTATGTCAAGGATGTTAATGGTAATATTTTGATTGATGTTTTGTATGTAGATGATCTAATTTTAATAGGAAACAATGACCTCTTGATTGCTAAATTTAAAGAAGTAATGAGAAGTGCGTTTGAGATGGTAGACTTGGGTCTGTTCAAGTTTTTTCTTGGTATTGAGGTAAACTAAATGGATCATGAAATAATAATTTATTGTATACTTCAAGTTTTTAAAGAGTTTTAAAATCATAAATAACAAGCTTGCATCGATCAACACCAATAGCTATAAGTATGAAATTAAGTATGGAAAATTACAAAAATGAGGTGAATCCAACCATATACAAGAGTATGGTTGGAAGATTAATGTATTTAAGAATAAATATGCTTGATTTGGTGCATAAAGTAATATTGGTTACCATATTTATGATAAAGGATAAGAAGACACATTTAAAAGTAGGGAAAATAATCATGAGATATGTGAATGACATTAAAGGCCATATAAATATGTATACTATAATTAAAGTAGCTTTGATTTGGTTAGTTATATAAATAGTAATTGTGAAATTAGTGTATGTTGGAAGAAAACATCATGATATGTGTTCCAAAATGGGTTAGAATCCATTTCATGGGCATCTGTAAATAATTCCATTGTTTCTCTCTCCACATGATAGAAGTTAAGTTTATTATAGTAAATGTAATAACATGTCAAGATATTTGGATTATGATAATACTTGCATAATTGAAAAAGGAATAAGGATACGCCTCAACAATATTTTTAACAATGTATCCCCATTAACATTGAAAAATATTCTAGTCTTCAATGGACCAAGAAATAATATTGAGATATGATATATTTCTATCAAAGTGATAGAGTATAGAGAGATGTAACTTTAGTAATATAGATCCTCATAGTAGAGGCATATATTTTCACTAAACCATTATCAAAAGATAGTTTTGATCCGTTTAGAGAAATATTGGGTGTCACAAATAGTGTAGAAGAAAGTTTTGAACATGCTCTAGACTAATACAATCAACTTCAAACTAGCTATGAAATTTCACACTCACTTTGGAGCCATACAAGAAACACTGGACTTATACAAATTTCTCTCGCACTATGTGTTAAAAATTCTAGAATCACATAGAATTTCTCTAGACTTTGTGTATAAAAATTCAAACTCACACAAAATTTCTTTGGATTATGTACAAAATGAAAACTCTAGACTCACCCAAAATTTCTCTGGACTGGGAAAAATTATCTAGACTCACAACTTGTCAACCTTGGAATTTCTCTGAACTGATATAGAATTTCTCTAGACTCATACAAAATTAATCCGAACTTTGAGAGAAAACTACAAACTCATATATTAAGCTCCCTAATTTCTCTAGACTCACACAAAAATCTCGGAATATCAAGTAACAAGTGTTAGAATAATATTACATTTGAAAATGTTTGAAATTGGAAGTTGTGATTAAGGGGGAGTGTTGGAAAATTTTAATCAACCACTACCTCCACTCAATTTCCACTTAATCCCTACTACCTCTAATTTCACTTAACTCAGTGCCTACCACCTCCACTTATTTTTTTAATTTTCTTACTATTGTTTTTGGATTTATCACTCCATAAAGTGGATCAAAAACTAGCTAAAATATATAAATATATAATTACAAGTTTGACATTTAAATGTGTGGGAGAGAATAAAAATTAGAGGGGAGAAGCAAGATGAGAGAAGGATAGGTGTTCCAAATAGAACCACCCAGAGTATAGAGTACCATAAAATTAAAAGAGTCTAGAGAAGTTAGAAAGAAGAATAAAACAACACTAGAGGAGTATAGAGCAGATCCACTTTGAAGGAGTATAGAAATAGAATGTACAACAACTATTTGTATGCAAATTTTTTGTATAAATTTTATATTCTCCTTATTGTTTTAAATAGAAAAATTTGGTATATATAGTTGTGTATAGAACAACAACTATATTTTTATTGTTTTGTTTTTATTTTTTCTTATAAAATCTCTCTCCCTATCTATTGTTCCCATCATAATTCTTATTGAATAAAAATCTACATTCTTAATTCTTTCTCCAATAACTTCTCCATGTTTGAATTGTTGAATACACATTCAAATTATTTTCAAGGATCTTTAGAGAAAATATGGTTTGAAAGGCCGAAATCCAAATGGTTGGAAAATGGAAATCCAATTTTTGATATCTCACTTTAATGCATGTGTACATTATATATGTTTTTATCTTTATTAATTTGGTTTTTATATTACAATATGATATAAAATCAATTTGAACCTATAACATAAAGAATATTACTATTTTCTTGCACCAAGTCATAATAATTCTAAAGGAATATCGAAAGATTAAGAGATTCAATATCTACATAAGAAACTCCATTTTTACCATTCTTAAATAAGACATTAATGTAGGAATCCACATCCTTTAAATAAAGAGGAGTGGGGGATTTTGAAGCTGAAATTTCATTCATTTGTTATGAATATTGATGACTTCCTAAAGTTTTGAATTCTTAAGACTCAAGCCGACATTTCTGCACATCAGCCATGATGTGTGAGAGGTCAACTAAAACTTTTGTTTCTTAGATTAGAGTCATTGACCATTTTGATCATCATCAAAAAAGGGGTTTACTGAGAATTTCAGGTTATTCATTTTTAGTGGTACATTGGGAAACAAAAAGTAGTAAGCAACTAGGAAACACTTTCCTAGAATGTTATTCCTCACATAGGATGATATTCCAACATTTTTCTTCATCATGATCATGCATTAGCCTTTCCGAATGTTGAATGGTTATGATAGAGATGGGAATAAAATTGAATATCATAAAAGAAAACACTAGAACAATGAGCATTAAGGTTTTAGTTTCCAAGTATGAAAGGAAAGTATAAGTTCGCAGATGTGAAGGTTCAATCGAGCCACTAAATAAAGACCAAACCAAAATATAAAATAATTCTTACCAGTCTTAAAAAAAAGAGAAACTAGTGTGAAATCACAAAATGCCAAGTTTGAACCCTAAACACCAAGCTAAGAATACAATATCCTCATGAGTTGGCCTAGGCATCTCCAACCATTGAATGGTTTACACACAACTTGAATCCCTAGCAGAGCTTGATTCAAAGTCAATGACATCTAAGCAGGTTAGAACCTGCAGGGTTCATTTTAAGAGACCTCCACGGAAATTGGAGGTGGAGAATACCTGGCGAATATCCCTAGAACCGGTTTCACGGGAAGGCGAATTTTTTGGGGGTTGTATGAAAAAATTTCACCTGATTACACTGCGATCAGACGCGATGGGAGATTTCTGCATGCACGTCAAAAAAAAATGTAGTGACGAGCGTCAAAAGACCTTAGTGACACGCGTCAACAGACCTTAGTGACGCGGCGTCACTAAGCTCTATTGACGCGTCACTAAGGTCTTTTCGCGCAGCACTAAATTTTTTTCGACGCGCGATAGAAAAATCTCCGCCGCACATCTGCAACCTCCGACCTCTCGCTTTCTCAAAAATCTCTTGTCGCACATCAAAAAACTCTTTTTTGTGTCTGCTATGCGTCAATATTTGTTGTACCTCCTTATCGCGTGTCGAAAAATGCGGTGGCGCGCGTCAAACCTTAGTGACGCGCGTCAGGAGACCTTAGTGAACACTAAGGTCCGCTGATGGCGTGCGTCACTAAGGTACGAATTCATGTTGATGCGCGTCACTAAGGCCTATTGACGTCTTTATAGCAAATATCTGTCGCATGCGTCTGTAACCTCTGCCCTCTTCTTGCTCATCGAAAAAAACTCCATATCGCTCGTCAACAAAATATTTGTGCGTCAATATCTATAGTACTGTATGCAAACCCTCCTTGTCACGCGTCGATAACTTACCCCCTTGTCGCGCCTATAATACGGGATATATCATATTGTTGAAAAATGTGAAGTAGAAGTGTTCTACTGCGAATAATCTAGGTTTATATAGGGGATATTTTTCAAGGGTAGCGAAGCCGACCCTAAAAAAATTAAAGTGTAATTTTTAGGAAAACAGGTCACCGACCCGTGCCAAAAATTTGCCTTTTCAAAATTTTCAAAATGGAATATTCGCCATATTACGAATATTAGCCACTAAAATTTTCCCTGTTAGAAAGATAACACAAATTTGAATTCATATTTATGGGTATAAATACAACCCAACTCATGGGTAAGGAAAACCAAGGTCCCATAACCATAATACAAAGGAATAAACCCTAGGTGCCATGAAGAAAACAATGATCTCTGAAAAAAGGGACCTAAAGCATAATTTACATAAACAACGGCGACCATGGTTCAAAATAGAAGGATCCATATCTCTAAAATGCACATACCTAAAAATCCTTTATTAGCAAACTCCAAGAACTAGCAAATGCAAATGTGGAACCCAAATCCATGAGAAACATCCATAAGAAAGCACAAATACTTACCCACAACAAGTGAAAACCTAAAAATATGATTTTCAAAGCACTAAAATGGTAGAAAAGATGAAAAATAGTGAGCTACATGTGGAGTAATTGCCACCATGGTAAAAATGCTCTTTCCTCTTGAAGCTTTCAAAAGAAAAGCAAAATGAAAAATGAGAAGTTAGGGGTCATGCCTTAGGTCTATGGGTTGACCAACTTTCAACCATGATTAAATACATTTTTACTTGGTTTAGTTTTCTCATATGCCATTGATGGTAAAGTTAGGGTATTAATTTTTTTAATGATTAACTGCATGGGGGGCACCCTTTTGATTATTTAATAGTCAATATTTACAAGAAAGGTAAGTCAAAATATCATCATGTGCATGCTTACCCGATGGTCATTGTATGTAAAAGAGGCCAAGTTTGGATGAATGATGCACCTTTATAAAGTCAAGAGACCAAATAATTTTTCCCTTTTAAAAAACTTATGCATGTAAGACCGAATAATTCATTCTTAGACTTCATCATACTTACTCTTCACTCAAAAAACATATGAATGTAGTATGATACCAAGACTAAATAATACCCAATGTTTGTGATTTTGTCTCTACATTGCCCCCACTTTATGTTAGTGAGAGGAACATTTAGTAACATAAAGTAGATAGAGATGCATACCTAATGTCCATGTAGAGTGATGTAGAAAGCATGTCGAAGGACTAGACAAAGCATGAAGTGACAAAAAGATGGAGCATGGAAACTAAAGATGCAAAAGAGAAAAAGTTATGAGAGTGAACCTAGGGCAGAAATGTGTGCGTATTTTCTGATGTGTGTTATGTACTTACATGTTAGTATGAGGTGTGTTCTACCACAAAATGTTGTTTTCGTTATTTTTTTGTTGTTGACTGCTTGCTTCTCATACGGTCGTGACCTGTAAGGAGAAGACAATCAAGTAGTCAAATACACATGTATATATGTCAAAAATGCATGTAAAGATGCATGTATATAGTAAAAAAATGTAATGGAAATGAAAATGTAAAAGGAACATGTGCACCTGATCCATGATGAGAGAAAGGGTGTAGAGAGGATATCTGTACTATGAGTTTTTAGGTGATCTCACACCATCTGGCCGAAGAAGTGTAGGGAGAAAGCTGCATTATTCTCCAATGTGTAATGCTTTGCTTCACTGAAGATGTTTAAAGAGATATTTTTACTTCCTATTTTTTGGCAATCCGATTCCATTGAATGAAGTAGTATAGAGAGGAAGTCTACCTGTATCCTCTAACTCATAACTGCTCCCCAAAATGCTAAGGAAAACCATGTCCTATAAAAGCCACTATGTATGAGGTTCGTAGACTGGTATGAACCCACTTGTTATATAGCCCACAATTTCAAGGATGGAAACTGAACTAAACTCGTATTGGTAAAAAGTGTTGTGTAGTATGTAAAATCCAAAATGATTACACGATGAAATCCATTACTCGATGACATGCTTGTTGTTCTTTTTTCACACTTGATTGTTGAGGGCATACTACACATAAAACCCGCACACTACACAATAGGTACTACACATTTCATATCTTCACATGTCTCATGACATATATCTTACATCTTACATTCTAAATTTATTCTACATCAATAATATTTCAACATTTACACATCTAAACATCATATATATTCTCTATACCATACTAGTACTCATCACACATGTATCACACTCTTATGATCTAAAAGTCTAGCATTACATATTGCTCATCCTACATACTACATATCACGCACCTTACACTTTTAGTATACATACACATCTTACATTGCATCTCGTACATCATACATCACACATGCTACACATCACATGGTCATGTTTCATAATTGCACACACTACTTCTACTTTGCACCTTTGCACTCACTACCCTATGACACAATTTAGTTCCGTGGTCCATACTCGATCATTAAGGGTTTACTAATAAAATGGACCTCATCATACTTACACATTCATCATTCAACCTACTATCTTACAAAATTACTAGGTTAGTGACATACGCTATAGGAAAAATGGTTACCTAGTCCTTGATCTTATAGTGGTTTACAATTTAGGATACATCACCACTCCCTCTATTCATATTTTAGTGGTATACAGTTTAGGATACATAACCAATCCCCTATTCATCTTGTAGTGATATACACTTTATGGTACATAATCACACTTTTGATCATCTTTCGTGATATACACTTCATCTATTCATCTCTAGATCACATATCATCAACACACATACACACTTATCACAACGTGTTAGACACAACACATAATTCAAATTTTTGATGATGCACTCTCATTTACGGTTCATACTTGAATTTTCGAGGGGGAAAACCAAATGAACATCATTGCACATAACTCCATTTACCTAGGGAGCACATGGCTCCTATCATCCATCTTTCATTTCATTATATCCATCAAAACATGTTGCATATCTTCACTTGTTTTACTCTTGCTTACTTTTTCTTGTATATGGTATCTTATTACACATGCTAGATAGATATATTGTATTTCATTATATTTACCATACACACATGCACATTCATGCCTTTTCTCTAGTTGTGATCATTCGATACAAGTATCTTACATGCAACAGAGATACTCACCCTCCACCACTTCTATAACAGTTCTTGGGGGCATCCACATTTGACTCTTTTTGGGTGCTATTGTTTCATTTTGTACTTAGAACTTTTCATTACTTACTTATACTTGATTTTGACATATTGGTTATCTATCTAACATGCTAACACGTGCTTCATGTGTAACATTTGTTTTGCAGGGATTTACTTGCTTCCATGGCTATCTCTTGTTTGTACATACTTGTATTTGTTTGTTATTGTATACATTCCTTTCCCTTTGTTTGGTGTGCAATCTTGTTTATTTGTATACAAATATTATGGCCTTGAGTGTCTAACGACATCATAAGTGATGTACCATGTTTACAACCCACTTTTCAAGGTCTATGTTTGTCTTCTTGTGTGTTTACTTACTTTCTACCTTTTACATTGTCTATGTGGTGTACACCTGTCTTTTACATGCTTATTTGTTCATACTAACACTTGTTTTCTAATCACTTATTTTTAGGTGCCTTGGTTTCTACCAAGCACACTCCCCTCCACCCACATGGAACAGATTATGTGGTTGGTCTTGTAGACACCGAAATCATGTCGTAATCACCTTGGTCCCCTACCACAACCCTATAATCACTTCCTCATCCTCAACACCTTATCACCTACCTCCTGCACCCCACACATTTTAATTTAATTACTTTAATTAAATTAATGCCATTTACCTCCATACATATTAATTTAATTATTTTAATTAAGTTAATGACCTTTTACCCACACATATTAATTTAATTATTTACATTAAATTAATTCACCACCCTCACACACCTATTTAATATAATTGCCTTTATTAAATACACCTCACCTAACCACCCCCATCATTTGACCCATTAACCTAAACCCTAAACCAATGTCCTAAATAAAACCTAACATTACACCCATCCCCTCACCTCACATTTAAAAGCCTCCTAAGGTCAGTTTTCATCCCGAGAAAAGAAGAGACCCTTATCAAATGGCGGAACAACTTCCTAGGCAACTTTTGAACAACCGAGATATCTCACCCAAACCGATGTTGGTTTACCCTAAACCGATGTCGGTTCCCTAAACCGATCGTTGGTTATACTAGAATGGACCAAATGGCCTATTTAGACCCATTTATAGCTTTGTAATACAGGTTGGGTTTTGTTGGAAAACTTCTGATCTTGGATTCGATCTCTTTAGACGTGACAATAGAACGAAGATTGATTTGTGATCAACAAAGGCAACCAAATACACTGGCACAATAGTGAAACTTTCTTCCCAGCATCCTCCAATGCAGTAACTTCTTCATTATTCTTAGACTGTACCTCACAGAAGAGTAAGTATCCTCCTTCCATCTGTTTCATTTTCTTACCATCAATTGTAGTCTTTATGGTAAAGGAACCTAGTCTTTTACCCTCTGTCCATTCCCTCTCTCCAGTTGCAGCCACCTTCCATACCCAATCATCCTAATACTTGGCCCAAATTTCCCATTTTGACCTCCTCAGTAGTCTCAGACCTTCGTAACATATCTACACCCCCTCTGTGATTAATCCCCATCTTCTATCCACTCCACTTTCACCCCAAAACTCCAAAAACCTAGACTGTGTGATTCCACCAGCCCCGACTTAACCATCATCGGTTCTCTCTAACCTGTCACCGGTTACAGTCAAACCATCATCGGTTATAGAAAACCATGGTCGGTCTCTGTGTCACCTGATTTCTACTAGAATAACAACCTGTTTCTGACATATACCTACTTGGACACCTATTTGACCTTCAGATCTGTATCTAACCTAGCCTATTAGCTCATATTCACCTATAACCAACCTATTTGACCTCTGGATCTCCTTCTAGCCTAGCTTGTTAGATTAGATCTAGCCTATTGCATTTGTATGAGATGCCTAAATCATATTAAACTACAGTAGGACAATATTTACTTTATTTTAGCATTGAATTGTTTTAAACAGTGGATTGACAGCCATCTAGGAAGTATCACACTTCCAGGATCTAGCACATGCTAGGTAGTCCACTACATATATCATTTAACTCTCTTTTTGGTCTTGTTTTGGTTCTTATACAGGTAGTTCCTCCTAGCCAAAAGGAAGGTCTCACAATCACTTTGATTTAGAATTTAGATACGCGCGCATACAACCTTCAACCATCTCAAACTAGGTATTCCTCTTACCACCTTTACCTTATCTGTTTTGTCAAGTACTTCTTAGAAAACTAAGAAATTAGGTGAAATAGGTCCTATTTTGGGGTGCATTCTTTATCTGAAACTTTTCTTACACTCCCAAAGGTGGGCATCATTTTGGGTTTTACATAATACACAATAAATTCTAATGGTACAATTCAATTCAATTTCCATCCTTGACATTGTGGGTTATACATCGAGTGGGTTAAGGCTAGTCTATGAACGTCATACATAGTGGATTTTACTAGACATAGTTGTCCTTAACATTACGGGAATAACTATAGGCTTAGAGGATACAACATGACTTCCTCTCTACACTAGTTCAGCCGGTGGCGCGATCACCCAAAAATAAGTACAAATATATTTTCACACATCTTCAGGGGAGTAGTTACTGGGTTGAATAATAATGCAACTTTCTCCTTACACTTTATTATCACCGAATCACAACACCCTTCAGTTTGCATAAGTGTAGTTTTTTGAGCTCATGGTGTGACTAGATAACATGGGTACTATCTCCAAGTTGTGGGATTTTCTACTTGAGATAGACCTCCAAAGAAAGTTGGTTCTTTCTCCTAAACTACCTGCCATAATATACTCTAATGCAAGAAAACTATCTTGTCCTAATCTAACTTTCCAAGGGACCAAGGAGAGAGAGTGCATGAAAACAAATCCTACACTAAAGCGGTGATACACCAAAAAAGGAGGGTGTGAGAATAATATCCAATGTGTGAAAAAGGAGAAAATTACACATGTTAGTAGAAGGGGTGATAACAGATTCTACAGTCTAGCAAATACATTCATAGTAATATTCCATACATGCATAATGATAATGAATCCCTGCAAGAGTATAAAATAGACACAATATATTTGTAATGAGGTTGAAGAGGAAAGAAGAATGTAAACAAACACAACATAGGAAGAAACATCCACAAACTTGTATCTATTACTTCATTGATATGCACATTTCAATATGTTACAAAATAAGGGCCTGGATCACCATGCAAGGAGTCCAATACAAGGGCCTATAGCACATTGGATTCACAAAAACAAATTGGACATAATTTTCTACTCAAAACTATCCCCCTTATAATGAGCCCAACACTCCAATTTATAGAAATGAGAGAGAGAGAGAGAGAGAGAGAGAGAGAGAGAGAGAGAGAGAGAGAGAGAGAGAGAGAGAGAGAGAGAGAGAGAGAGATGAAAATCCCAAAATTTATCTTCCAACCACTTGCAAGATGTCATAAATGGATTTAAATGATGGTATTTTTCTTGCAAAAGGCCCCATACTGTCCCATAACTTGCAACAATGAGAAATGTCTACCCATGCTTCATTGAATACATCCCAACTACCAAATAAAAATTTTTCTCGAACTAGGAACATTTTCAAAAAAATCACCATTTATTCTTCATCAAATTATAGATTTCTTGATTTTTTGCATTGGGCTCGAAACCATGATTCCAACGGTACAAATTTTGTGCATTTTTTGTTGGAATTGCAAAAGATATGGCATTCTGAGTGTAGGTAGCTATTTTGGGTTTGCAGAGATTTTTGTCATTTTTAATGGGGGTATTTAATTTATCAGAGTTGGAGATGTTTCCTTTATTTTCACATACCTACCCTCATTAAAATTAAGAAATCCAATTTTTGAGGTGTAGAGGATGTCGTACCTGTTCCAAAAAGTCAAATTTCATGAAAATCGAGCTTTGGGTCAAAAGTTATGGTCATTTGAAGTTCGGAGGTCGGGCATTGAATTTTCCTTTGTATTGTGGTTATTGTGGGTTTTCAAAGAACTCATGTCCCATGTGTACTCAGACGGTCCGGGCCTCCTTTCTCCACATCACCTGATTTGGGCTTCCCTGTCCCAACTGTCCCACCATTGACTCGGCCATCGAGGCCATCGACTTCTACTTTTCTTTGCATTCCACTTTCCTGCGGTGATTTTAGGTTTTTGCATCCCACGCGTCCTAATGTCCCAACTATCCCGTGGACCGCCTGTGACAATTTTTTCCACCTTAACCGATTCCCTTGAAAATCGGCCATTTCACCTTTTCGCGTCCCACGTGTACTATTGTCCTCGATAAATTTCTCGAAAAACCCGCAATACACCGACTTGCGGTGATTTAGGGTTTTCGAGTCTGATTGTCCGGACATGTTTCTTCACATTAACTATATTACATTTCCTTCTTTAAAAATTAGACCAAAATTAGTACGAAAAACCTTGGTACGATCCGCACTAGTACCATCCGCAGCCTCCAGACCCACAATGCATTAAAACAGGCCCTTGACTCCATTTTGTCACATTTATGCAAAGTCTTACTAACTCCTCGATTTTCTTTGGATAGGGAAGTTAGAGAAATGCCAAAGAGACCTCTAAAACCTAATTTTGTCCTTCCAACATTTCTACCCTTCCAAATCTATAGAATTTTTCCAAGTTATCAAAATTACCTTGAAGGGTGAATTTCGGAAAACACACTTCTTCGGTCAAGGTGGCGTTAGATCACCCAAGAAACTCACAAACAGAGGATATCCTCTCTATACCCTTTCTCTCATTACGGATCAGGTGTAAATGTTCATTTTTCATTTTTCATTTCCATTACATGATTTTTACTATATACATGCATCTTTACATGGATTTTTGACATATATACATGCATATTTGACTACTTTATCGTCTTCTCCTTATAGGTCCGACCATATGAGAAGCAATTAGTCAACAAAAATAACAATAACAAAAACAATACTTGCATCAACAAAAACAACATTTTGTGGCAGCACACACCTCATACTAACATGCAAGTACATCACACACATCGACATTGCACATGCATTTATGCCCTAGGCTCACTCTAAGCACTTTTTGCTCTTTTGCATCTTTAGTATCCACGATCCATCTCTTTATCACTCCATGCTTTATGTAGTCCTTGAATGATTTCTACATGAATCTACATGGACATTAGGTACACATATCTATTTACTTTATGTTATCGAGCGTTCCGCCCACCAACATAACGTGGGGGAAATGTAGACACTAAATCACACACTTTGGGTATTATTTAGTCCCGGTCTCATACTACTATTCATATGGGTTTTGAGTGAAGAAATTACTAATTAACCCCTATCCTTTGCCATTTTATTCTACTTTTTTCATCACTTCCGACCTCTTGCACATAATCACCTAGTAATTTTTGTCATTTTACATTATTGTATTCTTGTCATTTTGCATTTTGTATCTGGGCTAGTACTTGGGCCATCGAAGTTCCCTTGGTCTCATTTCGGCACCCTGATCATTTTCCCACTTTACTTCCATCTTTTGGGACCTTTCTATCAGTTTGATCTTTCTATATTTTTCATGGTGAGACTCCTTAGTGTTAATTATGAAGTTAGAACAAGAGAACCATATAAATATAAAGTTATGAGACCATAATGAGGGACCAGGAACTAGGTGCTACTATCATCACCTAAGGTTGCATCCATCAAAGGCTCCATTTGCATCGATCTAGCATCATCACAAGGGACAAGGCTGGTTCATTTGCATCACACTTCATAGGAGGTAAGTTTATTATATTACATCTACCATTTATTACATTTTTACATCTAGTTATAACTTGTTACTTCACAAAGTGTGACTGACACAAGAGCACCAAAGGCAAGGATTTCACACACTCACCTAGAACTACATTTGGGTCTAAAATGTAGTGCAAGAAATCAGCTAGTAAGTCCACCTTTGTGGCCCCGAGGACGATCGACCCCTTCATTTGCATCTTTCTTTTATTAAGGTTTTGATGCTTGGCTTGGGTTTTTGTAGGTTATTCATTCATTCTAGATCCATAGAGACATTCGAGGTCTTGGAGTTACCTTAGAGTGACCAAAAGTGAATATTTGTGACACTTTTTTGACCCAAAAAATTCAAATACTGAAAACATGCCAAGACACTAGATCCCAAAATCGGGATGGGAGAGCATAGGGCGCCCTTTTCCTTCCCTGGGTGCTCTTTGTCTGGCCTCATCTAACAATCACACAATTTTCTGAGCATGATTACAATATTATATTCTTTAATTTTACTAGATTTTCAACTCGACATGTGCTCGACAACATTGTGAATCAACTAAGTATTTTATTTCCTTTATTTTACAATTAGGGTTTTATAATTTTATGCTTAGTTGACTTAGATGCAAATTGTACTTACTTTTTTATTTACTTACTACTATAATAACATCAAATTAGGCTAGAATATTCATATTTTAGTTAATCATCTAGGACCTCTAATGAAGTAATAAGGAAATAAAACCTCAAGTGTTAACATATGAACATGATTTCATTTTCTTGTTGGGTATGATTACAACATAATCAATAAAATTATAGGAAGCTTAACACATAATCCAATGATAGGGGTGACTAACTCATTTCTTAAAATCATGGAATTAATTTCCCTTATGTCCTATAGAGGCATTATCTCTAAGGAGAAGTTACAACATTATAATACTAATATTGTATGGTCCTTTCCTAATAGTGGCGATGAATAGATTTTGAAAGAACCTACCTTAGTTACTAATACACACATTATCAATTCCTTCGAAATCATACACTTGGGTTAAACTTGGATCCCAAATAACGACCTTTTATTCAACACACAGATGGGTTCCACCCTACTTCCACTTTCTTCTAAGAAAAATCCATGATAGTGCCATTATAATAAGTTACTAACATATTTCATCATGATAAATATTAAAGTACTCCCTTTAACTACACCTAAATTTTTATTAAATGAGGCTTGTTATCCAAATTTTCCCCTCAGGTAAAATTGAACAAACATGAACTTGCACTTGAAGAGAAAATTGAGATATTGATTCATTCATGGGAGGTTGTAGGCGGGCTGGAAATGATAATAATGTTGGAGGCAAGAAATTGAAGGAAGCTTGGGGTTGAGCTAAGAAAAAATGGGGGCTTGAAGTTCAATGTTTTTGGACTTAAGAGGTTTTACAGTTTAGAGTTTCGGTGGAGAAGAAGGTAAAAAACAAGAAAAATCCTGAAAACTTGAAATTCCAAAGTTTGAAAGGCTCGACTTTTTCGGGGTGGCGACATTGTGGATCAAGGATTTTAGAGTCGAACTCCAAGTTTGAATTTGACTCGGAGGTTTGGGGTCTTCGCAAACAAACGTAAAAGCACGAGAAAAATATCAAAGCCATAAATGCCGAAGTCCGAAAGGGTTCGACATTTTTAGGGTCAAACTTGAATTTGGGGTCAAGCGCGATAGGAATTTCGGGGTTTTGGAGGTTTTGATTTTGGGATTTGGAGTTGGGACGGTTTTAGAGTTTTTTTCGAGGATCGAAGCAAAATTTCAAAAATTGGAAAGTCCCAAAACTCCAAAGTCTAAATTTTGAACTTTGGACTTTTGGGATTTCGAAGGTCTTGGCAGGATTGGTCGGATGAATAGTGACATGGGTCCAAAAGGTGCAAGATCCAAAACCTGAAGTTTGAATTTCAGACTTCAGAGTTTTTAAGGTTTAGGGTTTAGAGTTCGGAGGTTGGGTGGATGAATAATGATAGCGACCCCAAAATTAAAAGGTATAAAACCCGAAGTCACGAATTTAGGACTTTGGGGTTTGAAGTTTTAGAACTTTGAATCCCTAGAACATGAAAATAAAAACTCAAAGTCCGAATTTCAGACTTTGGACTTTGATTTTTAGAGGTTTCATGCGCCTAGTCGGATGAACAGTAACATCAAACTCCAAAGTAAAAATGCTCCTGAAAGTCTGAAATTTTAGATTTAAGAGGTTGTGAGGCATTTGGAGTCGAAGAAACTAAGCCAACCACTCATAATTAATATAGTATGGCACCCCAATCTTCAGATGGCCATAACTTTTGGTAGAGAGCTCAGATTTTACACAAGAAAGGAATTTTGAAATCTCTCAACGTCCTCTACACAACTAAAGTGGGACTAAGTTCTTCAAAATGAAGAAATACAGTCCTCCATTTTAGAGGAATGTTCAGGTTTCTCACCTACCAAAATGATGAAGTATGGGCTTCTTTTCTTCTATAACAAGGCAAAGTACATGGAGGTATGGATATTACAAGTGGTACCCATCATTGTTGCGGAGTGAATTCAATGGATTTTAGGGTGGTGAAGAAAGATTTTGAATCCTTCTTTCTCCTTTCTCTCATTTTTCCTATATATTTTAAGGAGGGCATTGTTATGTTGTTGGATATTTTTTTTTCACCCTCCATTTTTTCATTTTCTGTAAGGGAATTTGTGGGGTTCAAACCTCCCATTCAAGTTATAAATGCAAACTTGCCTCTTGGCCATTGTACACAGAACACTTTGTATCAAAATTTGGAGCAATAATATAAGTTTGTGGATGAATTTAACACTTTTTATGTTCATTTATTTCATCTAGTCTCTCATTACAATCATGGTTATCTGTGCATGGTATTTGTATTACATTTTTAATGGTTAGTGGATTATCATCAGTGGATTGATCTATGGTGTGTTTTCATCCTTCTTAATTTGATTGTGGTTTCCATCTCCATGTAAAGTAGGTGTTCAAAATTCCTTTTGGTGCATCACCTCTATTAGTTTAGGTTTAATTTCTTGTAGTCTTCTTAACCCTGTCTCCTTGGAAAGTTAGAGTAGATTTTAGAGTAGATCCTCTACAATTTAGATGTGTGCATCAGAATAGAGGAATATGATCTCGACCTTCATCCCAAGGGTTATCCCAATTGCAAATTACCACACTTTGGGATAACTCCATGTTTGATGAATCACATTGACTTCCTTAGCCATCCACTTACAAATAATCATGGGTGCTATGATTACACCATAACAAGGCCATTATCCCATAGTTATCTCATTAATTGAAATTAAATTACCATAAACACATATTATGGTACTAACAAAGAGAGAGGTTTTATAATATTATCATGACATATAACTATATCATTTAACAAGGAACACAATACTTGTGTGGTATTATTTTTTATTAAGGATAAAGGGTTTTCCTTACACAGTACAAAGAAGGCCTAAAAGCCCATATTAAAACATTAACACACAAAGAACCAAAAAAAGACACAACTTATGAACAATGAAAGAGACAACTAGGTAGGAGAAATAGTTTTCTTGTAAATTTTTTTTTCTTGTTTTGTACTTTTTCCACCCTTCCCGATGCCTCTTCAACGCAAGAAAACCTTGATAGTTTGTGTCATCGGATATGATATTTTTATATAGGAAAGAGAGGAGGAATATTTTCCTTAGCCAATTTACAAGCAATTGGATCAACAATTTTGTTTTTCTAAATTACTCCTTTTTCATTCTCCATGTTTACTTCAACTGGAATTTATGAAGGGAGTGAGTGTCGAGAGACATATTTAACCACTTCTTACGAATCTACATTTTAATCTAAATCATCCTTCACATAAAAGATAAAATATTTTGGGAGGGCATTTTTCAACCAATTGTTTCGCTCATTTTACGCTTTACCATCCCACATTTAAGTAGCAATATAGATGTGTAGTATTATTACTTGGGTTTCTTTTGATTAATTTATTTCCTACTAAATTCTATTTCTTAAGGTAGTTCAATTACATATCTATATAAGTAACATTTCCCCCGAGGTGATGCATAATTCATAATTTAGAAGTCCTTATGTCACTATGTTCATAAGATTTGCTAGATTTTACCTCTCGATTAAGAAAAGAATCATCACCACATTATACACTATCTCTGATGTCTATAGATACACGTTAACGGTGACTTAACCATAGTCAAGAAAAAGGTTCATTTTGAACTTACAATTTCCTTTTATTTACAACCTATATAATCTTTACACATATCATTAAATCATATAATATTATTCCTTGAACATTAAATTGTCCTCTTTCTTTCCATTATTCATAATTAACATGTGATTCTCTTATGATCATAGTGATTAAATAAAATTGACTAACTAATGTAGTTGGGGATATTTAACCTAAGATAGACAAAGCTATAAATAATTAAGTAAATACTCTATAAAAAAGAAAATTCTAACCCTAATATGTAAAAGGGACTAAGGAAAAAACTCAAATGATAATAGGTTCATGGTGGAGAGTGTCGCGGTGTAGGATGGAAAAATTAAGAGGACGAATGAATATGATGAGGTTCAAAAAGGATGGATCAGCTGAGCCTGGGGCACTTGGAAGAGGACTAGGAACCCACGGGTGCTCTCATATGTAATTAGGGTGCTCGGTCTCTGCAAAATCTCTACAAATGGGTTTTATAGGGTTGGAAGGTGGTTTGAAACCTTTGTTATGTGTCACATCTACTTTTTGTCCTGTGTGTTATGTCGCCAAAATCCAAGAAGATGTAAAGTCCTACAATAGACCACAAAGAAGTATCAAAACCCTAAAAAAAATACAAATGAATGGGTCAAACTTACCTCAACTGCCACAATAGTGGGCTTATTACATTGAGTACTACATTACATTTTGACCCAAATATAGTTTTGGTGTGTGTTTGAATAATGTGCCCTAGGTGCTCTTGTGCCGGTCACATTATGTGAAATAGTGAGTAGTAACTAAATTTAAAAATTAATAACATGTATGCATGAAATAGAATGGAATTCTCCCCATATGCAATGTTATGCAGATTCCTTAGCTTAATGCCTAGATGATGGATCTATGTGGATGCCAATATAATAGATGGATGTAACTCTAGATGAGTGATAGTAGTAGATGATGCAGATCCATCATTATGACCTCATAATTTTATTTCTATAGGGTTATCTTAATATAATTTTATAATTAACTTGAAATGGCCAACCACCAAAAAGAAAAAGATGAAAAATGGCTAGAAAGAGACCAAAAAGTGGTGGGAAAATAAAAAAGATTAGGGTGCCCCTAATGGGACAGGCACCCCAGTCACCCCAGAACTACCCTAGGCACCCCAATCAAGGCTAAAATGACGGGGAAGTGCTGAAACAGACTAGGCATGTGTCTAAAAATATGTGAAAATGAAAAAAATAAAAGTAAAATAAGATGGACAAGGATAGGGGTTAATTAGTACTTTATTCCCTCAAGAACCTTCTAAATAGTAGTATGAGACCAAGAGATAAATAATTGTGTAAAGTGCATGATTTTGTGTCTACATTTTCCCCACTTTATGTTGATGAGTGAAAATATTGGTAACATAAACTAGATAGAGATGCATACTGATGTCCACGAAGAGTGTAGTAGAAACATGCAATAGAAGGACTAGAAAAAGTGCAAAATGATAAAAATATGGAGGAGAGTGGAAAATAAGAATGAAACATGCACAAATAAAAAGTGACAAGAGTGAACCTAGGGAAGAACACGTGTGTAGTTATTGCAATGTGTAATGTACCTGCATTGTTAGTAAAAGTGTGTTGTTGTTGCGAAAGTGTTGTTGTTTTATAGTTATTGTCCTAACATGATTGCTTGTTTCTCATATGGTCGGACCTGCAAGGAGAAAATGATCAAGTAGTCAAATATGTATGTATGTAAGTGTAAAAATGCTATGTAAAATATGCATGTATATGAAAGTGTGTAAAATACGTAAATGTAAAATATGTAAAATGAAAAGTGTAAATGGAACATGTGCACTGATCCATGTTGAATGAAAGGGTGTAGAAGGATATCCTCTCTTTGTGAGTTTTTGGGTGATATCACACACCCAATTTGAATAAATATAGGGAGGAAATGCTCTGTGTCCTCCAAGATTTAACCACTTTTGCTAAATATGTGTGAAGATATCTCTGTACTATCCTAGTTTTTGGGTGATCTAATGCCATTGGCTAAAGTAGTGTAGAGAGAGACACATCACTTGTAATCCCCTAAGCCTATAAGCTTCCATGCTTCCCAAAATGCCAAAGAAACCATGCCCTATAAAATCCACCATGTATGGGGTTTGTAGAATAGTTTGAGCCCATTCGATGTAGAAAATTGAAACATTCCAATGTAAAATCTCTATGTTAGTGTGTAGAAAAACCCCAAATGATGCCCCCCCTCTTTGGGGGCACATGTGATGTCATTAATAGGAGAATGTGGCCCAAAAGAGGACCAACCACATGTACCATGGGAGTTCTTCCTTGCGGGGAAGGAAAGTGCTTGGTAGAAACAGGGCACACATAAACAAGGATTGATAGCTAAAATAAGTGTTAGTACAAACAATTCATGCATATAGAAAACATGAGTAAGCTACACTGAGACGATGTGTAAGCTACTAGACAAATAAGAAAATGTAAACACATAAGAAAGAAAGTAAGCTACATAAAGAGGGTTGTAAAAATGAGGCATCACTCATGATGTTGCAAGACATGGAAGGCCATCATGGCCACAAAAACAAGAAAGTGTGCACACCAAACATATGGAAAGGTCTACAAATAAGAAATAAATAATGATAGAAAAATACAAACAAAATAACAAGTAGTCTTGTAAACATATAATCTTGCAAAACAAATGCTCCACATGGAACACCCATTAGCATGTTAGAGAAATAACAATATGTTAAAGTGTGAAGAAATAAGTAATGTAAAGTGCTAAGAATAAAATGGAACAATAGAACTTGGAAGAGATGAATGTGGATTCTCTTAGTGATTAATGTAGGAAGGGTAGAAGGCAAGCATATGTGGTGCATGTAGGAATCTGTATTTGTGATCACACTAAAAAAATTTGTGAATGCATATGTGTGGATGATGTAGATAATGACATATAAGAAATCAATATAACACGTGTAGTAAGGTGAACATGTAAAAAACTAGTAAATAAAAGTAAATTACCCCAAGTTAATGTAATATGTTGTGGATGGATGGAATGAAATGCAAGATGGGATGATAGGATCCATGTGGCCCATGAGTGAATGGAAGTGTATGTAATGAGGTTCATTTTTCCCCCTCGGCATCAAAGAATGAACTATAAAAAAGAGTGCATCATTGGGAAATGGCCAAGTAGTGTTAGTTGTCTAACGTGTTGTGGTGAATGTGTATGTGTAGTGGTGAATGTGTATGACCTAGCGATGATGTTTGCATGAAACCTATAGCTGAAGCATATATCACGACTTGATGAAAGGATGAGTGATGATTTAAGCCTTGAGTGTACTACATGATGGATAAATAAGTGATGATTTAGCCCTAAGCATTTATAACTATAAGATTAAAGGAAGGAGTGGTGATGTAACCTAAGATGTATACCACTATAAAATGATATAATTGGTGATGATTTATCCTAAAGCGTATGCCAAAAATGAGTAATATCACATTTATGTAGGTAAAGTTGTAAACATGTGATAAGTGTAAGGTCCATTTTATTTGTCAACCCTTGGTAGTTGAGTATGGACAGAGGAACTAAAGTGCATCATAGGATATTGAGTGCATCATGTAGAAGACAATGTGGTATACGTGTAAGGATAAAATATGAGCATATGATGAGTAGGATATATAAATGTATGGTGTGTAAAAGGCAATGTAGAATGTATAATATGTAAAATATAAAGTGTATAATGCAATGTAATATGTGTAAGTAGACTAGGAATGTAGCAAGTAAGACTAGACTTGTATGTGATGAAGACTAATATAGTATATGAGGAATGTGTGAGGTGAAGGAACGAATATTACAATGTATGGTATATGCCTATGTATAATATGTGAGACAATATGTGTAAACATACTAATAGTGTATGGTGCTAAACACGTAAGATAAAGACTAGCATAATGTATGATGTATGAATATGTAAATGCCAAAATGTTGTAAGTTATAGATTGCATGGTGTATGACATGTGATGTGTGGTGAAACAAAATTTGTACTAAATATGGTGCAATGTGTGGGGTTCAATATAATGGTAATCCCTCAACATTCAAGTTGAACCAAAGCACAAGAGTGCATCATTGGGTAGGTAATGGAGGTATGTATGGCGAGAATGACAATACAAAGACGATATATACCAAGAGTGTGATGTAGTGCTATGAAATAAGGTTATAATTGAGGGGGATTAAGTAGTATGCCCCACGGTGGATATATAAAATTAACGTTCAAGTAAGATCATCACGGTCTTAGGAAGGGTTACAATCGTAAGCACAAAATATGATAACCAAGATGAAAATTGACACTCAAAGTGAGTTATTTGTAACCCTTCCTAAGACTTGACAAATACTTCATGAGGATTCCAACACCATAAATGTTTGAGATGTTTGATTGTGGGTGGTAGGTGATTTTGGTAGACCTCACAACCCCATTAGCTAATTTTCCCAAGTTAAAGGATATAAATTTTATTTTGTAGAATGGTGTAGATTGATTTTTGTATAAATGGAGCTTTTAAGTATTTAATTTTAAAAATCAAATTTTTATTAATGAAATATTTCTCCTATTTTTCTTTATATAAGACATGTACCTTTACGTTTGCATAATAGAGTTTTTAAATATTTAGAGTGTATTTTTTAAAAACAAATATATTATGATTTTTTACGTCTTTAATTAATTAAATGAAAATGAAATTTTACATATTCAATGGTAAGAAGAATTATACTATTAGAATAACACTTATAATTTTATTAAAAAAGAGAGTTACATTATATGGGGTGACCAAAACCCATAGTATCACAAAATGACATGTACACTATAAGAAAATGCCTAAAGGAAACCAGATGACACTAGACTTAAATAAAATCGGAAAAATTAGGCACAACCTACCGCTACGGGAGGAAGAGGAGGGTTAACTTGGGGAGGTCTAAACACAACACTTGTCCACTTGGCCGAGGAGGATCCACCTACTATCCATCATGGTTAGGCATTTGTATCTGCAATGGAACAAAAATGCCCCAACTAGGGGTTGAGAACCTATAATAGTTTATATATAAAGAGGCGGTAATACCTACCATGGAGAAATAGTAACACCATTTCCCCTCAAAGGAGGACTCCAACCTGGTCTAGAGTTAGACAGAGCTTAAGGGTGACCATGAGGAGAGGTAGAGTGATGGATTGCAGCAAGAGTGGCTTTATTATGTGGTCCTGTAAGTGGCAGCTACCGAGGCTGAGATTGAAGATGTGGAGGTAGAAAAGGATCAGGGGGACCCGATTCATCATGCAAGGTCCACTACCCTAGTGTGTGATAAACTCTTGAAATGAGAAAACTCCGAGAGAAACCTTTGCGGCTGAGCTTAGATCTATATGTGAACAATAAAAAGATAACTAATTTGTAATTATTGGAAAAGAAAGCAAGAAATCGATCATTCGGAATATCAAAACATTTCAATATTTCTAAATATGAAACAAAATACAAGCTCTAAATAATTTCCATAGAGTATCAATATAATGTGGCCATGGAATGAAATCAATGAACAATGTTAGACACTATGAAAAAATTCCCGATGGTAGGGTTGGAAAAAAGAATGTATCCACTTCCAGATAGTCTAAGCACGAGGACAAGACCAAAATAAATTTTTAAAAGATTCAAGTCTGGAATAGAAAGGACATTTAGGATTAGGGATGCCAATGTGACTAAGACGTTCTCTAATAGGAAGACCTTGATAAATAAGGAAACACATTTTTTTATTAACTTTAGGCTCAAGAAGAAAATTACAAACACGAGAAAGCTAACGAAGCCAAGTGGATTGAGAAGAATCTGAGACCCCAATAGGAATTGAGTTTGAAAATGGTAGGAAAGACTGGGATCATAAGAAAATAAGTAGTTCTAGCCCTATAGTATAAGATGTAAATTTCATGATCCTCACTAATCACACCACCAAGCATCTGGTGATTTAAGGCCCAACTTGTGGAGCATGACATCGGGCATTGATTCTTGAATTTTGTAGATAGATAGGATATTCGAATTGGCAAGATAAATTTTTGTCTTGAGTTTGGACCAAGGGATCTAGTATCTGTGTGTAACAAAATCTTATATGATATCAATTCCTTTGTAAGAAATCCAAAGTGCTTTGATACCCAAAGTTTTTGAAAGTGGAAGATTATCCTTAGTGATGATGGGAGACCACAAAAAATTATGAGAATTGAAATAGATCCCAGTGTGAAAGCCATTTCTAGTAAAACATAAACTTTAACAAAGGTTTTCCATATAATTTTAGCAACAAAGGTGTTTGTGATTCTAATAGGATTCCAAGTGATAATGATGATGTGTAAGCCAATATTTTATAATTTTTTTCCATAAAGAGAACTACAAGTAATGCAATTTCGAAGAATTTTTTTCCAAGTTTGATCTCTGTTGAGAACACACAACCCATTTAGAACATAAGGCCACACTTTGTTGGTAAACATCAATGATTCCCATACCACCTTATTCACGAGGAAGATATCGGACTTCCCATGTCTCCTATGAAAACTAGCTGAACCAAACATTTTACATCAATGATAGTCCCATAACAACTTTGTAAGTTTGGAAAATGAAGCACGGAAAAAGACACCAATACGTAAAATAATACACATGGGTGGCCATAAGAATATTAGTGCAAAATTGAAATTTTCTAGCAAGATAGAGTGGTTTGGAAGACCATTGAGAAAATTTATGCTCAAATCTATTATTAACATACTACCATCGAGTGATAGAGTCACTATCAAAGGAAAAAGGAATTCCCAAGAATTTGAACTGATCACCTCTTCTAATCCACTTCCAGGGGTAAGCTTTCAACTAGTTTGGGATAGGTAAGTAACTTCTCCAATAGCCCAATGTTTTAGCCATCTGCATAACTAAATCTAGAAGAAAAGAAAAATACATCAAGGAAGTAAAACACCATAGCTACATTCTATTTGGATTAAGAAACAATAAGAAATGAATCATTAATAAAATGACATTAATAATTTACGCATCGTATGATTAGAATGAAAATTCCCCAAATACAACAATGAACAACATGATAGGAAATAAGATAGCCTAAAGCATCCAGCCTAGAACAAATAAGTCTTTCATAAGAGGAAACCCCTATACGATAGAGTGGAGGAGGCCAATCATAGTAGATTGATGGCCATTGATGGTGAGGCAAGCCGACACATTAGAAAATAGAGTTATGGATGCCATCCTAAATTTTTTCCACAAGCTAAGGGCTTTGAGTATATCCAAAATAAATGGCTATTCGATACGATCATAAAACTTCTCAAAGTCAATTTTGAGAAATAGAGGACGTTGTAGAGAAACCCGAGCCCACTCCATCCCTTCCCATACTATAATAATATTATCTAGAATGTGCCAACTTTTGACAAAATTGATTTTCTCACGGTGAACAATTTTAGGCAATAGATTAGCTATTTGAAAAGCCAAATCCTTAGAATTTGTTTTATAAGATACATTTAGCAAGGTGATTGGCTGCCAATTCATTATCTATTAAGGATCATTAGTTTTAGGAATGAATTTAGATTTCCTTGATTAATGAAACTCCAAATAGAATTGGATTATTGAGCTTCAATGTAGACATACAACAAATCAAGTCCACAAAAGAACATGTTGCTTTGTAAAATTCACATGGGAACCATCGAGTACAGTAGATTTGTCATTAGATAAGAAAATCAATACAACATGGAGTTCTTATAAAGAAGATGAGCATTGCAATGCTATCATTCTTTGATAGAGATCTTATTTGGAACTTCATCAATACATCACTTTGTAGGGAAGAAACTCATTCATTGAAGCCTCTTGAGCTTAAAATACAAGATGATAATGCCTAATAAAGGCACTTGATATCTCTTGAGCTCCATGAGCCTCAAATATAAATCATATATATCATATATATATATTATGATATGTTGATATGTTGATGAGTGTGTTTGGCTCTAAGGTATTTGAAAAATTATTTTCATGCTTTATCTCCCATTTTAAGTTAACACAAATTGTTATCTCTCGAAGTGTACACCGATTGAGGGATAACAATAGGGGTTATAATATTTCCTTCTTTTACTTCTACAGATACAATGGAAACACCTCAGGGCTATGGGTATCCCTATGTTGAGGTGAATCTCTAGGATTACAAGGTCAGTTCCTTATTGATGTATCCTAAAATATTTTTTTGGGTTTTAAGGGGTAAAAAGATGGTTGTAATTGAAATTTAAAATGGGGTGATACACAAAAATTATTGAGGGATTTGACTGAGTACATGCACAATATACTGAAAACAAATTACAGGAGCACAAACCAATGGGTTTCACTTAATCCTAAGGCAAACACTTATGTGTTGAGGGATAAATCACAACAACACAACAACTAACATGCACACTAAGACTATGCAGAAAATACCAAATTTGTAGCAAGGTAAGCTAATTAATTCAGGGAATTAACATTCACAAGAGTTAATAAAATATACACACCATTGTAAATAATTGGAAAGACAATAACTAGTTCTCATTCAAGGGAAAAACTAGAAAAAATTGCTTCAGCACTCCTACATCCAAAAGTCTTCCTTGTGCTTTGCTAATGCACACAATATATAGCAAAAATAATTCACCCAACCCTTCCAAAAATAGGCTGCAATCTGAACTTGCCCATGCATGTTATTTTTAGCCTTTATCATGAATATATAAATTAATAAATAAACATGATGTTTACAATGAGCCAATAATAGCCTTTAATTCCAAAAATACACTTTAGTCAAAGTGTAGTTGGTGATATATTTTTATTACGATAAATAATTTGGGTGAATACTTTGGCTAATAATAGCCCTTTGTTTGATGAGCAAGTCTTCTCCAATGTGCATGCAACCTCTTTTGTCCCGTAGCTTTGATGTGACTTCATATGAAAGGAATGATAAGAATATTGTTCCAAGCCATGATCTCAGATGATAATAGCACACCACATTATATTTGCAAAACAGAAGAGCTAAAATACCATATATGGAAATCCATCATAATCCATAATGCTCAATACATTACAATACAATGAATTGAATTACTCAATAAGAAATATGTACATATAGGAGGAGGGAAGTGCAACTACTACCTAAATCAGTGGTGAAGAACTCCCACTAATTGATACTAGTAGTTAAGTTAACTCTAGAAGACTAGTAAACTAATTCCACATAACTGAGAAGCTAACTCAACACAACTAGTAAGCTAATTCCACACAACTAGTACACCTAAGCAAGCTAACCCAACAAGTGTAAGAATTATCCTAATAAATAAATAAAAGGATAAGTAATAACCTACACTAACACCCTCCTATAAACATATCTTAGGTGGGTGAAAAGAAGGTGGGTCTCGACAACAAGGCCTGATGAGGTACCCACATATAATAACTGGGAAAATTAGACACCGCAAGGTACCCAAAACTAGTAATAAAAAAGTAGAGAGAAAAATCCCGCTGCAAGATATCCTAAGAAGCTCAACTCTAGAAACTCATACAATGCTCGGGTGAAAGTACACACTATGGTCCTGAATCCACTTGCAATCATAGAACTAAAAAAAAATTACATTGGGCTTCACCAGAATAGCTCCATGTAAGGAGACTATCAATGGAGTGATGTCAAAAGTGCAAAAAAACACCAAACATAATTTGATCAACTACTACAAATAGGTGTGCCATAATCCAAGAACAACCAAGGAAACAAGGAAAGGACACGAGATCCAAATAAATAGAGTCCCATAATCCAAAAAAGCTAAGGTAATAAGACAAGGACATAAAATTTGAAGAAGTAAGATCAACTACTAAAAATAGGTGTGTTACGATTTAAGAAAAATAACCAATGCAACAAGGAAAGGAAAAAATATCCAAATAAATAGGAGTGCCACAATCCAAAAAACTAAGGTAACAAGGCAAGGACACAAACCCGAAGAAGCAAGATCAATTGCTACAAATAGGTGTGTCATAATCCAAGAACAATAACCAAGGCAACAAGGCAAGGACACGAGATCCAAATAAATAGGAGTGCCACGATCCAAGAAAATCCAAGGTAATAAGGTAAGGACACAAAACCCAAAGAATTAATATCAACACGTAACAAGGCAAGGACACGAAACCAAAAGAATTAGTATCAACACCACACCCTCCCATACTGTTGAATGGGTAGAGTGACACCACAAATTTGTATGAGTTGCCAAAATCAACTACTCAAACAATGACAAACTAACACTGAGCTTCACCAAAATAGCTCCCCCATAAGAGAGACTATCAACATGCCAAAAAAAAGTGTCAAAAATACAAATCTAAAATATCTCAACAAACAAGAGAGATATAAATATATACACCCATATATACAAGAATACAACACCCAAAAGTTTAGGATGTCGAGCTCAACCAAAATTGCGTCCACAAGTGATTACAACACCCTCCCAAATTTGGCACTTTATAATTGAGTGCATGTAAATATTACAATGAGTAAAAGTACCTTTTACATTTGAAATATGTGTATAAAAATTTCACCAATGCGTAGATCTCAAAAAATACACAATTTAAAAAAAAAGATCACCTTAATCTGAGCTACGGATCAAAAGTTATGAGCTCTAGAAGGTTTTGCTATTAAAATAATATTTTAATGCTGATGTTTTTTTAAAAGGTACACGTGACACCCAAATGTCCAAAGGGTAAAAGAGTGCATCCACATGATACAAGCTTGTGACCAAAGGATAAAAGCACACGCACCCAAAACCTAATTGTCCAGAGGTCAAATCATTGCATCCGAAGGTACACATCTATATCCAATGGATAAAAGAATGCACCCATAGGGTACAGATATGTGTCCAGTGGATAAAAGACTGCATCTAAAACATAAATATCCAGAGGATAAAAGAATGCATCCAGAAGGTACACACTTATATCCAATGGATAAAAGAATGCATCGAGAGGGTACATATTTGTGTCTAGTGGATAAAACACTGCATCCAAAATAGAAATATATAGAGGGTAAAATAATTCATCTAAAAGGTATACACTTATATCTAATGGATAAAAGAATGCACCCAGAGGGTATAAATATACGTCCATATTTAAATGTCTCAAAACATGGTCGAGTTTATAGTCGATTCTAGGGTTTTGGCACCTTCCAAATCTAATGGTGCACTCCGTTTTGCATAAAAATGCATGTTGTAGAAAAGTGCTAACAAATTACAAATACACAAAAATAATAAACCCTTGCTTGCAAAGAAAAATTATAGATGGATGTCTACATCATCTATCACTCTGATACCATGAAAGGAATGATAAGAAGATTGTTCCAAGCCACGATCTCAGATGATAATAACACACCACATTAGATTTGTAAAATAGAAGAGCTAAAATACCATATATAGAAATCTATCATAATCCATAATACTCAATACATTACAATACAATGACTTAAATTACTCAATAAGAAATATCTACATATAGGAGGGAAGTGCAACTACTACCTAAATCAATGGTGAAGAAATCCCACTAACTGATAGTGGTAGTTAAGTTAACTCCAGGAGACTAGTAAGATAACTCCACATAACCGAGAAGCTAACTCAACACAACTAGTAAGCTAACTCCACACAACTAGTACACCTAAGCAAGCTAACCCAAAAAGTGTAAGGCTAACACAAGTGTAAGAATTATACTAATAAATAAATAAAAGGATAAATAATAGCCTACACTAACATCATCCAATTGCAAGGATAATTTTGTCTTCTTTCTTTTCTATCTTCTTGTGATCACATGCAAAAATACACTATGTGCAAAAATAATGCCTTTAACTTCCAACACTTAGTAAAATAATTCACCAAAAATTCACCCTTTGTAGGGACCACTTGTGAGCATGTGCAAGAAAAATAATATCTCTCCTTCTTGCAGGATAATAAGATATTTTTGAAAAGGTTAAATTGATCATGATTTGGATTTAATTTGACCCTCCATTGGACTCTCTTTTGATGGCATATGATATGTTCTTCATTTGAATTGGAAATGGGCACAATAACCGTTGTTATATTTTCAAATAATAATCATGTTGATTATTCACCTTGGCACATAATTAGTCTCCATTTGAATAATCATTGCACTTTTGAAAATATAAGGTCACGGATGCTTTTGTATAGTTGATGGCGCATACATTATTATTAGACCTTATCTAAGGTCAATGCAATGATAATATTAAATTGGGGTTGGTCCCCTTCATGATGAATAATCACCCCATTATTTTATTTTTGATGATTGCTTGATCTAACCTAGTTAGGGTTTCACAATTGCTTGCCACGTATGTCCTTTTTAACTATGGTAGAGTTCTTTCGCCAACATGTGATTAAGTTGTGGTTTGCATTGGAAACTTTGATGCAAATCCTTGACCGTTGATCTATGTAGTTATTAATCTAGAATGTTGATCCCCTAAATCATGGTGAAACCAATTTTTTCATTGTGCATTGTTGGATTATGTACCTTTAATCTGTAACCATCGATCTAAACTCCTTTGGTGAGTTAGGTTACACAAAAAGGCTTGCAAGCCTATCATTTGGTCATTTTCACTTGGAAGCCTTGAGCTTGGATGAAGCCCTATGGAAAAATCATTCCAGACCACCAATTTTGATGCTTTCAAGGTTGTTTTTGTGCTTCTCATGGGCTCTGTAATGTTCTGCGAGCGTGAATACTTGATTTTTCTGTCATTTTTCTCTACATCAAGCTCACTATGAAGTTGTGGCTGCCATTATTTTGATCCATTCAAACTATTTTTTGAGTCAAAAGCTCGGACTACATGCGTGAATGTTAAAAGAGAAGGTGAGACCATATCTTCTTGAATATTATATATTCTCCTTCTTTTTTTTGGTTTCAACATGCATTTAACTTAAAAATGCTTATTTTTCTATGTGTTTTCTTGAATTTTCTAGTATTTTTGAGTTTAAGGCTTGTTTTGGGTACCTTTATTTTTCCTACATTTGATAGATCTTCGAGGGTTAGATCTATTGTGAAATCCTCCTGGGTACTTTATACTTGTGATGAAAATCGGAAGATTTATCAATCGAGCATTAGATCTAAAGGAAAAATGACAACCTCCATTATACTATAAGTATCGAGAGATAGTGAGTTGCATTACTTTTTCTTTTAGTTCCTTTGTGAAATTTGGTGATCCTTCATGATCATCGAGTGTATAATATTCTATTCTTCTCTACACTGATAATCTTGCAAAGTTTTCAAATGAATATTTGATACTTATAGTATAATGGATTTGTCATTTTTTCTTTTCTTTACTTGTTCCATCGAAATTTTGCATTTAACAAAGTATAATATTTTTGGATCTTATTTGACTCGAGTATTTGCATCCTTGACACTATTTTTGGCCTTTCTTTTGTGGCTTCTATTTTGTGGTTATTTTGGTTCTATTGCTAACTCGAGGAAGTAAGTTTTGATCTCTTTTCATTGGAACTTGTAGATGCCTCGAGTCTTCTCTATCGTGAATTTATCCGTACCCAAAATGTGTTTGTAATATTTTACTATTTTTATTACCACCTCCATCTACTTGAATGAATTTTTGGCTTAAACTTTGATACTATAACTCGGTTCAAGTTTGGCACAAACCCTCA
This sequence comes from Taxus wallichiana var. yunnanensis, assembly GCA_018340775.1. NCBI lineage: Eukaryota > Viridiplantae > Streptophyta > Pinopsida > Cupressales > Taxaceae > Taxus > Taxus wallichiana. Next base: position 766,417,254 of record CM031244.1, read on the forward strand.
ATTTTCAATGTTACTCCAAATTCGTGCTCTTACACTATTTTTTTTATTAGAAGCACTCTATTTTTCTGAGTTGTAATGTAGCTTTGATTTTTTTGATTGATCTATTAATCAAGCTGCACTTTTGAAATGATGATCTTTCATATAGTCTTGAGTTATATATTTATGATGATGAGGTCTAATCTTTGTTTATAAGGCTTGCACCATTGTAAAATTTATCTTTTGGAAATTCATCCTTATGTGATCCTTTTCCAAGAGCTGCAACTATTCTTTCCTTGATACAAGTATGATTTAAATATGCACTTTTCATCTTCATTCTTACACATGGGTGACTATAATCTTTGATGTTTTTTGAAGCTTGATAAGTACTTTGATTTTGGAAAGATTGTTACTCTATTTCTTGGGTTGTATTCATTTGCACTTTGTGAGAGATTATATTATTTCGGGAACTTTGTACCATCTGTTAAAAAATTTATTGCCCCATATTGCATTATTGAAATTCCTTTATGAAGTATGGATCTAAAGCTTTAACTGAAAGTGCATGTTGAAATTTTACTATTAGACCTTGCTTGAGACTACATTTTAATTCTTATAACATTGTTCTTGATTAGAAGGTTGTACTCATCATTTACAATCTACCTTGTTTATACTATCATTCAACAATCATTATTTTGTAAAATTGTGAGTGCATAATTTGTAATCTATGTCTTATTCAAGCATGATGGTTGTTCACTATTGTATACTTTTGTATTTAGGATGGTCTTCCTTAAGCATGTGTATAGAATATTATATATGTGTCTTTCATTACTCTTGGGAAGATATAATAAATGTACTCAAGAATAATGGAAACCATTCTTTTTGATGGATAGATGCTTATTCGATAATAAGACATGAGACATTGATTTGTGTAATTGATTTTGAATGTAATTAGGAAATATGTGTAGATTTATTTGTGATTTATCATTGTACTTGAAAAGATACATATGTTGTTGAATCTCTTCACCTTTTGTAGTTCATAGGACTTCTGAAATACTACTGAATCTGAAAGATACATGGTTGCATATTTACATTATTTGTATGTACTCGAGATATTATCATGATGAAAAATATTTTTGATTTGCAACTACAAATTTTTTCTTCTTGTGATAGGATTTTATAGTTCAATTTTTTTACAATCATGATTGTATAGAAGTAAAAATATCTTCCCCTTTGATTCATCTTCGAGCTGAAACCTGATCCTGAGTGATCATTATTTACTTTTCATTCATCATTTTTTCTCTGAAAGCTTTGAAGTTTGATAATTATTCTTGTATACTCTTTGTAAAGATGGAAAGATGAATAAATTATTGATTGAGATTGGCACTTCCTTTGACACCTTTTGATACTAATCTTGATATTGTTGATTACATTATGGACATTATTATAGTTTTGATTTAGTATGATGTTAGATGTTGGATCATGAATTATTGTTGATCTTGATTTAGTTATGATGCATGATGATTATTAGAGACACTTCATATGTGGATGATGATATACTATTTGACATGGATATATTATGAATGTTGTTCGGACATGTGATTTTTGGATATTGTGAGTAGATCTAGAAAATGGACATTATATGATGATGATATAGTTGTTGATATAAATTGTAAGTGATATTGTTGATTGCCTTGATGTTGTTGTGATTCATATGTATAGATGATTTTGTGATTATATTTATATCATGTTGGATGTTCTGATATGGCCATGAGGCCGAAGGAGGTATTTGTGTTTTGTAGGTTAAACTATCACAACAAACATCGAGGGATTGGAGACCAACCACATTGGAATTCTAGATGAATTCAACAAGGTCACCATGGAAACTGTATTTTGTTGTGTGTGTTGTATATTTTGTTAGGGATTCCCATGGGGGGATTACCTTTGAATGTGACCAAGGGCTTTGTGTATTTTATTAATGTGGTTCCTTTTATTATTGTTTGCATGTGTTTATTTTGTGATGCATTTACCCCTTTCATTATTCTTTTAATTGTGGAGAATTAATGTGAGTAATCATATTGTTAAAATAAATAAATAAATCAAATTTGGGATATAAGAAAGTAATTATAGAAGTTGTTGGCTCTTGTATTAAATGTGGTAAGTGATGTGTAAGTATGTGTAAGAGTTGTGTAAGTCAGATTTTGGAGTATGAAACACTCCACCTCCTTGGAAATTCGAATTTGTCCTTGGAGGCTATTTTTGGAGGCTTGTGGGACAAGTAAAACTTGTCCCATACCTCTTAATTTTATTTACCAACCATACCTATGGTTGGAGGGTTGATTTTAGACCTTTTTAATGCATTTTGGGAAGACAAATTGTAAGTTTTAATTGCACTCTTCTTACATTTTATTAAATTCAGTCCTTTGGGGTGTGGGCTTTTTGGAGTGTGTAAGTTTATTTGTCATATTATTCACCCACCTCTTTATTGTGCTTTGGAGAATGAATTTGAATTTTGTGTTGGAGTTGAGGATGTGTGATGTGGCATCCTACATGGATCCACCTCATCCTCTTCTCTTCCCTCTTCTATAAAATTGAAACTCCTTGCTTTGTTTTGGGTTGTTGAACTTTTGGAATGCTTCCTTGGGGTGAATTTTCCTTGGTTGTTTGGAGCTCTTGTTGATTTTGGAGGAGATTGGAGAGCATTTCATACTTGGGCATTGCTGATTTTGGGATTGTATTTTGGCATTGAAAGCTTGTTGTTTTGGAACAAAATCTACCATGGAGAGGTAGGAGCTTAGCTCTTCATATATGATTTTATTTCTTTTTATGTTTGTGTGAATGGTGAATGTTTTGTGTGTTTGTTGGTTGGTTGGGTAGACTACCTAGGAATGGTGTAGGAGAAGGCTATGGGGAATCCATGTGGGGGGGCATAAGGGAATGCCAGTGGCATCATAATTCTTGTGGAGGGAGTTTGGGATTGGGATCCACCATGGAAAAGAAATAGCTTGCATTTCTTACTTTGTGGGGGCATAAGGAGGGATTGTGGGGGGCATAAGGATATGTGATGATTTATATTGGTGGTTTATTATAGGTGGATACCCAATTCCCATTGGGAGGCATAAGTAGCTTCCCCATAGTTCTTGCTCCTTTGGCTTGCATGATGAAGCTTGAGTTTTGTCTTAATGTTTCAATGTAGTTGTAAACTGTTGTTTTGTTTGGACTGTGTTTTTAATTTGAAATGTGCATGTTGAAAGATTGCTTTGTGATGTGGAAGCCTATTGTTTCCATGAGTTGAAATACATTTCTTATTGCATTGTGGTTGGGGCTCGGGGGCAATGAAGAAGGATGGCTTCTCCTCTTCATTGGATGTCTTGGTTGGGTGGAGAGCATTGCCTTTCCCCTGCCTTTGTTGTGATCAAAAGGAGAAATTCATGTTGTTGTTCTGGAGCAGAGGAGAAAGACAGTTTGACAGTCCATGTGAAATGAAATCCCATTGTAACCTTTCCCACTTTGAAGTGGATGTATTGTAAATGTTTTGAAATGGAAAGAGGATGTATGGATTATGAAATTTGTAAAGTGAAATGAAAAAGAGATAGACTCTATTTTTGCTTTGAAAGAATGTGAAGGAAATGTAATTTGTATGATGAATTTTGGGAAGGAATAAAAAAAAAAGTTGAAATTTGAAATGTAAAAGAGTTGTGCTCTGTATTCAGTTCTGTTATTAGAAAAGAAAGACATGTATTATGTATGTTGTATTTTGAAAATATATATGAAAATAATTGTAAAAGATTCATTGAACTTATGGAAGTTGTCTTACCTTGTTCAGAATGGCATTGTTATATTTAAAATTTTTATTTGAAATCCCTGGTTGGAAAACTGGAAGAAGGAAGTATGTATGAAGAAAATGCATTGTCCTGTCTTGTTGAAATGCATGATTGGAAAAGAATAGAATCTACATTTTTGTTTCTACATTTTGATTGAAGGAAAGATAACTACTTTAAATGAGCATGGAATGAATTCAATGTTGTTATAGTATAGCAAAAGGCATAGACTAATCCTTGTTTTGAATTGTATAAACTCCATCTTTTATTCCACTGTATACTTGTAAATTTTTTATCAAATATTAATCAGAATGACCCTGCAAGCTATAAAAGACAAATGAAATATTAAATTGATCTTAAGGTGATCAAAATGATTCCAAGTAGACTAAAACACTTAAGGAAATATTTTAAAACATTGCAAAATTGGGCCCAAACCTTTTCACAGTCTTTTAGCTGTCAGAAGTTGTAAAAATTCAAATTTGAAATCAATCAAGCAAAATTACCTTCCAATGCATCCTAAATCCTTCTTAGAATAATCCTCCATGTCTATTTGGCATGTTGAGTGAAGGAGAAGATCAAATTTGAAAAAAATTTATAAGTTAAAATTTACCAGTTTACTTTTTAAAAATCTACAGAATGTTTTCATGAAATTGACCCCTTAAACTTTATCAAAATCTAAAATTAATGACTCTTGTGCAAAGAGGGCATCGAGAGCTTTCCAGAAAGTCCTCGTTTTCCCAAAAATGAGCTCTCTATCAAAAGTTATGGCCTTTTGAAGTTTTCTTCACTTGGCATTAAAATTTTGGGAAAAAATTTCCTTGGCGGGCCCGCGGCCCAAATTTTTCCCTTGGGACTTAGAAAATTTTTGGGAAAATTTTCAAAATTTTCTCCACCGCCCCGCAGCAACCAATCGGAAGCTGCCACGTGGCCTCACGAGGCAACGATGGAGGCACGACACTATTTTCTTCCTTGGCACTTTTAAAAATTTTTGGAAATTTTTTCTTAATTTCCTCCATCGGCCCGCAATCCCGCAACTAATGAATGCCTGCCACGTGGCACGGCGGAGGGGCAAAACCCTTGAAACTTTATCTTTTTGAGAAAATTTGTTTTTGGAAAATTTTTGTAATTATCTCTCACGGCCCCGCACTCTACCCTTGCCTTGGAAAAATCATTTCCGTGGACGCGCGGGTCCACGTGTGCAACTTACCCCTTTTTACCCCCTTTGGCAAATTCTCCCAAACATCTCCCGCCCCGCCTTCCCTCATTTTTCCCTGCTTTGGCTTGGAGGGTGCCACGTGTCCTCTGGCGGACCGGAGGGTGTAAAATCATTTTTTTCCCGCGTGGGAAAATTTCAAAAATCTCCCCATGGCCCGCCAACCCGCCCTTTGGGAAAATTTTCACCCCTGGGCCCGTAGGCCCACTCTTGGGGAAAATTTTCACCCCAAGGCCCGCCGGCCCATAACTTGAGTTTTATGAGGAGTTAGGAGGACTTCTTTATATCAATGGAAAGGTGAGGAAATTTCCTATCCAATGGGAATGATTTAGGGAAATTTTGAATGCGTTAAGTGTGAGAAAAATCAAGTTGAATCTTTAATCCTGTTAGAGAGTGGGTATGGTGATAATTTACCCTTGAACCTAATTGAAACTTCTAACCCTTAATTTTGGACCTTGTGACCTCTAATTATTGTTAATAAAAGAAAAGTATATTCTAGTGGATTAGAATTGATCTAGAACTTGTTAGCGATAGCGTTGTCTTGCAACCTGGTTGTTGGATCCTTTAAACAAAAAAATTATTCCATAATTTTCCTAACTAATCCTAGGTTGTTTTTCATATTTTAGTAAACATGGAGGCTGAATAAAACTTAGAAATATGGACTAACTCTCACCTTAGTATGTGCGGGGAGGAAAAGATGGGACGAGGGGAATTTTCACATAGACCCAGACTTACCACCACTAGATCAGGTTGTAGCAACCATCCTACCCCAAATTTTACAAACTCTTCAAGATGTTAATGCCACTCTACGTGGAGGATTAGTAGGAGGACATGCAGCTAGACATGATAGGGACATTTCCATTGAGGGTCAGGTATCTCCTCGACCCAGTGAGGAGCATAGAGGAGAGAACTCCCATGTAGAGTTAGCCAGGGTAGAGTCACCATAGAGGGACTAGGGTGACCAAGTTTTAGAGCATAGAGAGAGGTCTTAGAGCCCTAGGCTTAGGGATGAGTATGCAGAGAGACCTAGAGGCTGTTAGACCACAAATGTAGATCACATCAGGGATATCTTGAAGCTTTGACCCTCACATTATTCTAGTGACACGAGGTGGGTTTGGTAGAGGCCTGACTAGTGAGCTTGAGTGGTTGCTTCAAGCTTTGTCCTTGTTCTCCAAAGCAACATGAAAACTCATGTTGCAATCCATCTACTGAGGGATGGAGAAGGAGTATGGTGGAGGAAAGAGGAGCAAAAACTTCATGTTGATTCTGAGATAGTGACCTAGGAGATATTTGAGGAGAGATTCAGGAGTAGATATTTGTCACGGAGGTTCATACAACAGCGAGATAGATGAGTTTCATGACCTCGATAGGCATCTCTTTCAGTAGCAGAGTATGAGAGTAGGTTTTTGGATCTACTCCAGTATGTTGAGTACATGCAGGATGAGTAGGTGTGGATCCACAGGTTCATCTAGGGCCTGAATCTAGACATTGGAGGTGTAGTGCTGGATCCATTGTCCACGAGATATTAGCTAAGGCCATTATCAGAAGGCCTATATAGCGAGAGGAGACTTTGGGAAAGACCCAACGAAGCTAGAGATCGAGTCGGAGCCGCATGCAGAAGCGAGATGTAGGACAATATATCGAGGGGTTAGTACTTATTACTCGTGGTGGATAGGGTTCAACACGGTCATCCTTTATACCACAACAACAACAGCAGCAACAGTCCCACCCACCTTCAGACCTCCACAGAGAGTTGATGCACAAAGAGGTCGGAGTATGGGGCCTCCTCTGGGGAGTCTTTATCGACACTAATTTTTTTCCGTAATTTCTATTTCATTAATGTATGTGTATTAGGAATAGGATGTTGTTAAGTATAATTAGTAGTAATTATCGATAGAAGATAAGCGCCTTTGCGATCAGACGCTACCAATAATGTATAGTATGGTAATAGTCAAAAGTACAATAGGAATGTTGTGGTAAAAAGTAAATATTTGTTGTAAGTGGTCCAAATAATGTTAAAATGTCAAAGTGTGGGTAATTAGAGAAGTAGGGTCTACATGATTAGTAATTAGAAATATTATATTAGTAATAAGGACAAGGAGTGAGGTCATAAATATTTTGTGTATTTTATTTGTAAAAGTCCATAAATGTGGAACCCATGTAAAATGATAAGGTTTATCTTATCTTAAAAGATAAGCTTACATGTATAGATAAGAGTTAAGGTATGGAATATGATTCGTCAGAGTGGATTTCTTATCCTATCTTAGAGATAAGATGGATAAGCCTGGAAGTTCTATAAATAGAGAGGCCACCCCCTCATTTAGCATAGAAGGAAGTAGTGAGAAATATTGTATGAAGTGTGTAAAGGAAGCCATCAGTTTAAAGGTGTGTTGAAGAAGCCATTAAGAGGTGTAATTGTAAAGTTTCTCCCATAGTATTGGTGGAAGGCAAGTGAAGTCAATAACACTTGAAGTACCTCATGGGTGAGATTGTAACAATTTCATGTTAATATTATAATTTACTTTGATATTTCAGATTTGTCATCATTCCGTCTTATTATAGTCGATGGTATTCTTGTGTTATGTTTGTTGTTTTGTTTCCAGATTACATCCACCAAACTAAAGGCTGTGCATTAGTAAATAATCATAGCACGAGGAGTTCCCGGTGAAGAATTATCATAGTGCCGGATTGGTGATGACATTTTGGTTCCATTGTCGGGACCATTCCTCGTTCAGTGGATTGTTTGGAGAGATATTTCCACTTAGCCAAAAATCAATTGAGGTAACCTTGTTTTTATTGTCATGTCATAGCAATTACCATGGTAAAGTCATTTTTTTGCCGTGAATAGTAGTTACCATGGTAAAGTCATTTTTGCCGTGAATAGTAGTTACCATGGTAAAGTCATTTTCTTTGTGAATAGTATTTACCACAGTAAAGTCATTTTTACCATGATAAGTCAAGTTTTACCATAGTTTCTAGTGGTCATTTCTATTTTACTTGTAGAAAGGTGTAAAGTCACTTTCTAGTATAGTGATTCCAATTATTTGTGCACGTAAGTCTTGTTGATTGTACTTGTGGGTTGGTATTTCACGGTGGTTACTTTTGAAAATGGGAAAGATTCATGTTTTTTATTTCAATCTAATGAAGATGCTTCTTCTTTCATTCAAGAGTTTAAATGATCTTGTATTTGTAATGGCCTTATAAGAAGGGAACAATGGACTGAATTTTTCCTACCTTTTTGGATGGTTCGAGACTTAGGTGGTTTGAAACACTAGGTGATAATGTGAAAAATTCATGAGATTTATTAATTAAAAGTTTTCTTGAAGAATTTGGTGAACAACAGAAATATGCGAGATCTCATGATCGAGATCACAAGCTAATCCAAGGAGAGAAGGAGAAGATAAGGGATTGTCATGCTTGTGTTCTAGAGCTAAGGAGAAAGCTCGACGCCCGAGATCCGGAAGGAAGGATTAGAGGATGGATTGATGAATGGTGTGGATAATCTCCATGTAAGCACTTTATTCTTGGGATGAAGCCGAGAGATCGAACAACGAGTGAAGTATGACCACCCGGCTACCATTGAACAAGCAAAGGAGATTGCAAGAATGCAAGAAGAAAGCATGGAAGAGGAGCCCAAAGAAATTGTTGTTGCTAAAGTAGAGCCTACACTAGCACCTTTGGTCCAAAATCCACAACCACTCCCAAAGTGAGCACAAAAATTTCTCCTAGTACATCTACTTGAGTATGAAGATTTGCTCAAAAAGATGGGTCGATTAACTATTAATCTTCTTCAAGGAAAGAAATTTAGTTCTCGGGGAGGAGATAGAGGTCCAAAAAGAAATATTTATGAAGTTGTATGTTATGGTTGTTATAAAAAGGGTCATTATAAGTATAATTGTCGGATAGAGCTTCTACATCGGTAAAGGAGATAATGATAAAGGAAAAGCACTGTGAATTCTTTTTATGTAGTAGATAAGAGCAGAAATAATGAAGTAGATGTGTTTGTAAAAAAGAAAGAAAGAAAAAGATAATCAAGATGGAAATGATCCTAAGAAGGTGAAAGGAGAAACTAGTAAGAAACATAGGAGAAGAAAGTTGGGTGTGCGGGATTTTACGATTTCACGAGGCAAGGACCATACTCCATCTTGGAAGATCTATCCAAAAGGCCTGCAAATATTACATATGGTCAACTCTTGGCTATGTCTTCGAGAAGAAGCGGGAGTTACGAAGTGGACTCAATGCTCACGAAGGAAGGAGGTTGAGGTCCTTGTTTTGGAGGCGAGGCGGATCCCTATGCTCCACAAGCTGAGGTATTATGTAATGGTATTTCAATTCATGATGTCTTAGTTGATGGAGGTGCTGCAGTTAATGTAATGACCGAGTCTGTAATGAATATGTTGGGTTTAAAAATTGATCGCCCTTCAACACTTATGTTAAGGTCATTAAATAAAGGAAAAACTAAACCAGAAGGTGTAGTTTCAAATGTGGCAATATCTGTTATGGGTGTTGTATGTGTGGTAGACTTTTAGGTGATGAAAAATGGTACTGTTGCGTACCCAATGCTACTAGGAAGACCATGGCTAAGGAGAGTTCATGCAAGAAACTACTAGAATGAAGGTTTCATGACACTTGGACGTGGTAGAGAGAGGGTGAAGATAAACGTGATCCCTCGACATCATAAGGCAGAACCTGTGGATTCAAGTGATGAAACTGATGATTGGACATCCTTTGATTACTCTAGTACTAGTGAAGTGGACACTGAAGATGAAGAAAGTGAGGTTGATGTTTCAGTCATGGATATCCTTCCAGTCACACCAACTCATGACCCCATAAAATTATCTAAAGAAGAAGTTGATGATCGTCTCCAACAAATAAAGATTGGTGATGCTGTGATGGAGAGTGAGAAGGAATCCTACCTCTAGCTCTTTTGAAGGTACATACACCTATTCACTTTTGATTACAAGGAACTCCGTCAAGTAAGTTGGGTAGAACATTGTATTAAGCTAGTAGATGGTCTTAAGCCCATAAAGCAAATGCCATATAAAATGAATCCTAATTTTCAAGATTGTAAAAGAAGAAATAGATAAGTTGCTTGATGCAGATTCATATTTCTTGTGGAAAATTCGAATGGGTTTCTCCCATTGTGATCTCAATAAAAAAAGAATGGGAAGCTACGCATTTGTGTTGATTACATGAAGCTCAATAAGGCAACAAAAAGGATCACTACCCTCTTCCATTTTCGAGATCAGATCTTGGGCGAAGTAGGCTGGACAGAGTGCTTATAGTTTTCTGATGGATATAGCTGGCTACAACCAAGTTCGTATATCGAGAGAAATATCAGTGAACACCGCGTTCACCACTCCTTGGGAACGTTTGCTTATAGAGTTATGCCTTTTGGGTTGTGTAATGCTCAAGCAACATTCCGATGTTTGATGAATAGGGTGTTCGAACCCTACATTAGGACCTTCATCGAGTATTTCTAGATTATTTTGCATCTATGGGAGAAAGTTGGACCACCGCACCAAATAGAGACAACATTTCAAAGGTTAGATGAAGCACAAGCCTCACTAAACCCTACAAAGTCTGTCTTTGGATGTTCTAAAGGTGTTTTGTTAGGGCATGTTGTATCAGAGATGGTATTGGTATTGATCTTGATAAAGTTTCAAAAATCAAAGATTTACCATTTCCTATGAATAGAAGTAAGTTGAGATCATTTTTAGGCCATGTGGGTTACTATAGAAGGTTCATCAATAATTTCTCAAAGATTGCATGACCACTAACCCAGATTCTTGAAGAAGGATGTTACTTATGAACCGGGGAAATAAGGTGCATGAAGCTTTTGGACAATGAAGGAAGCCCTGGTGTCTTCACACTCGCTGTTTGAAAAGAATCCAGATTGGAGCAAGCCATTCATTATGTACACTGATGCCTCAGGGATGCAAGCACTAGGAAGTACTTTGAGCCAAAAGGATGAAAATGGGAATGAACATCCAATTTACTTTAGGAGAGCAGAACAAATGAGCAAAGATCTTTGAGGTAAATTATATCAGAATGGCGAAAAAGAGGCTCGCTATCATTTTTACTGTAAAGAAGTTTAGAAATTACTTGCTAGGGCAAAAATTTCTAGTTGTAACAGATCATCAGGCTCTAAAATATATTGTAAATAAGCCTAACCCATCAGGGAGGATAGCAAGATGGATAATTTTGCTACAAGAATTTGAATTTGATATTATAGATAGGCCAGGAAAGAAGCATGTCAATGCAGATGCACTCTCTCGAGCCTATGATGGTTTAGGATCATCTTATGATGATGATGATTTCCCGATGTAGCATTGTTATCCCTTGACACAATCCCTAGTGAATACATAGATATTTGGAATTATCTGAATGAATTCAAGTTTCTGATGGTGCCAATGCAAAGATTAAGAGAAAGATTACTCAAGCCGATCGTCCATATTCTATTTTGCATGGAGTATTATTTCGAATAGGACACGATGGACAAGTACAAGAGAAGCGGTTGGACGTGATCAAGGGAAGGAATTGCTAGAAGAATTCCACAATGGTACATGTGGAGGGCACTTCTCTAGACAACTTACAACAAGAAGGATTTTGGATGCAGGTTATCATTGGCCCACTCTTTTTAAAGATTGTTATAATTATTGTAAGACATGTGATATTTGTCAAACACATGGTAACCGTAAGACTTCATCAGCTCCATTATGCCCTATTCTTCCACTTGGTCCCTTTGAAAAGTGGGAATAGACATTTTAGGTCCACTTCCAACTACCTCACGCAAAAATAAGTATATTGTAGTTGTCACAGATTATTTAACCAAGTGGGTTGATCTTTAGGCCATTGAAAACAACTTCCATGGATGAAGTGGCAAGGTTCATATATGAACGCATTGTCACCAGATTTGGTTGTCCATTAGAAATTGTAATAGATCAAGGAATCCACTTCATTAATGAGGTGGTAGAAGCCCTAGTCAATAAGTTTTCTATTAAGCATAGGAAGGCAACAACATACAAGCCAAACACAAATGGACGAGGTGGAAGCGAACAAATTGTATGTTGTGTCAAATTCTAGCAAAAGATGCGGCCTTGCAGTACATAAATGGGACAAAAGGATTCATGCAGCATTGTGGGCATATAGGCAACATCAAAGTTCAAGCAACAGGATACTCCCATTTCGGTTGGCTTATGGCATTGATCCAGTTCTTCCTATTGAGTTTGATATTCCCACGGTCAGAGTAATGGAAAATGAAAGAATGGATGAAAGCGATTCAATAAAAGAAAGGTTGGTACATTTTCATTTGCTAGAGGAAATGAGGGAAATAGCTAAGGATACAAGCTATAAGAAGAAAATGAAGCAGAAGGAATACTTTGATCAAAAGATCTGGTGGTCTCCATTTAATGTGAATGACTTGGTTCTAGTATATGATTCCAGATACAAAAAAAGAAGACAGAGAAAATTTCTTCCAAAATGGATGGGGCCCTACAAAATAGCAGCTATGCATGAAAATGGTACGTACCGACTGGAGGAATTGGATGGCACTCCCATTACGAAATGGGTCAACCATGACAAGTTAAAGATTTTCCAAACACGAGAATAGTCTACTCCAAGGACGGAGTAGAAGGCTAGGAAGGGGGAAGATGTCGACACTAAAATTTTCCTCCGTAATTTCTATTTCATTAATGTATGTACTAGGAATAGGATGTTGTTAAGTATAATTAGTAGTAGCGTCGATAGAAGATAACTTGGCTGCTGTACAAGATTTAATCCCACCAATAATATATAGTACGGTAATAGTCAAAAGTACAATAGGAATGTTGTGGTAAAAAGTAAATATTTGTCGTAAGTGGTCCTAGTAATGTTAAAATGTCAAAGTTTGGGTAATTAGAGAAGTAGGGTCTACATGATTAGGAATTAGAAATATTATATTGGTAATAAGGACAAGGAGTGAGGTCATAAATATTTTTAATATTTTATTTGTAAAAAGTCCATAAATGTGGAACCCATGTAAAATGATAAGGTTTATCTTATCTTAAAAGATAAGCTTACATGTACAAATAAGAGTTAAGGTATGGAATATGATTCGTCGAGTGGATTTCTTATCCTATCTTAGAGATAAGATGGATAAGCACTGGAAGTTCTATAAATAGAGAGGATACCCCCTCATTTAGCATAGAAGGAAGTAGTGAGAAATATTGTATGAAGTGTGTAAAGGAAGCCATCGGTTTAAAGGTGTGTTGAAGAAGCCATTAAGAGGTGTAATTGTAAAGTTTCTCCCATAGTATTGGTGGAAGGCAAGTGAAGTCAATAACACTTGAAGTACCTCATGGGTGAGATTGTAACAATTTCATGTTAATATTATAATTTACTTTGATATTTCAGATTTGTCATCATTAGTCTTATTATAGTGATGGTATTCTTGTGTTAAATGCTGTTTTTTTTTCCAGATTACATCCACCAAACTAAAGGTCATGTGCATTAGTAAATAATCATAGCACGAGGAGTTCTCGGTGAAGAATTATCATAGTCTTTGGATTGGTGATGACAGTCCCATCATCAGACACAAGGTGGACCTAGAGCTCGTCGGCGGAGCTCGCCAATAGAGACCTTAGCAAACCGCATCTCGGATCATCAAGATCCACACCACAGATTCAGAGCACTGGTAGAGGTGCTACTCATTGGGAGGATCGGGTGGTTGTTTTGGTTGTGGTGTTACTTAACATTTTGGAGAGACTACCCACAGTAACCCTAACAAGAAGGGTAAGACACAGATCTTAGAGTTATTGTTGGTGACATGGGACACAAGCATAGGATTTATGCAGTAGTTGAGAACTGCCAGGTTTAGTATCGAGTATAGTCATTGAGAATACATGTATCATTGAGGGTATTCCTACCTCCATCTTGTTTGATTCTGGTTCTTCTGATTCTTTCATTACACCATCTTTAGTAGAGTGATGTAGTGGTGACAGGTTAGGTAGGGTCATAGTTGGGATGTTGAGATGGCTTTTGAAGCCAAGATCTTTTAGATTCCTTAGTTAAGGAGTGTGTTATGGATTTGGGACCTTTGACCACTACCTCGGATCTCGTATCCTTCCTTTGGGCTTGTCTGGAGTCATTTTGGGTATGGATTGGTTATCGCACAAGACCAGGATGGATTGTTACCACAAGACTATATCTTGTGCAGATGATTTGGGAGTTGAGTCAGTGATTTTAGGGGTTAGGATACCTGTTTCTATTTGCACCATCTCTGCTATGTAGCTTAAGCGGTGTGTGCGACGGGGTTTTCAAATGTATGCTTATTGATCGGTGACCGATCAGAGGATGGGTCTAGTGGACCATCGCTAGATGATCACCCCATTTTGAGAGAGTTTGTAGATGTCTTTCTAGGGGAGCAACAAGGATTACCACCCCCATGAGAGATTGATTTTCATATAGATTTGGTTCTAGGAGTAGATCCTATCTCATGAGCACCTTATCGGATGACCACCCTAGAACTCTGTGCGCTCAAGTTGTAGCTTGAGGTACTTTTGGAGAAAGGCCTTATCCATCCTAGTGTATCCCCTTGGGGTACACCTATGATTTTTGTGAAGAAGAAGGATGGATCCTTGCGGTTGTGTATTGATTTCTGCAGCTGAATAAGGTAATGATCAAGATTCGTTATCCCCTTCCTCGCATTGATGATTTGTTTGATTAGATGAAGGAAGCCATGGTTTTCTCTAAGATTGATCTTAAGTCAGGCTACCATCAGTTGAGGATTTCGAAGGCAGACATTCATAAGAACACATTCTGTATGAGATATGACCACTATGAGTTCACAGTGGTGCCTTTTGGTTTAACTAATGCCCCCGCAGTGTTTATGAGTTTGATGAATGGGGTATTGAGGACCTTCTTAGATCGCTTCGTGCTCATCTTCCTTGATGAAATTTTGGTTTACTCACGTACATGTGAGGAGCATGAGGGGCACCTTCACCAAGTTCTTCAGTGTCTTCGGGAGTAGCAGCTTTACAAGAAATTGGAGAAGTGTGCATTCTTTCAAATGGAAGTGCAGTATTTAGGTCATATCATTTCTAGGGAAGGTATCACTGTTGATCCTTCAAATATTAGAGCCATTATGGATTGGCCAACACCCACTATTGTGACTGAGGTACGTAAATTCATGGGATTAATAGGGTACTACTAGAGATTTGTTCAAGACTTCTCTCAGATTGCACACCCCATCACTTCCCTTCAGAGGAAAGGGAAGAAATTTGTTTTGTTAGGACAGATGTGAGCAAACCTTGAGAACATCGAAGGAGTGTCTCACTACAACACCTATTCTTGTAGTGCCAGATCCACGTGGTGTTTTTCTCATTTGCACGGATGCTCTTAGTATGGCTTGGAGGTGTGTTGATGCAGAGGGAAGAGTTGTAAATTTTGAGTCTCACAAAATCAAGGATTATGAGCTTAATTATCTAACTCATGATCTTGAGCTTACGGAGGTTGTGCATGCTTTGGTTCGATGGAGGCACTTTCTTCTTGGTCAAAGATTCACACTCAGGACAGATCACTTGAGTCTTCGCCACCTCTTCACGCAACGCAATCTCAAGGTGCGTCAGCGGTGTTGGATGGAGTTGCTTTGTAAGTATGATATGGAGATTGAGCATGTGAAAGGGAAGGAGAATGTGGTCACAGATGCTCTCAACAAATAGAGACATGTGGCTATGGCCACCTTAGTGAGCACAGACTTGTGGAGTAGGATTCTTCAATAGCTTCCTCTTGACAACTTCTACATTGAAGTTTGAGCAGAGATCGAGTCCTAGAGACCCCTCGAGGGGAAGTTTGATGGTTTTTCCTTAGAGAAAGATGGTCTTCTTAGGCACAGAGGTTGGATTTATGTTCCCACAGATGGAGGCTTGAGGCAGGAAATCTTGGTAGAGGCACATCATGCACCTTATTCAGTCCATCCCATGGTGAAGAAGATGCACGCCATCTTGAGACAGTTGTATCATTAGAGAGGAATTCAGAGAAATGTGGCCCAGTTCATGTCACGATGTTCAGAGTGTCAGAGAGTTAAGGCTAAGCATCAACATCCAGCTGGCCTTCTCTTTCCTCATGCTATATTGGAATGGAAGTGGGACACCATTTCCATGGATTTCATTGTTGGGCTATCAGATGTCTGGTTATCACCACGACGCCATCATGGTCATGATTGATAAATTAACAAAAGTGGCTCACTTTTCTCTAGTGAAGACCACTTATACAGCTAGAGTAGTGGCATAGGTATATTTGGATGACATTGTCAGGTTGCATTGGATTCCACAGAAGATCATTTTGACCGCGATTCTTTGTATACTTCACATTTTTGGACTACCATGCAGTATGCCCTCGGGACGAAGATCAACTTCAACACAACATATCACCCTGAGACAGATGGATAGACTGAGTGGGTGAATAATATTTTAGAGGACATGCTTAGGATGTATGTGATGGATCAAGTACTCTAGATGGGAGGAGTACTGTACTTAGTGTAGTTTTCCTACAATAATAGTTTTGAGTTCTATAGGCATGGCTCCTTTTAGGCTTTTATGGTAGAGAGTGCATGACACCTTTTAGTTGGGACAAGCTAGAGGACATGGTTTCTCTTACACCAACTTTGTTGCAAGACATGGAGCACGGGTAGTATTGATCGACAAAGACTACAAGATGCACATGACAAACGAGAAGAAGTATGCGAGATCAAACATATGACCGGCCCGTAGTTTTGATGTGGGCATGAAGGTGTTCCTTTATGTCGGGACACACAAGATCCTTATTCGTTACGAAAAAGGTTCTAAGTTAGCTCCTAGATTCATTGGTCCTTTTGAGATCTTGGAGTGTATTGGCCCTTTGGCCTACCACCTAGCATTGCCACCAGCTTGTCTCGCATACATGTTGTGTTTCATGTTTGATTCTTAGGAGATATGTTGTAGATCCTTCTCATGTATTAGATTGGACATCATTGTAGCAGGATCAGGGGAAGGTGATGGTGGATCCCATTTGCATCTGGTTGTAGGACCTTGGGCCTTCGAGGCAGAGAGGTTGGTCAGGTTCGGGTGCAGTGGGACAGATATGATGAGATTGTAGCTACATGGGAGGATGCTACCTTATTACGAGTTCGGTTTCCACATTCTTTTGGTGACTTCAAGGAGAAAGTCGAGTCTAAGGGGAGGGGATGTAGTTCCCACTTCCCTTTGACACCTTTGATCATCGATCTTGATATTATTGATTACATTATGGAAATTATTATAGTTTTGATTTAGTATGATGTTAGATGTTGGATCATGGATTATTGTTGATCTTGATTTAGTTATGATGCATGATGATTATTAGAGACACTTCATATGTGGATGATGATATACAATTTGACATGGATATATTATGAATGTTTTCGAGACATGTGATTTTGGATATTGTGATCAGATCTAGAAAATGGACATTAGATGATGATGATATAGTTGTTGATATAAATTGTAAGTGATATTGTTGATTTCCTTGATGTTGTGATTCATATGTATAGATGATTTTGTGATTATATTTGTATCATGTTAGATGTTATGATATGGCCATAAGGCCAAAGAAGGTATTTGTGTTTGTAGGTTAAACTATCACAACAAACATCGGGGATTGGAGACCAACCACATTGGAATTCTAGATGAATTCAACAAGGTCACCATATGTTGTATTTTTGTGTGTGTGTTGTATATTTTGTTAGGGATTGCCATGGGGGATTACCTTTGAATGTGACCAAGGGGCTTTGTGTATTTTATTATTGTGGTTCCTTTTATTATTATTTGCGTGTGTTTATTTTGTGATGCATTTACCCCTTTCATGATTATTTTAACTATGGAGAATTAATGTGAGTAATCATATTGTTAAAATAAATAAATAAATCAAATTTGGGATATAAGAAAGTAATTATAGAAGTTGTTGGCTCTTATATTAAATGTGGTAAGTGATGTGTAAGTATGTGTAAGTCAGATTTTGGAGTATGAAACACTCCATCTCCTTGGAAATTTGAATTTGTCCTTGGAGGCTTGTGGGACAAGTAAAATTTTCTCATAACTCTTAATTTTATTTACCAACCATACCTATGGTTGGAGGGTTGATATTAGACCTTTTTAATGTATTTTTGGAAGACAAATTGTAAGTTTTAATTGCACTCTTCTTAAATTTTATTAAATTCAGTCCTTTTGAGTGTGGGATTTTAGGAGTGTGTAAGTTTATTTGTCATATTATTCACCCACCTCTTTATTGTGTTTTGGAGAATGAGTTTGAATTTTGTGTTGGAGTTGAGGATGTGTGATGTGACATCCTACAGGATCCACCTCATCCTCTTCTCTTCCCTCTTCTATAAAATTGAAACTCCTTGCTTTGTTTTGGGTTGTTGAAATTTTGGAATGCTTCATTGGGGTGAATTTTCCTTGGTTGTTTGGAGGTCTTGTTGATTTTGGAGGATATTGGAGAACATTTGATACTTCGGAATTGCTGATTTTGGGACTGTATTTTGGCATTGAAAGCTTTTGGTTTTGGAACAAAATCTACCATGGAGAGGTAGGAGCTTAGCTCTTCATATATGCTTTTATTTTTTTTATGTTGTGTGAAGGTCATTTGTGTGAATGGTGAATGTTTTGTGTGTTTGTTGGCTGGTTGGGTAGAGTTTAGGAATGGTGTAGAGAAGGCTATGGGGAATCCATGTGGGGGAATAAGGGAATGCCGGTGGCATCAGAATTCTTGTGAAGGGAGTTTGCAATTGGGATCCACCATGGAAAAGAAATATCTTGCATTTATTACTTTGTGTTATGGGGGATTACTGAGGAAATTTGTGGGGGCATAAGGAGGGATTGTGGGGGCATAAGGATATGTGTGACTCGGGGTCCAATGAAGAAGGATGACTTATCCTCTTCACTGGATGTCTTGGTGTGGTGGAAAGCATTACTTTTGTTTGAAAGATTTCTTTGTGATGTGGAAGTTGCCTTTGTTGTGATCAAAAGGAGAAATTCATGTTGCTGTTCTAGAGTAGAGGAGAAAGACATGGTTTGACAATCCATGTGAAATGAAATCCCATTATAACCTTTCCCACTTTGAAGTGGATGTATTGTAAATGTTTTGAAATGGAAAGAGGATGTATGGATTATGAAATTTGTAAAGTGAAATGAAAAAGAGATAGACTCTATTTTTTCTTTGAAAGAATGTGAAGGAAATGTAATTTGTATGATGAATTTTGGGAAGGAATAAAACAAAAGTTGAAATGTAAAAGAGTTGTGCTCTGTATTTAGCTCTGTTATTAGAAAAGAAAGACATGTATTTTTGTATGCTTGTATTTTGAAAATATATATGAAAAGAATTGTAGAAAATTCATTGAACTTATGGAATTTTCTTACCTTGTTTAGAATGGCATTTTTATATTTAAAATTTGTATTTGGAATCCTGGTTGGAAAACTTGAAGAAGGAAGTATGTATGAAGAAAATGCATTGTCTTGTCTTATTGAAATGGATGATTGGAAAAGAATAGAATCTACTTTTTGTTTCTAAATTTTTATTAAATGAAAGATAACTAATTTAAATGAGCATGGAATGAATTCAATGTTATAGTATAGGAAAAGGCATAGACTAATCCTTGTTTTGAATTGTATAAACTCCATCTTTTATTCCATTGTATACTTGTAAATTTTTTATCAAATATTAATCAGAATGACCTGCAAGATATAAAAGACAAATGAAATATTAAATTAATCTTAAGGTGATCAAAATGATTCCAAGTAGACTAAAACACTTAAGGAAATATTCTAAAACATTGCAAAATCAATGCAAACCTTTTCATAGTCTTTTAGTTGTCAAAAGTTGTAAAAATTCAAATTTGAAATCAATCAAGCAAAATTACCTTCAATGCATCCTGAATCCTTCTTACAATAATCCTCCATGTCATTTGGCATGATGAGTGAAGGAGAAAATCAAATTTGAAAAAAAAATTATAAGTTAAAATTTACCAGTTTGTTTTTAAAAAGACTGCAGAACATTTTCATAAAATTGACCCTTTAAAATTTATCAAAATCTAAAATTAATGACTCTGTGCAAAGAGGGCATCGAGAGCTTTCCAGAAAGTCCTCGTTTTCCCAAAAATGAGCTCTTTATCAAAAGTTATGGCCTTCTAAAGTTTTCTTCACTTGGCATTAAAATTTTGGGAAAACATTTCCTTGGTGGGCCTATGGCCCGAATTTTTCCCTTGGGACTTAGGAAAATTTTTTGGAAAATTTTCAAAATTTTCTCTCCCATTGCAGACCATAGCCAATCGGAAGTTATCGGTGGCCTCACGAGGCAACATAGAGGTGCGGCACTATTTTCTTCCTTGGCACTTTTTAAAATTTTTAGAAAATTTTCTTAGTTTTCTCCGCCGGCTTGCGATCTCGTGACCAATGAATGCCTGCCACATGGCACGACGGAGGGGTGGAACCCTTGAAACTTTATCTTTTTTAGAAAATTTGTTTTTGGAAATTTTTGTAATTATCTCCATGGCCTGCACTCCCACCCTTGCCTTGGAAAAATCATTTCGCGGACCTTGGGCCCACATGTGAAACTTACCCCTTTTCACCCCCCCTTTGGAAAATTCTCCCAAACATCTCCGCCACCCTACCTTCCCTCATTTTTGTAGCTTTGGCTTGGAGGGAACCACGTGTCCTTGGCAGACCGCGGGGTGCGGGTGGAAAATTGTTTTTTTGCCCCGCATGGGAAAATTTCAAAAAAATCTCCCTGCAGCCCGCCAACCCTGCCCTTTGGGTAAATTTTCACCCTGGGCCCGCATGCTCACTCTTGGTGGAAATTTTTCACCCAAGGTCCACGGCCCACAACTTGAGTTTTATGAGGAGTTAGGAGGGCTTCTTCATATCAATGGAAAGGTGAGGAAATTTCATATCAATGGGAATGAATTAGGGAATTTTGAATGAGTTAAGTGTGAGAAAAATCAAGATGAATCTTTAATCTGTTAGAGAGTGTGTATGGTGATAATTTACCCTTTGAACCTAATTGAAACTTCTAACCCTTAATTTTGGACCTTGTGACCTCTAATTATTGTTAATAAAAGAAAAGTATATTCTAGTGGATTAGAATTGATCTGGAACTTGTTAGCGATAGCAAAGCGATTGTCTTCTGACAACTGGTTGTTTGATACTTTAAAAAAAATAAAAATTATTCCATAATTTTCCTAACTAATCCTAGGTTGTTTCTTGGGTCTCAAGTGGGTTATTTTTAACGGGCGTTACAAAAGCTTTGAAGTTCAATAATTATTCTTGTATACTCTTTGTAAAGATGGAAAGATGAATAAATTCTTGTTTGAGATTGGAACTTCTGAATCTTCATTGCATATCTCACTTCTTTTGCATAATAAAGGAAAGAATAGTTAATAATGTGATATATAAGATGATTTAACTTCATGAAGTTGTCCCTCCAAAAATGATCAATTGGAACATGTTTGTACTTGTATAATTTATTTCCTACATAATAAAGGAGGTATGCTAATTTTGTTGATGCTTCCATGCATGTTGATCATGTAATATGCATTCCTTTCAATTTTTATAACATCGACCCTAGAAAAGTAGATTTTGTAGATTTTGAATTCATCTATTTTCTTGCTTGATAATGAGCTGAAGATAATGAATTTTCTCTTTCCTATAGCATACTTTTGCACTCTCCTAGATGTACATAGATCTTTTTACACTTGTAGCTATAACATGATTATGGAATTTTACTTATTTGAAAAGTTCACTATGATTTGATGTTTGGGGTATTATTTTGAACTGAAATCTTTACTTGATGATTTTCCTAAGTTATTCATGAGAATGAATCTTATTTGAACTCTTTACCTTGATCATTTTATAGACATGAATGCATTTGCCTCTGTAGCCTTAAATATTATTTCTAAATTTAATGCAATCTGCATTTGTTAGTATAAAATTTAAATCATGAATTGTGTTCTTTTCTCGCTGAATGACTTGTACCTACACACTTAAAAACAATAGTAAGAAAAAATAGGCTTTAGCCTCTCTTATGTTCCATAGTGATTTTATTTTCTTTCTTTTATCTTTTGTCTGTCATGATTCTGAGAATCATATGTGCTTCTGTAAGATAGTACTTTCTCAATTCCATATCTATTACTTTGATGTACCTTATGCCTCTTGATTTTAGGAGATTCATTTTCCTGAAGCTAGTAGCATAGGCATGTAGATTTAACCTTGAGCTCAAAATTTGAAAATATTTTATTTTCTTTCATGTACATGATCCGAGAGAAGATGAAGATAAGGAGATGAAGCTAGAATAATGAAGACCAAGAGGAAACCCCAAGGAAATGATGGGTTCCTTCTACATTCCCTTTTAGCTTTATACACATGTATCTCTTGCTTCAATAATCATAAGTTACATCCCACGGCTTGTGTGGGAAACATTAAATTTCTTCATGAATAAATGACATTAATTTATGTAACTGAGTTATATACTTCTTTTTACATTTATCTTTTATGATATGTATTGATTGTATAATGAAATAAACAACTCAATCACATGATTAATAACATTTAAACATAAATAAATAATGAAATTTGATGTACCTGTAACTTAATAATGAAATCTTCTACATGTAAGCTATGACTTTGTTTACTATTTTAGGGTTTAACATATCACATGTATTATGATTACCACATTTATGAAGACTATGCATTGGTCCTTCAGGGCTTATGTATTTCCTTGGTGAAGAAGAATGTGTAATGACACCATATGTGAGATTTTCATTACGAAACAACACACATAGCTGCAGATTACATGTTGTTAGTCAATTGTTGCAAGCTAAAACACTTTAGAAAACTATATGCCTTCCTTTAATTAGGTACATCACATCAATGCCTCTCATTTGAAATGAAGTTTTGAGTTTCTATTTTTCCCGAGTTAAAAGAATATAACCAAAATCATGTCCTTTTTGAAAAAATGACCTTTATGAAAACAAAACTAAAGATGAGAAAAGATCCAGTAAACCGGATCACATGCATGAATGCACTTATTGAAATTGAAAGTTGCAATGTGCATTAAGTACACTTATTTAAAGGGAAATCCTACTCTACCCTACTTTAACTAGTAGTAATCGAAGGTAAACAAAACCTAAAATAGGTTTCTTGCGAAAAGTAGCTTCCCTTCTTCAAAAATTGAGGCCATGGATTCACTTGGAAACACCTCTAGTCCACTAGTTTAGAAACATCTCTATTTGATATGTAAGCTATTTTGAGAGGTTTTGGGTTTGATTCTAGAGAACATAATGCTCTTCCTTCTGCTCTAAAACAATCATGAATTTTGTAATCTTGTAATTGGCTATGAATAAGCTAGGTACCGAATATGACATGGCCTCTTGAACATAAATAAACTAATTGATCTAATATGTACTATTTCTTTGTCTTCCTTTTCATCTTTGAGCATGTTCCGAGGTTGATTTGAGAGTTGTTTTTCCTCTTCAAAATACTATTTATCATCTTCAAGATTCTCTACCATAACTACTATGACTAATTTTTCAGTTGTAATGTCAAATTTTTCTATGTTATCCATATTCACCATGCAGCTCGAAGATTCAGGTTCATTCTTCATGAAAGGTTGTTGCTCTTGGTTGCTTGCAATGTCATTTAATAATATTTGTACATCACTAAAAGTCTCTAATAATGTAGCAATCTCCATGCATGCAACACAATAAGGTTCTTCACACTCAGCTGCATCTTCTTGGTTATCCTAAAACTGTTCTTTCTCATTTTCCTCATCAAACATGACATGTGATAAGATCAAACATGTTGATCCTGCATTAAAACTAATGTTTAATCATCTTGGGAGACTTTCTAGACTGATTTGGAGTCATTTCGGCCTCTTCTAGCTATTGTACTATGATTGTTATGACTGATTTTTCAGCACTATTGACAAATTTTGTCCTCTAGTTTGGATCCACCATGCATCCTGCAAAACCAAAACAATCTTTTTTTTTCTTCATGGGTAGAAGACTATTCGAATGCTAATCTATTTCTTGAAAGCTGTTATTTGTCATCTTCCATGACTGATTTTATCCCTTTGTCATTGGATATAAGGTCTGCGTCAAGATGAAAACATCTTACTCATGTATCAAATTTGTTGATTCATTTCAAACTTGAAGCTGGAAATTCTCTTCATTTGAAACTAATTTTACCTCTTTAGATGAGACCGCTTTTACCTCTTCAGATGAGATTGTAAGTTGTGATGAATCAACGACTAGTTTGAGTCTGGTGCCTATGATGAATCAATGACTAGTTTGAGTACGTGCCTACGTGCACACTACACTCAGAATATGCAGATTATTGATCATCTTCCACGATTTTAATTTTCTGCAAAATAAAATTGTATATTCTCGCATGGGTTCTTTCTCTAACTCTAGAATAAAATCAAATTGAAAATTTGAAATCCATTGCAACAATTTTTGTAGGAAATCTAGCCGATGTTTTCTTCAATTTTCTGCCCCTCCTTGATGATTTTCTAATCTACACCTTCATGAATTGGTACTATGGATGAAGGAGGAGGGGTAGGCTTGATTTCAGCTTTAAGCGCTAAATTTTTAACAAGATACTTGAAGGTACAAGATCGTATTTTGAATAAAAATAGAACAAAATCTTGGAAACTTAAATTTCCTTTCAGTATGTGGTTGTGGAATTTGATAGATATGTTAAGTTTGCTAGTAAGGAAGGTATGTGGGAATTGGATTCTAATGGGGAAGGTAAGTGGGAACATCCAGTTGATGGGGTTCCTAAACTGATGCCTATCATTTTCTAATGATTGCATCATTTGATTAATGGATTCTTCCATTACCTCAAGCCTTTGTTATGGACTAAGCCAACTGGGTATAGGACCTCCCCATTGACAGGCTGCCTAAGACTAGGTTGTTTAGCTTGCAACTCCTTTTGCACTGCTCTTTCAATACTTACATGCTCTGCTCTATTTCATGAATTTTTCCTTCAATTTCTTCCTCCTATGTATAATCAACATAACCTTCTGCATAACCTTGGTTTTGGACAGCATAACCATGGTCATATTGATAATCATATTGATGTGTAGGGTTTGGGTTATGGGGATATTCATTCGATAGGGGTCATAGTACTGATCGAAGAGGAAAATGGATGAAAAGACTATGGATATAATGGATACAACTCTTAGATAGAATAATTCCATGGAGGAATTGATGTCATGATTGCATGACCTCATAAAATATGTAAAAATGGAAAAGCAAATCTTTTGCTCATGAAAATAGGCTTTTACAACAAAATAAAATATCTAAATTTTCTTGAAAAATACCTTAAAAAGGATACAACTGAATAATTTGATAATGAAAAACATTGCACTAATTTGAAATCAGATTTACGGAGTCACCAAATGAATTACGCTTTGGATCTTCTATCTTCAGAACACATCAATAGTAGTTCTTGTCCCAAAAATGATATGCACGGTGGCGTATCGCTTGGTGATGGAACACATTTGAAAAAAAAAAACTTTAATCTCTATAATGTCCCTTTGGGTGTGTCAAAAACTGTCATCTCTTAGAAGTGCACCCTGATTGAGGATAACATCGGGGTTCTAAACTTGCTCTCCCCTTAATTTTATAGATCTGATGGAAACACCTCAGGGATGTGGGTATCCCTATGTTGAGGTGAATCTACGAGATTACAAGGCCGGTTCCTTATTAATGTATCATACAATAATTTTTTTGGAGGATTTAAGGGGTAAAAAGATGGTCAGAATTGAAATTTAAAATGGGGTGATATACCAAAATTATTGAGGGCTTTGACTGAGTACATGCACAATATATTGAGAACAAATTATAGGAGCATGAACCAATGGGTTTCAACTTGATCCTAAGGCAAACACTTATGTGTTGAGGGATAAATCACAATAACACAACAACTAACATGCACACTAAGACTATGCGAGAAAACACCAAATTTGTAGCAAGGTAAGCTAATTAATTTATGGAATTAACATTCACAAGATTTAATAGAATATACACACCACTAAAAATAATTGGAAAGGAAATAACTGGTTCTCATTCAAGGGAAAAACTAGCAAAAATTTCTTCAACACTCCTACATCCAAAAATCCCCCTTGTGCTTTGCTAATGCACACAATATAAAATAAAAATTATTCACCCAACCCTTCAAAAAAATAGTCATGCGATCTGAATTCATCCCATGCATGTTATTTTTAGACTTTATCATGAATAAATAAAGGAATAAAATAAACATGTTGTTTACAATGAGGCAATAATAGCCTTTAATTCCAAAAATACACTTTAGTCAAAGTGCAGTTGATTGCTCTATTTCTATTACAATAAATAATTTGGGTGAATACTTTGGCTAATCACAACCCTTTGATTGATGAGAAATTCTTCTCCAATGTGCATGTAACCTCTTTTTCTTCTCGTAGCTCGATGTTACTTCATCCATTTGCAAGGATAATTTTGTCTTCTTGTGATCACATGCAAAAATACATTAAGTGCAAAAATAATGCTTTTAATTTGCAACACTTAGAAAAATAATTCACCAAAACTTCACCCCTTTGTGGGGACCACCTATGAGTATGTGCAAGAAAAATAATATATTTTCTTTTTACAAATAATAAGGTATTTTTGAAAAGGTTAAGGTGATCATGATTTGGATTTAATTTGACCCTCCATTGGCCCGTCTTTTGATGGCATATGATATGGTCTTCATTTGACTTGGACATGGGAATAATAACCATTGTTATAGTTTCAAATAATAATCATGTTGATTATTCACCTTGGCACGTACTTGGTCTCCCTTTGAATAATCATTGCACTTTTGAAAATATAAGGTCATGGGACCGTTTTGCATAGTTGATAGTGCATACATTATTATTAGACCTTATCTAAGGTCAATGAAATGATAATATTAAAGCGGGGTTGGTCCCCTTTATGATGACGACTCGCCCCATTATTTTATTTGTCGGTGATTGTTTGATCTAACCCTGGTTAGGGTTTCACAATTTATTAGTACATATGTCCTTTTTAACTATTGTAGAGTTCTTGACAACTTTGTGATTAAGTTGTGGTTTGTATTGAAAGCGCAATGCAAATCATTGACCATTTATATTTTTAGTTACTAATCTAAAATGATGATCCCTTAACTCACGGTGAAACCCACGGTTTTCACTATGCATCATTGGATTATGTACCTTTAATCTGAAATTGTCGATCTAAACTCTTTTGGTGAGTAAGGTTTTACAAAAAGGCTCACGAAGCCTATCATTTGATCATTTTCACTTGGAAGCCTTGAGCTTGGTGAAGCCCTGGCAAAATCATTCCGGACTACCATTTTTATGCTTTTGGTCTTGTTTTTGTTCTTCTCATGGGATCAATAAGGTTTGTGAGCATGAATACTTGTTTTTATGTCATTTTCTCTACTTTGAGCTCATTATGAAGTTGTGGCTGCCATTATTTTCATCCATTCGAACTTTGTTTTGAATCAAAAGTTGAGAATCTGTGTGAATGTTAAAAGAGAAGGTAAGGACATATCTTCTCAAACATTCTAACTCCTCATCATTTTGGTTTCAACATGCACTAAAATTCGAAATTCTTGCTTTTCTTTGTGTTTTCTTGCATTTTCAGGTTTAATGCTCATTCTAGGTAACTTTATTTTTCTGCATTGATAGATCTTCTAAGGGTTTCACAAAATTGACCCAAATAATGAGTTCTATTACTTTATTCTTTGAATTCTGTTATCCAAAATTCACCCCATAGGGTAAATTTGATAACTTGAAGCTAGAGAAAATAGAAATGGTGAAAGGAAAAATTAGATTTTTGGGTACCTCTTTGCTTTCCTCTAACTTCCTATCAAAGAAAATTCTAAGGAGTTAGTGAAAAATTGAGAAAAATCCTACGAGAAAAATCGGTGGAAGCCACATAAAAGCTTTAAAAAAATCTGCGGAAGTGTAGAGAAATCTCTGCGGAAGCCGTAGAAAAATCGCTGAAGTTGCAAAAATAGCCACAAAAATTTTTGTAGAAGCCACAAAAAAATCCATGGAAGCCATAGAAAAGTTCACAGAAAAAGCCATGGAAAAATCCACAGAACAAGTGTCGCGAGAAATCCGCATGGCCTTCACGATTAAAGTGAAATTGGTAAAATCGGATAAATTTTTCCCGCGTGGTCCACGGGACGTTGGGACATGAGTTTGCTGAAAACTCAATTTTTCTTAAAATGCCGTAGGAAGGAGGCTTGCGGGTGTATCGGAGGTTTTTTCCGGACAATGAGGACAAAGACCCGATATAGCCGAAATGCCCGCATACAAAGGAAAATAGTGCAAATAGTTGTCCGCACTCAGAAGGCCATAAATTTTGCATTTCTCAACGAAAACACATAAAATTGGTACCATTGGAATCATGTTTCTGAGCCTAATGTAAAAAAATCAAGAAATCCAAAATTTGGTGAGGAATCGATGGATATTTTGTAGAAAACGTGCCCAGGTTCATAACAATGTTTTATTTGGTAGTTGGGATGCATTCAATGGAGCATGGGCTGACATTTCTCACTGTTGTAAGTCATGGGATAGTATGGGGGCCTTTTGCAAGCAACATAACATCATTTCACTTCATTTACTATCTTTTACAAGTGGTTGAAGGAAAAATTTCAGGATTTTCATTTTTCTCCCTCTCTCTCTTCTCAGATTCTATAAATTGGAGTGTTGGGCTCATTGTAAAGGGAGGTATTTTTGTGTAGAAAAACTCTATCAAAATTGTTTTGTGAAGCCAATGTGCTGCAGGCCCTTGTAGTGGACTCCTTGCATGGTGATCTAGGCCCTTATCTTATAATAGATTGGATTGTGCATACTCATGAAGCAATATATGCAAGTTTGAGGATATATCTTTGTTGGGGTGTGGAGCCTATTTTTGGTCTTCTTGAATTAGTGTTGAAGTGCTGGAGCTCAAATGGTTAAGTTTGGAGACTTGGGAGCATTTGCGTAGTCATTTTTGTGATGTGGTTGTGCCGTTGCTATGACATTCATTGTTAACATCTTTGTTATTAGCTGTCATCAACATCGGGACTATTTTTTTCCAGCCATGGGAAGTTGAAAGATCACGACTTTCAATCTTCTAGGGTCGGCTTTATGGCTTCTTAGGAGGATTTTAATCCTATAAATAGAGGTGTTAGGGTATCTTAAAGATATCTTGAGTGTTCAAGAGGTCTTGAGTCTTAATGATCAAGAGGTGATCAAGAGTGATCAAGGTTATGCAATTGGGTGTCAATTGTGGTTTAGATGTGGTTTAGCATCTTTGGAATTCTGTTGTGAGTTCATAACTGAGAGAAGACTATGAGAGTTGTTTTACTCTTGTTGATAATAAAATCGAGCAAGTTCTTGGTGGACGTAGCCCACATTGGGTGAACCACGTTAAATCTTGTCTTGTCTTCTTTTGTGCATTATTCATTTATGTTGTTATATTTCTGCAAGTATAATTCTGCTATATAGTTTCCTACTATTGTGGTTTGAGGAATTGTTTCCACATATTTGTTCTCTAATTCCTAACAATTGGTATCAGAGCTTTGGTGGTTTTTTGCTGAAGTTGTAAATCACAAGGAAAGTTTAGCTTGAGTGGGAGCTATGGCTAGATGAGGGTAGATCGAGGGTTGAGAAGTTCAATGGGCAGAACTTTGGTTTGTGGAAGATGCAAATGGAGGATTACTTATATCAGAAGGACCTCCATGTTCCTTTGGTTGGAAAAACAAAGAAACCTACAGCCATGTCGGATGAGGATTGGGAGTTGTTGGATAGAAAGGCACTCGGGAAATTCGTTTATGCCTTGCATCTTCAGTTGCTTTCAACATATCGTAGGAGAAGACCACGGAAGGTCTCATGAGTGCATTGGGGAAGTTATATGAAAAACCCTTTGCCTCTAATAAAATATTTTTAATGAAAAAGTTATTTAATATGAAGATGTCTGAGAATGGTTCTGTTGCTGATCATTTGAATGAATTTAATACGGTTGTGAGTATGTTAAACTCGGTAAAAATTGACTTTGATGATGAGGTCAAGGCTTTGTTGATTTTGTGCTCCTTACCAAATAGCTAGGACAACTTGGTTATGGCTATAAGTAATTTAGTCTCTAATAACTCAAAGCTGAAGTTTGAGGATGTAATAGGTGTGATCCTAAGAGAGGAAATGCGAAGGAAGAGCACCAGAGATTCTTCTACTTCTAGAAACGCTTTGATGGTGGAGAGAAGAGGGAGAAAAAGAACAGAGGGAAAGGTAACCGTGGGAAGTCAAATGATTGTGGAAGGTCAAATTCCAAGAGTAAGTTAGAATGTTGGCACTGTGGGAAGGTTGGTCATGCTAAGAAAGATTTTTGGGCTCTTTGGGATAAGAAGAACAAGGAGGAAACTAAAGAGGTAAATTTGGCAACAGGTGATGTTTGTCAAGATGCCTTAATTCTTTCTTTAGATAATATTGCTGAATCTTGGGTGTTAGATTCAGGGGATTCTTTCCATGCCACCCCACATAGACATTACTTTACTAATTTTGTTCAAGGTGATTTTGGACACGTATATCTTGGTGATGATGAACCATGCAACATATTAGGGAAAGGTTTTGTTAAGGTAAAAATGTAGAATAGGAACACATGGCTACTTAAGGACACGTCGGGCATGTGCCTAAGTTGAGGTGGAATTTGATATCGTGGGACAACCGGGTAGTGATGGTTGACGGTCAATTTTACAAGTGGATTCTTGGAAGGTTACCAAGGAGCTCTTGTGGTTGCAAGAGGTAAGAAAACTGGTACTTTATATTTAACTAGTGGTGCTAATTATTGTAATTTAGTTGTTGCAGATGGAGATGAAACTTTGTGGCACCAGAGACTCAGTCATATGAGTCATAAGGGCATGCAGATTATAAAGGACAAGTTTCCTAGATTAAAGGAGTTAGATTTGGACTTCTGTGAGGATTGTGCTTATGGGAAACACAAATGGATGAGATTCCTCAAGGTTGGACCTATAAGGAAGGAGGGTAAGTTGGAGTTAGTGCATACAGATGTATGGGGCTAGCTAAGGTAAAATCTATTGGTGGTTCATGTTATTACATCACTTTCATTGATGATGCAACTAGAAAATTTTGGGTATATTGCATTAGAAAGAAATATGATGTGTTTGAAACTTTCAAAAGATGGAAAGCCTTGGTTGAGAATGAAACAGGTCTCAAGTTGAAATGTCTCAGGTTGGATAATGGAGGGGAATATTGCAGCAATGAATTTATTGATTATTGTTCAGTAAATGGGATCCACAGGCAAAGAACGGTTCCAAATACTCCATAGGAAAATGGAGTGTCAAGAGAGAATGAACAAGACAATCATGGAGCATGCTAGGTGCATGAGGTTACATGCGGGGTTGCCACTCATGTTTTGGGTGGAAGCAGTAAGCACAGTTGTTTATCTGATTAATAAAGGACCCTCTATGGCCTTGGATGGAGGTATACCTGAGGAGGCTTGGTCTGGTAATAAAATTGATTACTCATTTCTTAGAGTATTTGGATGTGAGGTATTTTTCACATTGATAAAGATGATAGGACCAAGTTAGAGGCTAAGTCTGAGAAATGCACCTTTGTTGGATATGGTGAAGATGATTTTGGTTTCTGTGTTTGGAGTCTTAAAGATAAGAAAGTATTTTGGTCTAGATATATTGTCTTTAATGAAAAATCATGTATAAAGATTAGTTGCAGGAATAGAAAGAGGAATCAAAGAAAGAATACATAGTGTTAGAGGACATTGCGAGACAACAAGGTGTCCAAGGGTCGATTCAGGTATAGCATGTTTTGGCACAACCAGTTCAGGTACCTACTCATCAGGAACCCCAAACTCCTGAGGTGAGAAGGTCTTCTAGGGTAAGAAGGGAACTTGAATGATTTACTCCATTTTTGAATTATTTATTGCTCACTGACAGTGGAGAGCTAGAGTGCTTTGAGGAAGTAGTGCAGGTGGATGCCAGGAAGAAGTGGGAGTAGGCCATGGATGAAGAGCATAGATCTCTTATGGAAAACTAGACTTGGGATCTGGTGGAGCTACCGAGGGCAAGAGAGCAGTGAGTAGGTTTATGAGTGATCTAGGTAGAGAGCACTGGCAGGTAGTAAAGTGGATCCTTCGGTATTTGAGAGGGACCATGGGAGTAACATTGTGTTTTGGTGGATCAGACACTACATTACGTGGATATGTAGATTCAGACATGGCAGGAGATTTGGATAGCAGGAGGAGCACGATAGGTTATGTATTTACGGTTGGTGATACAATAGTGAGTTGGATTTCATGGTTACAAAAGGTTGTGGCTTTGTCAACCATAGATTTGAATATGTTACTACCATAAAGGCAAAGCAAGGAGATGATTTGGCTACAACAATTTCTTGATGAGTTGGGTCATAAGTAGGAAGTTGGGAGACTACATAGTGATAGTCAGAGCACTATTCATTTAGTGAAAAACTCTTCTTTCCACTCTAGGACGAAGCACATTCAGCTAACGTATCATTTCATCAGGACAACTTTGGAAGAAGATAAGTTGAAGCTGGAAAAGATTCATACCATACGAGTAATCCTATGGATATGATGACCAAGGTGGTCACAAGGAGAATTTGAAGTTGTGGTCAACTTTGATTGGCCTTCATGGTTGATAATGAAGGGTTAAGAACTTTTCTCATTGAAGCTTGATCTCCAAGTGGGAGATTTTGGGGTGTGGAGCCTATTTTTGGTCTTCTTGAATTAGTGTTGAAGTGCTGGAGCTCGAACAATTAAGTTTGGAGACTTCATGAGCATTTTGCAGTCATTTTCTCGTGACGTGGCTATGCGTGTTTTGCGGCGTTACTCTTAACATGCCGTTAACATGCTATCACCGTCGGGACTATTTTTTCTAGCCATGAGAAGTTGAAAGATCGCGACTTTCAATTTTCTAGAGTCAACTTTATGGCTTCTTAGGAGGATTTTAATCCTATAAATATAGGTGTTAGCGTATCTTAAAGATATCTTGAGTGTTCAAGAGGTCTTGAGTCTTAATGATCAAGAGGTGATAAAGAGTGATCAAGGTTATGTAATTGGGTGTCAATTGTGGTTTAGCATCTTTGGAATTCTGTTGTGAGTTCATAAGCGAGAGAAGTCTCTGTGAGAATTGTTTTACTCTTGTTGATAATAAAATCTGAGCAAGTTCTTGGTGGACGTAGCCCACATTGGGTGAACCACGTTAAATCTTGTCTTGTCTTCTTTTGTGCATTATTCATTTATGTTGTTATATTTGTGCAAGTATAATTTTGCTATATAGTTTCCTACTGTTGTGGTTTGAGGAATTATTTCTACATATTTTTTCTCTAATTCCTAACAATTTTCCCCTGATGTGTTTGTTTGCATTCCTCATGCCCATTCAATCTTATTGCATATATATTGTGTCTATCTTATGCTGTTGTTATAGGGATTCATTATTATTATGTGTGCATGAAATATTGTTGTGAATGTAGTTGCTAGATTGTGGAGAATTGTTATCACCCCTTCTAGTATGTATTTTTCTCCTACTTTTCATACATTGGAAGACTATTCTCACCCTCCTTTTCTGGTGTATCACTGCTTTAGTGTAGGTTTTTTTTCATGCACTTTCTCTCCTTGGTCCCTTGGAAAGTTAGATTAGGATTAGATAGTTTTCTGCATTAGAGTAGATTGTGGCAAGTAGTTTAGGAGCAAGAACAAGCTTTCTTTGGAGGATAATCTCAAGCCCCAATTCCCACAACTTGAGAGATGATCCAATGTTACACAAATTACATTGAATGCCCCACTCAAATATAAGGCCTTTCTGGGGTGCTATAATTTCGTGATAACAATGCACGCCTTGAATGGGACCAAGAAGTCTTCAATTTAATTGCAACAAGATTTATGTGCACTTTTTTAAGTTTTAGCTTGTGAGAAGCTCGAAAATTGCATGTCTAGTGAATCCAAAAAGCGGGCAAAATCCACCTGGTTTTAGCAGTCCAAGATTTGTAGATTCATGAGAAGAATTCAGACAAGGTCAAGAATAAGAGAAGAAGGACTATTTGTATATTTTCACTTTTCTCTTGAAAGAGAAAGAAGAGGAAGAAGAGTTCAAAGGTCTCCATCTCCATTGAATAAAACCTTATCAACACCTCCACCTAGTAGGCCTTTCATTCAATCAAATAGAGTTCTTCGACTAATAAGGATGGAAAACCCAATCCTTATGTCAAATTCACTAGCAGTAGCCTGCTTGCTCTTAATACACAAAATCCGAGTTCAGTTGCGGTGTAAAAAAATTCCATATTTCATTGGAGAGAACCAAACAACTCTGATTGACCATATCCAGGATATTGCAAATGTCTGTGCAATCCATGGAATTACTGAAATGGACATTCTGTGAAGTTGTTGGCATCCTCCTTCAAGGGTAAAGCATTACAATGGTTCGAAGTCAACAACATGATCTATCTAGAATTGGGACCATTTGTGCACAAATCTTCACAATTAGATTGGAGAGAAGGGAGATAATATGTCTTTATTTGAGAAGTTAACAACAATCAAGAGGGTTCCTAATGAGTAGTTGACCAAATTCAACTTCATATTCCAACGAATGTGGGATAGGATTCATTTCCATGAGACCAACAAATTTAAAGGTGCTTTCCTATACTTCCTTAAAGCTTTAAATTATGATATTTCCATGATGATTCAATCCATGAGAGGTATAACTTTACCCACATCCTATAACATTGCTATTAGAGTTGAGAATTATCTCATTCAGGCTGGTAAACTTGCACCTAGGCCACCTATGCCTCTATATCCAAAACTAGGAGCTCCAAGCACTAGTCAAACACCCACATTAGCTCTCTATTCCGATCCAAAAAATCAGAATTCGATTGAAGCTTCTACTTCATCTTCTAGCACCTCAAATGAGCTCCAAGAAGTCATGAAGCAACTACAAAACTTGGGTAATGAGTTGGTGACACTTAAGAGGTAGCAAGCTCAAAATTATAGATCATATCAGCCTCAAACTCAACCCAATAGGCCTCCATATCAGCCTAATAGGCCACCCATTCAAGCTGCAAATTAGAACCAAGTAAGGCCTCCTACTAATAGACCATTCCAGCCTTATAATCCCAATGTTACATCCACATCTAGATCCTTGGTACCAATGTAAAATAACATGGCTCAAGAGTATGACTGGTGCTTTCCATGTAATCAACCTCATAACCAGTCAATGTGTTTTAATGGTGCTTTGAATCAAGCTCTTATGGTTACAACAATGGGTGTGGAACAAGAGATAGGCCAAGAAGGAAATCAAGCAGGAAGAAAATTAGCAAGAGGCACCTCCAAATGAGACCACACTTGTCAATTGGTAGGTTGAATATTTCTATGGTATAAATCAAGCCCCTTCTCAAAGTGTAGCAGCCAATACATGGTCAAGAAAAGAAATATTGGAGAAGGAAATTCATCCAATTCAAATGATCCATAGCCTCCTATTACTCCACAAGGTGTTAACAATCAAAGTGCAGCTCTCAATGTGCAAGGTCAGCCCAAGCCACCTTCTAGACAAACTCAATTGCCAGTTAAACAACCCATATACAAGAGAAGAATATGCGGAGAGCAAGAGGCAACAAAAGGATAGTTCATCTCCATTCAACATCATCAAGCAAATGAATAAAATGAATGTAAACATATAAATGTGGGATTCATTAGCTATCCCGAGGGATAGAGAGACCTATTGCAAGATGCTATGGCTAATTGGTCAATGTCAAACCAACCACAAAATCAACAGAAAAGGTACTTACCGATGCATCTCGGCGAGGAGAAAATCAAGGAAGCCACTAAGGTAAAATTTTAAGCCCCCTCCATTCTATATCTCATTGATCATTGGAGATAAGATAGTGCATAATTGCATGATTGATTCGGAAGCAAGTAGCTCGGTCATGCAAAACAAATCGGCCCGATTAGCTAGGTCTTCAATATGAATTCATCTCCAAAGGTGTGGTGTAATTAGATGGGACAATACAACAACGGTTAGAGTAATCAAAGACGGTTGAGAGTAATCAAAGATGTCTTCAAGATGTATCACATAGATTACCACCACTCTTTGCATTGGGCTTGTCAAGAGACTTCATTGCTAAGAATGGAGGCTATTTTCTGTTGACTGGTCACATATGTTATTCGAACAAGGTATGGAGCTAAGGCTACAATCACGATATGAGCCCATTGCAAACTTTCACATAGATCCCGATACGCTAAATCCAATCAATGCAAATTGTTCAGCCTTTGATCAAGAGGATTACCCAAGCACTCATGAAGTAGACACCAAGGTCGGAAGTATTCCATACTTGACTCTCGATGAATGGAAAAAAAAGGCATGCTTTTGATCCTTACAAAGAAATGGAGGAATCTGAGCTAGGAGTTTATTGTTTGCATGAAGAGAACCATCCTCTCCCTAGCATAACCATGCCATACCACAAGGATAATAATGAGGTATGGCAGTTATTCTTTGATGGCTCAAGAAGTAGACAAGGTGCTAGAGGAGGAGCTATGCTTGTTTCACCTCAAGGTACGAAATATTACTCAACTTTCCATTTCTAGTTTGCTTTCTCAAACAACACAATTGAGTATGAAGCCTTAATCCATAGATTACATTGGGAAAGAAAGAGAGGCATTAAAAACTTACAAGTATTTGGTGATAGTGAGATAATTGTGAATCAAGTCAGAGGAAAAAATTCTGCCAAGAATGATCTATTGAAGAACTACAAGAATTGGGTATGGGATCTCATTGAATATTTTGAATCTTTTAGCATCAATTCCATCCCAAGAAAGAAGAATGAAGTAGCAGACAGCCGACAAAGAATCAGGGAAACATTTGATGTTGTAGAAAGTATCAAAAGTGATAAAACCCAGCCTCATATCAAAGTGGTTGTAAGACTGGCTGTTCCGGATAACAATACAAGTTGGCAAGTCTTTGAGAATGATCAACAAATCATCAATTTTCTACAAGAAGAAGCTGAGTTCTCTACTAGAAACCAAGACAAGTTGGAACAACAATATGGAAACCAAGTGGTGTAGCTGAAAACTAACAAACTACTAAAATGTCTTGTGACTTTGGAGTTGATCTTCAACTCGAATGATCAGTTCGAAAAAAAAGGCAAACATTCAGGTAAATGGTCAAGATTCAGAGCCCATTTTAGTAGATGAAGGCAAAACATTGCAAATTGGAAAAGTAAGTACTCCACAAGAAAGAACTGAATTTGTTCAACTTTGTCAAGAATTTCTAGATGTCTTTGCATAGAATTATAAATATTTAAGAGGCTTCAACCCAAGGTTAGCTCAACATACTATTGAACTAGATCCATAATCCAAGCCTATCAGAAAGAAAAAGACCGGTAAATCCTCACATTGAGCCCCTCATGAGAAGAGAGTTGAACAAGCTTATTGAAGCTAGCATCATTTTTCCTATCAAACATTCAAGTTGGGTTGCAAACTTGGTGCTGGTGAGAAATAAAAATGGAGAAATCAGATTGTGTGTAGACTTCCGTGATCTAAATAGAGCATCACTCAAGGATCATTATCCACTTCCATCAATGGAGCAAATCTTACAAGTTATAGCTGGTTCTGAAAGGTTTTCATTGCTAGATGGATACTCGGGCTATAATAAGATAATGGTGAAAGAAGAAGATCAGTTCAAAACAACCTTCACCATGAAATGGGGCACATATGCTTACAAGAAGATGCTTATTTGGATTGTCAAATGCCGGAGCAACATTTGAGCGAGCTATAGACATGGTGTTCAAAGGATTAATCAATAAAATACTACTTTTGGTATATCCTGGATGATATCACCGTTTTCACAAAGAATGCAACAAAGTGCCTCTTTCACCTTAGGAAAGTATTTCAAAGGTGCATGAGATTTGGGGAATCATTGAATCCCAAAAATTCATATTCTTAGCTCACGAAGGCAAGCTTTTGGGCCATATTGTGTCAAAGGAATTGTTGTACATGACACTTCTTTCTCAAGCGAGGTGAAGGATGATACTGGGAGCCACTAGAAACTTTGAATGATGGAGGGCTTAGGACCTCAGATGTAAATGTGGATCTACGGGTGCAAATAAGATAGATGTATGATATAAAGAAGCTAGATCTGCAAGAATAAAATAGATAAGATTAGATCACAATATGCGGGGTTTCTGGAAAAGTTGGTTCTAAGAGGATATTAACTCCCTTGGAGGATGTCAACCCCCGTGTCAGACAAGATAATAATAGATCATGAATAGTAGTTATCATGCAGAAATAATGGAATATAAAATGACAAGTAACTAAAATGACGAGGGGACTTAGCTTGTGCTCTACTATGGAGATGAATTGGGCATCAAGATGGTAAGATAATGAACTATGGAAAATATTTCTCCCTCAAACTTACAGAACTTAATTAAGCTCTTTCTTCTCCTCTTTGGGCCTAGGTCTCTCCAGTCTTCTTGAAAAAATATATCCGGTCGGGGTCCTTTGTAATATGGGAAAAACCCATATTTATAGCTTGGATGTGAGGTTAGATTGGGGTTAACAAGTAACCGGGGTTGGGTAGAGTAACCTGAGTTAAGAGATATGATGTGATCACGTGGGGACCATGGTTTGAATTATTAGATGGAGTGGGGAGCATGATTGACATGGTAGGTGAGAGATATATTCCATTTGAAATTTAGAAAGGGGTGTCGGATGGGTATATTAATACCCATGGATTGAATAATTTGTGAGAGATGGGGGATAATGTCAAAATCCTAATTATCAAATGGGTCCACATGGAGCCCCTTTGATAATTAATTAAATAAGGTGAGAAAATAGATGGGATTTCATTTAATTTAAGAAAAAGAAAAGTGAGAATGGAAATTGCATGAATGTGAGATGACGGAGGGCACGCTATACCCAAAAATAGGTGTCTACATTTTGCCCCTTTTTGTTGAGTGGTTTGCGATAGCAAGCCATGAGACAAAAACAAAAAGGGTTAGATGAAATATGTGTCAGAGGATGGATGAAGATATGACCAAAGGCAAGATGCCCTGACAAAAAAGGATCACAATAATAATGAACAAAAAATATGGCGGTGACTCCAATATCACATTGGTAGAGGAAAATTATGGTCTCAATAGAGACAGAAGACAACATTCTATAGACTAGTGAGTGAGTGAAGACTAATGAAACCAAGATGACCAAAAGGGTCATAAGAAAACATCAAAATATGTGTAACTGAATGTGAAAGATGTGAGTAATCCTTTGTCTGCAAGGAATCGTGTAAAAAAAAATCATGCATCCACAAAAGGGACAAGGATGAAGATAATGATGTCCCAGGATAGGGCATGAGAAGGACACAAAGTGAGTTATATGCATTGAAATGTACAAGGATGAAAATGTGCCCCAACATAGGATATAGATGGATGTTGAAATAAGATATCCCAGGGGGAATAATCATAAATGTGGACATGATGAGTAAACAGGATAGAAGGGTGAGATAAAATGCCCTAAAAGGGTGATAAATATGATGTCAATCATGTTTCATAGAAAATATGCATAAGTGTTAGCAGATTAGAAGGTGAAGAAGACAAAGAAGTAGGATAAGAAGTCAAGATACTTTGTGATAAAACAAAAGACGAGAAAATATTCATGGAAGAGAACAAGATTAGATAGGTGATGGCCATTATGGTATCTTCTAAGACAAAAATGTCAAAGGAAGATGGGAAGAGATTCTTAGAAATGGATATGATGATGTCCCTGCGAGAGGACTGGTGAAGATAAAAGATGTGACAAGGTTCTAAAAAAGAGAAGAGTCAATGCTGCTAGAGAGAAGAACAAGAACAATAATGAAATAGATTGGTGGTACATAAACAAAGAAACATTGACATTGATTGTGAATGCCGGATGTGAGGATGTTGAGAAAGAGAAAAGAGAATAGATAGGAGGATTGGTTGATTATGAGAAGAGTAAGAAATATCGAATGTGAAGGTGACAGGGGTATGGAATAGAGGGATAGAGATGGAGGAGGAGAAAAGAAGGAAT
Source organism: Taxus wallichiana var. yunnanensis (assembly GCA_018340775.1). Lineage (NCBI taxonomy): Eukaryota > Viridiplantae > Streptophyta > Pinopsida > Cupressales > Taxaceae > Taxus > Taxus wallichiana. The sequence goes on from CM031244.1 coordinate 766,457,380, forward strand.
GAAAGGGGAGGAAGAAGATAACAAAGAAGGATTATAGAGAAAGGGGAAATGAAGAAGGACAAGACAAAGAGGAGATAAGAAAAGGATAGAGCAGAGGGTGAAATTATGAAAAAGAAAGAGAGTTATTTAAAATGAAAGGTGTGAAGGAGGATGAAGTAGAGGAAAGTAGAGAGGTAATGGAAAATGAAAGAGATGATAGAGCAAAGAAAATTGAAGGAAACAGATCATAGTGAGGAAATCCAAGGCAAATAATATGGAACTAACCGCATGGAAATGCATGTGGATGATGAGATGATAAAGGAGATGGGATAATGCTGAAGAGTTAGGTTATCAATGGGGAAGTAAGGAGGAAGTGCAAGGTAAAATGGGGAGAAGGACGATGTAGAGGAAGTGAAATAAGATGAGGATCAAAAAGGAGGAGAAGACAATGAAGAAAATTATGTAGAAGGAAGGGAACCAAGAGTAGAGATATTTGATAAAGAGTGAGAAACACAAGGAACGTAAAGAGAAGCTTGAGGGGAGGAATGACATCGATTGGAAAATATGCAGAGATGCATGAGATGAGGATAAGTTGATGACAAGAAAATAGAGAGAGGGTGCATGATGAAGATGATGAAGAAATTGGAAAGGAAGAATGGAAGATGGAAAAGTGGCAAGGAAAAAGAAAGGAAGGGATAGGAGAGGCAATGCTAGTGAATGGATGTGGAAGAAAATCTACCGATAATGATCAATAGGAAAATATGGGACAAAAGATGAGATGAGGAAGAAAGTAAACAAAGAATGGGAGGGGGAATGCCAATGAAGGGACGTTAGGAGAAGTCCCCGATAATGATTAGAGGGCACAGAGAGGAAGGAAGGAATGAAGATAGAATGGAGGAGGTCAAAGAAAAGGATTCAAACTGTGTAGAATGGGGATGAGTGATTTTTAGGAGAAGTCCACCGATAATTACTAGCGTAGAAACATAAGATGATGATGAAATAATGTTAGGGAAGATCAATGACAATGATGGGTAAGTATGGGGGTATATATGTGGGAAATCTCTGGAAGATGGAGTGGAAAGAGTAAAGAAAGGAGGGATAACGATGTGTAGGAAGATGAAAGTGAGAAGAGGATGCAGTGGATGAGAATGAATGTGAGAAAAATGAATAAACAAGACACGAAATGAATGGAGAACAAACGGTTAAGTAAGATTACCCAGTGACGGATGATGGAGATGAAAACGAGGCAAGGAGGAAGTGGTGTTTGCGTGAATGGAAGAGGAGGTGAGAGGATGTGATGATGGGGAATGACGAGAAAATGTAGATGGAGAGAATGTGGGGTAGTGGGTGAGTGCAGGATGATTGATCATGCTTAAGAGGGACTCTTAAGTAAGATCACCATGCCGCAGGAGGATTTAAGTAAGATCACCAAATCGGCAGTGACAATATGGAAGGAGAAAGACAACATTATATTAGATACAGGTGTGGAAGGGTTGGTTGGAGTGGATGAGTATGATGAGAGGTGGGAGATAAAAGATGAGGAAGATATGATGGGAGGTGGAAGGGTGAGATGAAAAACCATTCTTAAAAAAGATTTCCTGCGACGGGGATGGTTATGTAGGATCACCAAGCCAAAAAAGAAGAAGGATGATGAAAAGATTGATCGAGAACAAGGAAACAAAGGAGTGTGACATGAGTGGATGGAGGAACATATGCGGTGTATATGGAGAGTGTCGGGTAAATCCTTAATTGGGATACCCACGTGGCAAGGGGAGTGATGATGCAAGAGTGTTAAGTGGAAAATGAGGAGTGGAAAGACATTTGTGGCGGTGATTATCATCATTTGAAAGAGGAAATGGTGGAGAATCTTATATAGGAGGATCCAAGGAAGAATATATACCTTAACTAAGATTCTCTAGTTGTATGGATGGTTAAATAATAGTGTCAAACCGAAAAGAGAAGGGTGAAAGGGAAACTCAAGAGGAAAAACAAGTAAGATATACGGAGTTGTGTAAGGAGACAAAAAGGTGAGAAGGATCTTTGTGGAGACAAATGGTGATGAATGGAAATGGAGAGTGAGGAGAAATGGATCAAAGATATTGTTGAACATGTTGAGAGATAAGGAGCTACAGGATAATGAACTTTCCTTGAGAAGGATCCTCAAGTAGGATTCACAAACTGCAACGACGATCAAGTAGAATTCACAAACCGAAAATTATATTTGCAAATGCATTCATGGAGATGATGGATAGATATAGAATTCACAAGTGTGAAATTTGATGTGATTTTTATAAAAGATGATCTGGATGAGATGAAAGGAACATAGTTGTAGCAAGGGTGTACAAAGATACTATGTTTCTAATTGGATTAGAGATAAACAATAAAGGTTACCATTCAAGGCATTGCACTTGCTGCCGATAGAAGGTGTTAATACATAACCAACGATAGTTAGTTATACCAAAAGATCATGAGCGAAATATGGATAAAATATGCTCATAATCCTAATGTTGACATGAAAAAGGGATTGAGATGTAACTCATACGTAGGAAGGGGATATCCAAAGGTGGTGTTCCTCAAGTCTATGCCCTAGCTCTAGGAAAGGGAAAGAACAATAGCAGAAAGATTTCTAAAAATGCTAATAAAGGAATCTTTGATCAATGCGGAAAACCTTCCGAGATGCTATAATAATGAGTAGCCATCCATCAAGGGTATGGTCTACTTTATACATAATATGGATGGAAAGAATAATATGATAGCGTCTGCAAGAGAATCGAGTCTATCTCTTTTGATTTTGCTTTGATTTTTGATTTGTAGGATTTTCTTTATTTCTTTTTTTTTCTTTGCATGAATAGTTTTCCTTCGAGGATTAGTCTTTTTGATAACTTTGATTTTTCCTTTTACATACATGATTCTGGGCTTCACATGGGGAGAGTTGGGGATAGAAAAGTAAACCACTTGAGAGGGGTTAGGAATGTACAAGAGACACCCCTTGACTGTCATCACCAATCCGGCACTATGATAATTCTTCACCGGGAACTCCTCGTGCTATGATTATTTACTAATGCACAACCTTTAGTTTGGTGGATGTAATCTGGAAACAAAACAACAAACATAACACAAGAATACCATCGACTATGATAAGATGGAATGATGACAAATCTGAAATATCAAAGTAAATTATAATATTAACATGAAATTGTTACAATCTCACCCATGAGGTACTTCAAGTGTTATTGACTTCACTTGCCTTTCACCAAGACTATGGGAGAAACTTTACAATTACACCTCTTAATGGCTTCTTCAACACACCTTTAAACTGATGGCTTCCTTCGCACACTTCCTACAATATTTCTCACTACTTCCTTCTATGCTAAATGAGGGGGGTAGCCTCTCTATTTATAGAACTTCTAGGCTTATCCATCTTATCTCTAAGATAGGATAAGAAATCCACTCCGACGAATCATATTCCATACCTTAACTCTTATCTGTACATGTAAGCTTATCTTTTAAGATAAGATAAACCTTATCATTTTACATGGGTTCCACATTTTTAGACTTTTTACAAATAAAATACACAAAATATTTATGACCTCACTCCTTGTCCTTATTACCAATATAATATTTCTAATTCCTAATCATGTAGACCCTACTTCTCTAATTACCCAAACTTTGACATTTTAACATTACCGGACCACTTACGACAAATATTTACTTTTTACAACATTCCTATTGTACTTTGACTATTACCGTACTCCACATTATTGGTGGCACGTACTGGTGGCGCCGTTATCTTCTATCAGACGCTACTACTAATTATACTTAACAACATCCTATTCCTAATACATACATTAATGAAATAGAAATTATGGAGGAAAATTTTAGTGTCGACATCTTCCCCCTTCCTAGCTTCTACTCCGTCCTCGGAGTAGACTATTCTGGTGCTTGGAAAATCTTCAACTTTTCGTGGTTGACCCATTTCGTAATGGGAGTGCCATCCAATTCCTCCAGTCGGTGCGTACCATTTTCATGCACAATTTCTTTATTTTGTAGGGCCCCATCCATTTTGGAAGAAATTTTCTGTCTTCTTTTTTGTATACGGAATCATATACTAGAACCAAGTCATTCACATGAAATGGAGACCACCGGATCTTTTGATCAAAGTATTCCTTCGCTTCATTTTCTTCTTATAGTTTGTATCCTTAGCTATTTCACTCATTTCCTCTAGAAATGAAGATGTACCAACCTTTCTTTTTTGAATCACTTTCATCCAATCTTTCATTTTCATTACTCCACTAGTGGGAATATCAAACTCAATAGGAAGAAGCTGGATCAATGCCATAAGCCAACTGAAATGGGGAGTATCCTGTTGCTGACTTTGATGTTGCCCTATATGCCCACAATCTGCATGAATACTTTTATCCCATTTATGTACTGCAAGGCTACATATTTTGCTAGAATTTGACACAACACAAAATTTGTTCGTTCCACTGGCCCATTTGTGCTTGGCTTGTATGTTGTTGCATTCTTGTGCTTGATAGAAAACTTATTGACTAGGGATTCCACCACCTCATTAATGAAGTGGCTTCCTTGATCTATTACAATTTCTAATGGGTAACCAAATCTGGTGACAATGCGTTCATATATGAACCTTGCCACTTCATCCATGGAAGCTGTTTTCAATGGCCTAGCTTCAACCCACTTGGTTAAATAATCTGTGGCAACTACAATATACTTATTTTGGCGTGAGGTAGTTGGAAGTGGACCTACAATGTCTATTCCCCACTTTTCAAAGGGACCAAGTGGAAGAATAGGGCATAATGGAGCTGATGAAGTCTTACGGTTACCATGTGTTTGACAAATATCACATGTCTTACAATAATTATAACAATCTTTAAAAAGAGTGGGCCAGTGATAACCTGCATCCAAGATCCTTCTTGCTGTAAGTTGTCCAGAGAAGTGCCCTCCACATGTACCATTGTGGAATTCTTCTAGTAGTTCCTTCCCTTGATCATGTCCAACTACCCTCTTGTACTATCCATCAGGTCCTATTCAAAATAATACTCCATGTAGAATAGAATATGGACGACTGGCTTGAGTAATATTTCTCTTAGTCTTTACATTGGCACCATCAGGAAACTTGAATTCATTTAGATAATTCTAAATATCTATGTATTCACTAGGGATTGTGTCGAGGATAACAAGGTGCATCGAGGAAATCATCATCATCACAAGATGAACCTAAACCATCATAGGCTCGAGAGAGTGCATCTGCATTGACATGCTTCTTTCCTGGCCTATCTATAATATCAAATTCAAATTCTTGTAGCAAAATTATCCATCTTGCTATCCTCCCTGATGGGTTAGGCTTATTTACAATATATTTTAGAGCTTGATGATCATTCAACTAGAAATTTTGCCCTAGCAAGTAATTTCTAAACTTCTTCTGGCAAAAATGATAGCGAGCCTCTTTTGATTACATAAGATAATTTACCTCAAGACTTTGCTCATTTATGCGCTCCCAAAGTAAATTGGATGTTCATTCCCATTTTCATCCTTTTGGCTCAAAGTACTTCCTAGTGTTGCATCCGAGGCATCGAGTGTACATAATGAATGGCTTGCTCAATCTGGATTCTTCAAAACGGTGAAGACACGGGGGCTTCCTTGATTGTCCAAAAGCTTCATGCGCCTTATTTCCTGGTTCATAAGTAACATCCTTCTTCAAGAAATGGGTTAGTGGCTATGCAATCTTTGAGAAATTATTGATGAACCTTCTATAGTAACCCACATGGCCTAAAAATGATCTCAACTTACTTCTATTAATAGGAAATGGTAAATCTTTGATTTTGAAACTTTATCGGGAATAGTACCAATACCATCTCTGGATACAATGCCCTAACAAAACACCTTTAGAACATCCAAAGACACACTTTGTAGGGTTTAGTGAGGCTTGTGCTTCATCTAACCTTTGAAATGTCTCCATTTGGTGCAGGTGGTCCAACTTGCTCCCATAGATGCAAAAATCATCTAGAAATACTCTGATGAAGGTCCCAATGTAGGGTTCGAACACCCTATTCATCAAACACTGGAATGTTGCTCAGAGCATTACACAACCCAAAAGGCATAACTCTATAAGCAAACGTTCCCAAGGAGTGGTGAATGTGGTTTTCAACCTGATCTTTCTCCGCTATACGGACTTGGTTGTATCCGCTATATCCATCAAAGAAAACTATAACACTCTGGCTAGCTACTTCGGCCCAAGATCGATGTTAAAATGGAAGAGGTAATGATCCTTCTTTGTTGCCTTATTGAGCTTCCTGTAATCAACACAAATGCGTAGCTTCCCATTCCTTTTATTAAGATCACAATGGGAGAAACCCATTCGAATTCTCCACAAATATGAATCCCGCATCAAGCAACTTATCTATTTCTTCTTTTACAGTCTTGGAAAAATTAGGATTCATTCTATATGGCATTTGATTTATGGGCTTAACACCATCTACCCGCTCAATACAATGTTCTACCCAACTTACTTGATGGAGTTCCTTGTAATCAAAAGTGAATAGGTGTATGTACCTTTGAAAAGAGCTGGAGGTAGGATTCCTTCTCACTCTCCATCACAAAGCATCACCAATCTTTATTTGTTGAAGATGATCGTCAACTTCTTCTTGAGATAATTTTATGGGGTCATGAGTTGGTGTGATTTGGAAGGATATCCATGACTGAAACATCAACCTCACTTTCTTCATCTTCGGTGTCCACTTCATCGGTACTAGAGTAATCGAGAGGATGTCCAACCATTAGTTTCATCACTTGAATCCACTGAGGTTACGCCTTATGATGTCGAGGATCACGTTTATCTTCACCCTCTCTCTACCATGTCCAAGTGTCATGAAACCTTCATTCCAGTAGTTTCTTGCATGAAGAATCCTTAGCCATGGTCTTTCCAAAGTAGCATTGGGTATGCAACAGTCATTACCATTTTCATCACACGAAAGTCTACCACACATACAATGAGATATTGCCACATTTGAAACTACACCTTGGTTTAGTTTTTCCTTATTTAATGACCTTAACATAAGTGTTGAAGGGTGATAAATTTTAAACCCAACATATTCATTACTGAGACTCGGTCATTACATTAACTACAGCACCTCCATCAACTAAGACATCATGAATTGAAATACCATTACATAATACCTCGGCTTGTGGAGCATAGGGATCCGCCTCGCCTCCAAAACAGGGATCTCAACCTCCTTCTTTGTTGAGCATTGAGTCCACTTCGCAACTCCCGCCTCTTCTCGAAGACATAGCCAAGAGTTGACCATATGTAATATTTACGAGCCTTTTAGACAGATCTTCCAAGATGGAGTATGGTCCTTGCCCCTATGAAATCAGAAAATCCTGCACACCCAACTTTCTTCTCCTATGTTTCTTACTAGTTTCTTCTTTCATCTTCTTAGGATCATTTCCATCTTGATTATCTTTTTTTCTTTCTTTTTTTGTTACAAACACATCTACTTCATTATTTCTGCTCTTATCTACTACATCAAAAGAATTCACAGGTGCTTTTCCTTTATCATTATCTCCTTTACTAGATGTAGAAGCTCTATCTAGACAATTATACTTATAATGACCCTTTTTATAACAACCATAACATACAACTTCAGAAATATTTCTTTTTGGACCTCTATCTCCTCCCTGAGAACTAAATTCCTTTCCTTGAAGAAGATTAATAGTTAATTGGCCCATCTTCCTAAGCATATCTTCATACTCAGTAGATGTACTAGGAGAAATATTTGTGCTCACCGAGAGTGGTTGTGGATTTTGGACCAAAGGTGTTGGTGTAGGCTCTACTTTAGCAACAATTTCTTTGGGCTCTTCTTCCATGCTTTCTTCTTGCCTTCTTGCAATCTCCTTTGCTTGTTCAATGGTAGTTGGGTGGTCATACTTCACTCGTTGTCTGATCTCTGGCTTCATCCCAAGAATGAAGTGCTTACAGAGGAGATTATCCACGCCATTCATCAACCCATCCGCTAATCCTTCCTTCCGTATTTGGGCATCGAGCTTCCTCCTTAGCTCTAGAACACGAGCATGATAATCCCTTATCTTCTCCTTCTCTCCTTGGGATAGCTTTGTGACCTCGATCATGAGATTTGCATATTTCTTTTGCTCACCAAATTCTTCAGAAAACTTTCGGTTAATAAATCCCATGAATTTTTCACATTATCACCTAGTGTTTCAAACCACCTAAGTGTTGAACCATCCAAAAAAGTAGGAAAAATTTAGTCCATTTTTCCCTTCTTATAAGGCCATTACAAATACAAGATCGCTTAAACTCTTGAATGAAAAAAGAAGCATCTTCATTAGATTGAGCTGAAAAAACAGAATCTTTCCCATTTTCAAAAGTAACCATAGTGAAATACCAACCCACAAGTACAATCAACAAGACTTATGTGCACAAATAATTGGAATCACTATAATAGAAAGTGACTTTACACCTTTCTACAGTAAAATAGAAATGACCACGGTAAACTATGGTAAAACTTGACTTACTATGCGGTAAAACTGACTTTATTGTGGTAAACACTATTCACGGTAAAAAGTGAAGTTACTGCGGTAAATACTATTCACGGTAAAAAGTGACTTTACTGTGGTAAATACTATTCCCAGCAAAAATGACTTTACCATGGTAACTACTATTCATGGCAAAAATGACTTTACCATGGTAACTACTATGCACAATAAAAACAAGGTTACCCTCCAATTGATTTTTGACTAAGTGGGAATATCTCTCCAGAAAATCCACCAACGAGGAATGGTCCCGGCAACGGAACCAAAATGTCATCACCAATCTGGCACTATGATAATTCTTCACTGGGAACTCCTCGTGCTATGATTATTTACTAATGCACAACCTTTAGTTTGGTGGATGTAATCTGGAAACAAAACAATGAGACATAACAAAAAGAATACCATCGACTATGATAAGACGGAATGATGATGATCTGAAATATCAAAGTAAATTATAATATTAACATGAAATTGTTACAATCTCACCCATGAGGTACTTCAAGTGTTATTGACTTCACTTGCCTTTCACCAAGACTATGGGAGAAACTTTACAATTACACCTCTTAATGGCTTCTTCAACACACCTTTAAAGCGATGGCTTCCTTCACACACTTCCTACAATATTTCTCATTACTTCCTTCTATGCTAAATGAGGGGGTAGCCTCTCTATTTATAGAACTTCCAGGCTTATCCATCTTATCTCTAAGATAGGATAAGAAATCCCACTGACGAATCATATTCCATACCTTAACTCTTATCTCGTACATGTAAGCTTATCTTTTAAGATAAGATAAACCTTATCATTTTACATGGGTTCCACATTTTTAGAATTTTTACAAATAAAATACACAAAATATTTATGACCTCACTCCTTGTCCTTTACCAATATAATATTTCTAATTCCTAATCATGTAGACCCTACTTCTCTAATTACCCAAACTTTGACATTTTAACATTACCTGCGGACCACTTACGACAAATATTTACTTTTACAACATTCCTATTGTACTTTGATTTGTTACCATACTCCACATTATTGGTGGCACCATCTTGTGGCGCCGTTATCTTCTATCGATGCTACTACTAATTATACTTAACAACATTCTATTCCTAATACATACATTAATGAAATAGAAATTATGGAGGAAAATTTTAGTGTCGACAGACCCTTTGCCTTTGACTTTGCACTAGGAGAATGAAAAGGTGACAGATGTAATGGTTATGGGGTCACATCAAAGTAGTGAGGGTGGACCACATAATTCAGATCATTATAATGACAAATGGAAAGGGATAAGGATGGAGGAATAATCTAAGGATGTAACTAAGTTATCATTGGTATATATGCTAATAATATCTTTGAGTCGCAAGTCAATGAATTAAGAGGTTTGTCTCTAGTTTATCACCATGAGAGGGAAGACAGTGAAGTTGCAATAAGATGAGATGATAGCCAAGCAGGAAACAAAACTATGTCCTGAAGGAAACAAACATATGACCACAATGGTGGATTTAGATGAAAATAAATGATGCCCCAAGAGAGACATAAACATAGAAGGACAATCATGGCCTCAAAGGAGGACTTGATGAAATAAATAGTGTCCCAAAAGAGACACAAATATAGCCACAATGGTGGACTTGATGAAATAGATGGTGCCCCAAAAGAGGCATAAATATAGCCACAATGGTGGACTTCAGTAAAAAGGTCCCTTAACGGAAAGAATTAAAGGATGTCAAAATATTTTAGATGAGATTGGTTTGGATTTGGATGGGATAAATGAAACAATGTCAAGGGGCAAAGTTCCCTAGTGACAAGGGAGTTGTATGGATGATGTGCTCAAGGGTGAGGGAAGGTTGTTCCCCTAATAAGTTAAATGTGAAGGAGTTAAAGGATGTCGAAAGAGTTTAGATGATATTGTTTTAGATTTGGGACGCGCTAAACGATCGGAGACCACAAGCATTTAACAAGATAAGTGGTATTGATGAATAATGAAGGACCTTCCTTAGGAGGAATGTTGTGTGTAAGCGGGATATTAAGGGATGATGTGGATGGAGAGATTGTGGGAGACCGAAAGATGAGATATGAATTGGATTCAATGTAAATGGAGAAGGAAATTTCCCTTGAATGAGGAAATCATATTTATCAATAAGGTTGTGGATGATCGAATGAAATGCATTACAATGTTTGATGTCATGGCTCAGGGTACAATGATAAGTAAAACTACAATTAGGATTGAACCATGATGGTTAGGGACCATAGGGATTAAAGGATTTAATAGGAGGAAGTTTGATGGTAGATGTTTGAGTTAAATGTCGAAGGATATATGCGTAAGACCCCATTGAAGTGTCACGGGAAGGTAACTCTTGTGGGTTTTGATAGAATATCTCACTTGGAGTTAGGAGAAAAAGTGGATGTAGATTAGATGTGTGAATTTCATGTTTTGGAGGACAAATCAAATTTATTTGAAGGATTGTATTGTTTGGATGTGGATCGATTGCTGCAAGATGTTTTATATTAAGATACCAATCCTAACATAGATGTTGTGGCATTGTATTGTTAAAAGGAGGAAAAACCTAAATGTTTTCGAGGATGGGCGGGGGATTTTCGGGGATGTTTGCCTGAGCCTTAGAATTCAACCAAGAAGAGTTACCTCTAGCATGAATAATTATAATCTCAATTGGAGGATCTAATAGCAGTGGTGTGGTTATTAATGGAGAAAATGTCCTAAAATAGGATGATGATGTTAATGGAGAGATTGGTGTTTGTATGATGCGATTAATCGATATCTATGTGAAATGTGGATTGTTTTGGTTTTGGCATGGGAAGAGTTGATTTTGTAGAGGAGAAGGTAAATCATATTTAATTGATTTAAGTGGATGTGTTGGTTCAGTAGATGATCCAAAGGGTATCTTTGATAAGGTTGCAGATCAAGAGGATTTGGTTGGTATGATAGAAGGATTAGGTAAAGAATATAGGGGTAGGACTGGGTAGTGCAACCATGGGTGAAGATATAGGTAAAGATGTCAAGGTAGGGATAGGTGTATTTGTTGGTATGATAGATATAGGGGTAGCTGGGATAGATAGGGATGTAGGCATATTTGGAATATGTGGGGATGTGAGTGATGTGATGACCGATGGAGTAGACCTTATGGGTAATATAGAAAATGCAAGAGCATTTTCAGGTGTAGAAGTAGATGGGACTGGTTGTTTCATAAATGTTTCGAGGGGTAAGAATGATATGTTGGCTAATGGGGTTGATGTCGAAGGTGAGGTTAAGGGTGCATGTAGTAGAACTGAGTTTTGTTGGGATGGTTGTGAGTAATGTAGGTGTAGTAACAGGTGTATTTGAGGCAGATGTGGGTGAAGAAATATGTGGGAGAGATGTAGGGATATGTGTGGATATGAGTGGGGCAGAAATAAGTGCTAAGGATGAATCTAATGTGGTAGATTGGGGTATATTTGAAGTGGTAGAAGTGGATGGTATAGTTGAATTTGATGTGGATGTGACAAGGATAAGAGAAGGTGTAGGTTCAAGGCAGGGAGTGCAAGTTGATGTAGGTGTGACATGTTGTGAATAAGGAGTGGGAATAATGTCTACTGTGGGAAAATACAAAGTTGGTGATAAGATGGGATCTTGATTAACAGTGTCAACCATACACGCATTTGATAGTTGAGATGTAAAGAGTGTGGCTTGATTTGTTGGTGGTTGATTAGTTTGCGTAGTTGAGGTATTGATTTGGATATCCCCTTGATTCATGAGTTGTTGGACACGATCTTTAAACGAATGAAATTTCTCAATGTCGTGACCTTTTACTTGATGATATTTACAATAATGGGCTTTGTGATACCAAATAGGCTTGGCTTGCGAGTTGTCCACGGGTCGTATGGGAGGAATTTGGATGGATTTTACGCTCATCAACTTATCAAATATAGAACTGTATGATTCTCCTAAGGGAGTGTAGTTGGTTTTGATTGAGGAGATCGTTGTTCAGACCATGTGCTTAATGTAGATGGGGATGAGGGTTCAATGACCAAAGTGTTGGTCGCACCCTTAAACTTGTCGTTATGTGTGAATGGTTTAGTAGATTCAATTTTAGTTTTAGCAAATCTAAGTTTGAAATGACGTTGCTGATGACACGAGTTTGAGTTTGCGATCCATTATGAAAGCTTCATCAAAGGTTCAAAATGATTGGATCTGAAAAGTGGATGATATATGTTTTGTACATGAATGTGAGAATAATTCGATGAGTTAATTTGCAGGATAGTGAAGGATAGTTGGTTTATAACACCATGCCATTGTGTGATGAAGTCGGCGATGGGATCATTTTCAAACTATCAAATGGTGTATATATTAGTGATAGTGGTTTTGCATGTGATATTGATAGAAAAGTGTTCTAAGAACAACTGTGCAAGTTGGGTGAAGGAGAATATGGAATGTCATGGGATACTGTTGTACCAGTCCAACCCGGGGCCAAACAAAGACATAGGGAAAGTGCGAAGAAGTAGATCATGATCATGCACAATAAGACAACATGTGTGTTTAAATTCAAGGATATGTTGTTGGGGATCTTCCTTGTTGAACTTATTAAACGTAGGAAGTTTCCAATGAGGAGGGTAGGTTTTAATTAGAACTGAAAAATGAATTGGTTCATTACAGATTTGTTTATAGGATAAAGTGTTCTTGGGTGCCACGGTAAGGGTTTCTAAAATGGCCAACTGATTCATTAAGGCATGAATTGAATCACTCAAGGTGTTATAAGGTTGAGATTGGGTTGGTTGTGTGGTTTGAAATGTAGTTTTATAAGGTGAATGATGTGTTTTGGGTGTGTGGGTAGTTGGGGAAGCGTCTGATAAGGTGGTTGATAATTTTGTGGATAGGATGTTTGCGGAATGGTTTGATAAGATAGTTGATTAATTTGTGGATATGTAGGTGTTTGGGGAGCTTCTTGGTAAGGACTAACATGTGTCACAGGTTGGGATTGTTGTATAGGTTGATGTTGAGCAATAAGGGCATGATGTGGTTGTTGAAGTCGGGTAGGTTGTTGTGGTAAAAGATAAACAAGGATATGCGTGTTAAGATTTTGAGATGGTTGAAGCATACGACAGCGGGAATGTAAGTGTGAAGAGGTTGAGAGTTTAGATAGACATATTAATGGAATTGTAAATATGGGATGTAGGTGGAATGCGATCCACCAATTTTGGAGATTTGGAGGATTGAGAGATTGCAGAATACTTTTGGAGTAAGAAGTCATATATGGGGTTAGGAGGAGGTCCGAGTGTAGCTAGAGGAATGGGAGATGGTGGTGCGATCGGTTTAGGAAGACTGGATTACAGAGGGATATGAGGGTTGGTGTCAAGGTGGGAACAATTTTGGATGACATGGTTCTCATGAGGTGAGACCATGGAGATTGGAGGTTGGGTGACTAATGACATGGTTTTGAGTTTAGTATCTTGTTGGGTGAGATTGTTAAAAGAATTAACTTTATTGGGTGGAGGACATTGTTGTTTTGTCTCGATTTGAGAGAGAGTGACAATAGGTGTGAAATAGAGAAACATCTGTTTATGTATGTTATTGAAAAACAAATCAAGCAAAATATTTTTTATCATCATGATAAATTTAGAGGATGTGAAAGAAAATAAAAGTAGGTAATGAAGGTGCCTAAAGGATTCTAAGGCTGGTTTCAGATAGTTATGGATTGGGAGATGTCTAAGACAGGTTTCCTTTGGGTGTTCAAGTCCCAATCGCTTAATCAGTGAGAGGAATGTTTTTATGTGTTAATTATGTTTGTGCAGTCTCGGGAAGTGTGTGATAAGTGAAATGCGAAGTTAAACTCCTTACTTAGGCTATGTAAGCAAGCAGGATGCGAGAAGGTTCATTTTAGACCAAAATGAAATGTGACATTCAATGTAGATAGTCGAGAAAAGGAAAGTTCAATGCAAAAAGAGGAAATAAGGAAAGCTGGAGAATACCGTATATCGATTTTCTGTTTTATCTTATGACTGCAGATGAGATTGACAAGAGACGATTAGCGATGTGGTTTGAGTTTAAGATTTAATCTTTGGCAGTGCAGGTAACTCGTAAAAGAAAATATGACAATTAGTGGATATGAGTTAAAAAGATATAAGAAGGATAATAAAACAAAACGTTCTAATATTTATATGCAAAATAAAATCCTACGTGTAAGATATTAATCTAAAAACAAGTTCGTTGTTTATATGTGAAATAGAATAAACAAACTATTGAAACTATTGAATGCAAACTAAGTTATAAATTAAATGATGAAACAACTATGATGAAATAATGAAATAAATAATAGAATAATGAAATAGATGATGAAATAATGACTAAATAATTTCCAAATCATGACATAAATATTCAACGCTATATCATAACATGGAACTCTAAACAATGCAATGTGAAAATGCATTTAAAATAATAAATTACGAAACGAATTATACAATGAAAAACCAACTTTAGATTATAAAAATAATCTATAAAATGATAAATCAATAAAATGATAATTACACTGTTAAAATATAAACTACGTTATCAAAACAATGTGAATGTGTATGTTGGTCGATTTTTGTAGTGGAATATCAATAACGATACTTATTAAGTCATTTATTTAGGTCCTATACTCCAAAATAGCCATTGAAAAGATATGAAAATGATAAGATATCTACAATAATGGGACGATAAAAAGAAGTGAGGAGCAATATCTTATCAAACCTTTTTATTGAGAGAAATTTTATTCACTTTTAGGTATGCCCAAGGTGGTCCTACTGCACATGGACACAACTTTTTACATGTGTGATGACATAAAGTGAATCACATGAAAAAGAGAATTAAACGAGACATATGTAATTAACTATGGTGTTGACATTCCATGGATGTGGATTACATTTCAATATTGAATAGCATTATTTTTAATCCAAGGCAACGTGAATAAATGTGTTCTAAAGAATTATGAGCCAATTATAATAAAACGTTCTTAAACACATTCTTAAGCATTGTAAGTCAAATTCAATCAAAGGACTATGAAAATCACTAAACTTTACTTCAATACCACGATATCTATTAAATCATTATTTATAGATGTGTTCTAAAGAATTGTAAGCCAACTATTATAATATACTGATTCTTACACACAAATTTAGTGGCATGAATTTGATACTGAGGTGGAAACAGTTAGAAACATCAAGCAGTGGGATCACACAAGTTGACCACAATGGCGCAAAGGAAATCAATAAGAAATGGCTTATAATGAATTGTAAATTGATAGCTATAAAGGGAATTTATAGTAGCGATTCTCCTGATTGAAAACAATTAAACGCATCAAGCAACGAACTTTTTTTTTTTGCATGGATATATGACCGTAATCGGGATGGAAATAGTTGAAAGCATCAAAAACGGAATGAAGCAAGGATAAATCACTGATTACTATAAAGGGACTTTTCTATTGTTGTTTACAAGGTTGTGCGTGAATTTGAAACTGAGATGAAAATAGTGGAGGAATCCAACATCAAAATCTTGTAAGTCTGCATGGAGATTCATTTTGTCTATGTGAGATGTGAGAAACCACAGGCTCAGGGAGTGGAGAGGACGTGTGAGCAAGGGAAAGGATTAACGTGGGAAGGAAGGGAGATGGGTGGAGAGTTAGAGAGTGGAACTGGAGTGGACGGAAGAGGTGGTTAGTGTGGGAAGGATCTAAGTCGAGTGGGAAGAATGGGAGATCAAGAAGAGAAGAAGGTAAATGGAGCTCGTGGAGTTGGGGGAAATACGTGGAGGGGGAAATGGAGTGTGAGTAGGGAAACAATGGGTCATAGAGAGAGGTTGAATGGGAGATGAGGTAAATTTAGGTGAAGTGGAAAGAGAGAGGTGGATGGGAGCTCAACGTGGGTGGATGGAGAACAACATGGGGCAAGGAGAGCTGTAAGTGGGGTGGAGGACTTGGTGGCTGAGTGGGATATGACAGGGAGAAATAGTGAGCTGAGTGGGTGATGGGAGTCAGTTGGGTGCAAGCCCATGGGTGGCTCGGCGGGAAAGAAAGGAGGATTGAGTGGAGTTGGAGTGGAAGGGTGAGCCGAGTGGCTCAGTTGGTGCAGAAGTTGGAGGGAGGTTTGGTGATGGGGATCTGGGATGTGGGAGGGTGGTGGGATTAGACGTGTTGTGGTGGTGTGGATTTGTGGGAGTGGTGAGTTCGAGGTGGGTAGTGGGATAGGTGGGTGGCTGAGTGGAGAGAAGGGAGGGGAGTCAGGATTGAGAGAAGTTGGCCTACTTGGGGATAGAGTGGAATAAGGTGGAAGGGAACTTGGTTGAGGTTGGAGAGGAGGTGGGATCTCGGTGGTGAGGGAAGAGAGATGGGAGGTAGATAGTGAAATGGGGTGATAGGTAGGGGATAGTTAAGATTCTAATTTAGTTTTTTTTATAATGTTTTTTATAATTGTTAATTATGTATGTAATTAATATTAATATTATTATGATTAATAATAAAAAAGCATTCGATATTAATTATAATGACCACATAACAAGTTAATTAAAAACTAGAAGCACGTACCTCTCGACAACCTAAACCACTGAATGTAAAGATGACACTGCATGGAGGGCAATAATACTAAACCTTGTAAACAGGTGAGTAAGAACAATGAAAGATGCAAAATTTATATCATGTGACTATAACTAGGAGAACAAGGTTAATTTCTAGATTCATATCCCATGTGGGTAGATTCAACAAAAAAAGAAGAGCATGTACCTTCTAGTGATTTCAATGAGTGACCGTACTAAACTAAAATCAACAAATACTAAGATATTGCAAGCAAGCAAGTTAGAAAAGATGAATAAAATAACAAACAAAACAACCAAATCTAGGATCTGGTCCCACTGGGTGTGCCAAAATGTTGTAAAGGAAACTTCATTCTCGAGCGAGGTGAAGGCCGATATTGGGAACCCCAGCAACTTCAAATGATGGAGGGCTTAGGACCTTAGATGTAGATGTGGATCTACGGGCACAAAGAAGATAAATGTATGATATAAAGAAGCTAGATCTGCAAGACTGAAATATATAAGATTAGATCACAATATGTGGGGGTTTCCTGGATAGTGCCGGTTCCAAGAGGATATTAACTCCCTTGGAGGATGTCAACCCCCATGTCAGATAAGATAATAATAGATCATGAACAATAGTTATCATGCAGAAATAATGGAATATAAAATGACAAGTAACTGAAATGACAAGGGGACTTAGCTTGTGCTCTGATATGGAGATGAATTGGGCATCAAGATGGTAAGATAATGGAATATGGAAAATATTTCTCCCTCAAACATGCGAGAACTTAATTAAGCTCTTTCTTCCCTCTCCGTGCCTAAGTCTCTCTAGGTCTTCTTGAAAAATATATCTCGGTCGGGGTACTTTAAAATATGGGGAAAACCCATATTTATAGCTAGATGTGAGGTTAGATTGGGGTTAACAAGTAAGTGGTTGGCAGTAGAAGTAACCCAAGTTAAGATATATGATGTAATCACGTGGGGACCATGGTTTGAATTATTAGATGGAGTGGGGAGTATGATTGACATGATACGTGAGAGATAGATTCCATTTGAAATTTAGAAAGGGGTGTCATATGGGTATATTAATACCCATGGATTGAATAATTTGTGAGATATGGAGGATAATGTCAAAATCCTAATTATAAAATGGGCGACATGGAGCCCCCTTGATAATTAATTAAATAAGGTGAGCAAATAGAGACGAGATTTCATTTAATTTAAGAAAAATAAAAATGAGAATGGAAATTGCATGAATGTGAGATGATGGAGAAGTGCTTTATACCCAAAAATAGGTGTCTACGGGGAAGGGTTGACAATTGATCCTGAAAGAGTTGAAGCCATCCGAACACTTCCATTGCCACACCACAAGAAATCTCTCCAAAGCTTCTTGGGAAGGATAAATTTTGTCCATATATTTCTGCTTGATTTTGCCACTCTTGTGAAGCCTTTAACAATGATGTTGAAGAAGAGTCTTGCATTCAAATGGATAGTAGAAGGAAAAGAGAGTTTTGAGGCTATCAAGCATGCAATATCACAAGCCCCAACTCTTATTAACCCAGACTTTTCAAAAGACTTCATGTTGTATGCTTTTGGAGGGTTAGATACGATATCGGCTATCTTGGTACAATCAAATGGAGAAGGTTGAGAAAAATGCATAACATTATTCATCAAAGCTTGGAAGTTTATGAGGTGAAGTATTCTTTCATTGAAAAACATGTCCTTGCTGTTATTAGAAGTTTGAAGAAGTTCAGACACTTTGTCTCAAATAATAAGATTCAATTGCTAGTGTCTCATGTTGGCATCAAGGATTTTCTTATAAACAAATATTTGAACGAGAAGAGAGCAGGCTGGATCACTCATGTAATGGAATATGCTATTGAAATCAAAGTGACCAAGTTGGTCCATGGCAAAGGTTTTTGTGAGCAGCTGGCTTCCAAATAATAGGATAAGTCAACAAATGAAGAAGAGGTTGTCCTACTACTACAAAATGATATAGAGCAACCAGCTAACAATGCACCCATTCCATGTTGGACTTAAGGCTTGGAGCGTTATCTCCAAACAGGTTTTTACCTCCGTAAATGAGCAAGAAAAAGAGAGGCAGTTTAGATTGCAAGCCATTCCATATGTTCTTGTTGATGGTTTTTGTTTAAGAAGGTGTTGATGGCGAATCACAACACCCACTGAATGTCTGCAGCTCGATGGGTTAAGACTCTCAAGTGACGATTGCATAACATGGAGCTTTTCCCAAGTGTGGGACCTTGTGAATTAGGAAAGCTCTCCGGATGAAGGCTGGTTCCTATTCCTCTGTTCAGATGCACACATAAAAATGCAGAGGGTTTACTCAAAAACCTAATCTAACTTGCGAGGAGACGGGGGTAAGAAGATGCATAAAAATAAACCTAAACTAACAAAGGTGATGCACCGAGGAATGAAGAACAACCTGTCTTGCCAATAAACACAAACCATAAAAATGCAATGCAAGATCATGCATAGATAACCAAATTTGTAGTGAAAGATCAGGAGGATGAAAATGAACACAGAGAGGGTTGAGAATCATCCATAGACATGCATTATTTTCTCCAAATATTGATACAATACACTACAAAATGCCAAGAGGCAAAGTTGCATTACTGATTTTGAATGGGAGGTTTAATTCCACAAATTCACTGCTAAGGAGAAGAAGGAGGGGTAAAAACAAAATGTCCAACCTTTAGAAAGAAGCCCCTCCTTACAATTTATAGGAGAAAAGAGAGGGAGAAGAGAGGAATTCAAAATCTACCCCAACCACCTCCAGATTGCACTTAATTCATCTCATTATGGCGGTAGGTGAGAACCCTAACAAACCCAAAAAATGGTGAACTGTATTTTACATTTTTGAAGAACTTGTTCTCACCCAATTAAAGATATCTAGTTGTAGTTGGATAGAGGACATCGTAAAATTTCCGAAAATTCAAACCTCACGTGAATCCGAGATCCCTGTGAAAAGTTATGGCCATCTGAATATTTCTGAGTCAGGGTCTATTTCCAGTCGGGTTCGGGATTCTCCTTTGCATTTGCATCGGGTTTGGAGGATGCCTCGACATGTGTTTGATGCTTGTGTTTTCCCGAAACCCTCTTCCACCGCTATTGGCAAGATTTCCTTTATTTCGGGTACGGAAAGTGGACTTGCATATGCATCGGGTTTGGAAGGTCACTCGACATGTTTTTGACCCATGCTTTCCCGACTCCAAAACCTGATTTGCCTAGGTAGTGTTTGGGTTTTCAGAACTCCCAAGCATCGGGACATGCCTTGCAATTTTCATGCTTCATGTCTCATGTTTCCCAAAACCTGAAACCCAAAACCGAAATCCTTGTGTTGGGTTTTTTGACCTCTCGACATATTTTCCTTTGTGTCGGGTTTTTGAACCTCTCGGCACATTTTCCTTTGTGTCGGGTTTTGAACCTCTTTGGCACATTTTCCTTTGTGTCATTGTCTATATTTACTGAGGGTACGTATATACAAAAATTTGGTGACTCAGCGGGATTACCTGCCTGCTAGGTAGAAGATCAGTGGCCTTTAAGCAATCCATTGGGCATGGAGTCATAAGCAATAACCTGAAACCAACCTGATATCTGATCCCGAGCCTGATACCACAACTCCTTCTCCGAGAGCACGCTGAACTGTAGAAATCCAACCTAGGAGCAACAAAACCTATGCCAAAGCACTTAGGGAAACTGAAACCTAACTACAACAAGACAATGTGCATACACACTTAGAGGAATTGAAATCTAGGCTAATATTTACAAGGGTAAACCTTTTCTTTTTAGTAGCAATGTTTAAGATAGATTCCGTTGACCGGAATCGGGAGTTCTTCTCCATCCAATGTAGAAAATTGGAAGGCATTGCTATTCTTACATCCCGTGACCATGTAGGGGCCACTCCAAATGGCATCAAACTTGGAATGCCTTCCTGGTTTTCCCGATCTACATCCCATTTCAAAACTAGGTCCCCTTCTTGGAAGGTCCTTGCTCTTGCTTTCTTATCAAACCATCTTTTTACTAAGGCCTAATCTTTCTCAATTGTTTGAACTGCATGTTCTCTAATTTCTTCCAATTCCATCAACTCTGCATACCTGGCCTCCATTGGTTCGAACTCAGCCAACTCCAATGCCTTCATGAAATCCTATGCAGAAATTCTAATGATATAGGCAATACTACTTCTTTCCCATAAACCAACTTGTAGGGGAATTACTGTAGACCTCTTTGGTGTTATCTGTCACCCATATGCGATTTTAGCTTGGTATGCCATGTTCTTTGATTTTCATCGAGTCCTCCAGATGATTCTTAGCAAATTTTTGTTCGTGGACTCTGCTGTCCATTACCCCCTGTGGGTAATAGTTGGAAGAGGTGCTCAAATAGATTCCATTCTTGACAGCCCATCTCGTAATCTTGGAACCTATGAATGCCAATGCATTGTCGATATGATAGTGCCAGCACACCGAACACTGGTCACTATTCCTTCATAAAAGTCTAGTATGTTAGACTCTTTTACTTCTTTGAGCGCTACTGCCTTGGTCCACTTGGTGAAATAGTCCGTTGCCGTGAGAATCCACTTGTGTCCTTGGCTTGAGTTGGATTGATGACCCGATGAAATCAAATCCCCATTGCATAAATGGTTGGTCAACCAAAATTGGGTGCAATGGAAGTGTTGCTAGTCTTTCTTTGCTGTGAAGAGTGCACATTTTTTGCACTTTTTTATCCATGTATAGCAGTCATTGAACACCGTGGGCCAATAATACCCTGCTTTCATTATCTTAAGAGAGCATTACCGTGGAGAAAAATGTCCTTTGGAATCTCCATCATGAAAATATCGTAACACCCTCTCAATTTGATCTATCCCAATGCACCTTAATAAAACTCCATTGATGTCTTTCTTGAACAAAACACCATCAACAAGCACATATGGAATAGCTTGTAATCTAAAGTATCTCCTCTTTGTTTTGCTCATTTTGGAGGGCATAGGCCTATCTGTAGGAAGTGTATCATACTCTGAGTCCAACAAGGAGTAGGCACATCATCATTTTCCTATTCTTGACCATCATGTAGTACCAAGATAGTCTCTTTTTCATCACCTACTTCAACTTGTTGACTCAAGGCTAGCTGTTCACATAGTCCCTTTCCACATACTAGTTTTGTGACCTTGATCTCGATGTCATATTCCATGACACGGGTTATCCATCCTGCACGTTTCTCATTCAGATCCTTGTTTAGAAGGAAGTCCTTGATTCCCGCATGAGAGACCAATAATTGGATCTTGTTGTTTGAGACTAGGTGCTTGAATTTCTTTAAGCTCTTGATTGCTGCAAGGACATGCTTTTCAATGAAAGAGTACCTCATTTCATATTCCTCCAAGCCTTGACTGAAGAAAGCAACTGGTTGTTCTAATCCTTCTTTGTTTTGTTGTACCAAGATTGTAGAAATTGTGTCTCCACCACCGAAGGCATATAGCACGAAGTCCTTGGAGAAGTCTGGATTGACGAGAGTTGGAGCTTGAGATATAGCCTCTTTTATTGCCTCAAAACTTGTCTTGCCTTCAGATGTCCACTTAAATGCCATGCTCTTCTTTAACATCAGTGTTATTGGCTTTACAGAGAGTCAGTAAAGTTTGGAACAAAACTGTGGACAAAATTGATCCTTCCCGAGAAGCTTTGAAGAGCCTTCTTGTGACTTGTGCAATGGCAATGCTCTAATTGCTTCAACTCTCTCTGGGTCAATCATCAACCCCTCCTTCCTTTGAAACAATATGGCCTAGAAGTTTTCCTTCGTGAGCCAAGAATATGCATTTTTTGGGATTCAATGATACCCCTAATCTTCTACATCTCTCGAAATACCCTCCAAATGAAATAGGTGATCATTTGCATTTTTGGAGAACACAGTGATGTTGTCAAGATATATTAGAACTATTTTATTGATCAACCCCTTGAATGCCATATCCATTACCCTTTGGAAAGTGGCTCCAGCATTTGATAGCCCAAATGGCATCTTCTTGTAGGCATAGGTGCCCCATTTGGTTGTGAAATCATCTTGAAATCTGGTCATCTTCTTTCACCATTATCGATTATACCACGAGTAGCCATCTAGAGAGAGAATCTCTCCGAACCAGATACTACTTGTAATATTTGTTTCATTGAAGGAAGTGGGTAGTGGTCTTTGAGAGATGCCCTATCGAGGTCTCGGAAGTCCACACACAATCTGATTTCTCTACTCTTATTCCCGATCGGAACCAAGTTTGTAATCCAACTTGAGTGTTTGATTAGGAATATAATGCTTGCCTCTATTAGCTTGTTTAGCTCTTTCTTCATAAGAGGTTCAATGTGAGGGTTGACTGGTCTCTGCTTCTACCTGATGGGCTTAGCATTGAGATCTAGTTCTATTATACGTTGTGCCAACTTGGGTTGAATCCTCGTAAGGTCCTCATAGCTCCAAGAAGAATACATCGGGAAATTCTTGGAAAAGTTGTATGAAATATGATTTCTCTTGTTCGGTGGCCACTTTACCAATTTGAAGTTTTTCCTTCCCAATCGGAATTGGCTTTGAATCTTCTCCTTTGACCTGTATGTTAGCCTTTTCTTTACGGAACTGGTCATTAGGATCAAAAATGGATTCCAAAGGTTACTAAACCCTTGGGAAGCTTGTTTGTTCAGCTACACTACTTGATCCCCATCGCTGCTCTAGCCTATCGATTTCTAATTGAGAATTCAACCTCTTCTTGAAAAAAATTGATGATCTGTTGATTGTTCTCAAACACTACCGCCATCTTGTGTTATTATCTCGAACGCTGGCCTCACATAATGACATGGATATGTGGTTGTGTTTTTTCCCTTCGATGTTGTCAACCACATCAAACATTGCTCTAACTCTGCGAGCCTATCCATGACTTCATTTTTCTTCCTAGGTATGGACACAATGTTGAAAGCTTGAAATCCTCAATGAGGTCCCATACCCTGTTCTTGTAGCTCTTGAGAGTTGTTATTTGTAGCATGTTGTCCCCCGACTTGGTTGATGATTAGCTCACTTTCCGAACACACCGTGAAGTTCTTTATGCCTTTTTCCGGCCCAATGAAGTCATGAATCAATGCCTCATATTCAGCCATGTTGTTTGAACAGAAAAGCTGGAAATGAAAAGCTGAAAAATATTTGATGTCCTTTGGTGAAATCAACATCGCACCACCTCCAAGACCTTGTTTGCTTCTCGAACCATTGAAAAATAATTTCCAAACTTCATTTTCATCCTTTTGTTCAAATTTGAATGATGTCAGGAATGGGTGAATTTTCTTCGTGTACACAATACACGCCCAATTTAAATTCTTCAATTTCCTTGTATGGGTGAAATTCTTGACTCTTGTTTGCCCATTAATCCAAAGTCAAATAAGGAATTCCCTCGACCTTAGTACTGTTTCTAGATCATTTGAACACTCCTCGATCAAAAGTCGAAATTTGCATGATAGGACTTGGTACATGAGGCTCAATATGGAAATTGGCAATTGGTTCTAACCTGATTGTTGCTTTGGCCCCATACCTTGTCCTGAAAATCATGTGTGACCAATCTGCAAGATAAATATCCACCAATTTTTGCAGTGAAGTCTCTTGATAGACACAACACAAAGAGTGGCGGAAGGTCAATCACAGACACATCTTGCAGAACTGTAACATTAGGACAGGCATGTAGTGTTAGGCTTAACCCTTTTATGACCCCAACTGTTCGAACTATTGTTCCATCCAGTTGTACTACTCCTTTCAACACTGGCTCATACTTTAGACCCAGTTGATCCGCTATTTTTTCTGCATCACCGAACTACTGCCCTCGAATCTATCATGCGATTTGTGTACCAAGTGGTTTCCAACAACCAATGACACATAGAATGGTGGAGGCTTCAAATTCTTGCTTGTCTGGCCCCCATCATGTTGCACTGCATTAGTGAGAACTTTCTCATGTCCCGGTTTGATACATTTGAGGTAGACCAATTAGCCATTGCAGCTTGCAATAAATCTCGTTGCCCTAGGATCGCAAGTGATTCCCACATGGAAATGTTCACATGTGTCTTCTTCATTTGATCGATGATGTTGAAAGGGGATGAATTGTCCTTTTGTTGTCCCTTACTTGGCGCAACCTTTTCTAGAGCTTGAATAGGTGCATGTGTTGCTACAACAGGTACTTTAGGCTGATTTTACACATTTGGAGCTGCGTTTGGTCTATTGACCCCTTGTTGTGTAGGAGTGGGCTGAGAAACAATTGGATTAGATGGTTTCCCTCTTCTATGCTTCTCTTCTTTGATCGTGTGTTGGCAGCCATGCCTTGAAAAGGTTGTTGGTTAACTCCACAGAAGTCTTCCGTTTGTCAATTGACCAATGTGGTTTCTATTGGAGGTCCTTCTTGTTGCGTTTTTTGCTGCCGATTCTCTTCTTGGCTTGGTTCTTGAGGAACACCAATGGTTTGTACCATCAAGGCCTGATTTAGTGCACCATTAAAACATGCTGACTGATTATGAGGTAGATTGCAAGGGTAACACCAGTCGTACTCCTGTGCCATGTTGTTTTGTGTTGGAACCAAGGCTCTTGAAGATGTCGTTGCATTTGGATCATATGGTCGAAATGGCTTAGCAACTTGAGGTTGTCCTTGGTTTTGGTTTTGATTTCTGACTGATGAGGTGGTCTATTTTGTTGGTATGAGGGCCTAGCTGGCATCGTGCTTCGAGGTCGATATCACGTTCTAGAACTTTGAGCTTGTTGTCTTTTGATAGTCACTAGCTCATTTCCAAGGTTCTGTAGTTGTTTCATAACCTCCTGCAATTCCTTTGAAGTATTTGAAGGAGTCGATGCCTCATTATTGATTTGATTTCTAGGGGTTGGAATGGGATTCAGTTCTGGTGCTTGACTGGTTGTAGGATTTCCCATATCCGGATAGAGAGGCATTGGTGGCCTTGGTGCAAGCTTGCCCGACTTGGATCAAAGCAGTTCTCTACTCGATAGCCATGTTATAGGCCCCTGGCAGTGTTGTTCCTCCCATTGATTGGATCATCATGGCTATGTCTGAATTTATAGCCTTTAAGAAATAAAGGAATGCCTTCGGTGGTTGGTCTAACAGCTATTGGAATCCTGTCCCATGTCCGTTGGAATATGAAGTTGAAATCTATCATTTGTTCATTAGGGGCCCTTTTGATTGTTGTCAGTTGTTCCAATAAAGACAAATTATCTCCGCCCTCTCCCGAATTGGTTACAAAGAGCTGAACAAAGTTGGTTCCAATTCGTAATAGACCCTACTTGCTAGGCTTCTAAACCATTGTAAGGCCTTACCTTTGAAAGATGAAGCCAATAACTTGACTGCAACATCCATTTCATTTATTTCGTGGATTGCACATGCATTAGCAATATCCTGGATGTGATCAATAGGAGTAGTATGATTTTCTCCTGTGAAATAGGGGATATTCTTTAGCACTGCAACTAGAATTTGATTCTGAGTATTTAGGGCAAGTGGACTACTGCCCGTGAAATTGACAAAGGGATTTGGTGGTAGATGTGCCATTATGATTGGCCTAAGAACCTTGGTTGATGTGAGAAAAGGTCTACTAGGTGGAGGTGTAGACAAAGTCCTGTTA
The DNA here is from genome assembly GCA_018340775.1 of Taxus wallichiana var. yunnanensis. Classification (NCBI taxonomy): domain Eukaryota; kingdom Viridiplantae; phylum Streptophyta; class Pinopsida; order Cupressales; family Taxaceae; genus Taxus; species Taxus wallichiana. The sequence goes on from CM031244.1 coordinate 766,484,108, forward strand.
GGTGGAGATGGTGATCTTTGTGGTCTTCTTCCTCTCCTCCCTCTACCTGGTGATAGTTGCAAGTGGAAAAATAGCCCCTCTTCTCGAGTATCAGACTGGTTCGAATTCTTCTCATGTGCCTGGGCAACTTGTGTTGCTACACCACTAAATTCTATCCCTTCGGAGTCGCCAGATGTGTTAGATAACAAGCCTCAAAAAGGCTGGATTTTGCCAAGTTACACACCAAACTTGACAATATTGAAAATAGAATTTAAAACTTTGAAGGACCCAGAGGATAAAGTCTTCAATTGGGAATTTTGGTCTTGTTGTGCGATTGCTAATCCCGAAAGGTACAGTGCAAAAATATGGTCATGCAAATGTAACTTACAAACTCGAAATACACTGTGTCGGAACTTGGGACATGCTCAACACCTGGGAAAACTGAAATACTAAAAACTATGAAATTTTGAAAGTCAAAATCTCAAAAATATAAGAATACCCTTTTGAGGATTATTCCCAATCTACCAACTGGTGAAATTTTGACTTGTTTTGAGCAAGTTAAGCCCTTTAAAATTGATTTTGGAGTTCAACCTGAAGGTGAAAAATCCAAAATTGTAAAACTAGCAATTTCTAAGTCCAAATTTATTGAAAATTCCTTCAAATCTTATGGAATGACCTCTTGGTCCCACCGGTGTGCAAAAACTATTGATGGTGAATCACAACACCCCTGAATTTCTGTAACTCGATGGGTTGAGACTCTCAGTGCGATTGCATAACATGGAGCTTTTCCCAAGTGTGGGACCTTGTGAATCGGGAAAGCTCTCGGATGAAAGCCGGTTCTTATTCCTTTTTGAGATGTACACATAAAAATGTAGAAGGTTTACTCTAAAACCTAATCTAACTTGCCAAGGAGACAGGGGTAATAAGATGCATAAAAACAAACCTAAACTAACAAAGGTGATACACCGAGTAATGAAGAACAACCTGTCTTGCCAATAAACACAAACCATAAAAATGCAATGCAAGATCATGCACAGATAACAAAATTTGTAGTGAAAGATCAGGAGGATGCAAATGAACACTGAGAGGGTTGAGAATCATCCACAGACATGCATTATTTTCTCCAAATATTGATACAATACACTACAAAATGCCAAGAGGCAAAGTTGCATTACAGTTTTGAATGGGAGGTTTTAATTCCACAAATTCACCTGCCAAAGAGAAGAAGGGAGGGGCAAAACAAGAATGTCCAACCTTTAGAAAGAAGCCCCTCCTTACAATTTATAGGGAGAAAAAGAGAGGGAGAAGAGAGGAATTTGAAATCTACCCCAACCACCTCCAGACTGCACTTAATTCATCTCATTATGGCAGTAGGTGAGAACCCTAACAAACCCAAAAATGGCGAACTGTATTTTAAATTTTTGAAGAAATTTTTCTCATTCAATTAAAGATATCCAGTCGTAGTTGTATAGAGGACCTCGTAAGATTTCCGAAAAGTCCAACCTCGAGTGAATCCGAGCTCCCGTGAAAAGTTATGGCCATCGAATATTTCCCACGTCGTGAAGTCCTGTTTCGATCGGGTTCAAGATTCTCATTTGCATTTGCATCGGGTTTGGAGGATGCCTCGACATGTGTTTGATGCTTGTGTTTTCCTGAAACCCGCTTCCACTGCTATTTCCAAGATTTCCTTTGTTTGAGTTCGGAAAGTGGACTTGCATATGCATCGGGTTTGGAAGGTCTCTCGACATGTTTTGACCCATGCTTTCCGACTCCAAAACCCAATTTTCCTAGTAGTGTTTGGGTTTGAACTCCCAAGCATTGGGACATGACTTGTGATTTTCATGCTTCATGTCTCATGTTTCCCAAAACCCGAAACCCGAAATCCTTGTGTCAGGTTTTTTGACCTCTCCGACATATTTTCCTTTGTGTCGGGTTTTTGAACCTCTCAAAGACATTTTCCTTTGTGTCGGGTTTTGATCCTCTTCGGCACATTTTCCTTGTGTCATTGTCTATATTTACTGGGGGTATATATATACAAAGAAGGACATCCATGGTGTTCTTTTGAGATGCATTGGAACATGTCAAGTTGAGAGGATATTACATGAGTTCCATGATGGGGAATTGGGAGGCCACTTTGCTCCACGAGTAATAACTATCAAAATCATGAAGGCTGGTTACTATTGGCCTACGATGTTTAATGATTTATAGTCATGGATCAAGAAATGCAAGAAATGTGCATTCTTCACAGGGAAAGAAAGGTTAATAGCCTTGCCCTTTTCCCAATTTTAGTAGATCAGCCATTCATGCAATGGGGATTGGACTTCATTGGAGTTATCAATCCAAATTCAAGTCAAGGCCACAAGTGGATACTTATGGCAATAGACTATTTCACCAAGTGGACCTAAGCAGTGGCACTTAAGGAAGCAAATGAATCCAACATCTTGGATTTCTATGAAGGATAGTCACAAGGTTTGGTGTCCCTACTACTATCATATCAAATAATGCATTGACATTTCTTGGCACAAAGATCATTGAATGGGTTGTTAAGTATGGTGTATACCTTAACAATTCATCAAACTATTACCCCCAGGGTAATGGCCAAGCAGAGTCAATGAACAAGAACCTATTAAGAATTATCAGAAGGAATCTTGATGAGAATCAGAGAACTTGGCACACAAAGCTCAAATCAGCTCTATGGGCTGATAGGATCACACCCAAGAGGTCTATAGGTAGTTCTCTGAAAGCTTATATAAGGAAAAGAAGTAGTCATGCCTATCTCACTTGAATTTCAGTATTAGAACTCATGAAATAGTTGGAACTAGATGAGTTTGAGCCCATGGAAATTAGGTATGTAGAGATGATGGAGTTGGAAGAAGAAAGAGAACATGCAGTGCAGACTAAGGATCAAGCATTGATAAAGAAGAGTTTTGACAAGAAGGCTAAAGCTAGGACATTCCAAGTTGGAGGCTTGGTACTAAAGTGGGATGTTGATCGTGCAAATCCAGGCAAGTATTCCAAGTTCGATGCCATATGGAGTGGTCCATATATGATAATGAAATGAAAAGGTAGCATTGCCTTCTAGCTGGCTAAGTTGGATGGTGAGGAATTGTAAATTTTGTCAATGGAGTCTATCTCAAACATTGCTACTAGAAGGAGAATTTCTCATCCTTGTATATATTAATTTAGGATTTCAATTCCTCTAAGTGCTTATGCACATTGTTTCTATTATTAGAATAGGTTTCATTTCCCTAAGTCTTTGGTGCATGTGCTCTATTGCTTCTAGTATATGTTTTGTATACAGTTCATCTCACTCTTGGAAAGAAATCGTAGCCCACAAGAGAATCATGAAATAGTAGTGTTTCAATGGCTCAATGATGTAGGTCTTCAAGTTCCAAATCATATGTGAGACTACCAGATAACTCCATGCTCAATGGATTATTACATGTAGCTGGCCATACTTCACCTAGTGTTGGTCGTCAAATAGGACTTTACGAAGAGCAACAGTCAGGGGACAAGAAGTCCCTCCTCTTTAATGGGAGAGGTTCCCTTATTCAGAAACGAACCTATTTACAAATATACAAAACATGATTTTCTGGTTGAACTTGGATATTACGAAAGTGTTTTCTATAAGGATCATCAATTACAAAAGGACTAAGGAATGAGAATACAAGAATGAGCAGAAAGGCAACACTCAGAATTATAGATAACAGAGTAATTCTTTATGTATGTGAAGTTATAGTGAATTGAAACAAGATCATTTGTATCATATAAATAAGATGGAATTTAAAGACACAAAGTTCTATAAATAACATCTGCCAGAACACAAAGTTTCTTGACATAACACAAACAAATGATCTTCACAAAATTAAATGAAAAGCTTGGGGATAAAAGAGATCAGATAGACAAAGAATGAAAAGCCCTTATGTATTGATTTCTTTATGATCTATTTACACTTTCAGAAAATAAGCCAAGTTCTTCCTCCTTTTCAAAATGGCGTGGAAAGGCCATTATATAGCTTACAAATCAGTTACTCTTTGTAACCACTTCTTTTAACTAAAGATTAGTTAAGGATTGCCAATCGCAATACCTCAACTTATTACAACAAATCCGAGAAAAAGAATTGGAAAGAAGAGAAGAATAAGGAGAAGAAGACATGTGGTTATGAATGGGAGGACCCACCGACTTCAAAATCCATTGCTGAATCTCTTGATGCCTCGGCTATGTCTACGCCACGGGAGTAGCGTGTTGGTGTAGGCGAGGTCCAAAATCGAGGCACTTCTCCATTTCCTTATCAAACTCGACATGAGTATGATAGTCTTTATTTGCTTCTTGATATGGCAGATTGAAGAGAGCAGATCTCCTTCATTTCTCTTTAGAAATGGAGCTTTCCTTGAATAGATTATCTTTGACAAAAGCTCTGAATTGAGCTTTGATTTCTTGCGAGGAAAAGGCACACGAGAAGTTTCATCTTGAAGATGACAATGTATATCTTTGAAAGCGCAATCTGACCGGTGTCTTGAAAGCCTCACCCATACGCGGCTATTCTTGGGATTCTCCCAAAGCCTCCTCCAAAACTTTGATCTTCCACTCCATGCTGTAAACCCGGGACTTTGTGATTATCCTTTGCATCATCAAAAACCTTATTCGCCAATAAAATGTTCTCATCTGTCATCGTCCCATGAGAAGGAGGTCTACTATCTGTTGCTCAGAGTTTGAGCTCTTTATCTATGACCCGATAGTGGAGGAGAGCTTTTGTTGCAAGTTGTTCACCTTTCAGTGGAGTTTGAAAGCTTCATCGATGAAGTTCAATCCTGCTGCAACAAGCATATCTTCCACCATGGCCTCCATAGCTTTGCCATAGACGGAATACTTGTGCATGTCTTTGATACTCTGTACTTCATCTTGGCTCAAAATTATAGGTGGCAGAAGGGTAGTCAGTGGGGTAGGGTCCAAAACTTTGTCCTTAGACAAAAGATATTTGATAAAACTTGTGAGAATATGGGCTTGTTCCTCCAACTGTTCATAGTTTGCTGCCCTTTCTCTACCCTCCCAGGGACTCTTGTGACCATTTCCAGAGGTTGTGGATCTCACCTTCGGGGGTAGACTCTCCCATAGGAATCCTTGAGAATTCTAGGTCGGATACTGTAAATCCTGCTCGATTTATCTCTTTGTAGGCTTAGCAATCTCCGGGAATTGCTTGACCACGAGCATCGAGACACTATCACGGAGGTGATTACGGCTTTTTGGCGCGAGAAGGAGGAGTAGTGCCTACAAGGCTGCTGACATCAAAATTTGGACCACGAGCTCCGAGAGGAAGATTTCCTCTTTCTACATGCGCAAAAGGTTTGCACCCATGTAAAAGAGGAGGAGGAATCGGCGGGAGGGGCAAGAGGACAAGAGACAGAGAGCTCATGACTCTCAAGGTTTACATGCCGTTGTTGTTCAAGTTGAGACATGAGTGGGCGCTTGAGATAATTGGTGTAGAGGAGACAATAGCACTTGGAAGTTCGGTGCTCTGGACCTCCTTGTCTTTATCTGTTGGAGCTTGGGAGAGCTTAGAGGAGATGGCATTTCACTCTCTTCACTTTCAATGAGAACAATAATGTTCTCTGATCCCAAAGGCACTCTACCGCTTTCTTTGAGGATCTTTTCCACAGGCTCCTTCTTAACCTCTTTGAATTTCTTCTAGTATACTTGGGTGGATGAAGAAGGAGTAGAAGCTGCAGGTCCTTGTGTTGATGAGGCAGGAGGGGTTTGCGTAGGTGTGTATACGATATGGGAGTCGATGCTTCCCTCCTTGGTGTTGAAACATCCTTAGAGGAGGATTCTCCTGAGTGCCTCCTAAACTCTCAAACTTTCTTATCAAACCAGATCTTAGTCCTGACTAAGACTGGAGCCAAGATCTCAGCCAGATCATCTTTCTCTTTCTTGAACCAATCCAAGTCCTCCAAGGAGTGTGCTTAACCACATTGTCATACTCATATGAGTATAGATCGAGTTGTCATCCGGAGTCCTTCGGGAACTTGTACAAGCCGAGTTCTTGGATCAATGCAGAGAGGGAACTGCCATAATGCCTCCTTCTAGCCTCAAAATCATCTGACGATCACCCAATAGTCTTACGCATATCTCGCCCTATGATGATAGATTATCTTGATGTTACGCATTCAATGAACTTCTTCAAGTCAAAGCAAGTTCTTGCTTTGAAGAAATGGCAGTGATGGGAACCAGGGGCTCTTTCTATACTACGTCAATGCGTCAGAGCTATTTTTACAAGTGTAATTTCCCAAAGAGATGGGAAAGTGCAAATCAGTAATCTTCTTATCTCTGCGGGTTCTATGTAATTTTTCTAGCTGCTGCATACTTCTATCAAAGCCATCTTATCCTTTGTAGAACACAGGAAGCCTCAAGGGGTGCTCTCATAGCTTGAGAGCCTGATATAGGAGAATTTTCTAAATTGGATAAAATAGGCACCGTAGTGCGATATCGAGTTCATGGCTTCGTCGAGAAAATCTTCTAGCAGTGTCACCTTGAGAAGCTGACCGACCACATACATGGTGAAAGCATCATTTACCCTTCAAATTGTGATTGCTGGTCTCTAGGGTGAACTCGGGAAGTAGGCATATAAGGATCATCCTTCAGGCATCGATGTAAGAAAAACCAAACCATTGCCTTGATGCCGCGCAGAGTATACATCAGTACGAAGTCATGTAGAACTTCTTCATTTCTTTGTACATTGGACCATACTCCGCTAAGTTCATGCCGATGATTTCTACCCAGTTGATATTTTGAGTTCCCTCACACACCATGTTGATGAGCGGGCACATCCAGAAATGGAATTCGTTAGTAGAGGGTAAGCCCATAACCCGAGCTAGTAGGATTATAAAATCTGACAATTCTTCATTGAAATCAGCCCAGAAAAGAGTCTTGGATAGACGAGATGCTCCTTCTTAGGGTTTTTAGCCAAGACTTCGCCACCGCATGCCTTGTAGTTATCATTGTCTTGATTGAAGCAAGGCTGTGCTTGATCTGGGAAAAACCTATGGCATTATCCATTTCTGGAATCCTCAGTGCAGTGCTAATGGTGGTAGCGTCCAGTTTGGCGATGAGTTCCCCGTGTATGTTGGTTAATTTGCTCGAATCAGGGTCGAAATGAGCTCCGCATGAAAGCACTGTATCAGCACATTGCACCGAGATTGGGAAACCTCCAGTGAAAGCCAAACCACTGTCGTGAATCATCTGTGCCATTGGTGTAGGGTTTGCATCTGCCATCCTCGCCCAAAAATCACTGAAATCAAGATGACGAGCTTCACTGTCCCCGATATTGGGAACGGCAGACTCTAGTGGTGAGATTTGTTCCTGTCCCTGAAATTTGATCTTCATATTGATAGTAATCCAGGAGAGGCGGAGCCGTAAGCTAGACTCGGGAAGGAATTACAGAGGAAGGAATACAGCGTGCAGGAATTTAGATTGCAAGGGTTCGAGTAAAGGATAGCATGGAAGTAGTGTGAAAAATGCATAGGGGTATCACTCGTTATATAGTGATTAGGAGAGAGAAAATAATGAATGCACATTTAATACATACCTACCAATTTGAATAAGCAAGATATTCGGGTAGAGGGAAAATTAGCATGAATGGCACTTGGTTCATTTGGGACATGTGGATACGAAAGCGCCAGCTCGGCCAGGTCGGGCGGTGGGGAAAAGACACACGAAATGCCTTTTGGGACATCGGGACAAAGTGGGGAAAAGATCGGCCGGATCGGGCGAAAATGTGCAAGTTTTTGGGACATTTGGGACACAAAAGCACGAGGTACGCGGTTCAGAGATTCAAGAAAATGGAACAACTTGTCCATTGAACTTGGGACATTTAGGACAAAAATTCCGAAGGGCTAGAAAAGACAAACTTTGGGGAAATCGCCGATCGGGAATAGAGGCCCATTTGAACTTGGGACACGCGGGACAAAATGTCCAGACAGCCCCAAAACACACACAAAATGACCCAAAACGTAGATTTTCTCAATTTCTCGACTTTTAACATTATGAGTACAACGAGAGAAGACACTTAAAACTCAAAATTTTAAATTTTCACTTTCTTAAGAGCGGGGAATTTTGAGTGGACAACAAGTATCGGAGCTTGGGATCGGAGATCAGAGTTGGTTTCAAAAGAGTTATTCTAAAATTCACCCCATAGGGTGGATTTGATAAAAGCCAAGAAAATAGAAATGGTGAAAGGAAAAAAATCATATTTTTGGGTACCTATTTGCTTTCCTCTAACTTCCTTGTAGATAAAGAAAATTCTAAGGAGTTAGTGAAAAAATTGAGAAAAAGGTGTACAAAAAATAGTGCGGAAGCCATAGAAAAATCTGCGGAAGTCGACATGAAACAACCGTGGAAAAATCTGCAGAAGCCATAGAAAAGTCCATAGAAAAATCCATGGAAGCCACAAAAATTTCGATAGAAAAAGCTATGGAAAAAGCCACGAAACAAGTGTTGTAGAAATACGCGGAAGTCGCTGTAGTAAAGGGAAATTGACAAAATCGGATAAATTTGTCGACATGAACATGGATGCGCCACGAGTGGGACATGAGTTTACCAAAATTTCGATTTTTCTAAAAATTACATAGGAAGGAGGCTTGTGGGTGCATGGAGGTTTTTGCCTCACGGGACACTTAAGAGTATGGACACAACAACCCGATATAGCCAAACGTGCATCTACAAAGGAAAAGGCTGAAATAGCTTCCCGTAATAAGAAGGCCATAATTGCGTTTCTCAACAAAAACACATAGGAGCTCGGGTACCAAGGTTGGAATTGTGTTTTAGAGCCCGATGCAAAAAATTAAAAATCCAAAATTTGGTGATGAAAAATGGATATTTCATAGAAAATATGCCGGGTTCGAAACAGTGTTTCATTTGGTAGTTGGGATGCATTCGATGGAGCATAATGACATTTCTCATGCAAGTCATGGGATAGTATGGGGGCCTTTTCAAGCAACATAATATCATTTCAATTTATTTACTACCTCTTGCAAGTGATTTAAGGACAAATTTTGGAGATTTTAATTTTTTTCTCCCTCTCTCTCTTCGTAGATTCTATAAATTGAAGTGTTGGGATCATTGTAGAGGGATGTAGTTTTGTGTAGAAAAACTATGTCAAAATTGTTTTGTGAAGCCAATGTGTTATAGGCCCTTGTAGTGGACTCCTTGCATGGTGATCCAGGCCCTTATCTTGTAATAGATTGGATTGTGCATACTCATGAAGTAATAGATGCAAGTTTGTGGATATATCTTCCTCATTGTTTTTGTTTGCATTCCTCATGCCCATTCAATTTTATTGCATATATATATTGTGTCTATCTTATGCTATTGTAGGGATTCATTATTATTGTGTGTGCATGAAATATTGATGTGAATGTAGTTGCTAGATTGTGGAGAACTATTATCACCCCTTCTAGTATGTATTTTTCTCCTAATTTTCACACATTGGAAGAATATTCTCACCCTCCTTTTCTGGTGTATCAGTGCTTTAGTGTAGGTTTTGTTTTCATGCACTTTCTCTCCCTAGTCCCTTGGAAAGTTAGATTAGGATTAGATAGTTTTCCTGCATTAGAGTAGATTGTGGCAGGTAGTTTAGGAGAAAGAACTAACTTTCTCTGGAGGATCATCTCAAGCCCGCAAGTCCCACAACTTGAGAGATGATCCAATGTTACAAAAATTACACTGAATGCCCCACTCAAATATAAGGCCATTCAAGGGTGTTGTAATCTTCATGTAAATTTGGTGATCTTTCACAATCGTTGAGTGTATAATATGTTATTCTTAATACATTTGATAAGCTTGCTAAAAAAAGTTTTATAATGAATATATAAAATTTATAGTATAATGGAGGCTGTCATTTCATTCTTTGGTTTACTTGTTCCACTAAAACATTACATTTAACACTTTGTATAATATCTTCTAGATTTGATTTGACTAGAGGTATTTGCATCCTTGACACTATTTTTTTGCCTTTTCTCTCGTGGCTTCTATTTTGTGGTTATTTTGGTTATATTACTAACTCGGGAAGTGGGTTTTGATCTGCTGTTTGTTTGGAACTTGTAGATTCCTTGAGTCTTCTCTATGTGTGAATTTATTTGTACAAAAAACTTGGGTTTGTAATATTTTCACTATTTGTATTACCACCTCAATAGCCTACGTGAATGAATTTGTGGCTCAAACTTTGATACCGTAATTCGGTTTGAGTTTGGCACAAACCCTCAATATTTTAATGTTACTCAAGATTTGTACTCTTCCAATGTTTTGTTATTGGAGGCACTCTATTTTTCCCGAGTTGTAATGTAGATTTGATTTTCTTTCATTGATCTATTAATCATGTAGTTGCACTTTTGAAATGATGATCTTTCATATAGTCTTCAACGTAGCTTTATGATGATGATGTGTTCTCTTTGTTTATAAGGATTGCACCATTATAAAATTTATCTTACGGAAATTCATCATTATGTGATCTGTTCAAAAGTGTTGCAAATATTCTTTCCTTGATACAATTATGATTTAAATATAAACTTTTCATATTCATTCATATACAGGTTTGGTGACTATAATTGATGAGTCCATAAATTGGCCATAAATTACCATTATTTTGTCCTTCTAAGTTACCTTTGAAAGTAGATTAAAATGTAATCTAAGAACTTATAGTTTTCTTAAGATAGAGTATAGGATATATATCTTGTTCATTCTTTAGAAATATTTTGTTATCTATCTTGTTGACTAATCCTATTGATTATTTGGGAAAAAATGCAAAGTCTTGTGTATGCAGGCCATAAAGGAAAGATAATGATAGTATTGGGAAAAGTGGAATTGATCATGAAAAGTACATTTAAAATAAAATATGATTTCATATTAGATTCCTCTAAAAAAATTATGCAAGTTCAAAAAAATAATCATCTCAATCTGAGGTCACATGCAAAAGTTATAGTTGTTTTAAGTTAGCTTGTGGAACTCACAGAGTTAGTTCGGAACTCACAGAGTTTTAGTTCGAACTCATAGGTTTAGTTCCGAACTCACAAATTTAGTTCCAAAACTTGTATCAATTGAATAATAGTTAGTTCTAGAACTTTCAATTTGTGGAAAAATTATATTTAGTTCTGGAACTTACAGATTTAGTTCTGAAACTTGCATAAAAGGAATGACAACTTTAGTTGAACTTGCATCAATGGAATGATAGTTTTTGAGGGATTGTGAAAACTTAGAGATTCCAATGGGAAATATGAGAGGTTTTTTTCATAAAAATGTGTTTAACAAAAATCTCATTCATATTTGCTACAAGTTTTACAATGAAGAGAGATCTAACTTTTAGTGAGTGCGATCAGGAAACGTGTATAAGGCGAGCACTAAAAGTTCCATAAACAGAAATAAAAAATTCAAATGGAAAATATGAGAGAGGTTTTTATTCATAATAATGTGTTTAAAAAAATATCATTTGGATTTACTACAGGTATTACCAATAAAGTGAGATCTAACTTTTAGTGAGCTGCAGTCTGAGGAAAAGTGTATCAGACGAGCTCTAAAAGTTCCATAAACAGAAACTAAAAATTCAAATGGAAAATATGAGAGAGGTTTTTGTTCATAGTAATGTGTTTCACAAAAAATTCAGTCATATTTTTAACAGGTTTTACCAATGAAGAGAGATCTAACTTTTAGTGAGTTGTTGTCCGAGGAAAAGTGTATCAGACGAGCGCTAAAAGTTCCATAAAAAAAAAGAAAATTCAAACAAAAAATCAAAGAGAGGTTTTTGTTCATAAAAATATTTTAACAAAAACCTCATTCATATTTGTAACAAGTTTTACCAATAAATATAAATCTAACTTTTAGTGAACTGCAAAGATCGAGGAAAAACGTATCGATAAGCGTCAAAAGTTCCATAGTCAAAAACAACAAAGTCAAATGGAAAATCCGAGAAAGGTATTTGGTCAAAATCATATTTTGAGAAAAATCCTCCTTCCAATAATGTAGAAGAATAAAATCATTATGATTCTTGTTACCAAAAAGTAAGGAGAAGATTTGGGAGCAAATCTTCCTAAAATAAGCAAGATAAGATTTGACTTCAATAATATATCTCTCTCCATATTTTGTGGAGATGGAGATCTTAGTTGTTAGGATTGGAATAAAGATAAGATCAGATTGTATTTCCTAAAATAATGAGTTGGTTGGATGCATGAATTATAAATGCAACCTTCCACACTAAGATATGTAATTTTCTTTCTCCCAAGAAATAAAGATCTATTCTTTCCTCTCAAATATTTTGTAGTTTTAAAATCAGAAGTATGATTTAAATCCTCTTCCAAGAAATGAGCTGGCCACTCATTTCAAGGAAGATGGATCTATGTATTTATGTTTATGTTTATTCATTTGTCTGTAATTCATTTTGTTGTATTGTTTTTATTTTTGTATTGTGAAAATTGTCTATTGTGAACCTGCAGGTGTTTCGTTTAATTATGTTTATTTCAATTCAAGTAATTTCAATTTATGCAAGTGTGTTTAAATTTATGCAAGTGTGTTTAAATTCCTGCAAGTTTGATTTCCTTCATGCAAGTGTAATTTATTTTATGCCAACTTTATTTCTACAAGTGTGCCTTTATTTCTTCAAGTGTGATTTATTTTATGCAAGTTTGGTTTTTGTTTAAAGGAGTTGCTTTCCAAGATCTTCTTATCTTAATGCATACAACCATTAGACACCAACCCTAGATTGACATTATTAATGATGAGGATTGACGACCCTCATCATTTTGGCGTTGTTTCGGGGACATGGTGTTATTAGGAGATTCAGAGTTCTCTAAAAGAATATTCTAGTGACAAGTAGAATACCTTTTAGCAAATTCTGTGACAGGAAGAATTTGGTAAGTAGTTTCTTTAGAATTTTATTTCTGTAAGTAGATTAAAATTTCATTTATGCAATTAGGAAGATTAGATTGTAAATATTTATCTCCCCACAAACTAACTCTATGTATAAGAAAATGACTATGATGTTTGATCAAGAGGTATAATGGTATGAACAAATAATTCAGATATGGAAATGGTATAATATGATATTGAATCTGGAAGTAGATCCAATTGATGAAATATCATATGCCATTTTTGATAACCACCACCATTTCTCCTTGTATCAACTAACAACTCAGTGATCTTATTACACATAACCTTAGTCAAAAATTGGCTTATCTAGTTTGTAATAATGAAGTGGTAGCATTTCTAATTAACTTCATCCATATTCAGGGATTTCATTAGAGCCAAAATAAAAACCCACTCATAATAAATCCACCCATCCAAATCAATTTTTCATCCCATAATAAAATTCAATCCTTGAACCAGATCCATTAGAAAAATTTATTTTCATGTCTTTCAATTTCTTCATTTTTGTATATGCTTGTATAACGTTAAGAAATAATTATTGTGAATATCAAGGAAAGAAATTTTTGCGTACTAACATTTGAGGACTAGATCTATAGGAATTTCTAGAGTTGTTCTTGATATCAGCATGCAGATTTTGGAGCACCAACAATATCAACCAAGGAGCATGCAGATTTTGGAGGGACCCATGGATACCTTCACTTTCTCTTTTAACAACTCTCCATCTCCTGAGATCACTAGTCCAGGATTTGAAGATTACTATGGTGATTCTGATATTACACAATTCAAGTTGGGCTTTGAAGACCTAAAAATTGTCTACACAATTTTTGGAATCTTTTGGAGTTACCAAGCATGCAAAGAGGTTTTTATGAGATCTCAGACATTACTTCTTATTTTACACAAGTTGTACTTTGATGAATATAGTATGATGATGGATCAAATTTTTCTCTAATCCTTCTCATGCTATCATCTCAAAAAAAAATAAAAGTAAAATAAAAAATGAAATCAAAAAGCTTTGATTGGAAAACTAGCTTGCTGGCCAATCAAAGGAAAAAAAAAAAAAAAAATTTGATTGGAAAACCAACTTTCACGCAATCAAAGGCAAAAAATTAAAAAATCAAAAAATCAAAAAGCTTTGATTGGAAAACCAGCTTGCTGGCTAGTCAAAGGAAAAAAAACTTTGATTGGAAAACCAACTTGTTGGCCAATCAAAAGAAAAAAGAGGTGGCTCTTCTTCAAAGGAAATCAACAGTTACCTGGTGGCTTTCTTCTCAGCACTATTTGACCATGTTAACAATAGGATGACAAAGACAACTAGAGGTATGATCAAGTTATTTTGTTCTACTATTTTATTTTTAAGCTTTCTTGTAAGTTTTTTTTATTACAACTAGATCCACTTTTAAAGATTTCCAAGGAAGGAAAGATAAAATTCATATCTCCCCTACTTATATGAAAAATATGTGCACCTCTTTGCAATCAAACTTTTGGAGTCTAATTTATGGGAAGTCATAAATAAACAACATGCATGAGGACATGCATGAGCTTAGGTGTGTGAGAGAAGGAGAAGCATGAGATATGCATTTTGATTTTAAATATGAGACACATTAGAAGGAGATCCACACAAGAACCTGTTGTAAAATAAAAGAGATCAAAAAAGCAGAAGGAGATCCACACAAGAACTACTTTGTAAAATAAAAGATATCAAAATCAGCAAAGAAGGAGATCCACACAAGAACCTCTTGTAAAAATAAAAGAGATAAAAAGTAAAATAAGGAGATCCACACAAGAACTTGTTGATAAAAGTAAAATAATATCAAAAGCAACAGAAGGAGATCCACACAAGAACTTGTAAAAGAAAGAAATCAAAAGTAGCAGAAGAAGATCCACACAAGAACATGTTGTAAAAAAAAAAAAATATCAAAAGCAACAGAAAGAGATCCACACAAGAACCTATTGTAAAAGAAAGAAATCAAAAGTAGTAGAAGGAGATCCACACAAGAACCTATTGTAAAAGAAAGAATATCAAAAGAAACAAAAGGAGATCCACACAAGAACCTGTTGTAAAAGAAAGAAATCAAAAGCAATAGAAGGATATCCACAAGAATGTATGTCCTCAATATGGAGAATAATCTAAGAAGAGGAGATAATAATGTAATGCATGAGGACATGCATAAGATTAAGTGTGGGGAAATGATGAGGCCATAAATTGGCCATAAATTACCATTATTTTGTCCTTCCAAGTTACCTTTGAAAGTGGATTTAAATGTAATCTAGGAACTTATAGTTTGCTTAAGATAGAGTATAGGATATATATCTTATTCATTCTTTATAAATATTTTTTATCTATCTTGTTGACTAATCCTATTGATTATTTGGGAAAAGATGCAAAGTCTTGTGTATGCATGCCATAAAGGAAAGATAATGCTAGTATTGGGAAAAGTGGAATTGATCATGAATAATACATTTAAAATAAAATATGATTTCATATTTAGATTCTCTGAAAAATTATGCAAGTTAAAAAAATAATCATCTCAATCTGAGGTCGCATGCAAAAGTTATAGTTGTTTTAAGTTAGTTGTGGAACTCACAGAGTTAGTTCAGAACTTGTAGGTTTAGTTTCGAACTCACAGATTTAGTTCTAGAACTTGTATCAATTGAATGATAGTTAGTTCTAGAACTTTTAATTCATGGAAAAATCAGATTTAGTTTCGAAACTTGCAGATTTAGTTCGGAACTTGCATAAAAGGAATGATAGCTTTAGTTTTGGAACTTGCATCAACGAAATGACAATTTTTGAGGGATTGTGAAAACTTAGAGATTCCAATGGGAAATATGAGAGAGGTTTTTATTCATAGAAATGTGTTTAATAAAAACCTCATTCATATTTTCTATAGGTTTTACCAATAAAGAGAGATCTAACTTTTAGTGAGTTACAGTCCGAGGAAAGTGTATCAAACAAGCACTAAAAGTTCCATAAATAGAAACAAAAATTCAAATGGAAAATATGAGAGGTTTTTGTTCATAGAAATGTGTTTAACAAAAACCTCATTCAGATTTTCTACAGGTATTACCAATAAAGAGAGATCTAACTTTTAGTGAGTCAGTAGATGAGGAAAAGTGTATCAGATGAGCACTAAAAGTTCCATAAACAGAAACAAAAAATTCAAATGGAAAATATGAGAGAGGTTTTGTTCATAGAAATGTGTTTAACAAAAATCTCATTCAGATTTGCAACAGGTTTTACCAATGAAGAGAGATCTAACTTTTAGTGAGTTGCAATCCGAAGAAAAGTGTATCATATGAGCGCTAAAAGTTCCATAAAAAAAAAAATTCAAACAGAAAATATGAGAGAGGTTTTTGTTCATAGAAATGTTTTTAACAAAAATCTCATTCATATTTGTAATAGGTTTTACCAATGAAGATAAATCTAACTTTTAGTGAACTGCAGTATGATGAAAAAGCATATCAAACAAGCGTTAAAAGTTCCACAATCAAAAACAAGAAAGTCAAATGGAAAATCCGAGAAAGGTATTTGGTCAAAATCATATTTTTAGAAAATCCTCCTTCCAATAATGTAGAAGAATAAAATCATTATGATTCTTGTTACCAAAAAGCAAGGAGAAGATTTGGGAGCAAATCTTCCTAAAATAAGCAAGATAAGATTTGACTTCAATAATATATCTCTCTCCATATTTTGTGGAGATGGAGATCTTAGTTGTTAGGATTGGAATAAAGATAAGATCAGATTGTATTTCCTAAAATAAGGAGTTGGTTGGATGCATGAATTATAAATGCAACCTTCCACACTGAGATATGTAATTTTCTTTCTCCCAAGAAATAAAGATCTATTCTTTCCTCTCAAATATTTTGTAGTTTTAAAATTGGAAGTATGATTTAAATCCTCTTCCAAGAAATGAGCTAGCCACTCATTTCAAGGAAGATGGATCTATGTATTTATGTTTATGTTTATTCATTTGTTTGTAATTCATTTTGTTGTATTGTTTTTATTTTTGTATTGTGAAAATTCAGTTTGTTGTGAACCTGCAGGTGTTTCGTTTAATTATGTTTATTTCCAATTCAAGCAATTTCAATTTATGCAAGTGTGTTTAAATTTATGCAAGTGTGTTTAAATTCCTACAAGTTTGATTTCCTTCATGCAAGTGTGATTTATTTTATGCAAACTTTATTTCTGCAAGTGTGCCTTTATTTCTGCAAGTGTGGCTTTCAATTTCTGCAAGTGTGATTTATTTTATGCAAGTTTGGTTTGTGTTTAAAGGAGTTTCTTTCCAAGATCTTCTTCTCTTAATGCATACAACCATTGGACACAAACCCTGGATTGACATTATTTTGGATAACTTGTATCTTCATTCTGACTCTAATGCTTCACATTTTAGGTTGCACCCCTGCAAAGCTTGCTCATTTGGCACTTTGTATAGGTTGTGTTCCTTTTGTGCACTCCTTGCACCTTGTAATTCTTCCGCGTGCCCCTCTATAGATGCCTTCAAAATCAGATAAGTTATGGGTCTTCCTATTGCGTGCCCTCTTTTCTTTCTACCACCACGCACCCTTCCTTAGTTGGATATTCATGCCCATCTTCCATACTTGTCTTTTGTAAGTATGCATTATTTTCTCGCAGCACGCACACGTATGCATGCGCATTCTCTCGCTTTCCTCCCACGCTTTACACCTTCCACGGGCCTTGCTTCCTTGAGTGCATCTCTACACACGCCCTCGTGCCCTTCGCTTCTCCCTCCGCATTCTCAATCCCCTTCCATTTCCCCCTTTTTTGTGCCTTCCTCTTGTGCACGTGCCTCCCATACATTCCTTCGACATGCCCAATTTATTCCCTTCTTTCCATGCGCATGCCTTATTTTCTATCCCCTCGTGCCCTCCTCGTGCACCCTTCTGCAGACACCTTAAAATTTGTCATCCCTACTCTTCCTCTTGAGTGCCTACATACACCCTATTGTGCCATGCGCTCTCCTTCGAGCTTAAACACCCGTGTACCCTATTTCCATGCCTATGTAGGTATGCCTTCCTCCTGTGCACACACCTACATGTGCGCCTTCCTCTGCTTCCCTTCTTCCATGCCTCGCGCCTAACTCCCGAACTTCAAAATGCCATAACTTTCGATCCAGAGCTCTCGATTTTCACAAAATTGTACTTTTCAGAATGGGCACGACGTCCTCTATGCCATAATTAGAATTTTGATAAGGATAGGTTTATGAATATAAAATAAACATATTCAGCTCTAGTCAATTAAATATCCAGTCCCAACAAAAGACAGAAATGCCTAGTGGACCCAAAACAACTGCCTCCACTCAAAATGCCATATCTTTTGCATTTGTTAACAAAATCACATGAAATCAGTGTTGTTGGGATTGTGGTTTCAAAACCAATAAACAGAGATTAAGAAATCTAGGGCTCAATGAAAAATCAATAATGATTTTCTAAAAATGCGGACAGGATCTGAACAATGTTTTGGTAGTGGGGTGCACTAAATAAAGCATGGGTAGAATTTTCTCACTGCTGCACATTGTGGGACAACATGGTGGACCTTTTTCAAGTAACATGTCATCATTCCACTCCATTTTGACATCTTGCAAGTGGCAGGAATGGAGATTTTTGGGATTTCCACTTCTCTCTCCCTCTTTTTCCTGGAAGATTCTATAAGTTATAAGGATGGGATCATTGTAAGGGAGATAGTTTTTGAGTAGCAAAGCTCTATAAAATTTGTTTTGTGAAGCCAATGTGCTGTAGGCCCTTGTAGTGGACTCCTTGCATGGTGATCCAGGCCCATATTTTGTAAAGGATTGAACTGTGTATTTCAATGCAGCACTAGATGCAAGTTTGTGGATGTATCTTCCCTCTTGTGTTTGGTTTGCATTCTTCTTGCCCTTCAATATCATTACATATATATTGTGTCTATTCTATGTTGTTGCAAGGATTCATTATTACTGTGCATGTATGAACTATGGTTGTGAATGCATTTTCTAGATTGTGGAGGACTGTTATCACCCCTTCTAGTATGCATTTTGCTTCTGTTTTTCACACATTGGAAAACTATCCTCATTCCCTCCTTTTCTGGTGTATCACCGCTTTAGTGTAGGATTTATTTTCATGCAATCTCCTCTCTCGGTCCCTTGGAAAGTTAGATTAGGACAAGATAGTTCTGCTTGCATTAGAGTAGATTGTGGTAGGTAGTTTAGGAGTGAGAACTAGCTTTCTCGGAGGTCTATCTCAAGTAGCAAGTCCCACAACTTGGAGATACTACCCATGTTATCCAATCACATTGTGAGCTCAAGCACACACACTTGTGTAAACCATAGGGTGATGTGATTTGGTGATAACACTTACTTTGACTGCATTTTAACTCTTATAACATTGTTCTTAATTAGAAGGTTGTACTCATCGCTTGCAATCTAACTGTTTATACTTTCATTCAACTATCATTATTTTGAAAAATTATGAGTGTGTAATTTGTATCCTGTCTTATTCAAGCATGATGGTTGCTGACTATTGCATACTTTTTCAGTCGGGATGGTCTACCTTAAGCATATGTATACAATCTTATATATATGTCTTTCATTACTCTTGGGAGGATATAATAAATTTACTCCGAATAAAGGAAACCATTCTTTTGATTGATAGATGATTATTCGATAACAACAAAGACTCGTGTTTCATTGCTTTGTGTAATTGATTTTGACTACATAATTAGGCAATATCTCGTAGCTTTCTTTGTAATATATCTCTCGTCACTAGAAAAGATACATATGTAGTTGAATCTCTTCACATTTTACACCACAAGACTTTTGAAATACTACCGACTCAAAGATATGTGGCTAGATATTTACATTATTTGTATCTACTAGAGATATTCTCATGGTGAACAATATTTTGGATTTGAAACTCCAAATCTATTCTCGCTTTTGATCAGATTTGTGTTGGTTTTCAAATAGGACTTTTAGAAGAGCAATCGATGGGACAAGAAGTCCCTCCTCTTTAATGGGAGAGGTTCCTTATTCGAAACAAACCTATTTACAAATGTACAGACATGATTTGTTGGTTAAACTTGGATACCACGAAAGTGTTTTCTATGAAGGTCATCAATTACAAAAGGACTCGAGGAAATGAGAGCATAGAAAAGAGTAGAAAGGCAAACATACATAATTATAGATATCGTAGAGAGTAATTCTTTATGTATGCGAAGTCACCGTGAATTGAAAACAAGATCATTCAGTATAGAACAAGTAAGATGGAATTTAAAGACACAAAGTTTCAGTAAATAACATCCGCGTAACGCAAAGTTTCTTAACGTAACACAAATTCATTAATCAAGGACACAAAGTTCCTTCTTGGTTATACAAGATCACCGAGCTTGCAAAGTTCAAGAGTATGCAATCGATGAGACTAATGAATTTGAGATAAATGATCTTCACAAAGAAAACAAATGAAAGCTTAGAATGACATGAGATCGATAGAAAAAGAAAGGAAAGTCCTTCTGTATTGATTTCTTTATGATCTATTTACACTTTCAGAAAATAAGCCAAGTTCTTCCTTTTTTTTGGGCGGAAAGAAGGCCATTATATAGCTTACAATTCGGTTTCTCTTCGTAACCGTTTCTTTTAACTAGAGAATAGTTAAGGAATGCCAAACAAAATTTCTTAACTAATTACATGGAATACGAAAGGAATAGGAAGAAGAGAAAAGAATGAAGAAGGAGACAGGTGGACAGTCACTGAGAAGGACCCACCGTCTTCAGAAACCGCTTCTTGAATTTCTTTAACGTCTCAGATATGTCTTTGCCACGAGGGACACACTAGACATTTCATCTTGAAGATGACAATGGATATCTTTGAAAACTGATGTAAATGGTGTCTTGAAAGCTTTGTCCTTCGCCAAATTTGCCCTTGAAATTTGATCTTCGCAACTTAAATTCAAATTTAGCACATTCGGGTCGAGCGGGAAAACTAAGTATAAATTGCATTAGGTTCACTGGGACATGTGAGACGCGAATGCACGAAACACGAGGCTCGGCCGATTCGGACGAAACAGGAGAAGACGACAAATGCATTTTGGGATATTTGGGATGAAAAAGAGTGAAGTGTGTGACTCGGGAGTTTCGGCCGAAAATGGGACAACTTGCACTTTTTTAACTTTGGGACATTTGGGACATGAAAGCGCGGTTCGGGCGAATCGGCCGAAAATGGAACAAAAGGCCCGTTTGGACTTGGGACATTCGGGACAAAAAGTTCCGGAGTACGCGGTTCGGGTGTTTCGGCCGATCGGGGAACAGAATGCACTTCGGAACTCGGGACAGTTGGGACGAAATCGGGCGAATCGGCCGAAAATGGAACAGAGTGCACTTTAAGTTTGAACTTGAGAAATTTGAGACAAAAAGTCCTTGAGTACGTGACTCTACTGTGGTTCAAGGCGAAATTGGAATAGAGCGCACTTTTGAAATTGGGACATTTGGGACAAGAAAGTGCGAAGTACGCGGTTCGGGCGGTTCGGCCGAAATTGGAACATCTCGCACAGTAACTTCGGGACACTTGGGACAAACTTCCGACGGGCCCGAAAATGGGACAAATTCGGAGGTTTCGGCCGATCGGGGAACAAAATGCACTTTCGTACTTGGGACAAAGGGACAAAAATGTCCGACAGCAGTTCGAAATACATACAAAATGACCCAAAACACAAATTTTCTCAATTTTCACGGCTTAGGCACTTTAGAGAAAACACTCATAACTCAAAATTTTGAAATTTTACTTTTATCGAAAGGTGGAATTTTGAGTGGACAACAATTTGATAGTTCAGTTTTTTACAATCATGATTGTATACAAGTAAAATATATCTTCTGTTTTGATTCATCTTCGATTTGAAACCGATCCTTAGTGATCATTATTTACTTTGCATTCATCATTTCTACTCTTGAAGCTTTGAAGTTTGATAATTATTCATGTATGCTCTTTGTTAAGATGGAAAGATGAATAAATTCTTGTCCCGATCTTGGAACTTCTAAATCTTTTTGTGTATCTCACTTAGTTTGCATAATAAAGGAAAGCATACGAATACTTTGATCTATAAGATACTTGATCTTCACAAAGTTTTCCCTCCAAAAAATGATCAATTGGAAATTGTTTGTACTCGTGAGACTTTATTTTCTACAAAATAAAGGAGGTATGTTATTTTGTTGATGCTTCCATGCCTGTTGATCCTATAATATGTGTTCTTTTAAATGTTTATAACATCTAACATTGGAAAAGTACATTTGTAGCTTCCGAATTCATCTCTTTCTTGTAATAATGAGATGAAGATAATGAAATTCTGTTTCCTATAACATACTTTTTCACTCTCCGGATGTACATAGATATTTTTCCAATGTAGTTATAACATCATTATGAACTTGTACTTATCTAAAAAGTTCATTGTGATTTGATGTGGGGCCCGTTATCGTCAAAAGTGCACCTGGCCGAGAGATGACTGTAGGGGTTCTAAGCTTGCTCTGGATCTCTCACTTTCGTAGATACAATGGAAACACCTCATGTCTGTGGGTATAACTATTGTTGAGGTGAGTCTCCAGTATTAAGGCCGGTTCCTTTTTGATGTATCCTAAACTAATTTTTAGGGGTTTTGAGGGTAAAATATGACTATAAATGAATTGAAAAATGGGGGTGATACACCAAACTTGTTGAGGGATTTGACTGAGTATATGCACAATCAATTTGAGAATGAATTTTAGATGCACAAACCAATAGTTTTCAATGTAATATTAAGATAAAACACTTTGCGTATTGAAAGAATGAGTCATAACAATACAATAAGATAAAGATGATGCACATAATATTATGCAAAAATTACTAAATTTTTAGCAAGGTAAGATGATTAACCAAGAAATTTGACATTCAAAAGAATTAAGGAGATATACACACCACTACAAATAATTGGAAAGGCAGAAATCTATTCTCATTCAAGGGGAAAAATTAGAAAAATTTGTTTCAACACTCCTATATCCAAAAATTCCACCTCTCGTGCCTTACAATTACACACAATATATAAAAATATTATTCACCCCACCCATCCTAAAAATAGAGTAACAATTTGTACTCGCCCATGCATGCTAATTTTATCCCTTTATCATGAATAAATAAAGGAATAAAAATAGACATGTTAATTACAATGAGGCATTAATAACCTGAGTTACAAAATATATTTCAATCAAACTGCAATTGACTGATCTATTTTAAATAAAGTAGGATGAATAATTTGGCTAATAATATCCCTTTCTTGTTGTGTAAGTTTCCTCCAATGTGCATGCAATATCTATCTTCTAGTGCTTGATGTGACACTTGCAACTTGATCCACTTGCAATGATATTCTAGGCATTATTTAATTTTTCCCCTTAATGTACATGCAAGAATTTAATCTCCCTATGTGAGTTAAATAATTCTTTTATTTGCAATACTTTGCAAAATATTCACCTATGTATTTCATCTACTGTGGGGACCACTTGCAAGTTCTGATGTTGACATCTGTGCACATACTCCATTTTGCATGCTGATAATGACATCTTTATCTTTTGTGACTACATGCAATACTATCTCCTCGTAAGTATAATTTATTCAACCTCCAAAATTTCCCACTATGGGGACCACCTTTGGTGTGTGTATACTTTGTCTTTATGTGGAATGGCCACCTTTTCTAATTCTTTGTTTAGCACACATTTTGGACTCCTTCGAACCATGACATATAATTGTTTTAATCATGGTCACCATAATATATTGAACCTCTCCATTTGATTTTCCAAATGACACACATCATAGTATCATGCCCCTTTGTTTCCTAACACACACTTTGGTTTGCACTTTAGTAAAAGGTTTAAATCTAGTATTACTTTCAATAATCCGGTCCTTTTGACTAATGCATCAACATAAGGGTGTCAATTATCATTATTTTTGAACCTTAAACTAAGGTCAAATGCAAGCCAATTATTTAGGTTTGGACATGGTACCTTTTGTTAGCTTAATTTAATACATCCTATCCTACGCTACATATGGGTACTCCTTAACCGTCCCCGCCTTGTGTAGCCATTCCCAAAGTGCTTTATATTCTTCTTGTACATTGTTTTATTTACACATTGAATACATTGTTCTTTGTCTCTGCTATCATTGGTATCAGAGCTTTAAGCAACTCATGGCCTGTGCTGAGATAGTTAGAATCTTTTTCTCCTGACATTTTGCTGATTGTGTTTTGGCATTGAGTGACCTGTAGTAACTTGGAGTTTTTTCACAGCAATCAAAGAAAGATAAGGTGTATCAGAGCGACCTATCTCATCCTCTGCGTTTGAAAGCCTTGGCGTGTAGGAGAATTCTAAGCATCTCTCTCTCCCCTGTAGACATGGACATGAAAGTGACCAAGTGAAAAGGAAAAGCTACTATTCTGATCTAATTCTCGGCCTAGGCAGCAACACTTGTAGTATCTTTGCGTGGGAAACGTGATAATTTTCATTCATCAGAAAGAATTAATCAAAGTGAAGTGGTAGAAGAAGCATGTGTGGAAACCTCCAAGCCTGCACACATGTTACGAAGCAAGGGCAACCATAGCCTGCAAAACCAACATTGCGTGGAAGCAACGAGGAGGCTGGAGACCGTGTGAAAACTGCAGCGTGAAGAGCTTGGTGAGAGAGGCTAATCCAGATAACCTCGCCACGTACATGTCGCACATTTTTGATGCCGAGAGTGTTACGAGAAACCCTTCTGCTGGGTCACCTCTGAGAGCCCAAGAGGACACCACCGACATCTATTTTTCCTTGCTCAATGAATTATGAATACCGCAACGTATTATTTGATGAATTGGTGCATCAAGGATTGTTCAACTATTTCTGGTTCGACGTGTGTTGTCAAGCGCGCAATCAATCGTGAAGAATGGAGCACGGCTATGATGAAGATGATGAACACGAATTAGAACTCCCACAGAGTGTCCACGTCTCACTGCACATGACTTATAGAGCCCATCTTCATGATAGGTTCCTTTAGTAAGCATTTGTAACCATTTTTGAACAATCAATAAATAAAATACAATTTTGAGTTTTTGGAAATGTCTGCACCTCACATTTTGTTGTCGGATGCCCAGTTGCTAAAAGGGCCAAATTTTTCCGCATGGAAAACCAAGATGCGAGACGATTCTTTAGTTTGAAGATCTTTGGGGGATCGTTTTTGGCATGAACACCCCTCCCATAGACGTTGATTTGTTGGCTAAGTATGAAAAGGCCGATGCAAAAGCATTAATGCTTATCACTCTAAGCCTTTCTGATGAGGTTCAACCTCACATTTGGGAAGTAACCACTTCCTCTGGCATGGGCCACGTTGTGTACCATCTATGAAGCCAAGAATTTGACGACGATGTTGCATCTTCAAACAAAGCTTCACACAATGAGTATGCATGATGGCAAATCTAGTCGAAGCCTTCTTGTGGCATGTGGCGAGTTACGCGTAGAAATTTCTGCTCTCGGTGAACTGGTGGACGACAAGTTGCTAGTCCCACTCACCTTGTGAGCTCTTCCTTCCCGATTTTGGACACTGATCACCACGTTGACCATCACTCAATCAGGAGGTGAGTTTTGTCAAACTAGTGAATTATCTCTAGCAGGAAGAAGCCATTCAGAATGTTCAAGAAGCCTTCAAAGACAAGGCTCTCATCACGAGGAAAAAGCATAGCAACAAGCCTCAGAAAGGGTAAGTTAGCCCCTAGAATCAGAAGCAACATCCACAAAGAAACCTTCTCGGGCCGCCACCACACAGCAGACACCCTGAAGTAGTAGAACAACAAGGCGGATCGATGGTGCCACATTTTCTCCATGAATATGCACATGACTGCAAACTGTTATTACAACAATCAGCAAGCATGGAAACTCGGGAAGAGAGCACTTCTGGCCAAGGATATTCCAAGAAATCCTAATGGCATGCTCGTAATCAGAGTCAAAAGGGTCATATTGCTGCTCAACAGGATGCCTCCTCCGATGAAGAGGTTCTAGACACAACTCATCTGGACATTTTCCTAGTCTCACGGACTTCGCGAACCGCCTCAGTCCGAAAGTGTTTGGTTGATTGATTCAGTGCACCAACAAACACATGATTGGAAATAAGAAGTTGTTCCATACCCTAAGTGACCGACCCACTCGAGATCGGATCACCATCGCAGATAATTAGGAGTATGTTGCAAGCTGGGGATTGGTGATGTGATCATTCTCTTGGTACATGAAGATGTACACTCACGAAGGTGCTATATGTTCTAGGTTTTACCTCAAATATCTTGTCTATGAGTCATCTTCTTAATCTTTGAATGTAGTTGAATTCTTTGTTCAAAAGGGTCAAGTCCTGCATCATTTCCCATGGAGACTCAGTTATTTCTTGAGAATTTATGAAGGGCCATCTATTTGCACTAGATGTGGTCACTTCATCTAATATTGCTCTCTCTACTTCAATGGCGGAGTCCATTACACTATGGCACTTTCAATATGGTCATCTTTCTACCTGTGGCTCGCATCAGCTCAAAGGCCAAGGAAATGGCAAGAGCGCTTCCTCCACTCTCCCATTCCTTACCTATTTTCTTGGGATGTCTTGCATGGAAAACAACACAGAGGTCTATTCAAATAGAGCTCTTATCATTCTACAGAGCATCTTTAGGTTGTACACACCGATCTATGTGGACCCCTGCCAACTAGCTTCCAAGGTTTTGAATACTTCCAGCTCATCATTGATGATTACTCATGGAAAATGTGGGTATATTTTCTCCGGAAGAAGAGTGAGGCATTTTCCAATTTCCAAACCTTTACCTAAGAAGCCACCAGTGCATTGGGAAGCCTCTCCTTCTCCTCCACTCAGATCGAGGGGGGGAATTTGTATCGAAGAAGTTCTTAGCATACCTGAAGCAACATGGCATTCAGAAACATCTGATTGCACCCTACACGCCCCAATAGAATGGGATTTTCAAGCAACACAACAGGATTGTCATGGAGATGGCTCGTTGTATGCTCTCCACCGCCAAGTTGGAGGATCAGTTTTGGGTAGAAGTAGTCCAAACAACAGTGTATCTACTCAACCGGCACCCACGAAGATCTTGTAGAACAGGACACCGGAAGAGGTATGGACTGGTCGTAAACCTTCTATCTATCATTTGAGAGTTTTTGGTCAGATAAAGATATATGCATGTTCCAGATGAGAAAAGGAAGAAGATCGATCCAAAGACACTGCCATGTCTTTTCTTAGGGTATAGTACTACCTCAAAGGCATATCGTCTCATGGATCCTGAGACAAAGAAAATCTACGAGAGTCAAGATGTGGTGTGTGATGAGTCATCCTTTGACTCCCTGCCACACAATGGAGATCTAGTACCGACCTCGTCACATAGATTGCTCACACATCCAGATGATGGGCAAGATGATTCTTCTCAGAGAGAAGAAGAGCTAAGTGGAGACTTATTCGTTGATCTAGGCACACTAGAAAACACATCTTCACATTAGCAGAAGAACAACACCAATGTCTGAAATGGGTCCAGAATACTATTGGGGATGCACACCTGAACTCACTTCCAGGTACTTCTATGGGAGTTAGAACATGAAGTCAAGCTAGACATGAGGTAAATTTTTCACTCATGAGTTCAGTTGTTGATAGCACTGAACCTGACACTGTTCGTGAGGCATTAGACCAACCACAAGTGGAAACAGGCTATGGATGCTGAATATGATTCCCTAATTCAGAATCAGACGTGGGAACTTGTCGATTTGCCTCCGTAAGAACTCCATTATTGTAAATGGATTTTCAAAACAAAATATAAGGAATATGGTTCAATCAACAAACAAAAATCACGACTTGTTCAAAGGGTTATGCTCAGCAAGAAGGAATGGACTCATGATGAGACCTTTGTACCCACTACGAAGATCAAAACCATCGAGTTGTTTCGTGCACGTGCTAGTAGCACAAAATGGATGGAAACTTCAGCAGATGGATGTCAAAAGTGATTTTCTGAACGGTGATCTAAAAGAAGAAGTATACATGGCCCAACCTGAAGGGTTTGTAGATGAGCATCAACCACACAAGGTATCTCATCTGATAAAGTCACTTTATGGACTCAAACAAGCACCTAGGGCATGGTATATAAAAATTGATGATCACTTGTTAAGATGGATTCACTCGTAGCCCCTCAGATACAAATTTGTATATCAAGAAGGTAGGAACATAGATTGTTATTCTAGTTTTGTACGTAGATGATCTTATGGTCATAGGAAGTTCTGACAATCTTATGGATGATGTAAAGAATGATCTGAAGAAATCCTTCGACATGACCGATTTGGGGCTACTTCACTACTGTCTTGGCTTAGAGATATGGTAGAAGAAGAATCATATCTTTGTCTCCCAGATGAAATATGCCAAGACTCTCCTGGA
Organism: Taxus wallichiana var. yunnanensis; assembly: GCA_018340775.1. Lineage (NCBI taxonomy): Eukaryota > Viridiplantae > Streptophyta > Pinopsida > Cupressales > Taxaceae > Taxus > Taxus wallichiana. The sequence continues at coordinate 766,512,436 of CM031244.1, forward strand.
GAAGTATGGAATGTTAGATTGTAAACCAATGTCCACACCTATGGAAAAAGGTTTGTAATTATCTAGATTCTAGGATTCACCATAGGTAGATGGCACTCACTACAGTCGCTTGTGGGGAGTCTCATTTACTTGACTTATACCAGGCCAGATATTTGCTTTGCAGTGAGCTATCTCACCATATTTATGTAGGAGCCAAAGAAATGTCATTGGATAGCAAAAAAGCATGTGTTGAGATATGTCCGAGGTATAGTTGACTTTGGTTTGGAGTATCAAAAGAACACTCAGTTCTTCTTACAGGATATACTGAGTAATCGAGACTATGCAGATCCATTTGATGACAGGAAATCCACTTCAGGGTATGTTTTTCATCTCGGATCTGGACCTATCTTGTGGATTAGCAAGAAGCAAACTATTGTTGCTCTCTCATCCACTGAGGCTGAATACCATGCCACACAAGGAGCTGTGTGCGAAGTGATTTGGTTACGTCACATTCTTGCAGATATAGGGATTCCTGAAGAGAAACCTCCCATCATTCACTCGTGGCAATCAAAGTGTGTGGAAGCTTGTCAGAAGAATCCTATTTTTCATGAACGAACAAAGCATATTGAGGAAGAATGTCACTACATTTGTGAACAGGTTGTGAACCACCAAATTCAGCTCCAAGATGTTGCCCTACCGATTTTTAAGTCAGATATTCTCACCAAGCCTCTTGCAAGGTGAAGTTTGATTTGTTTAGGGGGTACATATGTAGGAACAATGTATTAAGGGGGGGAATGTTAGCTTAATTTAATACATCCTATCCTACGCTGCATACGGTTACTCCTTAACCATCCCTTCCTTGTGTAACCGTTCCCGGTGCTTTATATTCTTCTTGTCCGTTGTTTTATTTACACATTGAATACATTGTTCTTTTCTGCTATCACCTTTTTCGCTATGATGACTCGACCCTTTTGGAATTACATGTTAGTGATCTCAAGTCGACCTGATTAGGGTTTCACCATTGTTTGACATGTGTATGTTTTGAACTCGATTGAGTTAGATTACAACTATGGTGGAGTTTTCATTGAATTTTCGTATTGATATTCACCATCGATTGTATGAGAATTGAAGTTTGTATTAATTGTGGGATTCATTGATCTCACAAATGATTCTTGACCATTTGATCTTGGTCATCGACATTTGTACACCATTAGATCTCGTACCTTGTTTTGGTTGTGGTAAACATGGATTTTGCATGAATAGGAGATGGATCTCCATTTGTTAGATTTTGTACAAATCAATATTGATCGTTGTTGTTTTAACTCCGGTTGGGTTAGATAACAACATGGGTTGGTTGGCGAGCAGGGTTATCTCGTAACCTAAACTTGATCATTTCATTTACATTTCATTTCTCAGGCAAAGCCCTAGCAAAATTTCTTTAGGTTGCCATTGTTAAAGGTTTTAAGCTTATTTTGAGCTCTGGTGGAGTTACATGGATGCCATTATTGGGGATCTTCTCGATCTCTCTCGCTTAATCGTATTTGTTCTTGATGAGTACCATTTGAGGATGAAGCTTGATTCATGGTTATTTTCTGATTCGAGTTCAATTTTCAGTTAATACTTATGATCATGTGCTCTCAACCTTAGATATTTTGATCTATGTGTCGTTGTTTAAGGAAAAGGTGAGAGTGCATTTCTGAGTATCGTATCTCAATCTTTCGTCATTTCTTCGCAGTAATGATATAACATTTGTTTCACATTTTATCTTTCTTTCCTCAAACAAAAACCCCCTTTTGATTCCTTCTAGACATTAAGTACTCGATTTGTAACTCGGGGTGAAGAAATAACTTCAACACGGTGAGTTCTTTGATTTGTATATGTAATCTTTGCCACGAAACTAATGAACAACTTAGAATGCTTAGTTTTGATAGCCCAAATATGGCTATTCATCCTTTGCTATATGAGTAATTGTGTTGCAAACTAAGATATATATTTCAAAATATAATTTATTGGTCTTTACTTTCTTCCGATGCTAAGTCAAAATATGTTAATATTCATGTTCTTTTCGAACTAGGAATGCATTTTTGTTGTTTCAAAGCGCTTCCTCCTCCTTGCGGGATTTTGTGAGCTTTGAACACTCCCGTGAGTCTCCATATTTGAGGTAAACTTCTACTCTATTTGCAAATGGATTAGTCATTAACTCGCAATATTTTTAATTTTTGAGTTTTGAAGCTGCGTTCCTAAGAGTTTTTACCTAAGTATTCCTGTGGCTATGGGTTGTCATTTGCATATGATGCTTTGAGGGTTTTCTTTATTTTTTGAGCTATGTTTTCATATTGTTCCCTTGTGGAGAGCCTTCGAGCTCTGGTTATGCATGCTTGGCCTTGTGGGCTTTGTTCTCTGAATCTTTTGAGTCTTTCTTTTCTAAGTATGGAGTTTAGTTTTGTGGAGTTCGTGTTTTCTTTTGAAAATAAAACCTTATTTTATCATGATATGTAGCTCGAGTTGCCTAATCATGGCCACTATTCCCAACCATTCTATTGATCTTGAGCTGGTAAAAGGGGTTTATGATTTCCTTTCTCTAATTTCGCCTTAAGTTTAAAACCATGATATATTTCATCTTATTTCGAGTAGTATTTGTAAAAGATTTGTAATCTTCATTTTCTATTGTGTTTGGGCCAGATCTGTGCATGGCCACTACTTTTTGTTTATGAGCTTATCATTATCTATTGTTGTTCTATTTTTGTTCTCTACTCACCGCACTCCTCTGAAAATTATATGGCTATAAATGCAGTCTCTCGTGCTTCGAGATATATCATGTACTGAAACCCATGCTAATATACCTGATGATTATGTGACTTGGCATGAATGAACTTTATCTACCTTTTGAGAGAATTTGTTTGTATATAAATGAATCCATAGAGAGTATATATCAAGAATCTCATTACTTGGATAACTATATGCTTCAAACTAAAATTTCTGTAACTTTTCTAGAATTTTTCAAATCATTACATATGATCATTTCCATAAAACTGTGCTTTGATGGATAGTGATAGCTGCAATATTTATACGTTTGAGAATATGATCAGTAAATATAGATTCTTAAATATCTTTAGAGCCTTTCCTTCTTGATCAGACCAACATGCTTGATTTCTACTATTTTCTCATTTGACACTATCTTGTCTTCAATGGCATGACTTAAAAAATCATTGTTTAGTCCCTATTTCTCTTGTTGAGTAGTCATACTTGGCTTCAAAAACTGATGCATCCTAGTTATTAAGATGGGATTTCTAGAACACGTACTCATCGAATGCCTTTTTAATAAATATTTCCTGTTTGAATAGAAATTTGCTGAAAGTAAAACTGAAACTTGCTTTACTATGATGGCATTTTGGGGTAAGATGCTTTCATGAGACTCCATTTTCCTGCACTTAGATTTGGGTTTGTGTAGACTTGTAAATACTCTGTTTCCATTACTTGCTTGATACTTGGTGGTTTGAGTATTCTCTTTGGCATGCTTTGAGCTCAACTGCTGGAATTAATTACATTCTAAGATTAGACCTTGCTATAATTTTTGTAGAACTGAACCTCATTGAAAATCTGGTAAATTTGTACTGTTATTGACCTTATTTGATGTTCTATCTTGAAGAAACTACAACTGTATTTCCTCTTAACAACTTATCATTGTTACTTCTTTCTTTCAAGAATAATTGATGAAGATTTGTAAATTTGTACCCCTGAAAAATTGTTTTCTTAATTTGAAAGTTGAAAGCTTCTATCATTTAAAAATAAGGCCCTCTGATAAATAAAGATTATGACTATCAACGCTGAATATACATTTATATGGCTTAGAAACTGGTAAAAACAACTTCATGTCCTTTGTATTGAAATTGATAACCATCTTTGCCCAATTGATTTGTATTGTTGTTCCTGTAGCATTCAAGTTTTATGATTTCCCACTCTTGATGATAGGCTAAGTTGTTTTCTATCTTGTCTTTGAGAGTGGTCTACCTTTGCTAGAATATTTTGAGCTTTAAGTCTGATTTGTTCCAATCAATATGTATGGCTGAAAATTATAAGCTCATGTACTTATGAACTATTGGCAGCCACTGTATGGTGTGCAAAACTTGGAAATGTTTTGTAATTTTCTGCACATTAATGAACTTTTGTGGTGAAACTGAGGTTTGAATGCTCAACTGCAAATTGTATAGTCTTTTCCTTCCTTAAATTTATCATTGAGATGCCTCTCCTGTACAACTGTAACTTCGAGTTGATATGTAGATCTTTTGATAACTTGGCCACTGCTTGTTGCACCCTTGTGAGAGTTGGCTCAGACCTGCTCCTCTATTTCATACTCAAATATGGAAAATCAATTTGTAAAAAAATATGATAGCTGCAAACTTCCAACACTGTATAGATGTACCTCTTTGAATTTGGTGTTTTCTATGCTCTGAAATTGCTTATCTAAAATGCATGCTTATTGTATTAAGATCTCACTCCCTACTTGCACCAGTTGTATTTTGTGTACTCATACTTCTTTGCAAGTTGGTATCCATTTACTTAGCATCTCTTTTATTGCATGCATAAATGATCAAGACTCCATTTATGATAATCTGTGGCTACAAATCGATCTACTTCAATTGGTTGCACTTTTTTTTACTTGAAGCTTTTAACTTTCTTTTCACTAGCATAATTGTAGCTTTACTTACTTGGAATGAGAAAAGAAGATGAGAAATGTTCTTGGACCCTTCTTTGTCACTGATTCAGAGCTATATATCTTGTAAATACTTCCTCATTCATTATGTATTGATTTCAAGTTAATTTTTGAAAGTGCATCTGCTTAATAACAATGTTTATTTCCTTCTTCTTACATGTACCTGCACATTTAGACAAACTAGTTAGAAAACATTTAGGCTTTTGGTCTCTCTTGTGTTCCATAATTTTTCTTTCCTCCTCTTTTATGAAATGATTTTGGGAATCATATGTACTAATGTAGAATATTGCTCTTATCAATTGTGTATCTATATTTGATGTACCTTATGCTTTTACTTTTTAGAAATCCATCTGCATGTAGTTAGATAGTACATGGGTATAGATCAAACCTTGAGCTCAAATTTGATGCATTTCCCTTTTCATTTTTAGGTACACAAAGGATCACTTAAGCGATGAGTCAACAAAGAGATCCTTTGAATTCTTTAAACAAATTTGAGTCAATGCATTTACAAACTCAGGCCACTTACTTTCGAAATGATGGAGGAAATGAGTTTTACATTGAATCTTCACTTCCCACCATAATATTCAACTAATGACGAATGAAGGATGTAGTGTCATGTTCCAAACTTCGGTGAGAAAAGGAAAACCCCTAATGACTCAACAACAAGACATTAAAAGGAATTGATTATATGTAAATTTGGGATAGGCCTCATGCTAAACAAACTTAAACATGATTGGGTGGTAATCCGAGAAAAATAACATCTAACTATACCTTAACACGGAGAGGATCCTTGCATGTTAAAAAGAAAAACTATGTTATGAAATAATTGCACGATCGAGCAATTTTAAAACCCGATCATATCCTTCTTGAAGATTCATCCAAGTATACCAACTTTGGGATTTAAATTACACATAAACGCATTTTAAGGGTGCTATATTTATCACCAAGATGGTCTATCATATTAAAGTCTCCAACAACCAACTAGTAAGCGATAGTTAAGTTATCACCTAACTAGTTTTCCCAAAAGATGTTCTTTTTGAGCCATCATTAGGAGCATAAACATTAAAAATGCCAAAATAAAGATCATTAATAGTCATAATCACCAACATGACCATATTTTAAGGATCTTGGCTTGAGGAGGTAATTAATGCCGATAATTTTGGTGCTATGGAAATGCTCGCACCACCTTTTCCATATATGTGCTTTGAGTATGAAAATGTGAAAATATGGAGCAATACAACTTAGAGAAGTTTGAAGTAAAAATAACAAATATTGATTTTCTAGTAAACAAATAATATCAAGGTTGTAAATACGATGACAAACTAGATGAAAAATTATATTTGAGATGTCTCTATAAGACCTCGTACATTCCATGACATGAAATTCATGAAAAATAAAACATATAAAACTTCCCCTTCCCGCCTATATACCATCCTTCGAGCAAGAATGGAAAAATTATTGAACTAATTTGAATAAGAATTATAAACTTGAATGGAGTGGCATTTGGCCCCATTATCTCCTCACATGATGTGGGAAACCTCCCTGGGGTGAACTCGCAAGAGCTTCACAAAGGAAGATAAGTTGAAGAAAGATTCCTAGTATTCTTAGAATATAAAGGAGGAACCTAACTTTGAGAAGGTTTAGAAGGAATGAAAATACAAGAGTTAGGTGGGTCTAAACTGGACTCATCCTTAGATAGAGGGGTAAAGAAAATAATTAGGTAGAACAAAAAGAAAGAATTTCACACCATATCCCTTCTTATTCCAAATAGTAGTCTAACCATCGGTTGTGACAAAGTTAGCTTTGGGCTTGGAAACCGTGGGTTGCATCGCCACTTGCTTGGAATGAGCTAGTAGTGGACAATCATGAATGTGATTGTCCACATTGACATTGAAAACACATGTTGGGAAGGTTGAAATAAAACACCTTTAGAGAGATATATAGGAACCCAACTTGAATATCCAGATGGTCCCGCAGATCTTTCATAAGATCAACTTCGACAAAGACTCATTTTTAGGACGATGATATAAGAAATGATCTTGTTCTTGGAAAATCACCATACTAATGGGTTTCAAAATATCTATTAGGAAATACCGTAGATGAACACAAATACCAGTGAAGTTCAATCCAAACTGGAATTTTCAATGAAACTTGGCTAGTGGCGTTAAAATCCAGAGTCCAAGGAGAACACACTAATATGTTATTCCCCAAAACCAACAATCCAACTTAAGAAGAAGGTCTTGGAGATGAGAAGGATCACAAAAAGAGAAAATATAAAACCCCTTGGTGAGGTTACAGATACCTAAAACTAGGATACCGTTGGACTCCCAATGGTTTTTATCCAATTCTAAAGGTAAGCTTCTAAGGGAATGCAACCACAAAATTTATGATACCAATTGACCAGAGGGTCTAAACATTCATCAAAAATAACAAAATCGAGGAGGATTCAGTAATCCATACCTAGTCGTAAAATTTTGAAAAAAACTCCTTCCCATAATTGGGAGCCAATTTCACCACCGATTCAACATTAGTTGCGCAATGGAAGGCAAGTTGGCCATTTATAAGAAAATCATCACTTTAGCAGAAGGAAAATTATTGGGTTTCACTATGATAGGACCCTCGGGATAACCCTAAAAATTTTAAGGAGGCACAATTCTTGAATAACATATGTCAAGCAATCAGTAAAGAAAAACCCTAACAGATCCCCACTAAGAAGAATAATTAAAAATATTGTTAAATTTCGTTACTATCTTTATTACTATATTTAATACATTAAAGCCAAGAATAATTCATAATGATGTATCCATACGGTTGTGGTGCATAATGCTACAATTAGTTACTTATATTAAGTGCTAATTTTAGAAAAAATATTAATTTATAAAGAATAGGAATCACTAGTTTATTGGAAGGTTTTTTTGTTGCTAAATCTAATCTGATTTATATTTAATATTTTCTTTAGGACCTCACTTTATAGATATTTATTATTAAATAATAGAAACTATTTTGCATTATGACAGATTGTTTCGCTTAAAACTCAATTAAATGAAATGATTCAATCCTGACAACTCAGTATTAAAAAAATTATAGTTAAATACAACATGAAATTTTGATTGATACTTGTACCTTACATTATAAATATTGTGAAATGATGCAAAATATATGGGATGCAAATTTATTAATAGTTGAGTACTTAACAAACAATTATAAGAAAAGTATTCACCATTCTTTTTTATGTAGATATTAATGAACATAGGTGGATGAGAAGGTGTGTGATAGGTATTTACGATCATAACACCCATATATAATATAATATTTACATAAAATATTTTGATACTTGTGTTTTGGAACTCAATTGAATGATCTTATTCAAAAGTTTAAGAGAGGAAAGTTTTTTTCCTTCACATCCCCCTCTCCTAATGTTTAACTTCTTAATCTAAAAAATTACCCACGTAATTTATTATAAATAGATCCCTTAATACAAATAGTCTTATATGCATATATTGTGTACTTTGGAATTTTTCCTCATATTCAAAATACTTAGTCATTACACATTTATAATACCACTAACTTGATGTCCAAAGAGTTTAGCTAGAAACGACCATCATTGTAAAATTTTACTATTGTAATTTTCTATATTCCTATAATGGTTATAAGAAACAATTCTCCGTGTTATCTATATCATGATTGATTAGGATGAACTACCCAAAAAATGGAAACTCATGGTTCTAGTAAAAGTATAATTAAAACTTAATTTTATATTATTTTTAATTTTTTTCACTTCTTCGATAGTATCATGTTTGATATCATTCAATTTGATTTCATGTTATCATTTTCGATGGCCCAATTTTTCAATATCTTTTACAAAGTTACGTGGAATATATTCCCTAAAATCATGGATTACGCTATAAAAGAGATATAACATTTTAATTTCAGTTAGATATAGGTGAAAAAATAAACGTGTTATAAATATTCCAAATGGTAATCAAAATTTTGAAAATGAAAAAACTTTCTTCTTATAAATAGATTGCACTCAATTTCGCATGCAAATAAATGAACATGTATACATTTTTTGAAGATTAACTACAATTATAAATGAACATCAACTTACTATAATAATACTGATTGTTTAACAAGAGAGAAAACACCATAATTAGTTATATATTAAAATGATCAAACTAGCCATATAAATTACACCAATAATTAAAATGTTAGTACAAATAAAAACTATGAATATTCAATGTTATTCATTGCAATCTAGTATAGTATTTATAAGTCCTACCAACATAACAAAGATTTGTCTGATAGATCTTATATAACTTGACATAGTCATTTATTTCCTCACCACATGAAAATTGTCATGCTTCCCTTTTGCTATCACTGCATGACAAGTGTTAGAAGTTTAAAAATAATTATAATTAATGAATATGAGAAACTCATTAACAGTTAAACCATTTTGCAATTATCTATTTAGGTTTAATTTTTTGTTCCTCGTGTTTCAGATCTCCAAGTCACCCTCTCCATCAGCACTGATAATGAATCTCTTGAAGGATACTGCCAACCTCATTGGTAGGTACCATAGGTATTACTTATTTTTTCTAGAAGTTTACGGTCACCATGAATAATGCAATCTCGGTAACGTAATTGATATCATGACACAGATATAAAGATATATACATTAATTTTCAAATTTGATTTTTTACAAAAAGATGAAATATTAGAGTTTTTTAAAATCCTCATAATGGAATGAATATCTAAAATCAATTTGGAATATGGGAAAATAACATGTTTTTGTAGAAATTAGATGATAAATCAAACTCTTAATGCAAAACCTAAACCATAAATGTGAATTTGGCATTGGGGGTTTTGTTTAAGGTTTAGAGTTTAGGATGTAAGCTACAAGTTTAACATATAGATTGTATGTTTAATGTTTAGAGCTTATGGTCTAACATATGTGGCTTAGAAAGTCTGTGTGTATTGTGGTATTACACTAGATAACTTGTACAAAACATCGTATATGATGAAATGACACGTGGAATGCTAATTTGACTTCTTAAACACAAAAATACCCTAAATGTTAATGAAATTAATTGAATAACATAAATATTGATATGGCATTGTGATATTTAAACCCTACACACAATACACAAGAACTATAAATGCCATAACGTAAAGCATACACAAAAACTACAAACCCTTCTAACCGAGTTGTAGACCCAAACATTGAACCTAAAGAACATGATGAATACATCATAAACAATAATTCAACAATGTAATTGAACTATAAATGTTAACTATAGATGTACGAATCTCCAAACCATAAACACAAACGCTAAACACTAATGGATAGTTGTGAGTAATGATGAGACTTAAAGTACATTATAGGCCGTAAACCTGGAAATACTAAACATAAACAAATAAACCTTTAGACACACACACACACACACACACACACACACACACACTGAAAACCATAGAAACAGGACCATAATTTTGACCCTTGACACTAAGACATATACCATGAATACGAGATCCTAAACCCGAAATTATAACCGTAAACCCTAAATATGAAACCAAAGTATCTAAAAACAACTTAGAGTGGTGAAAATGAGGAATGATTTTGTGGAAATTAGATGGAGCCTTAAACTCTTAACATCCTAAACACCCATCAAATAACCTAAAAACTGATGGTTAGATTTGAATAACATAAATATCTATATGTAGTGTGATGCTACATCGTAAATAAAACACATAAGTTTTATATTAGAAAAACCCCTTTTTATTCACGTGTTTGTTTGTAGTGTTTAGAGGAAATTTTTGAGAGAGAGGAATGCAATAATGTCTGAATATTTTACCAAAGGCATAAAATGATAATAACTACAAGAAGAAAACAGTTCAACAGAAATATCAAGAAATTAGAGGATTCGAGAGAACTCATCAAGTAGGTAGAGGATGGTAACCAACTAGGTTGATTTACATAAACAATGTATTAATTAATATGTTAGAATTCTCCCTTAATACATTGTTTATTACAAACATCATATTTCCGATAGTCGACCCCTAATTTCAAACACAAGAAAATGTTTTACACTCTCCTCTTAGCCTTCTCACGTTTGAGGTGGCATGCCATCTTTGTGGATTCATGGTCTTGGTGACACCTTGGTTTTTCCTTGCGGGATTACCATAACATTGGAAGTGATAGAGTACATCTCTTTACTAACACCTTCAATGGTTTCCTGATTACCATGAACCCCTATGGTTTTCTATCTACAACTTGACCATGAACTTGGAGGTGATAAGAGGTATCAACTGTACACTTCAGTGGTTTCTCGCATTTCCACAAACCCTTGTATAAGAACCAAGTGCTACTTTAGTGCTTTTTCTTCTCACAATGTTCTTCATCAGGAGGTACTAAACTAGAAAATAATGCTCAACATTTTTATTTAAAAACAACAAACCACACACAACATAAAGAAAATACACAAAAAATTTCACCATAACAATGATGCGACCCCATCGTAGGTGACTCACGAGAGGATGCCAATTTTCCTCCAACCTCCATGTATCCTCCAGCCTCCAAAGTAAGTTACTGCTTAGCAAATATGGCTTCAAGGATCATTACAAAATATTTGATCTCCATCTGCTAGATTATGATTCACTCTAAAACACAACTATTCTTTATTTTTCTAACCTCTCTAAAAGTTATTGTGTGTTGAACTTATCTGTCCCACGGTCCACCTAGCTTGTTGAAACAAAAAACGTAATCATCGACTTTGAAATTATTTATAAGTGCCAATGTAGGAAAAATAACTATTGTCAGTATTTCAACCAAGAAAGGACTCTTCTCTGCATGAGTTTTTACAAATCGCGTCTCTAAATGTTGTTTTACTAAGAGATTCATGTGATTTTCCATAACCTTACAAGGCTAGTTATCTCTGTAAAAGTGACAGATAACTCACTCACTTTCCTGGAAAACAACAAAGAATTATTTCTCTGAGGTTATTTCCTGGTATTCCCATGACTGAGAGAGAACCAATGATTCCTTTTACTGGCCATTTTCCTCATTTCCTTCATTCTGTTTTCCTGCGGCTAGTCCAGATCATCGTCATCTAACCAATATAGGTTTGGCTGAGATATCTCCTCTTCCAACTTCTCCTCTAGTGCTTTCGCTACAGTTAAAAATTGACTTTCAATAACCTTTTACACTGGATCCTCATTCATCCTCTAGCCTTTCTTGTGGTAATTCACGCTCTTGGAAAATAATAGGAAGATACATACATCAACCAAATCCAGAACAGAAATAGATTACACCTTCGAAAAAATCATGGTCTATATAAATGAAGCCATTTTTATTGACATAGGCACCAGAGGCTCCTCCTCTCACACACAAAATGAAACTATGGTTGAGTAAAATATGCATGAAGGGCAACGCTGGCTCTAAGTCAAGGAAGTGGTCTGCAATGAGAACAAGTCTATGATCTTGCGTAGCATCTTCCACATGCTAAAAAAATCTACACAACCACTTCCACACATTCTTGCTCACTCTGATACTACTATTCGGAGAGAAGAATACAAAAATGTCTAAATATTATTTTATTATTAGTAAATGGTTTTAAAGGTGACCATAACCTGAGGCACAAAAGGGCTCAGAATCCAAATAAAACAATATTCTAGTAGTGGGTTTTTTATAATGGGGACCACACCTGGAAAATAATGCCTAATAGAAATATAAAACAAAAAAACAAGGGCAAGGGACAACTTACTTGCATGAAGCAAAAAAGCACTGCCATACAACAACAACACAACAACTATGCAATCATAAAAAATAATGTCTCTAGGTGGCGAAACATTTTTTTGGTATATATTTCTTCTTGTTATGAACCATTTTCCAGCCATCTCGAAACTTCCTCTATAAGAAGGACAACTCCAATCTCTTGACCCATCGATATGTGTTTTTATGTAAGGAGAGTGAGGAGGAAAATTCTCCTTTACCTCTTTATGTAGTTTTAGTTAAACTTTTTCGATCCTTTGAGTTTCACCAATAGACTTCCCCTTAAATTTTCATGGAATTTATTTTCTCTTAAAGGGGTTTCTCAAGTGATTCGGTCACTTGGTTTGACTCTATGTTTGAATCACATTCATCCTTAGAATCAAAGACCAGATGTTTAGGGAGGGAATTTTTCCACCAATTGGAATTTTCATTTTTATTTTTTTCCATCCAACAATCGCAACAATATGTCCTAAGGAAAAGCATCTCCTACATCTAAAAGGTAGAACCTCATATTCCAGAGGCCGATTCCAAGTTCTGTTTTGAAATTTAAGCTCAATGTGAGAAGGTAGTTTCTTTGAGGTGTCAATCTCAACAAGAATTCTTGCATAGGTTGTGTGTGTAAAATTTGAGGTTTGGGAGTCGATATTAAGAATGTTTCCCAAGGCATTTCCTATGGAAATCGGGACAAGTGTGGTTCCAAAATTGCAAGAGCAAGTGATGCGGTCTAATCCAGCATTGGCTTACAAGAGAAAGATTCAATGATTGGGTTGAATGAGGGGAACAAACGTTTTATAACAAGTTACCTTTCTTGAAAGCCCAACGTTTGAATATTTTACCAAATGCACAATATTTCTATAAATACAAGAAGACAATAGTTTGACATAATCACAAACGCTTAGAGGATTCAATAGAATTGTCAAGAAGTTAGAGGAGGGTAATCGACTAGTTCGGTTTACATAAAAAATTCTTAAATAATATGTTAATAGAAAATGGGTGATTGAATGAACTTATATTCCAAAGTGTAAATCAATATAATAGTTAACCCTAAACACTTAATTGTAAAACCCAAACATAGATCTCAAATGTAAACCTAAATTAAGCATTTATATTTAAGGTTTTGCGATTGTGGGTTTGTATGATTTTTTACAAAGTTACGTCGGTGATTGGTTTTTATGATATTAAAACATGTTAAATAATTGTTATTCTAGCAAGGGTTTACTATTGTAATTTTATCTCGAGTTTATTAACATGACACCTATATCAAAATATATACATTTATATATGTGACAAAAATGTTAAATTTTGAATCCATTGCAGGCGGTTTATATCTCACTTCTTGAAGGGGGTGTGGCGGGATTTCCACCCACTCATGTCGTGGGGTGGTCGGGGAGGGTCAACGAGATGTTATGGAGAACTTCCTTGAAGTGGTTAGGGGGTGAAGCACTCAAAGAAAAAAAAATACCACAACCGGGGTTTTACCATATAAATTTGATGTCCATCTGTTTGCATGTTTTGTATTTTTTATATTTCATTTATCTCTATCTCTGTAAACTATTGTTTTATTATTCAACTTTCTTCTTATTAATTGTTGCAAAGATTACATGGTTTCTAAAATATGCATCAATTTTAATATTTTTAATTTGTTTTAGCAAAGGATGAAATATTGAAGGTTTTTAAAAAATCTTCATAATGGTATGCATGTCTAAAATCAATTTGTAACAATAACAAATATGCGTGCTTTTGTAGAAATTAAATGAAACCTTAAATTCTTGAAACAAATCCTAAACCATAAATATGAATATGGCATTGGGGTTTGTCTTTAAGGTTTATATTTTAGAGTGTAGGGTATATGTAGTGCCCACTTCCCTTCGACTTCGTTTTGTCTTGTTGTTTTCAAGACTGATTACTTCACTATGGATTATTATGACCTCTTGTTTTAGCATGCTAGTAGATATCATTGACATGGGACTGTTATTGATTTGATCTTTATATGATGCATATGGTTTACTGGTGGACATTTGATGATGATATTTGTATACTTTTGACAGGGATATTTATCTTAATTCTGACATGGGATATATTTAATCATATTGAGTAGAACTTGATAATTTGACTAATGTGATGATCGTTTTGATATAAATGAAATGTGGAATAAGAATGTGCTAGAAAGTGTTAAGTGATATCGTACTTGCATAGATGATAGTGAATCAGGTGTTGATTATTTTAGATTATATTGTATATTTGGCATGAATGTTTTAATGTGGCCAACAGGCCGAAGGAGGTATTTTCTGTTCTGCAGGTATATTATATTCACAACAAAATTGGGGAGTGGAGACCAACCACATCGGAATTTGAGAAGAATCCAGCTAAGGTCACCATGGCAACAAGTAATTGTGTGTGTGTTAGAATTATCTGGTAAAGGGAAAATTGTGACCTAGGGATCATGTGTTGTTTTGTTTAATTTTTCCCTTTTTACTATGTTAGTATGTGTTGCTCTTAGTAAGTGAATTTTTTACTTATGTTATTATTCATATTTCTTGGATTGGAGTTTACCCCTTTGTTAGCCATGGGTTGTAGTGGGTTAATTAAGTTAAATTGAAAATTGTCCTAAACTAATTAAAAGATGTGACCTAAGAGAGTTCATTTATTAACCTTGATTTACTTTGGATTTTGTGTGGATTGATGTGTGTTTGAGTTTGAGTGTAGCACACTCTACCCCACATGGGAAACTCGAATTTGGCCTTTGAGGCCAAATTTCAAAGCTTGTGGGACAAGTCAAACTTGTCCCACACCTCTTAAAACCCCATGCCAACCCTACCTATGGGTTGGAAGACCAAATTTAGGGTCTTTTAGGTGTTTTGGGGGGATAAAAGGGTAAAAATATTAATTGCACTTTCTTTCAAATTTAATTTTTGCCCTTTGGGGAAGTGAGCTTAGTTGGAGTGTGTAAGATGCTTGCCTTTCTTTCAACCACTTATTAATGGTGCATTGGAATTTGATGTTGACCAAATGATGTGGAGTGGAGGGAAAAGGAGGTGGCATCCTACTTGGAGCCACATCATCCCTCCCTCTCTTTTCTCTATTTATTTGAGCCTCTTGTTTGTTTTGGGGGTTGGAAGTTTTCATGTTTTAGTCTTTTTGTATTTTGGAGAGGAGAGGATTTGGAAGGAGCTTGTGAATTTTTGGAGCTTGTGGATACTTGTGAGAACTTTGTTGGAGCTTGTGGATGCTTGCTTGATCCTTGGAGGGATTTGAGACTTCATATTTGGAGCAAGCTCTACCATGGAAAGGTAGGAGCTTCCCCTTTGTTGCATTATGTTTCTTTTGTCATACGAATGTATTTTTTTGTTGTGTTGAATGTTGTTGTTTGGAATGCTTGTTGGGAATGGGTAGAATGCCTAAGTTGGGAGTGAGAGGAGACTATGGGGAGCTTAATTGAGGGAGGCATAAGAGATCATGTGCTTGAGGAGGGAGCTTGGGTTGGGTGTCCACCTTGTAAGAGAAATGCTTGCATTTCTTCTTGTTTTACTTTGAGGGAGCCATAAGAGTTGAGGGAGGCATAAGAGTGAATGGAGGGATAAGGGGTACTTGAGGGAGGCATAAGAGTTGTTAGGGGTATTGTGTTTGCATTGGAGGCTTTTAGGTGGCACCCATTCCCATTGGGAGGCATAAGTGGCCTCCCCATATGTCTTACTCTTATGGCTTTCTTGATAAGCCTTGTGACTAGTTGTTGTGATTGTTTTCTCTCTTGTGTTGTTGATCTTGTCTTTGAAGGATTATGGAATGAATGTGAAATGTTATGTTTAGTTATGTGGAAGCTTGTAGTTGCCATGAGTTGGATTCTCTCCCATTGTGATGTGGTTGGGGCTCGGGGGCCAATGGAGAGGATGGCTTCTCTTCTCCATTGGGTATTTTGGTTGGGAGGAGAGCGTTGCCTCTCCCCTTATTTTGTTGTGAATCAAGCACTATGGAGGAGCCACCTTGTTGATATTTGGAGCATTGGAACCTTGTTGTTGACAATGTAAAACCACCATGTAATTACCCACCTTGAGTGGAGGAAAAATGTAATATTGCTTTGTTTTCTTTAGCTTCCATTATTGTAAATTTGTTTCCACATGAAGTAGAAAGTGTTGTAACAAGATTTTGAAGGAAAGTTGCATTGAAATGATAGTATTTCTTACTCTAAAATTTATTGGAAATGTTGTTGAATTCTTTTGTGGAATGTTGGAAAGAAATTACAAAAGAAAATATATTAAAATTTTGTTTGGATACTTGAAAGTGATGTGTTGGAAAGATTGGAAAAATAGTGCATTATCTCTTCTTGTGTAGTTGATGGAAGGACTTAAGTTTTAAATGGATTTTAAGATGCCAAAGAAGCATTTCAAGCTCTAGCCCCCTTTATGTTTTTATTCATTCATGAATTTATTGTAAAATCCATTGCAAACTAACAAAGAAAATGAAATCGAATCTCTTCGAAATCCCATGCAATGTCTATAAAAATTGGATAGAAATAAATTTTAATGCAAATACTTTAAACCTATCAAGTTCAATATCCAACACTCCTTAATGTATAATAAAGGTACTAATAGTTTGAATATTATCCATATTTAGGTATTATTAAAACTAATGGATATGCTAGTATTAAATCCTATTTATAACAATACACTATTAAATATTCCCTTTAAATTAACAAAGTATATCATTGTAAGCTATAGCCAAGAAATAATATTAATTAAAAATATGCAAAGGAACCTATGGACGTATACGGGTTACGGCGCTTTCCAAGGTCCTAAAACGCTCATACCAAAGCCAAAACAGACTGTGCTTGAATACACATAAAATCCTACATACTTGTAATACAAAATAAACTAGATGATGATGTATCTCTGTTTAACCATTGTGTATTCAGACTGTAAAAAAAAATATACACGCAGAAAGGCTTATATGATTGCAAAACAAATTGGGCTTCATGAATATTCTGATATGAAACAGATCCACCTCTGTGAGATCCTCTCCCACGGGTTACACCGAATAATGAATATGGTCTCCATAGAAAATCGTGGTAATAAATTGCTTCAGGTCTTCTAGTAACCCACTCTCACTGTCCCCCCACCGATTTTGATAAAAATATCTTGAAGGTGAACCCGAATTTGAGGATGCATTCGATACTGGACAGTTGACAACATAGTTGGACAACCCGCTCGTTCCAAGCGCTCAGCCAGGTTTTCCCTTCCTGCAGCGATAGCTGTCCCACGCGTCTATGACTATAATTTCTACCTCCTTGTAGCATGCGCGGCCAGGGGCGAGAAGAAAAAGGAAAAAACACCTGTTTTCTCGCCTGTAGTTTCGTTCCCAACCTCCCTTTTAGCTTCACGCGTGGTCTGGAGTAGTTTTAAGCGAGCCACCAGTCTGTCCCTGGCCTGTAGCTTTTCTGTCTCCCTTCCTTCTTGCTCGCGCGACCGGGGGCCGAGTAAAACAGCTTCACGCCTCTCTCCAGCTGTAGTATCATCTATAACCTTCTTTTAATGCACGGCCAGGTAAATGGTGGACAGGTAAATTAAGAAGGAGAGGCATAAGATTTTGAAGATCCTTTTTGCAGTAAGGGAATGTCTAGTGCGACCCGGCTGTCTCGGCACGCAAGGAGAGGAGTTAAATTGCTATGGCAGGTGGCCATTAAAGCCACCCACCTCAACTACGTTTTCAAACTTAAAATTTAAATGCTTTCCCACCTTGATACTCGTCCCTTTTGCTCAAGATTCAATTTTATGTTTAAGTATATAGATTTTACTTAATGTAATTTTGATAAATATATAATTCTTTTTAGTTTTGAAACTTCAAATTAAATCCTTGATACTAAATTTAAAAATTAATAGATGATGGTGAGTGCCTAATCACCCCTCCTGAATGTTCATTCGTAAAATTTTGATCGTGACATCGAGAATAATTTTTTTTTACCGACACCTGCTCTTAACGTTATTTAGCGCCAGGATTAAATGACTCCTCGGATAAGCACCGGCTCATGGCATCGAGCTCTGACGACGATGCTAGTGTCGAGAAGAACGTTAGGAAGGCTCTTTGTGACCTAACTAGACTATTTTTTTAGCATCCTGCCCTTGACACAATAACTAAGCAACCCAATTTAAATGTGTTACACTTCTAAAACTGGTTCCCTTAATCTCGATCTTCAAAAAAAAAAATTTAGTCACATTTTCGGGTCGTATGTTTGTGGCGCGGCGTTATCGTCGTCGTCGTGGGAGCATGGCATCATTGCTTTGTGGCGTTAAGTATAGATCTAACATTTAGACTCATGTTTCATGTTTAGAATTTATGTTCTAACATATAATTGTGAGTAACAAATACATTGAAAGCACATTGAAAACAAAGAAAATCTAAAATACTCAACATAGAAACATAAACCTTAAAATGTAAATTCCAAACCATAAACATTAAATGTAAATGTTTTCCCTAATCACTAAACCATGTACCTTATATAGAGATTTTAAACCATGAACCCTAAATGTGGATCTGAGATTAGTGTTTGTGTTTAGAGTTTAAGGTTATAAAAATGTGATCTTTGTCTCTTATAATTATAATTTTGTTGATTGAATTGATTTGTTTGGTTTGCAATTGAGGTACACTCCATTAAAAACAGCTTCAAAGAGAGAGTATCTACCTCGTTCAACTTCAATGTCGGTTTTTTCTCGATATCGTCATAATCTCCAAATATCGTGAATTCGTCGGCATTTTGTTGACGTTATTAAGAATACTTTTTCGTCTTAAGGAAAGATCGAAATAGAAGACTTATCACTTCATTACTCTTAATCGACCTCGATCAACATATAATGCTTGTTTTATTTTCCTGATTTACATATTTAACGTTGCATATATGTTTATCAGCGGATTTGCCAAGGTCGCATGGATGGTCTCTTTAAATAGGGCAATTTTCCATCATTGTTTTGTAGGGCAATTTTCTGCAATAGTAAACATTCCTGTTGCAATGGCAGCTAAGGGCTTCAGCAATCTTCTGCTGTTCATGTTTTTCGTAATAATAATGGTGCATACGAAAACTCATTGCACCGCAGAATCTCCATTATCAGATACAAAGGTATATTGTCTATTACTTTTCTACTTCTTAAATGATGTTATTGATATCTATATAGTAATTCGCTTTGACTACAACTAATAGACTGTCAAAGAACATGTGTGATATTTAGACACAAGTAATCCACTGAGACTATTTACTGATTAAACAAAATTGACTGTGTACAATTAGCTTTACGTCGTCTACATGGGCGACAGTCCGTCGCAAGAAAATGGAGCTGCTGCAATGCACCTTGAAATGCTTAAAGTTGTACAAGGAAGGTTATTAAATATTACCCAATAATCTATTTTCATTTAAAGGACAAGTAATTGGCAATTAATTAATATGAGTTGCAATATCTGTGTTAAAGCGATGAGGCAGCGAAGGAATCTTTGAAGTATAGTTATGGGAAAAGTTTTGGTGGATTTGCAGCCATGCTTTCTCCATCTCATGTCCAACAGCTTTCAAGTAAATTAATTTGAAATTATTGCTTTTGGAATGTTGTTTTGGGAATGTTTCATGTGGACTGTATCTAAAGCTCATGTGCTTTGATCTGTATATGTAAAATATATATTGTTGAAATATTATATGGTAATTCATGGTTTTTGTTTGTGAGTCAACAAACTACGTAAAATATGAGGACATTGTCTTTGGAATGTATGTGATAGGTAGAAGTTTCGTTGTTGAATGCATCAATCTTAATGTCTATGTTGTTGAAATATAGATATGGATAATGTGGTTTCTGTGTTTGAGAGCAAGAAACTGCAACTTTTTACAACTAGATCATGGGACTTCATCGGCTTTCCTTCATCTGCCCAAAATAGTCATTTGGATTATCAAAGCGACATCATCATTGGTTTGCTTGACACAGGTGAAATTGTCTTAGGAAAATGCCCCTCCTTTTGTGCTCTATTATGTATTAAAAGGATTTATTTCAAGGGGTATATATCATAAATCTCAACGACACTATAACCAATGGTATACAGTCTGCAACTCCAACAACTAACCACTGCACTCGAACCTTTTTTTTCTGTTTTTTTGGGTCAAAGATATATTTTAGCAACTTTTAGGCTCACAAGGTTTTGTCACTAATTATTTTATTAATATGATGTTGTAGGAATATGGCCAGAATCAGAAAGTTTTACGGACACTGGATTCGGTCCAATTCCATCCAAATGGAAGGGAAGTTGCCAAACCACTTCAGACTTCAACGCTTGCAACAAGTGAGTTTCGTTTCATACACCATTGGAACCTTTCATACACAATTGAGCCAAACAAACAAATTTAAAAATACAATATATACATTACTATACATGTTGTATTTTATTGTTATAATATTTAGAAATATAATTTGAATGATTATATAATGACTTATATGACATTTTTTATGTATTATGAATAATTTCTCTTTTTAAAATTATTATAAATTAATTTTTAATATATATAAAATAAAATAAACGTAATAATATTATGGTTAAAATTTAAATTTTAACAAAGTTAAAATTTTATAAATGAAATCATGGATGATATAATTCAAATATTTAAATTTAAAAATATAAATTTCATATATACAAATTGTGACTATATTATTTCTAAATTTTCATGAAAGAATTGAGTTACTCTTTAATAGCTATATAATGAGAAATGACCATTCTATATTGAGGTTTATATATATATTCTAACAGCATGCACATACTAAAATTTATGAGGGATAATTTTGTAAAAACCTACCTATTATTGTGAGAATAATATTTTGAATAAACAAACTTAAAATTGTCAACAAATTCTATTTAAATGAGTTTTAGAACACAACTATCACAATTTTGATGCACTCTCATAACAACATTAATGAACTTAGATTTATAACATAATCATCAACTATGTGTTGATATGTTATTAAAATTATGTAAAGGGAGTTATCACTCTAAGCCATCTCTCTCTCCCTTCCCTCTATTTGGTCCTAACCTTCTCTTCCATGTAGGCCACAACAAATTTTTGGCATGTCATTTCAAAAGGCACGTTACACCCATTACACTTACAACAATGACTAATTCTCTCACTTGACATACCCAAATTATTAATGTGAATGATGTGAAAAAAGTGCACCTCATCTTTGTGCCACCTTCAGAAATGCTTTAATAAAACTTCACTTCAATAATGTACCTTTTCAATATTAAAGTTTTGACATTCTAAAATCGACATGGAAAAATGATTACTAGAATTTATGTTATATTTCTATTGTACACTTCACATTGATTAAACTCATGTGATTGAAATTTCTATCTACAAACTATAAAAATTGCTCCTTTTGAAATATCTATGTATATGTATATATATAAACGGTGAAAAGCTTCCTAAATTTTCAAATTTGAAAAGTGATAACTTTTGATCATTATTCTTTACGCATAAATCTAGCTAAACTATGGTTGAATTGCCATGAAACTTGTGGGGGCAAATTTCTATCGTAGTTTCTCAGATACTCCACCACCTTCAGGAGATTATTTGTCTCCAAGAGATGGATAGGGCCATGGAACACACACCTCCTCCACGGCTGCAGGAAATTATGTAAAAAATGCCAGTCTTGATGGTATTGCTCAAGGAGATGTTCGAGGGGGAGTCCCTGGTGCAAGGATTGCCATGTACAAGGTTTGTTGGTTTGATGGTTGCTATGATGCAGATATACTTGCTGCATTTGATGATGCCATTTACGACGGTGTGGATGTCATTTCTGTGTCACTTGGAAGCTATATTCCTCAAAACTACTTTGAAGATAGTATTGCCATTGGAGCATTTCATGCAATGAAGAGGGGAATTTTGGTATCCAATTCAGCTGGAAACTCTGGACCTTCTAGATCAACACTTGCCAATTATTCTCCCTGGTCTCTAATGTAATGCCCATTGGGCATTGGAGTCTTTTTTCTACCTGCCACCTTGGCCTCCTCCCAACCACCCAACCTGTAAATTTTTTTAGACTGTCATGTCTGTCCTTGCATGAGGAGTCGGTGAAGTCATTTTTTTCTTCACCATAATCTATTTTTGGATTCTCCTTCAATGCGTACAGGTGGGTGTTGGGCGCGTTTTCTTCTTGGGCGTTTTTTTTCTCTTTCCCTGTCACCTCATTTTGACCTGCTCCTTCTTGGCGTGTTCTGGACAGTGGATTCATTGATGGTGAAATGAAGGTCTATCGCCCTGATGTTGCGTGGGTGGGTGTAGATTCTCAAAATCATGCTGTACAGGAAGAATCCGTGGGCGTAGAACTGAATTTCTCCTAGGAGAGTGCCGTGAGGAAGTGTTTGGCTATATGCAGCTGCTGCAGGGTGATCTCAAGGAACCGTTGGTGCTGAACCTGCTATTCTGGTTGCACGTGACCACAGTCATGATCAGTGGTTGCAAAATCTTGCAGCTGTAGTAGAAGAACGAGATAAAGTTTTAGTTGAGCTGTCTTGCCTTTTCATTTTGGAAAGCCGCTTCCATCCAGGTGGTGGTTAGGAGAAGCTGCAAGCTAGGGAAGCCGGCCTGTTGCAGCATGGTAGAAGCCTGCTGAGCGCTTCCAACAAGCAGGTCGTCCAACTATGGTGTCATCTGTTCTGTATCAGACGCATCCTCAAATCCGGGTATCTCCTTCAAGATTTTTTTATCTAAATCGACTTTGTGACAGTGAGGGTGTTACCAGCAGACCTGATGAGATTTATTGCAAAGATTTTCTATGGAAACCTTTCTGTTTGTTTCACGATGCAACCCGTGGAAGAGGATCTCATTGAGGCGGATCTGTTCCACTTCAGTGTATTCACGAAGCTCAAATTGCCTTGCCGTTTCAGTTCTTCCACTCTGCCCCATAGATGAGTGTCTGTCTCCATCGTGTGTTTGATTCCGGTGGCTTCAGTCACACTTTGGCTCAGTCTTGTTGGCTTGTCAAACTCAGCGGCATCAAGACTACTGTGTTGTGAGCTTGCTCTCTGTATCTGGCCTGGTTGGATGCATTGCCTGCGTCTATTTTATATGTAGTCCAAGAGCCATATATTTGGTGGACTTTTCCTGCTATAAGCCTTCTGACGAGTTCAGGGCTACCAGAGACTATTTCATGTCTCATTCTAGAGATTCAGGGCCTTTTGATGATAACAGCCTGGAGTTCCAGAGGAAGATTCTTGAGAGATCTGGCATAGGTGAGCACTCATACTTTCCAGGAGCCATTTTGGCTTCTCCACCTAGGCTAACCATGAAAGAAGCCCATGCAGAAGCAGAGATGGTGATGTTTGGTGCCTTGGATGAACTGTTTGAGAAAAGCAGAGTGAGGCCCAAGGATATTGGGATTCTTGTGGTGAACTGCAGCTTGTTTAATCCAACTCCATCTCTGTCTGCCATGATTATCAATCACTACAAGATGAGAGACAATATTATGAGCTTCTTCAATGAGTCACTAAGTTTGCAGGCATAAAGGTTTCTGTTGGAATTATCACACCTTACAAGCTACAGCTGTAATATTTGCACCAAGAGTTTGATGCTGTCCTCAAATTTGAAGAAGGAAAAGGTTTATTTATCACTACGGTGGATGCCTTTCAGAGCCAGGAGCGTGATGTAATCATTATGTCTTGTGTCCGAGCTTCAAATCATGGGACTTGCCTTGTATTGGATGCCTGCGTTAAGTATGGTGTGAGGAGACTTATATATACAAGCACATATAATGTTGTATATGCGGGAAAGGAGATTGTTAATGGCAATGAAGCATTGCGATATTTTCTCTGGAGGATCATGTTGACCCCTATGGGCATAGTAAAGCTTTGGCTGAACAGTTAGTCCTCAAAAGTAATGGTAGATCATTGAAGTATGTTTACCAGCAGCATCAATGCAATTGTTTGGTGATTCAGTTGTCTTTCTTTGCGGTTGACAATAATATGAAAATAATTATTAGTAAAGTCAATAGCGAAATATTTTGAGACATGCATGCAGCCCAAGTGACATTATGTACAACATATCTCCTCTATTACAAGCTGAAGTATGTTCATCTATTCTACCAACCTAAGATTGGATGTCGGGGGTGCCAGATTATATTCCATCTTGTGAGTGCGTGCATGGCCAACAAGTTGTCACCATTGAGCTCCCTCATGGCTCTTCTTTATATGGCACTGGAGAAGGTAGTGGTTCCCTCGAGCGAACAGGCAAGCGTGTCTTTACGTGGAACACTGATGCTTGGGGTTATGGTGATAGTACGACATCTCTATATCAGTCCCACCCATGGGTGTTGGCTGTTTTTCCAAATGGGGAAGATTATGGGATTCTAGCTGACACTACGAGGCGGTGTGAGGTGGATTTGCGAAAGGACTCAACGGTTAATTTTTCTGCCCCATCAGTCGATCCAGTTATCACATTTGGCCCATTGACATCGCCAGCAGCAGTACTCACATCCTTGTCTCATGCTATTGTTTTATGCTGGCCCATGTGGAGTCTGTACGACCTGTTGAAGCTGGAGAAACAGGCAAGATATTTCTACACCTTTCCACTATTATTTTATTTAAAAATATTGTGAAATCGAACCACTTTTCCTTGCATTGATTTGTCAGTTGGATGTCATGATGGGAGATTTCCCTTTCTGCTTGTGTCTTCTTGTTTTAGCTTTTATCGTTGACAGAATGTGGGTCGAAAGGATGCGTGTGCCCTCTCCTTTGAATGTTATGTTTCTCTTACTCGAATGATAGACCTTCGTCTATTTGTTTATGTATTAATTATTCTCTGCGATTGAGTTGCAAGTTGTTATGTTGATTAACTAGTATTTTCGATATCATGGAAGTAAGTTACGATAACTGTGAAGCTCCTCCCTAGCACCCAAGTTGCCTTTTGACATTTTGTTAGCTCCTTCGCAAGTCCCTTTGATAACCTTTTGGCATCGAGAAAGAAAGGTTGTAGGATTGTGTGATCAAGGCTTGGGGCTAACCAGCTTGAGTTTCGGTATTAAACTTTTTGAATGAAAAGGTTGTGTGCAGTGTGTTTTCCGCCTCGAGGGTGTAGACTCTTATACTATCTTTCATCTTGTTTCTAGACTTTTAAGGCCATCCTCAGGAAGTACCTTGACCATCCCTGGCAACTAGAACCATAACTAGCCTTACGGATCAACTAAGCTCGAGGTTCTTTGTGTGAATCTGGTACCTCGTTGACACTGGAATAGTTTGGTCTAATCCCCCTCTCAGAATTATTGTTGATGGCGCTCTTCTATTTTTTTCCTAACTGGCATTATTTTCTCCCTTGTAATGTTAACGCTATTAATTAATATTGGTCAATTTTTATGCACGTAATTACCGTAATAGTTTGTGATGGAGATTTCCTTAAATGTGATTGACCTTCGGGAAAAACTCAGCTTTCGTGTGATAATCTTATGAATTCATAGCGGAAGGTTTTGTTTTGATAAAGTCACTTAGAAATTATGTTTGTATCTATTTGTGCGACGGTTGACTGCGTTACCAAGGGTTGCCGTAAAATTTGGTTGTTTTGGGATATGGGTAATTTATTTTAAATTAACCAAACATTAGTATTGTAGTGGAGGTTTGCAAATCCTTAGTGTTATAAAATTTGTTGATGACATTATTGTATACTCTTGTGTGATGGAACCCCCTTCTTCTCTCGCGTGTTTGCTACTAGCCTGTAAGACTTTGACCCTTCTGGATGATTGGAAAATCTTTGTAGTTAATGGTCACAACTAGTATACTTTGCCTTCGCTTCGAAACTTATGTTGTGTGTATACTCTAATTGATTTCCGGTTTGAAACTCAATTATACATGGCTTTTTGTGTTAATTTCTGAAACCCGTGTTTCCCCTTCTTGGGCCGATCAACTCTTGTTCTCTTGGAAAAATATTATTTTAGCCTATGCGTTTGGTTCCTTTGATAAATTTCTAGATGACTGGTATATAGATCAATTCTCAATCTTGTAATTATTGTTTAATTACTTACTTGATGGGGATTCTGTTTTTGCTAGATTGTTTGTTTTCTCCTTATAGGGCCAAGGGCCATTCTCATATGATTGTTACTTTCGTTGCATTTGCTCCTAACTGAAGTACAAGGTCTTCTCCTTCTTTGGTTGACATGTTATAGACCTTAATATAACTTGATGTGTTCATAGTGTTTAGAGGTTTGACCCAAATTCTTGTAATAAAGTGCTTCTTTTCATGATATTGTTAGATAATAGTTATGGTGGTTTTGTGTAGCCTTATCTTGCTCAGTTCTCGTGAACTGACTCTTGTAGAAAATTTGCTGCAGATGGATTTTGCGTGTAGATGAGGGATAGAATTGTAGACTGTTGTCATCAACCTCAGTTGAGAAGTTCCTTTGCTCGAAACCTTTGTATGTTGTTCAACTGTAGTTAACGTCCAGTGGAAAGTTTAAAAGAGGATTAATGTCTTAGTATAAAGTATTGTGGACTTTGTCATCTGAACTTTGGAAACCTTGTATTGTTTGACCATCATTGAAATTTTAAGAAAATTTGGTTATTGTGGTTGAGTGACTTGTGGAGTATCAGTATTTTAAGAAATGATGTAATCTTGTTTTGTTCTCGTAAATGAGTGTTGCTTCAACTTTGCCTTGAGAATAAATTCTGAGTTAAACCTTGCCATGACTTAGTAATAAAGTGTCATAAGTAAACTAACATGGGATTGTTTAATACTTCAGGAAGTTAAATTAAAAGTTGTATTCAAATAAAGTAACGTAGGGGTCACCAACTTGAGAGCAAGAAATTCTTTAAGTAATCAAGGGCAGGACTATCATTGCAAGTAACATTATATAACTTGATACCCCTAGCTACACTAATGAACACTATCCCTTTCATGGTGGAATTCTTAAACGAACTTAAAGGAAATCTATGGTTAGTTCTGGAAGATAATAAGATTTAATAAACAGGAGAAAACAATTTTGAAACCACACAATCTATCTCTCAGCCATTTGGAAAGTAAATTCTCTTACTCCTTGTTAATACTTTTAGCGAAGCCTAAGTAAAGTTGTTGTTAAACCTGGTTAAGAGCCCTAGCTTCAATTTAATACTGGCAATAACTAATGAGGTCCTAAAAATGTTTCATCTCGACCTTCTCCCTCTAACCCTTTTTCAAGGCACCTTGTATCTCTTCTCTTAAGTGTGTTGAACTTAAAACCATGTTGTCTTGTGGGCAAGAACGAATCTTAGTAGCGTTAGTGGTGAGCAGATGGCCTTGTGGAATTTGGTTACTCCCTTTTCTTGATAAACGAATTAAGCAAATAAATGTCATAATAGAGAAGATTTAAAGATAATTACTCAGTGTCAAAGGAATAAACTTGGCTTGGCAAGTTGAATCATACGAATCATATCTTGAGCCTCCTTGAAAACATAAGCTAAGAATTGCAAGATGTCCTTTTAAAATAAATAACCCTCAAGAATATCTCCTTGTGGTTGGCCCTAACCGTAAGTGTGTTCTGTGATTGTACTTCTATGTTGTCTTGTCAAAAAGAAAAGTAAATTGTCCTTGATATGTGTGAACGTTTCCGTGCTGCCTCTATGGCCATCCTTGTATCAAGTTGTTCACAGTGTTAGTTGTATACTTGGTGATGACATGTTGCGTCATGTTATGTGTCAAGCAAGTAAAAAAAAAAGTTATCCTGTATTTCACTGTGTTGTTCGTGTGTGATTATTTGGGTCATTACACTAAAAAGCTGCAAGCTCTATTGATCGAAAGATGGAGTCTCAAATTGTACTGGGAAACAACTTTTCCATAGAGGTAATTAAACTCCCAACTCTGGTCCGCATAAAAGAATGAAATTAACTAGTAATTTACCATCATTTCAATGGGTTTCCACAGGGAATTGCTGTAAACACTTATACTATGGAGCAGACTTGGTATCCTTTGGTATATGGAGGGGATGTGGCTAATGTTTCTGGAGGCTTTAATTCTACTGTTTCTAGGTAACAAAACAAAACCTACAGTACAACATTTTAATTGTGAATATTTAAGTTCAAATCCAACAAAGAAAAAGGTTCAATTCTATTGCTTCTATTGTTTCTAATGTTGGTGAGTTGGTATTGAGGGAAGTTCTTATAGAACACCCACATTTGCATTTTGTGTAAACCGTTGAGCTATAAACAATTCAGATTTAAAGTGCAAACTATCCATATTACAAATGGGAAATCAAATTATTATACCCATTGGTATCAAATGTAATTATCTCTCTACAAATGAATTTATTATCATTTCTTCGGTATTTTGAATGTTGAAATTTTATGTATTTCAACTCAAATTTAGTGGGAGTTAGGTGAGTAGAATGAGTAGTTGTGATATTTAACTTGGCATTTAGATGGAGATCAAATGGTTATGTGTCAACACTTGAAATTTGACACATAATTGAATTGGCATGTACTTAATATACATATTTTGTTTCATGTAGTTATTTTAAAGGAAATTCACCTTTTGAATTGATTAAATAAAATAGTAAATTTGAATTGAACTAAAAAAAATAGTTGGACCTAAACTTGTGCAAAGCATATCTTAAATTGGACATATGTGTCACCTTGTGAAAGACCACTTTACAAAATTGTTAAGTACAAATTATACAATAATATGTAATTTATACAACTATTTTTCATTTAAATTTATTTAAAAATTTTAGGTTCTCTTTCCTAAGTGAGGCCCTTAAAATATAATGTACATATCTTGGTGGTACATCTCGCATGTTTTTCTACATTTAAACACAAGTAGACTTTTGTATACTAAGTTTTACATGTCCTAAGAATGATCAACATCGACACACCCATAATTTATGTTCGACCTAAAATTCACAATTATGGCTTGATTTTGGTCCGAAATACTTATCTTTTATATAAATTTTTATTGTATTAACAATTTCAATATATGTTCTTTATGAATTTTTCAAAGTAGTTGTGCGATGAATTCTCTGGATCGCTCAAAAGTGGAGGGAAAGATAGTGCTTTGCTATTTCAATAGCGATTTTCCAGATTACACAGTGTTTCTCGCTGGAGGAGCAGGCACCATCATAATCCTGGATGGATTTGGTGACACAGCTTTCACTTGGTTAAATCCTGCAACAGTCATATCGATTGAACAAGGAAAAATAGTGATGTCTTACATCAACTCCACTAGGTAAAATTGCTTTAAAGTTTTACTTCTTTAATAAAAAATAAACATCTTTATGTCATGGAAACCCATGAAATATAAGTAATTTAGTTGCATTCCACCAGCTCTGCTGTTGCAAGAATTGAAAAATGACAACTACAAATGCACTTGCACCTATTGTGGCTACATTCTCCTCTCGAGGTTACAATCCAATTACCATGGACATTCTCAAGGTATATTTTTTCCCTATATTAAAACATTGAAGTAAGGTTTTCAAAAACATTATGTGTGTTACAAACAAAATTGAACCTCAATGGTAAACCATAATAGTTTGCATGATCCTAAGCATCATACATGTTTCGATCATACGATCTCTCATTTTATTTTATTGAAAATTTATTTTGTTATTGATTGTCAATATATGTAATGTTTAAGTAGATCCCAATAATCAATACTAAACATAAGTGACTGGTATGCTAATGAATAAACCAAAATAATGGGTTTGTGTATTGTCAGCCTGACATCACTGCACCTGGTGTGGACATTTTGGCTTCTTGGGCAAAAAATTCCTCAATTACTGGGTATCCAGAAGACACAAGGCACTCAGACTTCAATATAATATCAGGAACATCCATGTCATGTCCTCATGCCGCCGGAGCTGCTGGGTTTGTGAAGTCCTATCATCAAGATTGGTCTCCTGCTGCTATTAGGTCATCCCTCATGACTACAGGTATTTTATTTTCAATGTATTTCTTGTAATTTAGAAATGAATAGTTTACTTAATTATCCACGTAAAGGCCCTCCATTGTTGATTAACATTCGCTCTCTTGGAAACCTATTGATCTGCAATGAAAATAGATTACTATATTGGTAAATATATTATATTATTATTTATATAATAATAAGTAATAGGATGCCTAGTATGCGAATGTATCTGATGGATTGGAACTTCCATCAATTACTTAGAGCAACCAATGGTTTACAATACCACATGCAAACGTAGTAAATGGATTTATAAGCCCTTTCGTCCTTTGAATAAGTGGAAATGAAATTAGTATTTATTTTTACAACAGCTGAATTTTCTGTACCTTAACTTGTGATACAGCGTTTACAATGGATGCAACTTTGGCTGGCAATGAGGATGCGGAATTCGGATATGGGGCTGGCCAGATCAATCCCACGAAGGCTGTGGATCCAGGGCTTGTTTACGATGCAGGCTTAGATGATTACATCAAATTGCTTTGCACCCAAGGTTACAATGATACAACATTGCGTTTCATGACAGGGGACATAAGCAGTTGTGACTCTGTAGAACCATCTAAAATTGGAGCAAGAGAACTAAATTACCCATCCATAATGGTTGTTACTATCCCAGGGCAACCAATTCAGGCTACATTTCCCAGAACAGTTACAAATGTAGGAGAAGCAGTATCTACATACAAGGTTATTATACATGCGCCCTCCAAAATGAATGTGACTGTGGAACCGGATACGCTCTCATTTTCATCACTTAACCAGAAGTTATCATACAATGTGACAATCGAAGGTGGACCCATACTTAGGGATATACTCCTTTCAGGAGCCTTAACATGGAACTATGGGAATTACAGTGTGAGAAGCCCAATCAACGTTTATGCTCTCCGCTTTTAGCTTTTTATTTTGGAGTGCTTTCACTTTCCTCTAACATGGCCAATATCTTTGATAATAGTTTATTTGGCCAGTTTGTTTGTTTGATAGTCCATGGTAAACATTTACGTGGTGGATTTTTTACCACTTTTACATGCCTTTGATTGTTAAATCATGAAAAATAATGAGAACATTATCAACATATTCATATCTTTCACTTGAAATATAGAGTTATTAAAATTATTTTGCCTCTTTAAGTAAATAAATGTTTCCAAAGCCAATTCTATTTTAATAAACAACCATGTAAAATTTTAGGTAAATATATCTTAAATAAATTAGATTGTAAATATAAGTCCACATCAAAATATTAAATATAAAACAAAAATATAAATCATAATTAGAAGAGAGGATACATAAAATATATTTTTAACAAAATAATATAAGTCTCTATTTTCTATGTTCGTAGTTCGTTGGAGTCACTTTAAGAACAAATACATACATATTTCAAGTGTCTACCTCACAAAATAACTTATCATTAAAATAATTTAATTATCAAGTACTAATTCACTAACACTAAAATATTGAAAGTTTAAGATTGAGTTTGAGATTTTAAAACTAAATAATATGTATATAGTTTTATATGTAATTTGTATATAAACTATTATTATTAGATTAGAATCAATAACTAATTTTTTTCCAATTAAAATAAGCACCTAAAAATGTTATGCCGATAGAATAAAGCAAATAAACATGATTGATTTATAGAAAATTATCCATAATTTTCTCATAAGTTAAATACAAATTTAAATATTCTTGTTTATGTAAAATTTTGAGCCTTTTTGGTGGCTATCAAAGTTATTCTTGATAGAAATTACATCAAGTAAATGACATCTTTGGTCTATTTTCATGTATCTTTTTGTCGCAAATTGTCAAACACTACCATGCACTATAATTTTATAGTAGTATACTAGTTAGGGTAATAAAATTGATGGGTATCAAGGGTCCCTCAATTTATTTTAGAAATTATAAAACAAATTCTCCTAAATGCCATTGGCATTCCTAGATGTGACTTTTTGGACACATCTTTTTGTATGATTAGCATTGTACATCTCTGCCTTAAATATAAACGTGTGCTTTTCAATTTAAAAATATCTTAGATGATTGCATCCATGTTTTAATCAAAGAGTTTATGTTCCCAAAGAATAAACACTTTATACAAAAATATAATTTTACTACATTAATATTATACTAATATAAAATTTTTCCTATAGATGTGGAGATTGTTCACATATTCAATTATATAATATAAAATCATGCATGGTAATGTGGAGATTATTGACATCTTTTTGTTATTTAAGGTAAAAGAGGGTTAAGGGGCCCTTCCTATACAACAAAAGGAAAGAGAAATATATATCGATGAGGAAAAAATGAAGTTGCCTCTATCAGCGGCACCAAAAGTAAAGAAAAACAAAAACAACCAGAGCAAAGAAATTATCCCTGGGACCCCTTCCCATGGGATCTAAGATGCATCTTAAGGGATTCATTATTCCCTTTTTTCCTTCTATTCATAGTAGACCACCCATCACCGCATTCGTATTTACCTTTTCATTTGTGTGAACCAGAATGCAAATTTCAAAATGATTGTTTTCCTCCTTGTAACCAAGAGGAGCGATAAAGTCCCAACCTCAGAAAGAGGGGAAGGAGCCTTCTCTACTGGGGTAGAAGAAGGGGAATCCTTTGCAACCTCTATAACCTCATCATCATCCTTCGCAGATCCGTCCCAGAACGATTAAGCGATTAATCGCCAACAACCAAAAGGCTGGATCAACATTCTTCCACCAAGAATTGTGTCAACTTACCTGTTTCTTCCCGAACTTGCAATCCACAACTAAGTGTCCAAGCGAGAAGCAATTTCTGCATCTGAAGGGGTAACCTTCAAAGTCCAGGTTTTGAGTCCATATTTTTTCTCAACCATAAGATCAATAGAAGTAGGAAATTCCATTGAAGTGTTCATGTCAACTAGAATGCGGGCATACATAGTATACTCATACAAGGACATTTTTGAATCAATAGCTAGGGTTTTTCCCAAAGCATTCCCAATGGAGATTAAACATTTCTCATCCCAAAACTGAAGAGGAAGATATGGCAAACGAATCCAAACAGGTCTGATTTGGAAAGTTTCCATTATTACAGGATTAAAAAGGGGAAACCATGGCTTCATGAGAAAAAAGTGGGATTGAAAATCCCATAATCTAGAAAAAATTAAATCTCTATCAGAGGTAATATCAAATACAAAATGAAATAACCTCTGGTTGAGGGGTAAATGTCCACTTTACCATCCATTAATGGCTTCCAAGATGAAGAGATCTAATCATGAAGAGCCGGCAGCCAGGGAAAATTTTGTTGAATCTACAAATAATGCCCTTCTCCTTGAAATACGCCTCTGTTTTCAAAACATCTGGGCCAAAACGCACAGAGGGGGAAGATTTGGCATGAGCCATTGCCTTAAGTGGAGGACGAGCAGAGGATTTTGTCACCTCAGCAAAAACTTTTAACTTTCCCTGGAACCCCCAAACTCACAATGACCTCCAAACAGACATCAACACCGCTTTGAAGGTAATATTTGAGGCAGAGAGGGAGAGATAGGCACTTCAAGCATCTAAGGATATTCCCAAAAGAGGGGATCCAGCTGAAGTTACAATCCCATCCTTCAAAAAACATTGAATTGGTGTAACAGAGCAGGGAATTAACAACTTGCATAGCAGGGTATTTCATATTTGAAGGTAAAGGGTGCTTGCTGCTAGTTCCTCCTTCCTAAGCCTCCACCATAGGAAAGATCAACTCCAAGAACACCCTGCAACAACCCAACATCATACTCCTAGACGTTATGGAACTGAACATTTTTGTTGAGACAAGGTCGCCTAAGCCGTGTCTATCCACGCCACCAGAGAATGATCCATTGCTTTCATGGCGGGTTAGGAACAACTATGCCATAGATGTCGCTAGGGTTAGGGCACCCTTGCATCCTTCGCCGCATCCTTCACACAAGTTTATCTTTATTAATTCTTGTGATAGTGTATGATTTTTTTATGATTGTTGGCATCTTTAATTATATAAGAGAGTGGATATGATTTGTGTAGTCAATGCATTGATGAAATCATTTACAAGCATGTAAGAGCGTATATTTCCTTATCATTAAAATAATAAAAAAATATACTAAATATAAATTATTGAAAATGTCTTGTACATTTTCCACGAGTTATGCCTTTCATTACACAACACCACATGGGCTCCAATAGATAAACTTAACACCACATAAGAAACTTACACAAGTCATCTAATCACATAGACACATGACAACACCATATACATGTTGATGCCACACTTTCCCCAATGAATGAATGCTAGTAATGACCCAACCATAAAAAGGGACCCAAGGATTGGAAAACCCACAACACATCATTACCATGATTACAACTTAGTTACGATTAACATTCCAAAAACATTATTATGCAAGGATAATTTTCTCTTTT
Source organism: Taxus wallichiana var. yunnanensis (assembly GCA_018340775.1). Classification (NCBI taxonomy): domain Eukaryota; kingdom Viridiplantae; phylum Streptophyta; class Pinopsida; order Cupressales; family Taxaceae; genus Taxus; species Taxus wallichiana. Next base: position 766,547,217 of record CM031244.1, read on the forward strand.
TTTTACCTATAGATTCTTGAATTCATTTAACATTCAACTTACAGTTCGACCATTTAATTCAGCTCTTTATCCCTTACAACAATCTCCATAACTTACATAATTATTTGCCATATATCAAATTGCATACAAAGCTCCTAATTCTCTCATTCTTATGTTAAGATTATGCTTCTCAAACATTTATACAATGTTTAAATTTTACCCTTTGCTACACAAGTGAATTTGATGTGATGCCAAGAAAGAAAACTTAGGACTTAAGGGAGATTTAGATTCAAGATACATGTTCCCACAAACATTCTTCGATCACGGTATGTTTATTTCCATATCATAGTAAATATAATTTTAAAAAAACTTGTTGAATCCATTCAACATTTCCACATCAAGAAATTTTATTTGGATTTATATATATCTTTTTTTTTCTCTGAAGTTTGATCTCACCAAGGGCAATTCATATTCTTTTTAACACATGAAAATGTCTAATTGAGTTACAAGGACTCCAAGAGTGACATTATACCTAACTTCAAATCTCATTTTACTCTTATATGCTTTACTCTTACATCGCACTATGGTCTCATTATTAGCATTGTTTTATAACATTTGTAAACAAAAATAACACATAATTTTCACTAATGGATTCACTACTACAAGGAGTGTAACCTAGCACGAGACATCCCATTTCTTTCTCTTATACACTACAGTATTAAGCACATGATGCAACCAAGACATCCACTTGTGTCATTTAAATCCCACCATGAGGTCAATCATAAGAATATCACCTACTACATTTGTTCGGTTTTGGGCCACTCACTAGGGTACAAAGGGAAACTAAGCATAAGGGGTAATGAGATAAATTTTTTTTTGTTTCTACACTTCTCTTAAGTCAACTTAATTTAAAATACAATTGCATTTGCTAAGAGTTATGAACAATTTCCACCCGTAAGTTAACCCCTTAATCAGCCAAGGTTTGGTTTAATTCCAATTTTACCTAAGGATCAATGCCCCAACTAAATATGAGTTTAAGGTGAGAGGAAAAAATTTATGCTAAACGACCTTCAAGAAAGACCAAGGTGTTATGTTGCTAGTAACCAAGGTAACCCATTTATATATGAGGAACTAAAGAGATCATTAACAAGAGTTTAAGTCATAGGATAACTATTTCACTAGCTCCATTTGTGTTGGTCCAAGAGGGTTTTGCTCTATGTTTAATGTTGGTTCCCATGAGCGCTACCTTAAGAAAAAACACATTCTCATTACTACACACATAGTTTCCAATCTTGGAAGGGAACCACATACTCTGGAGAATGTTGGACCATGTCATGCCTATTCGTCGGGTTCACGAGGATGACACTAAGCATACAAGCTATGATGATAAACTCATACTTGTGATCTTATTTATTTAATCTAGAAGGTGTTATCAAGCATAAGGATTTTAGTTTGTCCTAAGGTTTTAGTTTTCTATGCTAAGAGAAATCACAGGAAGAGTAGTTATACATGACTTTTATACTAGGGGTGACTGTTGCGGTTAGATTCCTTTATTACATTTTCAAGGTAAGAGACACAACACTAATTATTTAATCATCTATTGCACACTAGAAATGCACTATAAAATAATAAATTTGATTTCATTAAACATACATATCCAACCCCTTTTCCTTTTTCTTTACATACGGAAATCTGAATCAAAATGGCACCTATGATTAAATGCACATTTCGCAAGGCATTCCTAAAACTAGCATCTCATGCATATTACCAAATTTTAAATATAATTTTTTTTTTGCAATTACATTAAACATATATACATTTTCAAATAAAATATATAAATTACAATAATAAATAATGAATTACACCACGCCTTTTCACCATCTTTCTTGCATCTGCAAAACCATGTGAGCATGAAATCAGCGATAAATCATTGGCATGGCATCCACCTAGATCTAGCATAATTAAAAATTTAGTTTCCATTTACATAATAATAATAATAATTTGCATTCGAAAGGAGAGGGTTAAAGACACATGTTTATTTAATTTTAGTTCATTTCTTAACCAATGTGAGAGAGAAATAGGGAAGAGAGAGAAAACTGTATTTTTCCAAAAGTTCAATTTCACAAAACAAGTCACATGGTAGAGTTTCAAACAATTATCTACAAGTGTCAAAAAGTTTCCACGATGGTTTAGTAACTTGACGAGGGTCCTATAATTTTTTTATACGTTTTTCTTGCTAGTTGCAAAGGTGTTCAAAATTTAGGCTTTGAGGCTAAGAAACCACTTTCAAATGTTTTCCTTCGATGAGAAAACTCACCACGAGTAAGTTTCTACGTGTCCTCCTATATAATAAGAATTCACCAGAATTGATGGAATTCAAGAATTAACATTTATGATTGATGCTACTTTTTTCAAGGCCATCGGTCGTAATTGACCTAGTTGACAAATGATAAAATAAATTAGCTTGTGGGCTCGAAAAACATGTCCAAAACTAATGTTCGATGGAAGAACGTGCAACAAGAAATTCCTACAAGTTCCTCTATATATGGAGAATTTTCCAGAGTCAACAAGACTGAGAATTGGTAAATGGACTTCAAATGACGACGGGTTTTCTAGAGCCACCGATCGTAATTGGTCCAGTGTTGACCTAGTCAAACTATGACTAGAGGCCTACAAAACCTCTTTGCCAAACTAACCAGAAGTGTGATATTCTAGAGATGAAGGTTCCAGGAAATTGTCTAGTAAAAATAACTAGAGGGCTATGAAGGCGGATAAGCAATTTTTGTTTCTCACGGTTCAAATGGCAGTACAAAATGAAATCAAACTTTCTAGTTTTTAGCTTACTTCAATAACAAAATGGTGTAACAGGGCTCCTAGAAGGGGCATAAAAATATCACAAATGATCATTCGGGGTCGATCCAAAGATTAAAGTGACTCCTCACATAACAAGGTACATGAAGGAATCTTAACATCCCCTTTTCGAGTTACTGAAGGTTGCTTTTGCGAGTTTTTGAAAATCACAATTTATCTATTTAAACAAGGAAATGGTCAACATATTTACTGGGAAGTCAACTTCAACTTGTCAATAAAAACATGTATTGTAGTAATCTAGTTTGGTCAGGAAGTTTGATAAATCACCTCAAAATGAGGGTTTAAGTTCATGGTTGACTACAAAGGGTTATTTTGATTACGTGAATTACGATATGACATTTTATTGTTTTGCAAACAAATTAATATAAAACAATTAAATGTATGATAATCCCAAGGTTTTAAAAATTAGATTTATTGCCAAATGAAAAAAAACTAAAGTAAGAGAATTATGAAAGATAAGGAGAGATGAACCATGCATGGAGGAACAAAGCATGTCGAAATTGTTGGACTTAGTTCTGCATCTTAATTAGGCATTTTGTCAAATAGTTTACACGCATCCGCAATTCCACCATTGCATTTTTAAAAATCTTTTAACCCATTACACCAACATGATTTGAGTATTTTAACCTTCTAATGCATTCCTAATGAAACTTAGTTTCCTGAAGAGTCTTCCAAAGGAGTGTCAACCCCATTGTCAGGGCTGCGTACACGAATCACATCAACTATCATGGGCTCAAACAATCTTAACCTCCATGGCTCTATTTTATCGAGAACAACATAGTGCTCTCCCATAATTAATCTAAACCATTTGTCCTTGGATTTGAGACCTGACGAAGAAGAAGAAGAGAAGGAAGATGCCCAGATATATCCCCAGTAGAACATACATACAAAAACCTTGACCCCACTATAATGTGCAAGATCTTAGAAAAAAATAAACTATGATCTTCTCAATTTTGGCATGTTCAGCTTGGGAATTACCAAATAATGCCATTTTCAATTTGGCATCAACCACAATTATTCACAATTTTAGCTGAGATAGTTGAAGCAACTAATAACCACATGCTGGCAATTAATTTGTATCATGTTACACTTTACAAAATAACAACATACACCAACATTTCCCCAACTCTTCACATGCAAGTTTTAGCCACTCTCTTCACATACCAATTTCGGTTCACAAGGAAGTGTATCAGAATCATTTTCCATAGAGTATCTAATGCCTTTTCCAAGCTACTCTTCCATTACTTATAGGTGATTAAATGGCATTTGTTACCTACAAATTTTCATTAAAAAAACTTATTTAAAAGTATGTCAAGTGCAGAATTTTGATAGATTCCCATTAACTATTTGGCCAAGTGAACGAATGATACAACTTATTCTTGAATACCATTGTTGCAGCATACAAAATACATGGGTATCCTCACGAGGTAGACACATTATTTCACCATATGCAATGAACAAGTCTTCAACATGATTAGTTCACCATTTGCTAGCATGCTTCTAGCCTCTACTAAAATAGAAGCTTTAAAATAAGGTGGACATCCACAAACACATTAAGGAGAAGGGTATATTTTTGACGTTTTAGTAGTAAGTGCCTTGGCAGATATGCATGGAGGATGTGGAAAAGAAATGTGGTAAGGCATGTAAAGTCTATTTTCCAAAATGCCTAAAAGAAAAGTGGCAAAATTCCACAACCTGATTCACACAATGAGAACACTCCTTCTATCTACTAAAGTATATGACACATCTACTTGGGAATTTTGAGTTTGTTGAAAGATGTTGAGAGAGGAAAAAGGTGAATGATACTTTGTTTAATATTATATTTCTATCTCTAACTTCCCGCACCAACCGGTATGAGATAGTTCATGAACAAATGAAGAGTGTTTCACAAGCAAGGAAAGATAAATAATATGGAGTGAGGACACAAAATCCAAACAAGATTACAATATCTCCCAAGTCCAAGATATCACGTAGCCCCAATTTTTTTATATATTATTTAATTACCACTAGCCAAGGTGCATGAATCCCTTAGGAAGCTATAACCACTCACGACATTAACACAATAACTACCCCCCATTAAATTAAATTATCTTTTATCTATCCTTATTATTTTATCTTAGTTTTTTTTGTATAAATGTAGTAACCATGTTTGCAAAGGACACGTCAATAAAAAAGTGAGAGTTGGGCATTACATTATAGTTCTTTAGGTTCATATATGTGATTTAACCTATATCATTATGTGGGTAAAGGGAACTATTATGATTTATATTCTTGGCTTATAGTTTCGTACCCATTGTATTGTAATACCACTAGGTGACCTAATTAAGTATTTATGTAGTGTCCACTTCCCTTCGACACTTATTACTATTGTTTTTGATATTGGTGACTATACTTATGGACATTTTTCATTATTTTGACTTAGCATGATGTTAAATGTTAGAGATATTTGAGACTATTGCTAGATCTTGATTGAGAGTATATTGTGTGTGGATTATTAGAGACATTTTATATGATGATGATATATCACGTTGACATAGTTAAATATTTCGACATGTGATATTTTCTTCATATTGAGTAGACCTTAACAATTGAACTAATCTTGTGATCCCATTGATATTAATGAAATGTAGAATTGAGATGTTGTTAGAAATTGTAAATGATAACATTACTTTCCTAGATGATTATTTGATTCATATGTAGATGATTGTGGATTTATATTGTATATTTTATCTTAGATGTTTTGATGTGACCATGAGGTCAAGGAGGTATTATGTGTTTTACAGGTAAACATTATCACAACAAACAATGGGGGATTGGAGACCAACCACATTGGAATGCTAGATGAATTCAACAAGGGTCACCATGGAAACATGTATTTTTTTGTGTGTGTGTTTGAATTATTTTTAGGGGTCCCCATGGGGGGATTACCTCCAATTGTGACCAAGGGGTTTGTGTGTTGTTCTTTTATTTAGTTTCCTTTATTTAATTTTAGTATGTGATTTTATAGTGATGTAATTTCCTTGTATTAATTATTTAAATTGTGTCTTAATTTAGTTAATTAATCATGTTCTAAACTAATTAGGGATGGGACAAAAGAATTCATTTATTAGATTTGATGGCTCTTTGGGTTATGTGTTGTAAGTTGAGTGCTTGTGATCTTGAGTGTTGTACATTCTACCCCTTCATGGAAATTCGGATTTGGCCTTAAGGGCCAATTTTGGAGGCTTGTGGGACAAGTTAAACTTGTCCCACACCTCTTAAATTACTATACCAACCCTACCTATGGATTGGGGGTCGAAATAGACCCCATTATGTGTTTTGTAAGTCAAAAAGTGACATTTATTGCACTTTTCTTACATGGGTATTAAAGTTTGTCCTTAGGGGGTGTGGGCTTGGATTGTGTGTGTAAGTAGTTTTTCATTCCTCTCACCCACCAATTTATTGTGCATTGGGGTTGAGGTTTGACTTATGAGGTGGAGTTGAGGATGAGTGATATGGCATCCTACATGGAGCCACCTCACCCTCCTCTCTCCCTTTTCTATTTATTCAAGTTCTTTTTCTTGTTTGGGGTTACTTCATTCTTTTGTACTCTTGCATTTTTGGAGTGCTTGTGGATTTTGTTGGAGCTTTTGGTGATAGTTTGGGTGTGAAAGAGCTTGATGTGTGAATCTTGGATCAAGATCTACCATGGAAAGGTAGGAGCTACACTCTTGTTAAATGTTTTCTTTATAATGTGTATATGTGTGTGTTTTTGAGTGTTTTGGTATGCTTGTTGGGTGATTGGGTAGATTTCCGAGTGTGGTGTAGGGGGACTATGGGGATCTTACATGTAGGGATAAATAAGAGCTTATTTCATGATTTAGAGGGATTTGGGTTGGGTGCCCCACCTTGGACAAGAAATGCTTGCATTTCTTACTTGTTTTTTATATGAGGGAGACGTAAGAGAATGAGGGAGGCATAAGAGAATGTGGGAGGCATAAGAGGATATTGAGGGAGGCATAAGAGTTGTGTAGGGGTTTTGAGAGGTATATTGGAGGGATTTAAGGTGGGCACCTATTTCCCATTGGGAGGCATAAGTGACCTCCCCATAGATTCTTTCTCCTTTGGGCTTTACATTTTGAATCCTTATATATTTTGTTGTTTTTCTTCTTGTGATTGTAGTTGTGTTGTTTGAGTTTTGTTGTAGTTGTGAAAACTTGGTTTTGTGATGTGGAAGCTTGTTTTGTTTCCATGAGTTGGATCCATCTTTCATTACAATGTGGTTGGGGCTCGGGGCCAATGAGGAGGATAATTTCTCCTCCTCATTGGATTATTGGTTGGGTGGAGAGTGTTGCCTCTCCCCCTTTTGTTGTTGATCAAATGAAGCATGGTGGAGCTCTCTTGTTGGTGATGTGAAACTTGGAGCATTGTTGGTGTCCTTAAGTAATCCTTCCTTGTGAGAAAACCTCCTTGTTATTCCCACTTAGGGTGGAAGACTTGTAATATTGTATTCCTTTTAGCTTTCATTCTTGTAAGTTTTTCCACTTTAAGTGGAAGATATTATATTAATCTTGTGAATAAAAGTTGTATTCATTATTGGACATTAAATTTGTATTGTAGGTTGAAAAAAAAGGAAAGAAAGATTTGTGTTAAAGCTAGTTTTGTTGAAATAGAATAGAAGTTAATAAGGAAATATCTTATTTTATTCTAATCGATTTATTTCCCACAATAGTGTGTTGTCTTTGTTCTAAATAAATTATTGGAAATATTGTTGAAACTCTCTTGTTAAATGTTGAAAATTTGTATGAAGAAATATTACATTTCATTGTGTTAGTTGAAAAGCATGTAAAGGAAGAAGTTAGACTATCTTGTTAATTTTCTTGCATTGTTGAAAGAAAGTTTGTTGTAAAAAATGAAAATTATTCTTGTAGTTGTTATTGTTATGAGTGAAATAGAAATTGTTTTAAATTGAGTAAATTTTATACTATGGAATGAATAGATGAATTTAAATATTGTAAATGGAAACTTTAGGCATATAAAGTTAAGTTCAAAATGACCTTTAAACACCAAGTAATTTTAGTTTTTAGAAATTTTTGGGTTTGAATGTTTTGTTTCTAAGGAACATGACCGTCGCCTGCAAAGTGGCATTCGTAACCACCACCGCTTAGACAAGGTGGCGGTCTCATAAGGCTGCTTAGGTAAGGCGGTGGTTCATGAATCGTCACCGGGTAGGGTGGCGCCCTGCAACCATCGGCTCGCTTGGGTGGCGGTCTATCATTAATCGCGAAAAACGTAAATCCACGCCTCCCCGCGGCAAATTTTTAACTTGGTCAAAACTAAAAATTAAGCTTGCAAAAATTAAGAGGAAACCTCCAGAAACAAGCAAAGTCCAAAGAAACAAAGGTTAAAATTCATTGTTAAAACAAGTAAAACTTCAAATGAATAATTAATGGTGTTAAATCTTATATATATATTAAGAGGTAGGGTTTTCCCAAAATAGATAATTCAAAATACAAATAACTTGTAATAACATCCCCAGATTTGAATGGATATCCTTTCAATCTTAGAATGAAAGAAATTTCAATGATAAATCTACAACCTAGACTAAACTAAGCTTGACTTTGAGAATTCCTCCATAGTTTTTCCTTCCTTGCTCCCATGGCTTCCATTCTCCAACCTACAAATTAAACAAAAGAAAATAGACCAAATGAGGAGAATAGGGTAAAGAAAAGGACTTAATAAGAATTCATAAGGAATTTTAGGGTTAGTTTGGAACCCTAGGATCTAGTGGCCACAATTGGATTGATCCAAGGGTTGAGGATCAACCCTACTATTGCTTAGTAGGAATGAATTTTATAAATGTTTTAAATAAATTTTAAGGTATGTGTAGATGGGTGAATGGGGCCATTTAATTGTCTTGGTGTGCAAAGTCATTATTTAGTTCCTAGTATGTTTTAGAAAAATTAATGAAATGGAAATTAAAGCTATTAAGTTAATGAAACTAAATTAACTAAGTATAAGGTTAATCTTTTTGAGTTTGAATGCTAATTATTAAAGAGGAGAAAACACTTAACCAAGTAAATTAAATTATGGCACCTTCCTAATTGATTTTCTAATTAATCGACCTTAGAGATAAATTAATAATACTTAATTATTTAACTTAGACTGGTCAATAAATTGTAAAGTTGAGATTATTGGTGAAAATTAATTTAATGTACACTAGGGGTTGACACCCTTGTAACCTTATAACTTATAACAAAAAAATAATTTAGCCACAACCTTTTGGATAAGTGTATAAGTTTTAATGTGTTCTAGAATGTCATCATTTTTGTGAGGTTCACACTACATATCACAAATTCTCATGGAAAAAATATTAAACATCTCTTAGGATCCCTTTATAACATAAGGACCTCCAAAATAGACATCAACCCTTAATCTACACTTTAAACATGAGTGATAATTCTAAAAGATCATGAAGATATTTTTACAATTCTATCCCAAATGGAGAAAAAGTATAGAGAGAAGGATATAAACAAGAAGCATTAGAATACATTGAAATGTAACTCTCTCATTGGTCTAAAAGGTAGGAGGCGTTGAAGGAAACTTGAAGTTTTTTACAACGAGATCTGGATTTTAAACATATTTGCAACGTGCTATTTTACCTCATATTTTAGAGATGCTTTAGGACATCAATGCCACTTTACTGGAGGGTCCTTAGGAAAATGACTTATAGACATTAAGGAGCCATTCTTTTTTTCTTTGACCGCCTCGACATAGCAATTCGTAGGGCACAAAAACTCAACTCATGGATTCTAAATAAAAGAGGCAGTATTCACCACAAATAAGAAATACCATATGATAGAGAAAATTATGACTTCAATTTTTCTTATTATACTTCTAGACAATATAATGTAGAAAGAAAAATTGAAGATTGCTAAATATTTTGTGAAAAAAATAATTATACAAAAATCCTGAACACATATTTTATCATTTTTAGATCTAACATCAACAAATATTAAATGAAATATTACTTAAATCATTTTTATTTATATTTAACCATCATCAAAATTTAAATACCCTAATCATTATTGTTCAACATAATATGCTTAACCTAAGCCCATTTCTATTTATGCCACGTTATATCAACATATTAACGGCATAAAAAATATATTAGATAAATCAAGTATTGAGCATTAAGAATTCAAAACTTGATGAAGGGTCATTTGATATTCATATAACAAATGAATGAGATTACTAGCTTCACAATCACCCATTTGAAGGATGTGGAATCCTACATTGATGTCTTAAGTAAAAAATGGAAATTATTATGACTTGGTGCAAGAAAATAGTGAGATTCTTTATTGCATATGTTTGAATTGATTTGATAACATATTGTAATATAATAACCCAATTAATAAGCCCATAACATACCTATATAATGTCAAATGCAAAAAGGCGAGATACAAAAAATCTATTAACCATTTTCCAATGATTTGGTTTTCTTATAAAACCATATTTTGTAACTCAACAATCCTTAGAACTAATTGATGATATGTTCCATTTATTATTCAATAAAAAGTGATGGTGGGACCAAGGCATATAGAGAGGAGAGAGATTTTACAAGAATAAATAATAAAAAAAGGCTAAAAATAGAGTAGTTGTTTCAATACACAATTATATATTACAATGAATCTTTCATTTAATTAAAATAATAAAGAGAATACAAAAATTTATACCAAAAAATTGTATACAAATAGTTGTTGTATATTTGTTTTCTATTTCTCGATGGATCTGCTCTATCCTCCTTTAGTGTTGTTTTATTCTTTTTCTAGATTCTCTAGACACTGCTAATGCTATGGTACTCTAGACTCTTGTTGGTTGTATTTGGAACAATTATCTTTCTCTCATCTTTTTCTCCCTCTACTTGATTATTCTACTAAAATACATTTAAATCTTAGACTTTCAATTCTATATTTATATAGTTTATCAAAATTTTTTGATCCCCTTTATGGAGAATCAATTTCCAGTCAAACTGGTAAGAAAATAAAACAAAATAAGTGGAGGTAGTGTGGACCTGTGGAGATTGAGTGGAGGTATTTGGAAATGACTAAACTCATTCCAACACTCCTCATTAATGAAAACTACAAATTTTACAGAAGACTTCATATGATTAAATAGAAGTTTGACACTTTTAGAATCTAATAGTCTATAGATTTTTTTGAGAATCTAGAGAAAATTTGGAGCTAAATATATGTGTCTATCATTTTCTCCCAAGTCTTCAAAGATAAATTTTTATGAGTCTAGTGAACTTGGAAATGTGTTTGAACATATTAAAGACTTGATGAATGCAAGTTTATAGATTTCTACCAAGTCGAGAGAAATTTTTGGTGAGTCTAGAGTTTTCTTTCTGCACATAGTCTAAAGAATTTTGTGTGAGTTCAAAGTTTTCTACATATAGTCTAGAGAAATTCTTGTGAAGCATCAGAATTTTTCAACACATAATCCAGAGAAATTTGTAAGTAAGAGTTGCTTGTAACTCCGATGTTTACTATGAAAGTTCATAACTAGTCTGAAGTTGATTGTATGAGGAGAATGTTTAAAGCTTTCTTCTACAACATATATTACACCCAATATTTCTTATTTAAGAACTTAAAATTATCCCAAACGATGGTTTATGAAAAATTTGAGCTACTAGGATAAGGATACCAATATTGTAGTTACATCTCTCTATATTCAAAAAATCCACTCTGATAAAAGATATTAGATCTCTATATATTTGTGTGATTTAAAATGACTAAAATATTTGCTAAGGTTATTGAAAGAGAAATTTAAAAAAAAAAATGTCTAAGGAATTTCCTTATTCCTTATTCAATTATTGGATTCATTTACTAATCCAAATAGCCTGACATGTTATTTCATTTATTTTAATAAACTTATCTTCTAATGTAGAGAGTTTAACTATGAGATTCTTCATGGATACCCATGATATTTTAACACCTATATGGAATCCATACCGTGACTTATTCATAACATCCTACACTAACCCTTTCCTTCATCACTTTTATATAATAACCAAATATACCACCAAACTTTTATAGGATACAAATCCTTCCATGAGTTAGGAGATCTAAGCCGCTCCGTCTAACATATCTCACTATTCATTTCACTTGGTTAGGGATCACGTATCAATTCCATTATTTTTTAAATATGAAAGCCAAATCACTAATTTATAAAATCCAATCAAATAAGAGTTATTTTAGCAAAGTACATTAAACTTCCAAGGGCTTCACTTCCTATGGAATGATCGGGGAAGATTCATCTAATTTTTAAATTTTCCTTGTTTAATTTTATCATATAGCTATTGGTGTTGCTGCAAGGCTTGTCATTTAATATTTTAAACCTCTTCAAATTTAAATCACTCTTTTTTGTGCTTTGTATAATATAGTTTGAGAAATGATAACCCATAATCCATCCTGTTTTAGGTCAATACCAATGTTAAAAATTAACACATATTTATTAATCAAATCACTTATAATTATCTTCATTAAAATTAAATAATATAAAGGTATGAAGTAAATTTAATATGGTGTAGACATACACCATCTAATCAAAATCTTGTGACAATGGTGTGATATAGTGTGTTGACAACCAAATTTATTTTATGATCAAGACATGGTGAAATGAGGAAAAGAAGGATAATAATCACAAATTCTTGGTGCTTTTTTGAAAACCTAAAGTAAATCAAAAGTTATCACATGTAGACTTGTTGTTCCTCTTGGAACTTATACACAAATGTTAAATGGCCATAACTTATTCATCCATAACTCCAATTAAAAATGAAGAATTGGTCAAATATAAAGTTAATTTTCCAGTACCTTCTATTGCTAAAACATCTCACCTAGATTCCATTCTTGCAACTATAGATTATGTTTCATCATGTAGTCTCATCTAGAATTGATGTATTTTTGTGAGAGAAAAACAACCATAGTTTCCATTAAAAAAATATTTCTAGAATTCCAATCATCATATTAAATTAGTTTTCATGCCAACAAATTACACCCACAAATACAACAGTGAAAATACTAGAATATATATTTTTTTGACTTACATTTCTCACTACACAACACCACAAGGGCTCCAAGAAGATAAACTCAACAACACAAAAGACACTTACATAAGTCATAGACTAACATAGACACACAACTACACCATATACATGTCGATGCCACACTTTCCCCAATGAACGAATGCTAGAAATGACCCAACCAACAAGAAAAGGACTCAAGGTTGGCAAACCCACAACACATCATTACCATGATTACATCTTAGTTATGATTAACATTCCAAGAATATTATTGTACAAGGGTAATTTTATCCTTTTTCCACCTATAGATTCTTTAATTCATTTCACATTCAACTTACATTTCAACCTTTTAAGTTGGCTCTTTATCTCTTACGACAATCTCCCTACCATAGTTAATATAGTTTGATAAATTATTGAATCCATTCAACATTTTCAAGTCAAGAAATGTTATTTAGATTTATAAATATCTTTTGTTATCTCGAAGTTGATCTCACCAAGGCAAATCATATTCTTTTTTTACAAGGAAATGTCTAATTGAGTTATAAGGACTCCAAGAGTGACATTATTACTAACCTCAAATCTCATTTCACTCTTGTATGCTTTACTCTTACATCGCATTATGGTCTCATTATTAGCATTGTTTTATAACAAAAGGAGTTATGAAATTATTTGTCTAACATCTTGTAGAAGTACATGATTGGAAGCATTATAAACTACGCATGACCCACAAGTGATTTGTGTTCAAGGTAAGATCCCATGTTTCTGCATTTCATGATTCCACTTGTGAAATTTCTTTTATTCCTAATGTCAAAAAGGTCATAAAAAGGGATTACGCAATATGGATGAAGATTTTTTTAAGAAACCGGTTCCTTGGGTTCTCTAAAGTCAACATAATTCTAATCAATTTAATTTTTAAGGAGTTACTTATTTTCTACCCACAAGTTAACCCTTAATTAGCCAAGGTTTGGTTTAATTCCAATTTCACCTAAGGATCTACACCCCAACTATATATGAGTTTAAGGTGAGAGTAAATATTTATGCTAAACAACCTTCATGAAAGACCAAGGTGATATGTTGTTAGTAACCAAGGTAACACATTTATCTGTGAGGAACTAAAAGGATCATTAACCAAGAGTTTAAGTCATAGCACAACTATTTCACTAGTTCCATTTGTGTCATCTGGATCCCACAAGGAATTCATTTTGATCATGAAGTTGATTTCTAGATCTAACTTCGTAAGACAAGGCATTCCACTAGGATCCTAAGGAAGTGTTTACTCTGCTTACACCATAATTAGTTTGACCATGTCGCTCCTAACCGTTGGGTTTATGATGATGTCGCTAAACATACCGACTATGAAGATAATTCAAACTAGGGTCTTATTTACTTAAGCCAAAAGGTGACATCGAGTGTAGCAAAAGAAGACTATCCTAAGGTTTTAGTTTTCCACACTAAAAGGATTCACAAAAGAAAGTAGTTATACACGAGTCTTATACTAAGGTTGAGTGTTTATTTTAGATCTCTTTATTACATTTACAAGGCAAGAATACTAACACACTAATTAATTAATCATCTATTGAACACTAGAAATGCACTACAATATTTTAAATTCAAATTCATTTAACATACATATCCAACTTTTACAATACAAAATTTGAGGATCAAAATAACACTCATGTGTGGATGAACATCCCCTTAAACCCTGACATCTAAAATATTACAAAACTTCAATTATAAACCTTTTCATACTTTTGTAAATGTTGGAATTTCCTCTATAGTTTCATCACACACACACACACACACACACACACACACACACACACACACACACACACACACACACACACATATCCAACCCTCTTTTTCCCATATGTAAATATGAATAAAAAGAACACCTTTAGTTACATGCACATTTCCCAAAGCACCCTAAAACTAGCATCTCATACACATTATAAAATTACAATAATAAAATTTACCGTAACATAACAATACATATATACATTTTCCAATGACATATAAAAATTACAATAATAAACAATGAATTACACCACGCCTTTTCGCCATCTTACTTCAATCCTGCAAAATCATGTGAGCATGAAGTCAATGATAAATTTTGGCATGGTATCCACCCTAATATAGCATAATTAATGTTATCTAATCTCCCATTTACATAATAATAATAATAATTTTCATTCGAAAGGAAAGGGTTAGAGACATGTATTCATTTCATTTCATTTCACATCATTTCGTAACCAAGGAGAGAGAATGAGAGACAGAGAGGGAGAGAAACACTATTTTCCAAAAAGTCAAATCTCACATAACAAGCCACAAGATAGATTTCCAAACATTTATATACAAGTGTCTACAAGTTTCCATTGTGGTTTGGTAACCCAATGGGGGTCCTACAACTTTTTTTTTACGTTTTCCTTCAAGTTGCAAAAATGTTCAATTTAGGATCGAAGGCTAAGAAACCACTTTCAAACATTGTCTTCTAAGGAGCAAACACACCATGGATAAATTTCTACGTCTCCACCAAATAGTTCACAGGAATTGATGGAATTTAGAACTGGCGAACATTTTACAATTGACGCCCAGTTTTTTGAGGCCATTGATCATAATTGGCTTGGTTGTAAATGATCAAAAGTTAGCTTGAGGGCTAAAAAATCACATCCAAAACTAATGTTCAATGGATGAACATGCAATAAGAAAATTCCTATAGATTCCCCTTTATATGTATAATTAATCGAGTTAACGAGACTAAGAACTCACAAACGAAGTTTCAAATGACGACGGGTTTTCCAGAGCCACCGGTCATAATTTGTCAAGTTTACCTAGTCAAACTATGACCAGAGGCCTACAAAATTCCCTTTCCAAACTATCTAGAAGAGTGTTTTTCCCCAAACTGAAGGTTCCAGAAGTTGTCTAGTAAAAATACTAGAGGTTTTGCAAAGGTGGAAGGCAGTTCATTGCTCAGGGTTCAAATGGCGAGCCGAAACGAGACCCAACTTTTCAGTTTTAGCATCTTCCTACAATTGTAAAATGGTGTAACATGGCTCCTAGAGGGGGTGGAAAAAAGAGAACAAATGGTTAATAGGGTAAATCTAAGCCTTATATGACCCCACGCATAACAAGGAACACAAATGGAAGTTAATATCTCTTTTCTGGGTTATAGAAGGTTGTTTTGTGAGTTCTGAAATTTTGTTTTTCTAACTTTGCAAGTTAAACAAAAATAGTTGTTTTAGTTTATGTAACATCTAGCTCTCGCCAATACCAATGGACACAAGCACATACAAGGTTGCGGTAGCAACATGGTTGATGGTCAAATTGTAAATCAAAATAGATAACCAGATGGAGTTTTATTGTTTCTCACTAACATTCTAATTAAAATACCCAACTGTATATTTATCTAATGGTTTATTATTTCTATTACATTGCAAATGAAGAACCAAATTATACAAAAATTATAAAAGACAAAGGTAAGGAGACCATGCCTGAAAATAATAACATATGTAACGCAAGAGGTGTTCCAGGATGGTTCACCAGCATTCCACAAAGCTCCAACTCTCCCTCTCTCTCAGCATTCTGCCTAACAGTTTACGTGCATCCACAACTCCACCATTTTTACTATTCAAGATGAAATCCAAGGCCACATATGTGTTATACCACTAAGCACGATGAGCTCCAATAAACCAATGAACTTCATTAAATTAAACCAAATTGCTATATTTCCAACCAAAGCAACTTTCCACAAAATACACATTCGTCATCTCAACACATTGTCTCCCTCCAATCATAATGGTTTCCACATTCGAACACCAAAATATTTTTCAACAATGAAGCCATCATGGACACAAACACTCAACAAGCTATTATGCTCACCAACAACCATCGGGTCATATGGGTATGCGGTTCATTGACTTCCTCAAAATTCCATGGTTGACAAAGACTTAGAAGAGGTTGATTAAGGTTGTGGAGTTTGGTTTTAAACCTTCCAAAAAAAAATTTACTTGAAATTTTCTCATGCCATTTCATCAAAACCATTTATGTAGTCCCGTACCATGGTGTCTATTTTAAAATTTTCTCTAATTTTGTCTTGCTAACATTTAGGGGAATTTGGGAGAAGAGGAAAAAGACAATTTTACCATTTCTCTCTTTTGTTTTGGCATCTTTGACCTTGAAGGAGGAGAGGGGTGACACATGTCACCCCCTCATTGGTGATAACTCTTGCTTGCTTCTCTTCAAATTCCTCTTCATGGGAAAGAGAGGGACCTCTTTTTGGGAACTTCTTGCTTGGATGCTTGGGTGATTTTGGAGCTTGAGATTTGCTTGAGTCAAGGAGGAGAAATTGAAGTTGCAAAGCTTTATGGAGAGCTTTCTTGTGGTAGGATCTTATGTATTTTTGGATATGTTGCATTCATCTTAGTTGCTAGTTTGGCTACTTGAATAGTCTTTGTTATTTGTGGATTTTGTTGTTACTCTGCTTGTTTTACTCCCTCCATCATATGGCATGATGGAGTTTTGGAGTTGTGGGGGAGGAGAGAGGGATTTTTCCTCTCTATCCTCAAGGCTTGATGGACAAGCCTTGTAGGGTCTTAGTGTTTCCCCTCAAATGGTTGAGGTGGGGAAGTTGATTCATTTGGTTTGAATCTCCTTCCCCATTCTTGGTAAGGAAACCCTTTGGGGTTTGAAAATCCTTCCAAGAAGGACTTGGAGAAAGGGTGGAGGAATAAGGAGGGTTTTGATTGAATTTAGGAGCAATAAGGAGGGTAGGGATATTTTTGCTTTGTGTAAGCAATTTGGAAGATAATTTTTGGAGAACTTTCTCCTCTCTTCCCCACTTTTGAGGAAGAACATGGGTTCTCCTCCTTGTAAATTTTGGAGTCTTGTTTTGTATTTGTCCTATTTTTGTGTGCTTGTATCATTGTTAGTTCACCCTCCAACTTGTGCAAGTTTTGGTTAGTTGTTATTTTTCCCATGGGCTTGGGGGAGGCTAGCATGCATCCCAACCTTGGGAGAGGCATGTAATGATGCCTATGGTTGGGAGGCAAACAAGCTCTTTCTCCTTGTTGGATTTCTTGAAGGCATGAAGGATGTATCTCAAGCTTGGAATCTCTTGTCATCTTGGTGCTCATTGTCTCCTTCACTTTGTTGGCATTTCTCTCTTTGTGACTCTAAGATATGGTTATTTGAAGGGTATTCTTATTTTGTAAAGTATCCTCCTTGTGATTTGGAATCACTTGTAAGATTGGTAGTCTTTTGTATTGGAAGACCTTCTTTCAACCTTGGAAAGGAAGTTGTTGGATTGTTATCTTGTGTATTTAGCATGTATGTAATATGAAGTAGTGAGTTATTGAGAGATTGTAAGGAAAATTTGTAAAATATTGACTTCCTCTAAAATACATTTCATAGAAGCATTTTCTTTTACATTCACTTCACAAGTTTGTTGTTGGAATGTTTATTGACAAAAACAAAAATCTATTTGAAAAGAAATCTACTTTGTTATAAGAAACTTGTTGTGTAACCTTGGAAGAAATTATTATTATTTGTGAAATGTACATCTCCTTACATATTAAAATGGTCTTAGAAATCTATTTTTTGTTTTATTTGTGTTCTAAGAAAATTGGAATGGTTCCTTGGAATTACATTGATAAAGAAAGAACTTCCTTTTGTTTGGGGTAATATTAGTTAATGGAAGTTGAAATTTTAGGTTTTTTTTTCATGAGAAGTTTGATGTCTTTGCTCTTATAAATCAATCTTTATCATGACATAAAAAAAAGTATCATCAGCATTTATCTAATGTAGCTACTTTAAAAAAGGCAACTACATTTTAGTTAGTTTTAAGTCATCACTAAATTGTTATGGTAATATAAATCTATTTTGCAGATTTTTTTGATATTACAATATTTCTATTGAAAAAAAAAAGTTGTTTTTTTTTATATATATATGTATTACACACACACGTATATATATATATATATATATATATATATATATATATATATATATATAAACTATAACTATATAATAATCTTATAAAAAAAAAAAGGAAGAAATGTAAATTTATAATATAATATTATATATATATATATATATATATATATATAATATTTTTATTGAAAAACGTTGTAAATAATAATAATAAACAAAAATGTTTTTTATTTATATACGAATTTAAAGAAAAACAAAAAAATATTTATTTGGTGGGGGCCAAACCCCCAACCCTCAAGATTTTCATGGGGCGCCGCCCCCTACAGATGCACACCTTGCGCCATTTTCCCGTGCTCGTGGCCCTCCTCCCGCCCCCGTGGACTCCCGCCGCCTCCTTGTCCTAACTCGACCCTCCTCCATGTGCCTCCCGTGTGCCCTTCCGCCTCCTCTCATGCACCTTCCCCCACCACGACCCTTTCCCAAAGCAGTCCATACGCACCCTACCCTTCACCTGTGTCCCTCTACAAAAAAAGATCCACCCTCCTTGTATCTAAAAAAAAAAGAAAAAAAAAGATCAAATCAATACACACACACACACACACACACACACACACACACACACACACACACACACACACACACACACACACACACACACACACACACACACATGTATATATCCGAAAACTAGTTCCATAAAACCTCGTAATAAGCAAGAGATCATTAGGAATAATGAAGGATCAAACAACCTCCATGACTCCTCTCCCAAACAACTTGCAAATTCCACAAATCCAAAATGAAAGGAAAGAGATGGAAAAGAGAAGAGATAAGGAAGTTAGGGCACAAATTTAGATCTAGGGTTGAGGATTGTTTAATCCTAGGGCTCAAATTAAACCCTATTCACTTTAAGTCATGGGCTTTGGTGGGAATGTTTCTTTATAAAATAAAAAGGAAAATATGGATCAATATATTTATTGGGGAATGTTTTTACCTAAGAACGAATAATCCTATTCCCATGTGGTGAAATTAGGTAAGTAAATACATATGTGTATAAAAATTAAATGTGCATAATTTAATCAAAGCTAAGATAAAATTAAATTGAATTAATGTCTTAAACAACCATGGGGTTTTTTTTTAAATCAATAAGAATTAAGGGTTAATGGAAAGAGCTAAATAAAACGTTAGTTCGCTACTTCAAAAAAATAAAAAAAAAAAAATTTACCAACTTTTTAGCCAGTTTCTGTCCCGAGGCGGGGCATGACATTTGGTATCGTGAGCGAGGTTCACACACATGGGCCACCTGGGTAACTAATTAAGATAGTTAATGGTAATGTTAATAACATTAAATTAAATAAATGAATAAAAAAATTAGTTAAAAATCATCCGCAACCATTAAATTTTTAATTAATAACTCCTTCACTCACCTCGTGTGCGTGGATGGCACCCAAGATGGGACGATCACCTAGAGGATTAGGGCATGGTGTGCCAACACGGAGCAAGCTGGCGCCAAATTTGGGCCTCGGATATTAGAGGCCTTGCACCAGCTGATAGGCGTTGTGGAGCAGCATCTACCACCACCGCAGGAGACGAGAGTGGAGACACCATTGGGAGATGAGGAGCCGATAGGTGAGGACGTGCATTCAGAGCCACCAGAGCATGATACACCGAGGCGGGAGAGGTCACGTATCCATTCCATTCATCATGAGAGGGTAGCCTCATTCTGTCGTAGCCGCTCACATAGTCTCGAGGGACCATTCGAGGATAGGCGACCCCCTTTGCTTGTTGGACTACATCGCTAGGATCGAGATACAAGCAGTGTGATTAGGGATCTTCTTCGCTTGCAGCCACCCACTTACACCGGCTCTACAGATGGATTTGGGGCTGAGTCGTGGCTCCTTAGCTTAGATAGTTGCTTTGGCTTGCACTCTTACGAGAGCAACGTCAAGGTGAGGTTCGCTATACACCTCCTCCGAGATGCAGTAGGCGTTTGGTGGAGGAATGAGGAGCGGAAGCTCCATCTGACTCGAGAGACAGTGACTTGGGAGATGTTCGAGGAGCATTTTAGGGCTCGTTATATGTCAGAGCATTTTATGCAGAAGAGGATCGATGAGTTTCACGACTTACGACAGGGATTTGCACAATGAGCGTAAAGATGAGAGTAGGTTCTGGATCTTTCGCAGTATGTGGACTACCTGCAAGATGAGAAATTATAGGTTAACAAGTTTATTTGAGGCCTTAATGCAGATATAGCAGGAGCAGTTAGGATGTTATCTCCTCCCACACTTGAGAAGGCCGTTGAGAAGGCCTACTTAGCTGAGGAGAACAGGACCAAGGCATAGGAGCACCGAGATAGAAACAAGAGCAAGTTTCAGGAGAGGATACAGGCCTTTAGAGTCGAGGTCATGGGGTACTTACATCACCCCTAGAGAGGAGGATTTTGGCCTCTTCCAAATGCCACGAGGGCTCCACCGCACCCGCAGCAACAGACACAAAGAACGGGGCCACCCATAGCAGGGGGCTAGATAGACACAGGGATTTTAGAGAGGTGGTTCTAGAGGTGGTTTTGGTAGAGCCAAGGATAGGAGGCAGGTGGTACTCACTGTGTATAGCCAGCTCACACACGGTAGTCCTGCTTAGGGTTGGGACCGATGTGATCGCACACCGTGTGAGTATAGGGTGGACTCCATCTCGCAGGGGTATAGTAGGATGTTTTATTTGTGGATCTCCTGATCACTATGTGCGTATGTGCCTGCACAAACCCAATACCATAGATACTTAAAGAGCTACTAGATCTGAGTAGAAGGTGGGTGATGTAGGATGCACTCATCGTGTATATGCAGAATAGCAGCAAATGACAACCATTAGGCCGAGCACCTGTGCCACATGATCATAGAGATGGAATGTACTATCGGGGTATTTTGTCTCAAGATTTTTGATTCAGTGCTTGATTCTTTATATCACCTTCTATAGTGGACCAATGTGGGCTAGTGGTGGCTAGGCAACTAGATAGTTGGCAGGTTGAGTTGGCCTCTGGGGCCAAACTCGCCGTGGACTCGTATGTGGAGAGTTGCGTACTTGATTTAGGAGCCTTCTCCACTACTCTTGACCTCCGAGTTATCCCTCTAGGTTCCTATCAGGTAGTTTTGGGTATGGATTGGCTCGAGGTCCATCGAGCTAAGGTGGATTGCAGAAATAAGGTCATTGAGTGTCAGGATGATCTTGGGAGTGCAGTTGTGATATCAGGATGCAGAGACCTATCTCCTTGCGCATGATATCGGCTAAGCAACTCAAGCGGAGCATGCGTAAGGTGTCGCTTTTACTATCACCATCGTGATCGATCGAGAGCATTCTAGAGCATTCACCCTTAGATGATCATACAATTTTGAGGGAGTATGCAGATGTGTTTCCAGGAGAGCTTTTGTGGTTACCACCCCGCAAGAGGTGGATTTCACCATTGATTTAGTACCTGGATTAGCACTAGTTTCTAGGGCACCTTATCGGATGACGACTCCAGAGCTTCATGAGCTCAAGATTTAGTTAGAGGAGTTGTTGGATAAGGGTCTTATTCATCCTAGTGTATCTCCTTGGGGAGCGCTAGTCATATTTGTGAAGAAGAAGGATGGTTCTCTCAGACTTTGTGTAGACTTTAGGCAGCTCAACAAAGTCACAATAAAGAACCGTTATCCACTCCCTAGGATTGATGACTTGTTTGATCAGATGGGAGCGAGAGTATTCTCCAAAATCAATCTCAAGTCAGGGTATCATCAGTTGCACATTTCAGATGCAGACATTCATAAGACAATGTTTCGCACATGTTATGGGCATTATGAGTTCACAGTGGTTCCATTTGGTTTGACTAATGCCCCAGCTGTCTTCATGAGCCTCATGAATGGAGTATTCAGGACATTTTTGGATTGCTTTGTCTTAGTGTTCCTTGATGACATATTGATTTATTCTCATTCCGAGGAGGAACACAAGGAGCATTTGAGACAGTACTTCGTCAGTTTGAGAGTAGAAGTTGTATGGGAACTTGGAAAATGCAGCTTCTTTCACCATAGATTCAAGATTGGGTCATATCATATCAAAGTAGGGTATCTTCAGTAGATCCCTCTAAGATAGAGGCTATCTTACACTGGCCAACACCACATCGCCATCGAGGTAAGGAGTTTCATGGGTTTGGTAGGGTATTACCGCAGGTTCGTACAAGAATTTTCTAGGATTGCTCATCCTATTACTTCTCTTTAGAGGAAAGGGAAGAAGTTTGATTGGTCATAGAAGTGTGAGCGGGACTTTTAGTTCTTAAAGGAAAGGTTAACCATGGCGCCCATCTTAGTAGTCCCAGACCCGACAGAGGATTTTTTTGTTTGTACTGATGCATCACTAGAGGGTTTGGGAGCAGTTCTTATGCAGGAGCGTCGGGTTATTGATTTTGAGTCTCGTAAGCTCAAGGACTACGAGCTTAACTATCCTACTCATGACTTGGAGCTTGCAGTAGTTGTACATGCTCTAGTGTGTTGGCAACATTTCCTTTTGGGTAGGCCTTTCATTTTGAGGACAGATCATCGTAGTTTGCAGCATATCTTCTCACAACCGAACCTCAACGCTCACAAAGGCGTTGGATGGAGTTCCTATGTGAGTATGACATGGAGGTTCAGTATATCAAAGGAAAGGAAAATGTTGTTGCAGATGCACTTAGTAGACGACGACATGTGCTTGCTTCTTTGACACTTCAGTCAGATTTGAGAGGCAGGATTCTTGAGCACCTTCTAGAGGACAGATTTTATGAGGGAGCCAGACAGATGTTGGAGTCACAAGGTTCATTAGAGGGTAGATATTCTGGGTGTGTTTTAGAGGTAGATGGTTTGCTTTGGTTCCACAGGCGCATCTACGTGCCTAAGTCAGGTGATCTGCGTAGCTTCATCCTCACAGAGGCTCATCGAGCCCCATATGCGGCACATCCAGGAGTGAAGAAAATGCATGTTGATCTGAGAGAGTTATATTATTGGCCAGGTCTTCGACGGGACATAGCATATTTTGTTGCATGTTGCCTTGAGTGCTAGAGGGTCAAGGTAGAGCATTCTCATCCCGCAGGACTTTTACACCCTCATGATATTCCCGAGTGGAAATGGGATGTGATTTCCATGGATTTCATAGTCGGACTTCCTATGTCTTCTTATCGTCATGACGCCATTATGGTCACCGTGGATAAATTGACCAAGGTTGCACATTTTTCGCCAACCAAGGTCACCTATAATGCACAGGCCATTGCCAAAGTGTTCATGGAGGACATTGTTAGGTTGCATGGGATTCTGAAGACCATCATAAATGATAGGGATACTATCTACACTTATGTTTTTAGACGTCTTTTCAGCCGCTCCGGGTACTCGACATTAATTTCAGGTCAACATATCATCCAGAGATGATGGGAAGATAGAGATAGTTAACTAGGTGTTAGAGGACATGTTGAGGATGTATGTGATGGACCAGCAGAAGAAATGGGAAGATAATTTACATTTAGTTGAGTTTTCTTACAACAACTATCATAGTTCCATTGGTATGGCTCCTTACCAGGATTTGTATGGACGACCTTGCAGGACACCTTTGATTTGGGATAGACTAGATGACAGGATTATTCTGGGACCAGCCTATCTTCAGGATTTAGAGCAACAGGTTGTGCTGATTAGACAATGTCTTGACAGGCCAGAGCATACCAGAAGGCGTATGCAGACACTAAGAGGATTGATCGTCACTTCTCAGTGGGTGACAAGGTCTTCTTGAGGGTTTGTCCGCATAAGAGTCCTATCCGTTATGGAAAGGGTTCTAAGCTATTGCCTTGTTTTGTGGGGCCTTTTGATATTTTAGAGGTCATCGGTCCAGTTTCCTATCGCCTAGCTTTGCCACCATGCCTTACACGGGCCCACGATGTTTTTCATGTTTCTGTACTATGTAGATATGTACCTGATGCTACTCATGTTTTGGATTGGTTGGCATTATAGGTAGAGGATGGAGGACAGTGGAGACTAGAGCCCGTACGCATACTGGAGCACCAGAGGTTGGCCCTTCGGGGTCGAGACTTGGACCAGGTTAGAGTACAGTGGGACTGGTACGACGAGACAATAGCTACCTGGGAGGATGCGATACCTTTGAGGGCTAGATATCCCTATCTCTTTCAGTGATTTCAAGAGGAAGTCTAATTTTAGTAGAGGGGGATGTAGTGCCCACACTTTTTATAGCTCAGTAGCTTGTTGTTTCTTTTCTCATACACATGTTTTGACTGATTTTTGTTATATCGTGGACATTATATTAGAGATTTGATCTTATTAGACATGTGTGGACATTCAGGCGTATAACGCCAATTTAGCTTAATTTCTATGTTGTCGCATTTTCTTATGATGTCATGGATACTAATGGATATGATGCTATGTTTGGAACATAATTATATTGATGGATAGTTGTTGCATGTGGAATTCTATGGTTATATGTCACTTTATCATCTTGTCTAACTTTTGGAATATTGAGTATAATTGTGCACGTTGTCGCATTTTGATTTCAGTAGGATGTTAGGCTAGTTTAGAACTTATTGATATCTTATTGTGTCATTGTTTTATATTTTATCGGACAGGTACGGTTAATGTGTGCAATGAGTGTGTAGGTGATAGGTTTACAGGAGAACGTGGGATTCAGGCCAGCTACACAATCTTGCACAAGTAGCCCACGGGCTGAGTCCTAGCCATGTTCATTGTGTGAAGCCTTAGTATAGGAGATTATTATTTTGGGCACTATGAGTGACCCCAATTTTTGTAATGTATTGTGCTTTGAATTATTAATTTTGTTTAGGGTTACTAGTGGAGTTGTAAACTTGTTTTGGGAATTAATAATCCCACTTTCATTAAAATTTTTGATTTTGTTTAATGAGTCACTTAATCACAAGGGTTTAGGGTCACATGTGAGACCCTTGGGTGGTCCCCACACCCTCTACCCTTGTGCCAAAAATGTAAAACCCGAAATTAGGTTATTTTGGGCATTTTTGGGGACCCCTTTTTAGCTTGGGAGTTCCCCTAACATAAAAATGAGCCCTTGGACCCTACCTAATGGGTAGGGGGCTTATTTTCAAGGCTAGAGGGAGTTTTCCCTCCTTTTTACCTCTTGTTTGGTCACATCCATGTAAGGGGTGTGGATTTGAGTGCTTATTAAAAGTTTCTCTAATTTTGTCTTGCTAACATTTAGGGGAATTTGGGAGAAGAGGGAAAAAGACAATTTTACCCTTTCTCTCTTTTATTTTGGCATCTTTGACCTTGAAGGAGGAGAGGGGTGACACATGTCACCACCTCATTGGTTAGAACTCTTGCTTGCTTCTCTTCAAATTCCTCTTCATGGGGAAAGAGAGGGACCTTTTTTTGGGAACTTCTTGCTTGGATGCTTGGGTGATTTGGAGCTTGAGATTTGCTTGAGTCAAGGGAGGAGAAATTTGAAGTTGGAAAGCTTTTTGGAGAGCTTTCCTTGAGGTAGGATCTTATGTATTTTTGCATATGTTGCATTCATCTTAGTTGTTAGTTTGGCTACTTGAATAGTCTTTGTTATTTGTGGATTTTTGTTGTTACTTGCTTGTTTTTACTCCCTCCATCATATGGCATGATGGAGTTTTGGAGTTGTGGGGGAGGAGAGAGGGATTTTTCCTCTCTATCCTCAAGGCTTGATGGAAAATCCTTGTAGGGTCTTAGTGTTTCCCATCAAATGGTTGAGGTGGGGAAGTTGATTCATTTGGCTTGAATCTCCTTCCCCATTCTTGGTAAGGAAACCCCTTTGGGGTTTGAAAATCCTTCCAAGAAGGACTTGGAGAAAGGGTGGAGGAATAAGGAGGGTTTTGATTGAATTTAGGAGCAATAAGGAGGGTAGGGAGATTTTTTTTGGTGTAAGCAATTTGGAAGATAAATTTTGGGAGAAATTTCTCCTCTCTTCCCCACTTTTGAGGAAGAACATGGGTTCTCCTCCTTGTAAATTTTGGAGTCTTGTTTTGTATTTATCCCATTTTTGTGTGCTTGTATAATTGTTAGTTCACCCTCAAACTTGTGGAAGTTTTGGTTAGTTGTTGTTTTTCCCATGGGCTTGGGGGAGGCTAGCATGCATCCCAACCTTGGGAGAGGCATGTAATGATGCCTATGGTTGGGAGGCAAACAAGCTCTTTCTCCTTGTTGGAATTCTTGAAGGCATGAAGGATGTATCTCAAGCTTAGAATCTCTTATCATCTTGGTGCTCATTGTCTCCTTCACTTTGTTGGCATTTCTCTCTTTGTGACTCTAAGATATGGTTATTTGAAGGGTATTCTTATAGTGTAAAGTATCCTCTTTGTGATTTGGAATCACTTGTAAGATTGGTAGTCCATTGTATTTGAAGACTTTCTTTCAACCTTGGAAAGAAATTTGTTGGATTGTTATCTTGTGTATTTAGCATGTATGTAATATGAAGTCGTGAGTTATTGAGAGATTGTAAGGAAAATTTGTAAAATATTGAATTCCTCTAAAATAAATTTCATAGAAGCATTTTCTTTTACATTCACTTCACAATGTTTGTTGTTGGAATGTTTATTGACAAAAACAAAAATCTATTTGAAAGGAAATCTACTTTGTTATAAGAAACTTGTTGTGTAACCTTGGAAGAAACTATTATTATTTGTGAAATGTACATCTCCTTACATATTAAGATGGTCTTAGAAATCTATTTTTTGTTTTAGTTGTGTTCTAAGAAAATTGGAATGGTTCTTTGGAATTACATTGATAAAGAAAGAACTTCCCTTTTTATTTATTTAATGGAAGTTGAAATTTTAGGTTCTTTTCATGAGAAGTTTGATGTCTTCGCTCTTATAAATCAATCTTTATCATGACATTAAAAAAGTATCATCAGCATTTATCTAATGTAGCTACTTAAAAAAAAGGCAAAAAAAAGGCAACTACATTTTAGTTAAGTTTTAAGTCATAACTAAATTGTTATGTTAATATAAATCTATTTTGTAGATTTATTTTTTTGATATTACAATATTTCTATTGAAAAAAGTTGTGTTTTTTTGTATATATATATATATATATATAAAACTATATAACAATTTAGATAAAGGAAAAAAAAAAAGGGAAGAAATGTAAATATATAATATAATATAATATAATATAATATATATATATATATATATATATATATATATATATATTATATTTTTATTTAAAATGTTTTAAATAATAATAATAAAAAAAAAAATTTATATATGAATTTAAAGAAAAACAAACAAAAATATTTATGTTTTGGTGGGGGCCAAACCCCCGCACCCTCGCACTTTATATTCAAAAAAAAAGGGGCGCCCCCTGCACAGGACACCCCTCGCGCCATTTTCCCGGGCTCGTGGCCCTCCTTTGCCCTGCGGCCTCCTTGCCGACCTCCCCTGTCCTAACCTTGACCCTCCTCCGCGCCTCCCCGTGTGCCCTTCCGCCCCTTCCTCTACTACGCCTTCCCCACCACCACGACCCTCCGCCCATGTACGCAGCCCTCCCCTTCACCGGTCCCTATACAAAAAAATCCACCCTCCTTGTATCTAAAACAAAGAAAAGAAAAACAAGGATCAAATCAATACAAAACACACACACACACACACACACACACACACACACACACACACACACACACACACACACACACACACACACACACACACACATATGTATATATCGAAAACTAGTTCCATAAAACTTGTAGAATAAGCAGATCATTGGCAATAATGAAGGATCAAACAACCTCCATGACTCCTCTCCCAAACAACCTGCAAATGCCACAAATTGAAAATGAAAGGAAAGAGATGGAAAAGAGAGAGACAAGGAAGTTAGGCCACAAATTTAGATCTAGGGTTGAGGATTGTTTAATCATAGGGCTCAAATTAAACCCTATTCACTTTAAGTCATGGGCTTTGGTGGGAATGTTTCTTTATAAAATAAAAAGGAAAATATGGATCAACATATTTATTAGGGAATGTTTTTACCTAAGAACAAATAATCCTATTCCCATGTGTGAAATTAGGTGAGTAAATACATATGTGTATAAAAATTAAATGTGCACAATTTAATCAAAGCTAAGATAAAATTAAATTGAATTAATGTCTTAAACAACCATGGGGGTTTTTGTTAAATCAATAAGAATTAAGGGTTAATGGAAAGAGCTAAATAAAACGTTAGTTTGCTACTTCAAAAAAAAAAAATTACCAACTTTTTAGTCTGTTTCCCGATGTCCCGAGGCGGGGCACAACAATATATCAATTGTGTCATCATTATTAATGAAGTTGACATCCATATTAATAAAAATCATCTCTGTGATAGGGTAATAAAATATATATCCTTTGGACTATTCATTATAGCTGATGAATATCCATTTGTCCCCCTCTATAATATAACTTATTCATTAACACCTTTTTACATAAATGCATATGCCAAACATTCGAAGATTTGTAGGTTTTACATGTTGTAGTTATTTTTTCCATGCCTCTTATGGAGTCTTGTCATTCACAACCCTTGTGCGACATATTCATAAAATATTTTCTTTTTCAATATCTTCATCCTAATATTGGTTTGATAGTCCCTTTTTCTTCATGACGCTTCTTTCCATCTCTTGGATGTCTTATTTTTCCTCTTAGTAAAAATATTAATTTATGGTGCATGACTAGTTGCAAACTACTTTTATGTACCTTCAAACTTGCAAAATTTTAATAAATTATTTGGAGATATAATCTTCCCCTCTATCTACTCTAAGGAGCTTGATTATATGTTAACTTTGTTTAGCTGAAAGAGTGTTAAAATCTTTTACGTTCTCAAAATATTTTAAGTTTTTATTTAATAATTAGAGCCATGTTTTTGGTACTATAATAATTTGTTAAGGTCATGATATATAAATTTTTGGCTAAGGTGGGGGTTTACTTTTTCCAACAAATATATGAATACACCAGCTCTAACTCTCCTATAATTTCCTTTTAAAATGGTTTTACATGTTTCTTTACTAAAATTCAATACTCACATTTATTATGAAGATCTACAATAGTTAGTATCCCTTAACCATGTCCTTTTTGGAAAAAAAAAAGAGATAAGTCTGGATAATATTAAATTTCAATACCTAAAATTCCATAGTCTGAAGGGATCTTCAATGAAAATATCAAATGTTGTGTGTTGATATGCAGCTCCAGAATGATCCATGTGATTAGAACATGCATCTCTATATTGTGCAATAAAATCAGATTATATCGTAATAGGAAAAATCCTTTTTAATTTCCACATCTGCAAGTTTATTTTTTTCTCCTATATTTATTAAAAATTATACACTCTCCATTCTATATCAAGACGTTATACCATTTTTGGTCAAATTTATCAATTCTCAATAGATTGTTTTTTTTTCAGGGTTATAATAGATCTCATGGATTTTCCTCTTATTTTCATGCTTGGTGTGAATGGTTATAACTTATTTTCCCACAAATTAAACTATTTCATTGTTCCCTATCTAAATGGTAGACCAAATATTATTAATAATGATTGTAAACAAATATTCAATACCACTTATGTGATTGATAAAAATCTAGGTACCAAATCTCGTAGTTATGTTTCTCGTGTATATTACACATAATAAATAAATTCAGCTTTTGATGATATTTGAATTCCTATTCATTTTCTATATTTACACGTTTCCTTGATGAATCATGTTTTCGTTTCCTGCATTCACTTACAAAATGTCCATACTTATGATAGTAGTAACACTAAAAATTGTTGTTGTCATACATTAGATTCGAGCTATTTCTCCTTTGGTTTTCATAGGAGTCTAATTGTTAGTTTCTTTATCCTTGTATATTTTTTTATTATTGGTAAATGGTTTTGGGAGGGACCATACCCCAAAATACAAAAGAAGGTTCAAAAACCAGATAAACATAGTTACATCAGTGGTTTTTTGACAAGTGGGGACCACACCCTAGAGAAAAAAGGCCTAGAAGCCAAGATAAAAAGATTAATAAAAGTAGGGAATGTCCTTCTAATACGAAGAAAAACATAGCATCACTTTAGCCACACAATTGTTAAAAACGAATAGAATAGAGAACAAAGTAGAATCAAGGAATACCTTCACTTGAGAACCTTATTGAAACACATTTCGACCTCCTCCATAACATTATGAAGATTGACTTGACAAAGTGAGTTGTGAGGGGTTGTCCATATTGATGGTGGAGGTAGCAAGTTTCTTCTATTTTCCACCATTCCATATCCGGAAAAAATATTGTCGACATTACTGTAAAACATGTTTAACTTGAATTTTAATGAAATCTGGAAGGCCTTGTCGCATAGATAAGTGATAAATTTTCTTTTTAATAGTATGCCCAATAGAGAGCGTCCAGTGTAACTCTGCTTCTTATAAATTTATTTAATTTTTTCCTCAATGATGGGATTAGTATCAAGATCTTTTCGCACTTAGGTTTTC
Source organism: Taxus wallichiana var. yunnanensis (assembly GCA_018340775.1). Taxonomy (NCBI): domain Eukaryota; kingdom Viridiplantae; phylum Streptophyta; class Pinopsida; order Cupressales; family Taxaceae; genus Taxus; species Taxus wallichiana. The sequence continues at coordinate 766,578,544 of CM031244.1, forward strand.
CTTGAGTAAATGAGCTACATATTTTCATGATTTTTTATCCTTTCTTCATGCTTCATGACATAAGCCTATACTCTAGAGTGGGTAATGGTGTCATGAGATGTTTTACCAATGGATAACATGATCTCAACAATAGAAAGTTCTTTCACTTTGTCGCAGCAACAGAGGTCACACTTTTCGGAGGAGGAAAAGGGGGTATGAGATTCTTAGTCTTCACCTTGTGAAGCAAAGGGGGATCATTAGGAGTAATGGATTGGGTGGGGAAGAGACTGTTTTTACTTTTCCTCATTTCCTTATCTTTTTCTCCTCCATTTTTTTGGGGTATGGCGTGCTTGACCCTCATTTACTAATAATAGAAAAAAATATGCAAAAAATGGGCTTTGTGATTAATTATTAAATGGGGCTAAGTTTTTGACATTCCCTCTAGTATCCTTCATCCAAGATTTCTAATGTTTTTAAAGGGTTACATAGGTTGCTTGATCTCTGTATATATGAATCCAATCAGCAAAAGCTCCAACAAATATTTAGGTAGAAAAATGGTCTTCATTTTTTCTAACCGGACATGATAGTTTTTTTCCTCAAAGTTTGCGGGCTTACTCTGTTTTAGTGTCCTTATCTCTTATTGCTTCTCCCCACTAATTAATTTCTCTCTCTCACATATTTAAATATAAGAATGATATTTATATATTTATATAATTTACCTAATTTTTAAATCCATTTTATGTAGTGGTGAGATCCAACATAATTAGTGTTAGAGAAAAACTAATTAGAGGCAATGTGGATAAAGTGGTTGATTAAAACATTCCATGAAAGTAATGTATGTTTTCATTATTCTCTATTGTCATATATTGGAAAATATTTAATGAATTTTCACCACCAACAATATTGTGTTCATCCTATAGATTATTTATTTGTGCAACAATGACACTAGAAAAATTATTGCAATGAGATACACCAATATAAGAATAATATTTCGAATGGTGGACAATCTAAAATCCTTATGAGGGTATGTGATATCATATATAAAATAGAAAAAACTGAATGATACAACTTACTGATTGAAATGAAAAACAAATCACAAACTCATAATTTTTACAACACTTTAGTTATCTTCACTACATTTTCATCCATCATGAAACACATAATGAACTCTTATTTATAGAAACTCTAACACTTCTACAGAGACTTGTATCTTCTTTGCAAGCTACCCATAAAAACATTAAATATGCATATGATATATATCATCCTTACAATTAGATTTTACATTATTCAAATAATACCTATCCTAAAAATGAACGTTGAAAATATGAACATGCATTTTGAAAGATAACACATATTAAAATATGTTTTTGTATATTATAATCAAATCTTCTAGTTTGGTGTTTTGAATTTTAACACAAATATTTCTTGTAGACTCATGATTTCAACTACATAATTGTAATACTAAAATTGCACTATTTATCTTCTCTCTTTTGTCATTTCGTTATAATTAGTAATTTATCACTAATTAGATAACATTCCCCTTTGTCTTAGTCAATTAACAACACAATTTTAATTAACTAGCCTCGTCACTCATCTTGGATTCCAATTAACATTGTTTCATTACTTAAAATATCCTTTTACTCAATTAATTAACCATTATTAGTTAATTAATATTTCAATCTGTTATTAATCAATAAAATATATTATTTATTAAATCCATGTCACAAACCCCTCCGATTCTACTACTTTCCCTCAAATCATATTGAAATCAATTTTATAAGCTTAACTTTGTTGATTAATCTTAATTAATTAATTAAACTTATCAATATATAATGAGTTAATAATATCTAATTAATCTCTTTTAATCTTACTTATCTCTTTGTAAATCTAAATTCACTTTAACCCACATTCACTAGGTTACTGAAGATTCTCCCAAAATGGAAAGCTATATAAGAAGCATAGTACATCATGTCATACTTTATACCATGTCCTTGATAGACAATATACTTGAGGAGAGCATTCCATATTATTCGAAGGATTTTTGAATCTCCCCTTTTGTACTTGTTAAGGAGTAGTAAGAGAAAATTGAAAAAGGGAAATAATGCCATACTTGATGAGATCACTTCCTCTTGCTTGAGAAATACTTGATCTTTGTGTGATATATGTTTAGCTCACTAATGAATTAAATACATTCAAATCAAATAAAATTATGAAAAGGATGTTTGCACCTATCATAGTTTCATATTTAGTAGGTTAACTAACTTCTTTTTCACTTTATCATGATGTATTTGTATGAATTTAACTATGGTAGGATCAATTTGGTTTTAGCTTCTTTCGAGTTATCTTAGTTTAAACTTTAACATACATACATATGGAATTCCCATTGGGACACTTTGCTTTGTCCCATGCACATTCATTAATTTTTCTTAGTTTAAATCCTATTTTTCAATTTTACATTCAAGTTCTTTTAACTTTTTGAAATTTCTTTGTTTTTAAGCATATATGTTAGTGTTTCATAGTTTTGAGTCTTCATTATAGGTATAAAAGTGGTGAAGTATTATAAATATTGAATCTTGATGGGAAAAATATGAATTTTTGTTATTTTGGGTCATTTTAACATTCTTATTTGCGGTATCAGTTTTTCACCCACCGCCTATTTGTTTATGTCTAGCTTATCAATTCACATGATATAGTTACAAAATTTCCTACATTTATGTGCTAGCGTGAGATATTCACGGGCTATCGTTGTTATATTTCATGGCTTCACACATTAGTGTCGTTGTTCATGATCTACCGTTTGTTGTTCTATACTACTACATGCACTAGCGTATCACTATATGTGCTTAGCATCTATATCTATGTTCTACCTTTCAATTTTACCCTTTTCTTCATATTCTTGCATCTTTATTTACATGCTTTATTTTTAAGAATCAATGTCTCATTTTCTTCACACTTGCACTAGCATATTTATTCACGTACTTTTATAGTTGTTCATGATCTACCGTAGTATTATTTTCCTACTTCATGCGGTTATGTACTTACCGGATGACACACTAACGTAACATTGTTTTATCGACCACATGTGCTAGCATCATGTTTCACATGTTTGCATTTATTTCCATGTGCTAGCTTACATATTTCTCTTCATGTGATAGAGTATAGGTATACATGCTAACGTACTATGTTAAAACTTAACACACTTTTTGTCAAATTTTATATTCTCATCTCTAATTTCCTTTTATTTTATGTTAAATTATCACTCTAATCTATAAATTACTTTATTTTTTTATTAGATAAGGTAAAAAAAGATTTTGAAGGGATCAAGAACCCTGCACAACTGGAAGATAAGAAACAAAGCCCAAAAGAGAAATAAGAAGGAATGAGGCCCAAACAGCCAAAGAAGAAACAAACTAGACAAGCCCAAAACCAAGAGCCGAAAAGGAGAAAGGGCACCACAGATGCAAGGATGATCAAAATCCCTTGACCAACAACCAAAAGGAACCCCTAACTACCATGGCCATTTTCTATGTGGGATCTAAGGCTCATCTTGATAGGAGAATTTCCTATTTTTCCTTTCTTTTTGTTGTTCACAACTGCCAACCATCACCCACATTAGGATCTACATTCTCATTTGGGTAGACCGGTAGCTTAATTTCAAGAACCCCCAAATTATTGGGGCTTTGATGAAGCATGGATCCTTTTGGGAGCGGAAAAGAGGCAACCCACAAGCCCGCATCCTGCTGAAACATTTTAGAAGGGAAGGGAGCAATCTCCCTCTTCGGTTCTTCGAGATTCTCCGAATGACTGACTGAAACATTCTCACCATCACTATCCTCAAGAGCATGTACCACTAAATTTTCCGGGTTAAAATCCTTCCACCATGAGACCCATCCCTTGAATGGTTTCTTGGAAATGTGACAATCAGCTACTAAATGTCCAAGAGCAAAACAAGTTTTGCACCTAAATGGAAAACCTTCATAATCCAAGTTTTGAGTCCATATTGAATCTTTGACTCTAAGCTCCATGGATGCCGGGAAGTCTTTTGTCATATCCATATCCACTAAAATACGAGCGAAAGTGGTATGATCGAAAAGTTTAGTTTTAGGATCAACAACTAAAATTTTCCCAGAGTATCCCCAATAGCCCTGTAACAATCCTCACTCCAGAAGTGTAGGGGTAGGTAAGGAAACCTTACCCAAAACGAGGTCTAATGGGGGTTAAAATGAGGGAACCAGGGCTTCATGAGGAGATGATGTGACTGGAATTCCCATATTTTCTCAAAGATTATATCCTTATCAGAGGAACTGTCAAATACTACTAAAAAAATACCGTGTAGAGGATAGATATTCACTTTACCTTCAATAAGAGGTCACCATTGTTCTGAAATCCATTTGTGCAAAGAGGAAGACTAGGGAAACAACTATTGAATTTCTGATTAAATCCTTGATCGATAATATTCAACCGACTCTGAAACCTCTTCACCAAACAAAACCACAAGGGTCAGTTTAGCATATGCCATGGGTTTAGAGGAGGAGAGCCCCACCTTAGTCGCATCAAGAAAGGATTTCAATTTGACACCCAACACAATTTCAAATCCATTCTTGTTTGATCGAGTCTATGGAAGATCCTAAGAAGCCCGAGTTTGAAACCCCAATGCGGAGAACACGAGTGGCCGCTTCCACCATCGAAGATGTTACGGACCTAACTGCACTTGCGCCCACATCTCTACAAATCGACATCGTCTCGAGAATCCAACACTAGGATGGTCAGGCCAACACCAAGGAGCCTCGACCAATGCCATTGCTGTAGCCCACAAGAATCTTTGCCATCGTAGACATGATGAGGGGTAGAGACAAAATCCGTAGCTTGGAAAGTACCTTTGACAATATTGAACTTCGTTTTCCTAGGGAGGCGACACGAGTCTCTCTAAAAGGAACAATAAGAATATTGTTCCAAGCCACAATCTCGAGATGATAATAGAACACCACATTAGATTTGTAAAGCGAGAAGAGCTAAAATACCATATATGGAAATCCATCATAATCCATAATGCTCAATACATTACAATATAATGACTGTAATTATTCAATAAGAAAGATGTACATATAGGAGGAGGGAAGTGCAACTACTACCTAAATCAATGGTGAAGAACTCTCACTAGCGATACTAGTATTTAAGTTAACTCCACACAACTAGTACACCTAAGCAAGCTAACCCAACAAGTGTAGGGCTAACACAAGTTTAAGAATTATCTTAATAAATAAATAAAAGGATAAATAATAACCTACAATAACACCCTCCCATAAGCATAACTTAGGTGGGTGGAAAAGATGGTGGGTCTGGCAACAAGGCACGATGAGGTACCCATGTAAAACAACCGGGAAAATTAGACACCGCATGAGGTACCCAAAACCATTAATAACAAAGTAGAGAGGAAAAATCCTGTGCAAAATATCCTTAGAGCAGACTTGGCTCAAAAAAAAATCATACAATTCTCGAAGAAGTGTGGTGCGCATTGTGTTCTCAATCCATTTCTCGATCATAGAACTCAAAAACAACTAACACTAGGCTTCACTGAATAGCTCCATGCAAGAGAGGCTATCAATGGAGTGATTTTGAAAGTAAAAACTAACACCAAACATAATTTGATCAACTGCTACAAATAGGTGTGCCACGATCCAAGAACAACCAAGGCAACAAGGTGGACACAAGATCCAAATAAATAGGAGTGCCACAATCCAAGAAAATCCAAGGTAACAAGGCAAGGACACGAAACCTAAAGAAGTAGTATCAACACCACACCCTCCCACATCTTACAGAATGGGTAGAGTGAAACCACGAATCTGTATGAGTTGTCAAAATCAACTACTCAAACACCTTTGACAAACTAACACTTTGGGCTCCACTAGAATAGCTCCCACACAAGAGATACTATCAACATGCCCAAAAAAAGTGTGAAAATACAGATCCAAAATATCTCAACAAATAAGAGAGATATAAATGTATACACCCATAGATACAATAATGCAACACCCAAAAGTTTAGGACATCGGGCTCAACTGAAATTTTGTCCACAAGTGATCACAACACCCTCCCAAATTTGGCACTTTATAATTGAGTGCATGTAAATATTATAATGAGTAACAATACCTTTTACATTTGGAATATGTGTATAAAAATGTCACCAATGTGTAGATCTCGAAAAAATACACAATTTTAAAAAAAAATCACCTTAATCCGAAAGCTACAGATCAAAATTTATGAGCTCTAGAAGGTTTTGCTATTAAAATAATATTTTAATGTTGATCTTTTTTAAAAGGTACACATGACACCCAAATGTCCAAAGGGTAAAAGAGTGCATCCACATGATACATGCTTGCGACCAAAGGATAAAAGCCTGCGCCCAAAACCTAAAATGTCCAAAGGGTAAATCATTGCATCCAGAGGGTACACCCTTATATCCAATGGATAAAAGAATGCACCTAGAGGGTACGATCTGTGTCCAAGTGGATAAAAGAATGCATCCAAAACCAAAATACCTAAAGGGTAAAAGAATGCATCTGGAAGGTACACGCTTATATCCAATGGATAAAAGAATGCACCCATAGGGTACAAATCTGTCATCCAGTGGATAAAAGACCGCATCCAAAACTGAAATACTCAGAGGGTAAAAGAATGCATCCAGAAGGTACACGCTTATATCCAATGGATAAAAGAATGTACCTAGATTTCTTGTCTCAAAACATGGTCGAGTTTACAGTTGATTCTAGGGTTTTGGCACCTTCCAAATCCAATTCTACACTCTGTTTTGCATAAAAATGCATGCTGTAAAAATTGCTAACAAATTCCATATACATGAAAAAAATAAACCCTTGCTTGCAAAGAAAAACTTACTAGATGTCTACATCATCTATGGCTCTGATACCATGAAAGGAACAATAATAATATTGTTCCAAGCCGCGATCTCAGATGATAATAACACACCACATTAGATTTGCAAAGCAGAAGAGCTAAAATACCATATATGGAAATCCATCATAATCCATAATGCTCAATACATTACAATAGAATGACTTTAATTATTCAATAAGAAAGATGTACATATAGGAGGAGGGAAGTGCAACTACTACCTAAATCAATGGTGAAGAACTCCCACTAAGCGATCACGTGGTAGTTAAGTTAACTCCAAAAGACTAGTAAGCTAACTCGACATAACTGAGAAGCTAACTCCACACAATAGTACACCTAAGCAAGCTAACCCAACAAGTGTAGGGCTAACACAAGTGTAAGAATTATCTTGATAAATAAATAAAAGGATAAATAATAACCTACACTAACATCCTCACCATTTACAACCTCCTAAAAATAGACACCACGCCACCGCGACTCTTACCCGCATTGACATAGGAGGACTTCACAACCGCATAAGGGGAGCTTCGTCGTTCTTCAACCGCCACTAGAGCAAGGAAGAGCCATCGCTATGGGTTATATGTTTAGGGCAAGAAAGAATAGCTATTTTTTATGTACTAAAGTATAAATTACTTTATTAAATTAGTTCTTACATTTGACATGTTTTTTTAAAAGATCAATTTTTTTATTTGATTAGAATCCTTTGTGTTCTTCTCTTGTTCTCTTAAACTATCTTGTGAATTAGAAATAACCTCGATCTTTCATTTTTTTGTAATATTTTGGAGTGCATATAGAATTAATAATTGTTTATTGTTAGGATTATTATGATGTTGGAAGACATTTACCACACATAATAAAAAAAAAAACTAAAAACAAATTTTGCATACGGTTCTTTGGTTTAAAAAAATCATAATTTACTAAATCAGCTAAAATGAACAAATCACATTATCATTACGGGTTTGGATAAGGGTAAAACCGTCTGCTTTAATTGTGGGAAGTGCTTGGGCATAATTCGAAAAATCATTATGAGGAGTACAAAAAAACCCCAAAGTAATTGTCACATGAAGGAAACTAACCAAATAATGGGTACATCGCCCCATTTCCCATACACGACTAGTAATTCCCATAAAGGATACTAAATATTATCCTTATTGAAATCCCCATTCATATAGATTTTGGGGTATAGTTTGTATTCAGGATTTATTCTTGTATGCATACTAGTTAAGAAATATGTTGATGAATCAATGGTCTATAATCTTGAGGAACCTTATTGTCATCGAGGCCAACCATATCCTATATTATTTGTGTGTACCAAAAAATTTTACAAAGTAAAAATTTGTCTGGTTAAAACCTTGTTTTAGTAATAACACGGGAAAAAACTCGGTCCAAATTACGTCACATATCCTTCATCAAAAATTGTACGAAGAAAAACTTTATCCGAGTTAAACCTTATTTTGGTAATAAAACAAAGTGAAAATCTATCGAAGTTGCACAACATAATTTTCCATCACCAATCATACTACTTTCATAATTTTGGCTTCCATTATAAAATAGAACAACACAAAGTCTGCAAAATTCACATCAACAATTTTTCACACTTGATCTTATTTTCCAAAACATTGATTGATTGTTAAGATTATGTTGTTATGTTGTATAATTGTTCATAATTTCCTTTAAAACAACATCCAAACCTAGGAAATTCAACCACTTATAGCTGTTATGCTAGCAAAATTTCATAGAGTTTCCTTGATAATATTTCATCATACATCTCAAATGCTTTGCAAATATTCACCATGTGGTTGTTATGCTAATCATTTTGATTTAGACTCCTGATTGAATATACACAACGATCCAAAATCTTTGTAAAAACCATTCTATTATGGCTGCAATTAAATGTTTAACACATAGGAGGAGTGCATCTATGCCCTTCCTCCCAAAATATTTAGACCCATCATTTGATGAGGAGCAAAGACTTTTAATCATATTTTATTAAACCCTTGATATTTCAAAGTCACATTTAATGGATAATAAATGAAGTATAGATCGACACAAGAAATACAAAAATGGAAATTGATACCCTATATGAAAGAGAAAACATATAAACTTGGCTTATTTCATAATAATACCGAAGTATGATGAGTCGAAAAATTGATGAAATGGGAGGGAAGATTGTTGTAACTAAGCTGAAGAAATTTTGGAATTATCGAGAAAAAGATGGACTAGGGAACCTAGACTAGGTCAAGGGTCTTTAGGCACCAAAGATTTCTTATGGGTCCCTGTGGATTGTGAAAATGATCGAAATATGAATTTTATTGTTTCATAAGATGCCTCGGTATCCCTCATTGTTTATCTCCTATATGTCGCCTAGGTCCCCAGAGTTCACCTGTAACCTACAAAACAAATGATCTCTTGCAAAACCCCAAAACACATCAAATCATAAAAACAAATATATACAAATAGGGATTCATATTGACTTTAGTGGTCACCCAATAGAGTAAAATTACAACGATCATCACACTACATCTCAAACTCCATGTAGTTATGTTTCCATATGTGTCGAATTGCGCCACGGTGGCTATTGTGCAAGATGCACTTGATAGTGAGGAATAGCTAGATGTATTGATGTAAGTAGATGTGTAGATCCCAAAATAAAATTCCTTGTATGAAGTGTAAGCAAAAAAATTTAGTCCCTTGTCCCATGAATGAACGGCTATCTGGATGCTTTGATGTTCTTTAAATGCCTTTAGATGCATCTTGTTATCGTATGAAGTGTGCCTTTGATCTCCATAGGATATTTGAATATGAATTTGGTTGGTACATGATGGGATATATTTTTATTTATGGGTTCCTCGAACCGAGGAAAACCTCAAGAGTGGGTTAGTTCCCTTGATGGATCACCTAGAAACTCTTGAAATTGATGACATTGAGGATTTTGAATGAGCTAGAAATAACTCAAAGTGTAAAATAGGCAATACACCTATTTTTGGGATTTAAGTTTACACAACACACACTTGATGAATGATAAAAGAACTGATAATTTAACTACAACCACTATTTAATAGATCTTACACTCATAAATGTATTGAAACACACTTATATGACTTACAAAAATAGTAATGGAAATATTCACTGCAACACACTTCTAACCTGTTGTAACACATTGCATAAAAATTAAATTGAAGGAGAACCATAGTCTTCTTTTATTCAAAAAAATCCTTTATTTTAAATGATTTTGGCATCACAAGTGTGCAAAAATAATAAGCCCCCTCATACACTTGCAAAGGACAAGTATAAATACAAAATCCCAATTCCTCAAGCTCTCTAAAAATATCACATTAATCTAAAATTTTCCTCATACATGCACAATTTTATTCCTCTTCTGATTACATAATTTTTGTCAAAAAATAGGAGTTATTAATGTCATGTGCAATTTTAAAAACTTGCATGGTCTATTCCTATCTTAGTCAAACCTCGGTTAGGCAGATGCTTTGGGAAGAATAAGGTAGTTTTCGAGATAATAGGCTAAAGCCTATTTTTATCCTCTCTCCAAAAAGCTAATTTTATCTATTTCCTCGAGATAATAAAGCATGGTCTTGTAGGAACATGATCATAGGATAATAACAATTAGTTTGATCCTTGGTTACTATGCTAATTTGGGCATATACAACATACAAGGTGATTGATCATTGGTTATAACTTTTGCAAATAATCACCTTGGAATATCACCCACCCCTTACATGACAATTTATAAAAGTTAGACCGTTTGTGTTTCATCGTAGGCATAATTGATAACTCTTGGAAAGGTTACTTAACCCTATTAAATGTACCATATTCAACATAACCATGGTTAAACCTATTTGAAAAGTAGGTAAAAAAACCCTAAAGAGAATCATTTGGACATTTTGCATCTTTGGTGGAAGTTTCAGGATAGGAGTATAAAACCATGGCAAAACTACACTAGGTAGCCATTATTGCTCTTTAAGATTTTGAACTAAATTTTGTTGTAGATATGCATTATGAATCTGGATCTTTTTTTGTATCAAAATTACAACCATCATTGACGAAACTCAAGCTTCTAGTTTCCTTTATATCTCCATATTTCTATTAGAGCTCACGCATCACAATTTTTAGGCATTTGAGAAGTGAATAATGAATTAGTAAGATTTGATCTTCTTTAATTCTACTTCATTTTTCCATAAATGATAAACTTGTTTTAATGGCTCGAAACCTTCATTGATGATTCTAGAAGAGGGATGGAAGCCTCAAAATTGTATTTATATTCAATCAAATCATTTATAATGGAGATGAATGCAATAATTATAGGTATTGTACACCATTAAAAATGTTTAGAACCTTCTTTGTTCGATTTGATCCAATTTGATCTATTTTTATCCAATGCAAAGAGATAAAGGAGATAGAATACATTCGATTCTAGAGGATTGTTCTATTCTATGCAAACCATTACGTAAATTGTTATAAATTGTTCCAATTTTAGAAAGAAGTGTAACTTCCCCGTGGTTATAGGTGCCTGTGAAATGTCTAGAGTGCCAAAGCACTAATATTTGTATCTAAGCACTAGTGTTTTTGTTGTATTGATTGAACCAAGTTATATTTTGGTTCATTTATGTAACTAAAGACTGTTATGTTCTGTTTTGTGTAGGTTTGATGCGTGATCGTGTGTACTCGAATAGGTGACCGATTCACCCAATGTATGTCCCACCATCGTTTGGGGTACATGTGACATCGCTACGAGTATGTGTCCCTACAAGGGGAGGTAATGGGCTTGGTAGAAACAAAGGACCATATAAAATATGTGTCTAGAAAATATATGTTATATAAACAAGACAAATACACATATAGAAAACAACGTGTAAGATAAAAATTAAGAATACAATGTAGAGCGCAAAGTGTCGGTTGCGAAACATGGGACATCACTCATAATGTCCCAAGACAATCAAAGGGCCAAAGTGGTAGGAAGCATGTAAGCAATGAACAAACAAGACATAGGGAATAGCCCACAAAGAATGGCATACAATGACAATCAATGGAAAATGGTAGCAAGAAAAATTTTAGATGAGCATCGTAGAAAATAGTTCCTAGAAGAAAATGATGCACATGATGCATTTGTTAGCATGTTAGTTCAAGATAAAAATTATGTAAAATCATGTATGATACGTTATAAAGTATTTTTCTATTAATAAATATTAAGTAGTATGAAATGAAATAATAACCCCTGTAGTATGTACGAAAGTAGATGCCCCAAGAGCCTCGGTGGGAATGGTAAGAGGTGAAGTGTAAAACATCCATGATTAATGTGAATATATTATAATGTATATATTATATGGGTTGATGGAGATGCCGACATGTGGCACACATCCCCTTATCTTATTATATCATTCATTTATGATTTATTATGCTTAGGAGGTCGGCCTCAGTATTGGCCATAGATTAGAATGGTATATATAGGGGTTATAAGGTTGTAGTTAATCATGATATTGAGTATTGGAGTGTTATTGTATGGTTTGGAGGTTACCCCCTCGAAGTGGAAAATCTATTATATGAGCATATTTTCATCATTTATCTATATTTTGGTGTTCTCTCATGTTATTCTGCTGTATATGTTCTGATTTATACAAGTAATATCCTTACAAGTGGTATCAGAAGCAGCGATTTCGGCCAAAATTAGGGTAAAACCCTAATTTTTTGTTTCAAGTATATCTTGAAGAGGGTATCGAATTTTTCCCAATTTTTTCATCATAATTTGGAAACACTTTAAGTCAAAATATCTGAAAAATTCAGCTCCATTGGATCTATTTTACGGATGTTATTGGTGTTTTAGGTTTTTTCATAAATTCACTTTTTAGGAAGCAAATTGTGGTATTTTTTAGCAAAATTTATATTTTCGGAAAGATCTTGAAATTTCAGTTAGGGTTTGTTCTTTGTGTTTTTATCCATCTACCGAAATATTTTCAGAATTCCGAAAACCCTAGTTTTGTGGATCATGGGGATGGTAGCTTTTTTTAGAGATGGCAGGATTGATGCTAGAGAATGGTGGAACAAATTCAGGGATAAATTCTCTAAACCATCAGATATTTGGTTATTCAAGTTGTGGATTAGTGGCCCTACACATATTTTCTTTTCTAAGTTAGAAAAGGAAAAGTCTAATTGGTCTTTGCAGGAACTGGAACAAGTTTTTATGGACAGATGGGCAACAAAAAAGAAGAAGAAGAGAAGAAGAAGAAGAAGAAGAAGAAAAAGAAAAAGAAAAAGAAGTAGAAGAAGAAGAATCAGAAGTAGAAGCAACATCAGAAGAAGAAGAAGAAGAAGAAGATGTTGATGATGAAATTGCTACACAGGATAGGATTTCATATGGTGGTTGGATGATCGAGCTTGGTGACAAGTGTGCAATAATTTAAAGCACACTCATTATATGGCTTCTTCTTATGTTTCGGGGACGAAACATGTCAAAGAGGGAGGCAATGCTATGTACCTTGGGATATATTATAATGTATATGGGTTGATGGAGATGCTGACATGTGGCACACATCCCCTTATCTTATTATATCATTCATTTATGATTTATTATGCTTAGGAGGTCGGCCTCAGTATTGGCCATAGGTTAGAATGGTATATATAGGGGTTAGAAGGTTGTAGTTAATCATGATATTGAGTATTGGAGTGTTATTGTATGGTTTGGAGGTTACCCCCTCGAAGTGGTATTGGAGGTTGCCCCTTGAAGTGGAAAATCTATTATATGAGCATATTTTCATCATTTATCTATATTTTGGTTTTCTCTCATGTTATGCTTTCTTGTATATGTTACGATTTATACAAGTAATATCCTTACGAGAATGGTAAGAGGTGAAGTGTAAAACATCCATGATTAATGTGAATATCTTTGTAACATATCCATTCACAACTAGAGAGAAACTAAATGCACATGTGTATATAGTAAAGAGAATGACATAAGATGTATTTGTATAACATAAAAAAGAAAATTTTAACAAACGAGTATAAGAAAACAAGAAAAATGTGTAACCAAGATATGTACTATGTTGTAAGTGAGTGAGATGGAATGAAATGTAATGTGTGTGTGATAGATAGTATCCCCTTACCCCTAGAGAAGAAGTAAATGAGTATGTATAAGATGAGATTTGTTTATTAATGCCCCCTCAACAATCAAGAATGGACCATAGAACAAGAATTCATCATTGGGAAATATCATGAATGTGCGTGCTAAAGAGATATTATTAATGAATCATAAACCATAGAGAGTGAGTGAGTGTGGTGAGGTTCATTTCAAATTTAGACCTCAACATTCGAGTATAATCTATGGAAATAGACTATGTCACGAGGAAAGTATGATGTGCAAGAATATGATGCGAGAGGAATGTGTCATGAAAAAAATGAGTGTGAAATATGTTGTGTGTATGATGTGAGGTTCACGAATGAATTATTCCCACAATAGTCAAGTGTGAACCTCAGGAAAAGAGCGCGTCATAGAGTAATGAAAATACAAATTATATCTATAAAGGTGTGTAAGATGCATGAGAAAGATTATATGTGAAGCATGATGCAAAACAATAGAAATGTGAGAAAACTTATAATGCTAAGAGGGAGGAGTACGCAGGATGCCCCCAAGTGTTCCCATGATGGATATGTATGTAATGACATGAGAGATACCATGCCATTATGGGAGGGTATTATCTATGTCATGATAAGAGATAAGGCCAACAAAATGATAGGTAGAAACAATAGTACCATGCTTATGGTGGTGGAGCTTGAATTGTGCCTTGACAATCAATAGAAGGAGATGTTGCTTTGAAAAAATAAATAGGAAATGAAAGTGGATTAGGATGGGAAGAAATCTTAAATGGTCGTAACTTACGTGGGATTGATAATGTTGTATAAATCTTGAGACGAGTAGAGGATGGACTGATGTTGAGAAGAATTTTCTTAGGTGCCTCTTGACTTTCGTATAAGGAAATTTAGTAATGATTACATGATGATCATTAGACATAGATGAATCAAATTTAGGAAGCTAGACACATTTAAGAATTAGATATGGGAATGTATTAGAATGTTATGCAACAAATGATTTAAAACCTTGACACTCAAGGTGATTGATTTTTCATTATAAAGCATGTAATTCATTGTCATTATGTCCATTGATTCGATGATAATTTCAATATGGATGACTTTGATATTTTGAAAGTGGATAAGAAGAATAGAAGTGATAGATGAAAATTTTATCAATTGATAAGTGAAGAGATGAAAAATAATATCTTGTTTCTTAACATTAAGATGGGTTCCTATAATCGAGAGACTCGAGGTTCAACGATATAAGCACATGTAGAAGACATAGAATGGGGATGAGATGTAGAAGAAGAACAAACATGAGCCTAAGAAGAATTTTTAAGATGTTGGAAAACATATATTAGTTACATAATCATAGATTCAATATCTTGAAATGAAGAATCTAAATTTGGAATTGATTTGCAAATTTATCGATTGATATTAGAACTAATCGAGTCATTGGAGAGATGATTAAAGATGACACTGATTTGTGAAGGTTACATGCTGATATAGTGAGATACATAGTGTCTAGGGTTTTGGAGAGCATCTTTACAATTTGGGTTTATTTGAAGCAATTTAAAGAAAGATACTTCAAAACTCTTATGAGCCATGAGAGAATAAAAATGACGATCCTGAGTATCCGAATGAGATGGGCTCAAAATGATTTTACAAAGATAGAAATTTTTTGTAAACCCTACATATTTGAGTCACGTGAAATGGATTATCAATTAAGTATATATTTGACACAAGAAATAAAAAATCGAAATTAAAACCCTAGATGCATTAGAGAGAAGATAAGATTCTTCGCTGATTTTTCAATAATCTTGAAGTATGCCGAGTTGGAAAGTTGATGAAACATGAGGCGGAGACTATCGCATCCGAACCCATAAAAATTTTAGTTTCCAAAATAAGATAGAGTAGAGCACCTCAACTCGGTGAGGAGCATCTAGGTGCTATAGATTTCTTCTAAGCTCCGTGATGACGAAAATGGTTAGAGTATGAATTTTCTTGTGTCACAAGATGTTTGCTAGCCTTTGTTGTTGATCTTTGTGTACGTCGAACTAACTTTAAATTTTCTGTAACCTACAAAATAAATGATCTCCTATAAATCCCCAAAACACATCAAATAAAAAAAAATAAAAAAATGTAAATAGGGAATCATATTGACCCTATCACTGAAAAAAGTGAACTTATGACCGAGCACCTTGCACTACATCTCATACTTCATGTAGTTTGTTGTGCGTGTGTGTAGAATCATGCCTTAGGTGGATTTTTACAAGATGATTGATAGTGAGTAATTGCTAGATTTACCAATGTAAGTAGATGTGTTGATGCCATAATAAAATTCCCCTCCTATGAAGTGTATGCAAATATAAATGCAGTCCTTTGTCCCTTGAATAAAGCTAGGTGGTTGCTTTGATGTTATTGAAATGCTTTTGGATGTAACCTTAGGTTGTGATAGTATATACTTAGAGATTTTTCCTTTATTATGATCACATGCATTTTTATTTATATGATTCCCTTTGTTGAATTTCATAATAGATAACTAAAATGCCGAACACCAAGAAAAAAATATGCCCGAAAGAGGCGAGCAAGATACAAAGAGGTCAAGGTGCTTAGAGGGGATGAGGGAACCTAGATGTCGGCATCCTTACTGAGCACTAGAGTCTAGTGCGGGAAAGATAAAGTAGTAAAATTAGACTAGGTAGTGGAGTGTGCAAGATCACGGAGAAAGCATGAAATCAAAGAAAGATAACAAATATAGATGTCACTTACTTGTTTTCTTGTATAGGAATCATTTGAATAGTGGTATGTGATTAGGACCTAGAAATGTACCCAAGTACGTGATTTAGTGTCTATAGAGGTTAGGAAGAAATACCACCTAAAATATTTGAAAATGATCTCCGCACAATTATATTACTCCTTATATCAAAATAAAGACCAAGTCTTGTTGCATTTGGTAGAATCATGGGTCAAATTTCCCTTTAATTTCAATCCCACCTTCCTTATTGATGGCAAAGACAGAAATAATTTTATTCAATGTGTGTCTATTAAACAAAACAACAGATCCCCGATTGTGTGCATATATACTTTGCTTAATGCTAAATCAAATGAAGCAAGAACTACCACCTAAAATAGTTCTACAATTTAGCTAAAACATAGCATAAACACCATCATGATAAGAATTAAACAAGGGTTAGATGCTAGCATTCATCAATACAAACTTTGAAACTAACAATGCTAAATATCTAAACTCCTCTATTCTCTAACAACAAATAAATGAATGGACCTAAGTAAGCTCCATGGCTATCAAAATAGTTGTCCTTAATGTTCCAAGAACCTAGGAATGGGGGCTAGTCAAAGTTGGGCTACAAGACCCTTTTGACACCTCCCATATGACCCAAGCACTTTAAGAAAGAGACTTAACTCTTCAAGATGATGAACTCTCAAAAGGGAAAGGTGCAAGCTCTTAGTCTCTTTGCTATATGCTTTGCATTTGCTCTCTTAGAAATTTTAGGTGTAAGTAAAAGGTAGGTGGAGGGCTCTTTTAATTAATCAAAGGTGATTAATTAATAGGTAGGTGTAAGCTTATAGAAGCCAATTAGAGGAATATTAGTGCGATTTAGGATATTATAAGGGGATTAAATCAATTAAATATTGATTTATTGGTTAAATGGAAGGGAAAGCTAATTAATTAATAATAATTAATTAGTCTAGGTAGAAGGGGTGATTTATTAACGGAAGGTCATTAATTAGGGTATTTGTTGGATAGGAAACTTAATTAATTAGCTTAGTGTAATTAATTAATGATGATATGAGGGAAAATGAGTGCTTTTGACGATATGTCGTTGATTTGTGAGAAAGGGGATAATTAGCACAATTTAAGTATTTAAATTGCTTGGGCGTAATTATAGGTGTCTACATTTGCCCCTCTTTGGGGTGGCGTAAGTGATGCCACTTCAAAGATAGTAGATAGAAGAGATTTTGAAGGGATAGAAGAAAAATTAGTAGGAGGGAGAGATGCCCCCTCGAGTGTCGATGGGGTGACGAAAGAAGCCAATCGACAATCGAAAAATATGAGAAGTAGGCAGAAGAATGGGGACGAGGCAGGATGCCCCAAGGAGAGGGAGAATTAGGGGTGAAAGGGAAGTCATGTAGAAGAAATATGGATGAGGGAAGAGAAGAGCTTAACCTCTAGCCGCTTATTTGTTTGGAACAAATTTGATGTCATCATATTTCCATAGGAACTACATCATCGGTCCTTATGAAAAATATAAGCATACGACAAAGGTAGAATGACATGAAAAGCCATACTATGAACAATTGTCCATTGCTGAAAGTACCAACTCCATGTAACATACAATAATGCAATGCAATACGAGAAGGAAAAAATCTCATATAACAGGAAAATAAGTACGAACGCACATATCTAACCCAAAGAACGGTCAAGATACGGAGGTTGTACAAATGTTTTGTTATCAATGCTGAAGAGATCCACAAGTTCGTGATTGATGACAAGGGTTAAAAAAGATGCCCCAAGAAAGGATACATGCAAGGGGAAATGAAAATGGACACGTGGTCCATAAAAAGCATTTGTGCGCAACGAAATAGCACCAGGCAACCAAAAGTTCCCCAGAGTATAGACGAAGCAAGTAGCTAGCTTTTGTGAATGGTTGTGAATCCAGTGATCCATGAGTTGTATTAATCAGGGAAGATGTGAGACAAACCAACAGGATATGGAGAAAATACCATGCATGCAAGACAAGTTTTGTCAAGAAGCAAGTTACCATTTTGTAGGGTGTTTTACTTTTTAGGAATTTTTTGAATTTTTTTGCCTTGTTTTTAGATTTTATATATATATATATATATATATATATATATATATTGTTTTTGTGGTTTTCTCGAAACAATGTTCTATTGTTTTTGTGTTTTTCTCGAAACAATTTTCTATTGTTTTTGTGTTGTCTGAAACAATTTTCTATTGTTTTTGTGTTTTGTGAAACAATTTTCTATTGTTTTTGTGGTTTGTGAAACAATTTTCTATTGTTTTTGTGTTTTCTCAAAACAATGTTTCTATTGTTTTTGTGTTTTGTGAAACAATTTTCTATTGTTTTTGTGTTTTGTGAAATAATTTTCTATTGTTTTTGTGTTTTTAACAGTTTTCCAAAGCTATGTGCAGGTAACCAAGAAAGCATGGATGCCCCAGCGTTAGGTGGGGAATATACAAGGGCAGAAGCCACGTGCTTATGAACAAGAAGGTGAAGTCGTTGAGTTTCCCAAGGCGTAAGATGGGAAATAACAAAATACCACGTCCCTTACAAATTAATAGAAGAAGGAATAGCCGGATCAAGGCTGGACTAGATGGTGTGCACAAGGAAACTCGAAGGTAGAACCAAGTCCAGGACAAAGACAACTACCCTTCTAATATAGAATGCTTGTGAACAACGAATCCTCTCGAGGCGCCGGAAACCGGTTTTCACCCAAGGACTTGTCCAAAGTGCCACAATTGCGTGGTTTTCACTAGTGGATGACCTGTTTTCTCTTTTTCTTTTTCTGATTTGTTTTTTTGTTTTTTTGTTTATATATATATATATATATATTTATATATTTTTGTGATTTTTATGACTTTCTTGTGCCATGTTTAGGCATAAAACCTCTTAAGATGCATGGAATTCATGGGCTCCCGGAGCTCATCACCATTGGGGTGAGCCAACTTGTATGCCCCTGTGCCATACTTGGCAACTATGACATAGGGTCCTAACCAGTGTGGTTCAAACTTCCCTTTCTTTTCTCGCTCTGCTGGTGTTCAATCTGGTTCTCCTTCATAACTAAATCACCCACCTCAAACCGGCGAGGGATGATTCTCTTATTGTAGTTCGGGAGATTCTATGTTGATATACCTTCAGTGATTAAGAGCGTGAATGCGCATCTCATCCAGAGCTCTAATTCAGCCAATCTTGCCACTCGGTAATCTTCATCCTTATCCAAATAGTCTCCTTTAAGAAGAGAAATTCGTAGGGATGGGAGTTCAATCTCTAAAGGGATGATAGATTCATCACGAACACTAGGGAATATGGTGTCACACCGTAGGAGTGTGAATTGATGTTCGGTAGGCCAAGAGGGTCAGGTGGATTTGTAGGTGCCGGTTTCACCGGTTTTGCTAACCATCTTCTCCATTATCCTTACTAAAGTCTTGTTTGTTTCTCAGCTTTTCCATTACCCCGAGGGTAATATGGCGTGGACCATTTCAATCTCGATTTGGAACCGTTGGCAAAGACCTTTCACAGTTTTTTTCTTAAATGACTTCCCATTATCTGTGACAATGGCTGTAGGGATACCATATCAGCAAATAATATGATTCATGATGAATTTAGAAATCTGTGCTCCTGTGACATAGGTTAAAGGGATAGCCTCCACCCATTTTGTAAAGTATTTTGTAGTTGTGATGATATGTGTATGTTCCCTATTAGATCAAGTCCCCACTTGGAGAATGGCCACGGGGTAGTGATTGGTTGCAATGGTTGCGATGGAGCATGGATGAAATTTCCATACTTTTGGCAAAGCACACATTTTCTAACATAATTACAACAATCAGTTTCCATGGTGGGCCAATAGTAACCTACTCTTAACAATTTCTTAGCCAAGACCATTCCATTTGTATGTGCTCCGCATACTCCTTTGTGTACTTCTTTAATTGCCTGGATTGACTCGTCACATCCAGACAACGTAACAGTTCCCATCGTAGCCACGACGATAAAGTGTACCTCCTAAAAGGGTGTAATGGGCTATCTGGCGAATCAGGCTTTGCTTTTCAGAATGGGAGATATTGGGAGGGAAAGTACTATCCTTAAGATAGGTGAAAATGGGTTCGTACCACGGGGAATAGGGACCAACAACCTCACAAGCCAGGCAAGATTCTCAGTACGTCATACGCGGGCTGGTGTAGATTTTCTATGAAAAATGGCATATCATTGTTCCCTGGCGGAATACGAAGCATAGATCCCACCATTGCCATAGCATCTGCCGATCTGTTCTACGCTCTTGGGATCTGCTCAAAGGTAATGCGCACAAAATACTCCTTCAGAGTTTCCACCAACTTCTTGTAAGGTATGAGCTTGTCATCCTTAACTTTATACTCGTCATTAACCTGTTTGATGATTAGCTGTGAATCACCTACAACCTTAACATGTTGAATATTCCACTTGATGGCTAGCTTCATCCCTGCAATGAGTGCTTCATATTCCGTAATGTTGTTCATGCAAGGGAAGGCCAGGCGGAAAGCTTGTGGTATAGGATCACCCGAAGGAGTAATAAGGACCACTCCTGCACCTAAACCATGAAACGTAAAAGATCCATCAAAATGTATCTGCCATATGACAGATTCTTCAATGTAGAGCAAAGATGCATCTGGCAGATCCAGACTCAAAGGTTTTGTGCTTTACAAAGGTGCTTCCGCTAATTTGGTCAGCAAGTACTTGTCCTTTAATTGATTTTTGATGGAAAAATTATATATCAAACTCAACGATTAGAATGATCCAATTAGCCATTATACCTGTGAGGGAGGGTTTGGACAACAAATACTTGAGTGGTTCGACCTTGGATATGAAGTTGGTCTTAGTATTTAGCGATAATGGCGAAGTTTCGAAAGGTAAAAACAACGACCAAGCAATCCTTTTCAATCGAGGATAATTAAGTTCATAGGCGATGAGGGTGTGACTCAGATAGTACACTAATTTCTCTTTATGGCTAAGGTCATATTGGGTGAGCAGTGCACCAATAGCATATTACGTAGTAGAAATATAGAGCAAAATTGGTTCTCCTAGAGTGGGAGGCATGAGGACAGGTGGATTAGCCAGGTACTATTTAAGCAAAGCAAAGGCTTGTTGTTGCTCGGGTCCCCAGATGAAAGCAACGTCCTTCTTAAGAAAATGAGTGAATGAGTGACATTTATCTGCAAGCTGGGAGATAAAGTGGCGAATGGCTTGAATTTTCCCTTGCAAGCTATGCAGTTGCTTGATATTCTCAGGTGGAGGAATTTACGTGATGGCGAAACTTTAGCGAGGGGTCTACCTCAATACCTCATCTTGACACAATGAAGCCTAATAGTTTCCCAGATAGCACACCGAAGACACACTTCTTTGGATTTAGCTTGACTTTGTATTCACGCAGGCATTCAAAGATACGCCACAAAATGATAGGATGATCCTCTCTTGTTTTGGACTTTCCCAGGATGTCGTCTATGTAGTCTTCCATGATGTCATGAATCATATCGTGAAATATTATTGTCATGGCCCGTTGATAAGTTGCTCCCACATTCTTAAGGCCAAATGGCATCACCTGATAACAGAAGGTGCCCCAAGGAGTTGTGAAAGCTGTTTTGTGTTGGTCTTCCTTAGCTATCTTAATTTGATTATAACCTGAAAATCCATCCATAAGTGATAGCATTTCATACCTTGTAGTTGAGTCAACAATCATGTCAATGTTGGGCAACGGAAATTCATCTTTAGGGCAAGCTTTATTGATGTCCCTAAAATCTGTGCAAATTCGGATACCAATAGGTTCTTCTGGACAGGAACAATGTTTGATATCCATTCAGAATAATCAATTGGCACGATGAATCTGCTGCAAGCAACCTTTCCAATTCTTATTTAACTAACAAGGCCACTCTTGGGTGCATCTTTTGAAGCTTTTGTTTGATAGGCTTAGCGTCTGCGTGCACAACCCAGGTTATGCTGCGACCAAAGTTGGATCTAAGCCGGTCATGTCTTTGTAAGACCATGCGAACACATCAATAAACTCTCGCGGTAGCATAGTGAACGTATTTTGTTCTCGGTCGAGAGTGATGCTCCCAATTTTACTATCTTGGGATCTTCTTGAGCACCAATATTGACATCAATGGTTTCTTGACTAAATTTTTTGATAAATCCTCCATATGCATAGGATCGGGAGGTAGGTTGAGATCTTCATCCAAGGATGTCTCTACGAGATTTTCATCCTTGGCGTGGTCACTTTGTTTGTCCTTTGATTTTATTATTTGTTTGTCAGCCAATGCCTCAAAGAGGTTTTCACTGTGTGACTTGGACTTCAATTTTTGCCAAGGCTTTTCTTTAGAACTCTTGCCCTCGCTTTTCTTTAAATTTTGTTGACCATGAAGTTCAGCCTCCTCGCCAAAGTAGGCGCAGGTGTCTAAGTCGATAAAGAAACCCTTCTTGTGATCTCCAATGGGAATTGTATCCCTTATGCCCATGAACTCTGCAATAGCCTCATCGTTCTCGAATAAATCTAGTGGCACGTGACATTGTTGGTCCCATTCAACAAGGGAGGGGTATACAAGGTCAAGGGTTGGTTCAGTGGGGGTGATGGTTAGGATAGCGTTATTCATGAAAAGGTTCATGGAGGCCAGATCCTCATATTGGCTACAACAGGAATCCGTATCGCTATCTAGATAATCAGAGCTATCCTCATGCTCAGAACAAGTCGCATCTTGATCGTTGGGGTGTGCTCCATAAGGGTGAATCCCAATGCCATATCTTTCTGTTTTGAAATGTGGAAGAGGGACTGGTTCTCTTTGTCCTTGTTCATTCCTCCCACATCCTAGCCTTTATAGCCCATGGAGTACATCATTACTGCTAGATTTTTCATATTCTAGGGTTTGATAACAAGATGGCTAAGTGTCCTCAAGGACCCAAGTAGTAGGTGGATCAAGTAATTTTTCCTCAGCTAACAAGCCTCCGGGTAGGAATGACCCAATAGTGTGTTCCTCTCTAGGTCTCCTGAAGCGGTAGTTGGGTCGACCTCTAGTCTTGGCGACAAGGAGAGGTCGAAACCAAGAGCGCTTGTTGTACATTATACTCCCCACGACCATATTCTATAATTTTCATCTCCCATGAATTAAATGGAGATGTTGAAGTAGATGCCCCATGAGTGCAAGAATTAAGAGAATTTGAATCTACTAGAGATTCCATGGCCTCGAGAATGAAGAGGGACAGTTTGTGGAGGGACATGCATATGTACCCTTTCGTGTAAAGCTATTAAGAGCTCTCTGATGAGCAAAGGGCTCGACGAGTCTCTTGGTATTATTCTTGTATGTCCCTCATGCTTGACTTGATGCATTGATGAAATGTTGATGGCACTTTGCTTGTATGGCATGGATCCATGGTCGGCCTAGAAGCATATTATATGGAAGTTCCAAGTCTAAGACGTGAAACTTTGGTGATGGCAAGTGGGGCCCACCTCCATTGGCGGCGTAATGGTGCCCTACTGACTCTCTTTCCGCGTCATCGTATGCGGTGATAGTGATGATATGGGACTCAAGATCTTCTTCCGTATGTCCCAATTGTTTGACTAATTTAAGCGTGCGAGATGTTCAATCCGAGATCCGTTATCCCACAAGCACTGTTTGATTTTCCTGCGGGTAACAACTACCTCAATGTATAAAGGGAAGATTATGTGTAGGATTCTCGGTAGGGACCTCCCTATGGTTAAAAGTGAGATTCTCACTTGGTGCAATATTTTCCACCGCGGTTTGAAGGTATGCCAGATCGACTTCTAAAGGCACTCCCGACCCCTGAAGAGTTTGATACAGGATGTCCTTATGTACATTGGAAATCTTGAGAAGGTCTAAGATCAAAATCTTAGCAGACGTCTTCTCAAGTTGTTCTAAAAGGTTATACTTACCAGTATGTGGGGTCGAAGGATAGAGTGCAGGAATTACGAGGCGGGCACGCCTTATTTACCGCAGCCTGATCCTTTCCTTAATCTGGATGGTGTTGACGCGGTCAGGTGGGGAGCGAATACATCCGATAAGTGAATCGTAATGATTGTTATCTCTCTTGGTATACAAGTAATTCATGGCTTTATAGGTTTGGGATGACTCTCCCGATCCGGTTTTCCTTTTCCGACTTATCATACTTGGGGAATGGTTCCTTATAAATCCCCATCTTCTCGTTAGGTGTTTGCATGTGGCTAGGGTTATCCACCTCTATCTCCCCATTGTCAATGATGTCTTGAATAGAGTGGTGAAGTCACAAACATTTATTTGTTTTATGACCTTTAACGCGATGCATTTCATAGTATTCATGCTCCTTATCGTGAAGGTTTAGGAGCGTTGTCATCAAATGGTTGCATTGTAGGATAGGTCATCATTTGGGCCGCATCCAGTGTTTTTAGTATGACGGACAACGGCTCATTGAGGGAGGTGAATGTTCGTCGCTTTGGTGGTGGTTGAATTGGGCCTTAGTCGAGTTTAAAGGTTATTTGGTTTGGAGTGTTTGAACACGTTTGGAATCGGTGATTCCATCTCCCACCATGTTTTTGTTTTTGTTAAAGATCTTCAGCTTGTTAAGCGGGTTTAACACTTTGGTTGTCTTTAGATTGGGTTTTGAGGTGCCTTTGGCAATGAGAGCCTTTCATATTTGAATCCATTTCTTGATAACGTCCTCAAAGGTTTGGACACAATGCATTTGGAGGTGGAAATCTATATCTCTGGGTTGAGATTAGGGACAAAAATATTGACCAGTGCTTCTCGGGGAAAGTGCAAGGAAGCGACTAGCTATCCCTCTCCATCATTGGAGGAAGCTAGCGAAGGTCTCATTTGGGCATTGTTTTGTGCTTTGCACAAGTTTGCCATGGTGATGTCACTCTCATGTTATATGAGAAATGACGCATGAATCTTTACGCAATTCGGCCAAGTGAAAATTAATCCTCGTGGTAAGCGCGTAAACCATTCAATGCTTGACCACTTTGAGACTCTTAGGAAAAAGTCGATGAGGTAATTATCACTATAAGACACCTCTTGACATGCCATGTATAAATCTTTAACATGATCCCTTGGGTCTCCCTTTCCTTTGTATTTGTCAAACTTTGGCATATCAAATTTCTTTGGAAAGGGTTGAAGGCTCATTGTCTTGTCATCACAAAAGGATAGGGGCATAGTTCTTCGTATTGGTATTTCCTAATACTCCTATATTGCTTTCTTATATGCTCGTAAGTTTTGCTTTCATAGATTGCACTTCTTGTGTGAGAAATTGTTCTTTAGTGGGAGAAGCGGGGATGTGTACACGATGATATCCTGTGTCTTCTTCTCCTTAGTTTTCTCGATGGAGTTCGTAGATCCTAAACTTAGGCTTTGACTTTTGAATGTTCTTGTTTGTGTCATACATGCACTGGAAAGTAAGCAAAGCTAGTTGTCGGCTTAGGTTACGAGTTTTTGTTGGATTATGACTTGGTTTGTGTCTTCTTCTTCTAAAGGTTCTTCCTCTTCGTATTGTGGAGGTTATTCCCTGTCTCATGTTCTATCTTGTTTCTTCATGGCACTTTGATGAGGGGTATTCTATGCCTTACCACTTTATCATTTTTCGCATAAGAAGTGGATGCATTCCCACCTGTTAAAATATCTTCCATATTGATAAGGGGGCATTCTTCCTTAGTAATGTCATTTGTATATAATATTGGTTCATTCTCGGTGGGAAATTTGGCCCCTAATTCCATGACCCGTGCCAAAACTCTATCTTTATTTCTAAGGAGAAACTCATCTAGTAGAGTGGGGTCAAAATCAAAGTCTACGTGTGGTGATTCTAATTCGTTTCCACTATGGTCAACCATTTCTTCTATTTCCTTTTCTACAGAAAATAGTGGTCCTAGATTGTGTCCGATAAATGGGTTTGACCCTTGTTTGTTAGAGGTTTCCCAAGCTTGCGCCTGTTGTTCCTCATATGTTTGTTTCTTTAAACCTAGACGCATCTTGGGAGCCATGTTTTCGTGATAAGTTTCACTAAGGTAAGTTGTATATTTGTTCAAAATTCAATGACTACCCCTAAGTGAAACACAAGATGTATGTGTTAAGAGTAAATTAACAGTGAGAATATCAATGTGATAGAATGATAAAGTCACCAATGAAACAATCGTTTGGTACCAAAACTTAATCAAATGAAGTACTTCCTAGACTACGTTTCAAAGTAATTTGTGACGCCAGATGATTAACAAGATGTCTCCACTTATGCCAAGTTCAAAGGAATGAACAAGATGTAAGTAAATACATGAAGTTAAATGCGATCTCCCAATCAAGATATACGATGAGCAAGCTCAAATCTGATTAAGACCTATATCTCAAAAAGTGTCAATTACGATTTGTGAATGACACAACAATATCACCAAGATATGTTAACCCACTTTGCAAGAAAGTGAAGTATTGATATCGAGGTGTTATTGATATAACATGCACAAATGGTAGTGCCTAGCACCTTTTGAAATCGAGGTAATAATAAAACCGAACAAAAAAATGCTCAAAGTATAGCTAGGAATAGTTAAGAATGTGTGCAACGTAACCATACAATATAGGTATTTATGTCGAGTTTACAAGAAACAAGACGTAAATATCAAAATTGTAATGATATGAGACAAACAAGCTAACTCCTCTATGGAAGTCCGCAGTGATGAACCATGCCTAACTACAATGACGATCTTGACGTGGGTATCAAGATCACAATGGCTACCAAATGATGTGAAAACACCTCCACTCACTTTAGACGTTTAACTAACCCAGCCGCAAACATGGATGGGTGTAAACGGACATAAAAGTGAGAGAAACAATTGAATGACAACACAAAGGTAATCACACCTCTTTTGATCAACAAAGTGTCAAAAGAATATGAAAGAAATAAATAAAGAAAAAATGACAAAAAATTCTAGCCTCACTTTGGCAGAGTTTCACCTCACCCTAAGGCAAGTAAAAACTAGGCGAAAGTAATACGTCACACGTTTCTCAAAAAGAAGGTTCACAACTCAACACTGTTTTAAAATGGTCAAAGTGGGCTCCTGGCCAAAGTATATTCTTCTAGGTGGTTATCTTACCCTAGGTGTTACAAAGTTGCCACAGTGAGCGCGATTTACCCAAAAAGTCACACTGACTAGTTTGGGAGTATCTCAGCTTTACTTTACCCCCTTCAATAACAGTAGGCAACTAGTGCATCTACGTGTACTATCACTGGGGTCGCCACAACGGACAACTTGTAACGCTATCTCACAAAGGAATCACTAGTCAAGTAGGTAGTGTGGAGCACTTCCCGTTTCGTCCACAAGGTTCCCTCTTGCGTGGACTACTTTGGGGTTCCCTGAAACCACCCCCATTGTTGTAACTTAAGGCATTATGCCAAAGGGGTTATGTTCATTGAGCGGAGAGGGACGTACCCTTTCTCGAAACTTGCAATACGGTGTTTTGAATATGTTGTTCTTTTATATTGTTTAATTAGGTGTGGTTTGATTGAACACCTTTTGGTAATCTATATAACAACTGTATTAGTAGTTTTTGATTTCGTTTTGATTCCTTCTTTCTTTGTGACAAGCATTTATAGGTCTTGCACTTAAGCATTAGTAGTTCTCCAAGAAAATCATATTATTTAAAATAGGATTAAGAGTTGCTTTTGATTCTCAAGATCATCTAAGGATGCAAGAGAAGAGCATACACAACAAATAATCCAACTAAAAAGTAAAGAAAATCTTTTCAATCCATGAACCATAAAAAATTCTTGATAAATGTTCATTCCTTTAAACCAAAAGTGAAAGATGAAGTTTCCAATTTACCAAATGTTATAAAATTAAGACTAAAGCTGATTTTGATTCTCAAGATCACCCTAAGGTGCAAGAGAAGAGCATACACAAAATTTATCCCAACTATATAGAAATGGAAAACTTCAAATCAAAGGACCATTGAAAAATGCTTTGTAAAGGTTCATTCCTTGAGCAAAATGAATAATCAAGTTTCCAAGTTTAATCCTAATGTTAACAAGATAGAGATCAAAGTTGTTTTTGATTCTCAATATCACCAAAAGGTGCAAGAGAAGAGCATACACACGCTTTGGTCTAAATCGAGTAAGCATGGAAATACAACATTCATCAAAACATTAGACATGTTAGAAAATGACTAGTTTTAAAATAATAGAAAAACCTACAACTTCTATAAGTATAAATCCCAAATTTATGTTTTCATTGCATAGTTAACTTCAATACCTTTCCAAATAAAAAAAAATGGAGTCATTTTGAGTTCGGGAGCAAAAGTTATGGCCTTCGAAAGATGGGTTACGCATATGCTCTTATGCTCATGGGTGTGCACTTGACATGCACTCAAAAAATGTTAAAAAAAACATCCCTTAATCTACAAAATGGGAAAAAATTTCCAACCAAGATTCAATTTTGACAACAACCCATCACATTAATATATGAATAGAAGACTCAACGCTATCAAACATTAACATATATGCCCAAGAATTTAAGATTTTCAAGAAATTGACAAAACTAGCATGTAGAATGATGAAAAAGTAAGCTCTAAAAATGAAAACATGATGAAATCTTGAAATTTTCTCACCAAGATTTAAATTTTGACAAAAACCCACCACATTAATATGTAAATAGAAGACTCAGCACTATCAAACACTAACCTATATGCTCAAGAATTGAAAATTTTCAAGAAATTGACAAAACTAGCATGTAAAATGATGAAAAAGTAAGCTCTAAAAATGAAAACATGATGAAATCTTAAAATTTTCTCACCAAGATTAAATTTGGACAGCAACCCACCACATTAATATGTAAATAGAAGACTCAGCACTATCAAACACTAACCTACATGCTCAAGAATTGAAAATTTTCAAGAAATTGACAAAACTAGCATGTAAAATGTTGAAAAAGTAAGCTCTAAAAATGAAAACATGATGAAATCTTGAAATTTTCCCCTCAATTCCAATTTTGACAGCACTTCACCTCCTTCATACCTATAAGGAAGACCCAACACATGCAAACTCAACAAAACATGTTAAGAAAAACAAGTTAGATCAACATGTGTAAAAGAGGGTTAGTAACCAAAAATAAAACTTAACTACAAAAACTTGAAATTAAGTGCAAAGGACAATGGAGTAGGTCCCACCAGGTGTGCCAAATGTGTGCATGTATACTTTGCTTAATGCTAAATCAAATGAAGCAAGAACTACCACCTAAAATAGTTCTACAATTTAGCTAAAACAAAGCATAAACACCATCATGATAAGAATTAAACAAGGGTTAGATGCTAGCATTCATCAATACAAACTTTGAAACTAACAATGCTAAATATCTAAACTCCTCTATTCTCTAACAACAAATAAATGAATGGACCTAAGTAAGCTCCATGGCTATCAAAATAGTTTTCCTTAATGTTCCAAGAACCTAGGAATGGGGGTTAATCAAAGTTGGGCTACAAGACCCTTTTGACACCTCCCATATGACCCAAGCACTTTAAGAAAGAGGCTTAACTCTTCAAGATGATGAACTCTCAAAAGGGCAAGGTGCAAGCTCTTAGTCTCTCTTTCTTTATATGCTTTGCATTTGCTCTCTTAGAAAGTTTAGGTGTAAGTAAAAAGTTAAGTGGAGGGCTCTTTTAATTAATCAAAGGTGATTAATTAATAGGTAGGTTTAAGCTTATAGAAGCCAATTAGAGGAATATTAGTGCGATTTAGGCTATTATAAGGGGATTAAATCAATTAAATATTGATTTATTGGTTAAATGGAAGGGAAAGCTAATTAATTAATAATAATTAATTAGTCTAGGTAGAAGGGGTGATTTATTAACGGAAGGTCCTTAATTAGGGTATTTGTTGGATAGGAAACTTAATTAATTAGCTTAGTGTAATTAATTAATGATGATATGAGGGAAAATGAGTGCTTTTGACGATATGTTGTTGATTTGTGAGAAAGGGGATAATTAGCGCAATTTAAGTATTTAAATTGCTTGGGCGTAATTATAGGTGTCTACACTTATAAAGGCTACGGGAGGAGAGAAGAAGAAAGGAACAGTTAAATAATTGTTCACAAACAAAAAAATAACAATGTATTAGGATATTAAACAACATTTAACTAATGCACTAACATTCCCCCCTTAATACATTGTTCTTACAAATGTAATCCTCTAAACAAATCAAACTTCACTTTGCTAGAGGCTTGGTGAGAATATCTGCAACTTGAAAATAAATAGGGTAGTATTGGAGCTGAATTTCGTGGTTCAAGAGCTGTTCACGAATGTAGTGACATTAAAACTCAATATGCTTCATTCGTTCATGAAAAATAGGATTCTTCATGCTTCAACACACCTTGATTGTCGCAAGTGAATGATGGGAGATTTCTCTTCAGAATCCCTATATCTGCAAGAATGTGACGTAACCAAATCGCTTCACACACAACTCCTCGTGCAGCGCGGTATTCAGCCTCAGTGGATGAGAGAGCAACAACAATTTGCTTCTTGCTAATCCACGAGATAGGTCCAGATCCAAGATGAAAAACATATCCTGAAGTGGATTTCCTGTCATCAACGGATCCTGCATAGTTTGAGTCTGTATATCCTTGTAAGAAGAACTGAGTGTTCTTTTGATACTCCAGACCAAAGTCAACTGTACCTCAGACGTATCTCAACACATGCTTTGCTACTATCCAATGACATTTCTTTGGCTCCTGCATAAATCTGGTGAGATAGCTCACTGTAAAGCAAAGATCTGGCCTGGTATAAGTCAAGTAAATGAGACTCCCCATAAGTTGTCTATAGTGAGTGCCATCTACCTACGGTGAATCCTAGAATCTAGATAATTGCAAACCTTTTTCCATAGGTGTGGACATTGGTTTACAATTTGACATTCCATACTTTTCTAGGAGTGTCTTAGCATATTTCATCCTGGGAGACGAAGATATGATTCTTCTTCCGCCATATCTCTAAGCCAAGGCAGGTAGTGTAGTATCCCCAAATCGGTCATGTCGAAGGATTTCTTCAGATCATTCTTTACATCATCCACAAGATTTTCAAAAGTTCTTGTGATCACAAGATCATCTACGTACAAAACTAGAATGAAAATCTCTTTTCCTACCTTATTGATATACAAATTTGTATCTGAGGGGCTTCGAGTGAATCCATGTTGTAATAGGTGATCATATATTTTTATATACCATGACCTAGGTGCTTGTTTGAGTCCATAAAATGACTTTATCGAGACAAAATACCTTTTTGTGGTTGATGCTCGTCTACAAACCCTTCAGGTTGGGCCATGTATACTTCTTCTTTTAGATCACCATTCATAAAAGCACTCTTGACATCCATCTACTGAAGTTTCCATCCATTTTGTGCTACCAGTGCACAAACAACTTTGATGGTTTTGATCTTCACAGTGGGTACAAAGGTCTCGTCATAGTCAATTATTTCTTGCTGAGCATAACCCTTTGCAACAAGTCGTGCTTTTTGTTTTTGATTGAACCATCTGCCTTATATTTTGTTTTGAAAATCCATTTGCAGCCAATGGATTTCTTACTTGGAGGTAGATCGACAAGTTCCCACGTCTCGATTCTGAAGTAGGGAATCATATTCAACATTCATAGCCTATTTCCACTATGGTTGGTCTAATGCCTCACGAATAGTGTCAGGTTCGGTGCTATCAACAACTAAACTCATGAGTGCAAAATTTACCTCATGTCTGGCTTGACTTCGTGTTCTGACTCCCATAGAAGTACCTGGAAGTGAGTTCAGGTGTGCATCCCTAATAGTATTCTGGACCCATTTCAGACGTTGGTGCTGCTGCTATTGATGTGAAGATGTGTTGTCCAGTGTGCCTAGATCAACAAACAAGTCTCCACTCAGCTCTTCTTCTCTCTGAGAAGAATCATCTTGCCCATCATTTAGATGTGTGAGCAATCTATGTGATGAGGTCGGTACTAGATCTCCATTGTGTGGTAGGGAGTCAAAGGATGACTCATCACACACCACATCTTAACTCTTGTAGATCTTCTTCGTCTCAGGATCCATGAGATGATATGCCTTTGAGGTAGTACTATACCCCAAGAAAAGACATGGCAAAGTGTCTTTGGATCGATCTTCTTCCTTTTCTCATCTGGAACATGCATATATGCAGTATAACCAAAAACTCTCAAATGATAGATAGAAGGTTTACGACCAGTCCATACCTCTTCTGGTGTCCTATTCTGCAAGATCTTTGTGGGTGCCCGGTTGAGTAGATACACTATTTTCTGGATTGCTTCTAAACTAATCCTCCAACTTGGCGGTGGAGAGCATACAACGAGCCATCTCCATGACAGTCTTATTGTGTCACTCGGAAATCCCATTCTGTTGGGGAGTGTAGGGTGCAGTCAGATGTTGCTAAATGCCATGCTACTTTAGGTATGCTAAGAAATTATTCGATACAAATTTCCCCCTCGATCTGAGCGGAGGAGAAGGAGAGGCTTCCCTGCCTGATGGCTTGCTGGTAAAAGGTTTGGAAATTGGAAAATGCCTCACTCTTCTTTCGAAGAAAATATACCCACATTTTCTCGTGAGTAATCATCAATGATGAGCTAGAAGTACTCAAAACCTTGGAAGCTAGCTGCGGATGTCTACACAAATCGGTGTGTATAACCCTGAAGATGCTCCAGTAGAATGATAAAAGCTCTATTTGAATAGACTTCGTGTTGTTTTCCGCAAGACATCTCGAGCAAACCTGTAAGGAATGGGAGAGTGGAGGAAGCCCTCTTACCATTTCCTTGGCACTGAGCTGATGTAGAGCCCCGACATAAAGATGACCATATTGAAAGTGCCATAGTGCAGTGGAATCCACCATTGAAGCAGAGAGAGCAATGTTAGATGAAGTGACCGCATCCAGTGTAAATAGACAACCCTTCATAAATGCTCGAGAAATAACTGAGTCTCCCTAGGAAATGATGCAGGACTTGACCCCTTTCTCAACAAAGAATTCAACCTACATTCGATGATTAAGAAGTTGACTCATAGACAAGATATTTGAGGTCAAACCTGGAACATATAGCACCTTTGTGAGTGTACATCTTCATGTCCCAAGAGGAATGATGACATCACCAATCCCCGCTACAATATACTCTTGATTATCTACAATGGTGATCGATCTCTAGTGGGCCGGTCACTTAGGGTATGGAACAACTTCTTATTGCCAGTCATGTGTTTGTTGGCACCCGAATCAATCAACCAGACACTTTCTGATGGTTGCAAAGTCTGCGAGACTAGGACAATGTCCGGATGAGTTGTGTCTGGAACCTCTTCATCAGAGGTGGCATCCTACTGAGTAGCAATATGACCCTTCTGCCTTTGATTATGAGCACGCCATCGGGATTTCTTGGAATATCCTTGGCTAGAAGTGCTCTCTTCGCCAGAGTTTCCATACTTGCAACCGTTGTAATAATAGTTCGCAGTCGTGTGCGTATCTGTGGAGCAAATGTCACACCATCAATATGCTTTGTTGTTATGTTGCTTGCAGGGTGGCCACTATGGTGGCATTTCTTGAGAAGGTTGTTGTTGTGGATGCTGATTTTGATTCGGGGGCCGATCGCGCTTTCGAGGCTTGTTGCTATGCTTTTTCCTCATGATGAGAGCCTTGTCTTCGAAGGCTTCTTGAACATTCTAAATGGCTTCTTCCTATTGGAGATAATTCACCAATTTGGAAAAAATCACCTCCTGCTGAGTGATGGTCAACGTGGTGATCAGTGTCTGAAATAGAGAAGGAAGAGCTCACAAGGTGAGTGGGACTAGCAACTTGTCATCAACTGGTTCACCGAGAGCGAGAAAGTTCTACGCGTAACTCTCGGCCACACACCGTAAGAAGGATTTGACTAATTCACCATCATTCATACTCACTTTGTGTGAAGCTTTGTCGAAGATGAAGCTTTATCATTAGATTCTTGGCTTCTTAGATGGTACACAATGCGGCCCATCTTTGTAGAGGAAGTGGTTGCTTCCCGAATGTAAGGTTGAACCTCATCAGAAAGGCTCAGAGTGATAAGAATTAAATCTTTTGCATCGACCTTTTCATACTTAGCCAACAGATCAGCGCCATGGGAGGGACGTTCGTTCCAGAAACGATCCCTAAATATCTTCAAACTGAAGAATCATCTGCATCTTTGTTTTCCATGCGGTGAAATTTGGCCATTTGAGCAACTCGATCCGACAACAAAATGTGAGGTGCGAGACATTTAAAAAAAAACTCAAAATTGTATTATATTTATTGATTTTTCAAAATGGTCACAATGCTTACTTAAGGAACCTATCCGAAGATGTGTTCTATAAGCTCGTGTAGTGAGAAGCGGATGCTTCTGTGGGCATTCTATTTCACGTTCATCATCTGCATCATAGCCGTGCTCCAATTCTTTGCGGATTCGGCGTGCTTGACAACATACATTGAACCAAAAATAGTCGAACAATCCTTGATGCACCAATTCGTCAAATAAGACGTTGCGGTATTCAGTAATTCATTGAGCAAGGCAAAATAGATGTCGGTGGTGTCCTCTTGGGCACTCGGAGGCAACCTAGTGGAAGGATTTCTCGTAGCACTCTCAAAGCATTGGAAATATGTGACATGTACGTGGCGAGGTTATCTAGATTAGCCTCTCATGCCAAGCTCTTCACGCTGCAGGTTTCACACGATCTCTAGCCTCCTCATTTCTTCCACGCAATGTTTGTTTTACTGGCTATGGTTTCCCTTGCTTTGTAATAGGTGTGTAGGCTTGGAGGTTTCGTTGATGGCGAATCACAACACCCATGAATGTCGCAACTTGATGGGTTGAGACTCTTAGTACGATTGCATAACATGGAGCTTTTCCCAAGTGTGGGACCTTGTGAATTGGGAAAGCTCTCCGGATGAAGGTGGTTCCTACTCCTCTATTCGAGATACACACATAAAAATTTAGAGGGTTTACTAAAAACCTAATCTAACTTGCCAAGGAGAAAGGGTAAGAAGATTCATAAAATAAACCTAAACTAACAAAGGTGATGCATCAAGGAATGAAGAAACACTGTCTTGCCAATAAACACAAACCATTAAAATGCAATGCAAGATCATGCCATGAGATAGCGAGTTGCAAAGTGAAAGATCGGGAGGAGGAAAATGAACACAGAGAGGGTTGAGAATCATCCACGAGACATGCATTATTTGCTCCAAATATTGATACAATACACTACAAAATTCCAAGAGGCAAAGTTACATTACAGTTTTAGATGGGAGGTTTGAACTCCACAAATTCACCTACCAAAGAGAAGAAGGGAGGGGCAAAACAAGAATGTCCAACCTTTAGAAAGAAGCCCCTCCTTAAAATTTATAGGAAGAATGAGAGAGAAAAGAGAGAGGAATTCCAAATCTACCCCAACCACCTCCAGGTTGTATTTAATTCATCTCATTATGGTGGTAGGTGAGAACCCTAGCAAACCCAAAAAATGGCGAATTGTATTTTGAATTTTTGAAGAACTTGTTCTCACCCAATTAAATATATCTAGTCATAGTTAGATAGAGGACCTCGTAATCTTTCCGAAAAGTCCAACCTTGCGTGAATCGAGCTCCTTGTGAAAAGTTATGGCCATTTGAATATCTACGCCTCGAGTTTGCTTTCTATCGGGTTCGGGGTGTCAACGCTCAAAATGTTGCACCTCCTAAAGATGCACCTCGACAAAACTATCCTCATGTCAACATACTCTTAAGTGCACCATAGGCACTGAAAATGTGGTGTTGACGTTTTGTGCTTTGCGCCCAACCTGTACCTTGGGCGTGACTTTTTCCATGTTGACACTTTGTGCTTTGCGCCTCAACCTGCGCCTTGGGCGCAAATTTTTCCATGTCGACACTTTGTGCTTTGCACCTCCAACCTGTGCCTTGGGCATAAATTTTTCCATGTCGACACTTTGTGCTTTGCGCCTCCAACCTATGCCTTGGGCGCAAATTTTCCATGTCGACACTTTGTGCTTTGCACCTCCAACCTGCGCCTTGGGCGTGGATTTTCCATGTTGACACTTTGTGCTTTGTGCCTCCAACCTGCACCTTGGGCGCGAATTTTTCCATGTCAACACTTTGTGCTTTGCACCTCCAACCTGCACCTTGGGTGTGAATTTTTCCATGTCGACACTTTGTGCTTTACGCCTCCAACCTGTGCCTTGGGCATGAATTTTCCATGTCGACACTTTGTGCTTTGCACCTCCAACCTACGCCTTGGGCGTGACTTTTCCATGTCGACACTTTGTGCTTTGTGCCTCCAACCTGCGCCTTGGGCGCGACTTTTTCCATGTCGACACTTTGTGCTTTGAGTTTCTTTGATTTCCATATTCTTTCGTTTGTCTATATTTACGGGAGGGAGATATATACAACAATTTGGCGACTCAACGGGATCACCTACCTGCTAGGTAGAAGATCAGTGGCCTTTTAGCAATCCATTGGGCATGGAGTCATAAGCAATAACCTAAAACCAACCTGATATCTGATCCCGAGCCTGATACTACAACTCCTTCTCTGAGAGCATGCTGAACTATAGAAATTCAACCTGAGAGCAACAAAACCTGTGCCGAAGCACTTAGGGAAATTGAAACCTAACTACAACAAGACAATGTGCATCCGCACTTAGAGGAATTAAAATCTAGGCTAATATTTACAAGGGTAAACCTTTTCCTTTTAGTAGCAATGTTTAAGATAGATTTCGTTAACTGAGAATCGGGAGTTCTCCTCCATCCAATGTAGACAATTAGAAGGCATTACTACTTTTACATCCCGTGACCATGTAGGGGCCACTCCAAATGGCATCAAACTTGGAATTCTTTCTGGTTTTTCCCGATCTACATCCCATTTTAGAACTAGGTCCCCTTCCTGGAAGGTCCTTGCTCTTGCTTTCTTATCAAACCATCTTTTTACTAAGGCTTGATCTTTCTCAATCGTTTGAACTGCATGTTCTCTGATTTCTTCCAATTCCATCAACTCTGCATACCTGGCCTCCATTGGTTCGAACTCAGACAACTCCAATTTCTTCATGAGCTCCAATGTAGGTAATTCTAATGATATAGGCAATATTGTCTCTTTCCCATAGACCAACTTATAGGGAGAACTACCTATAGACCTCTTTGGTGTTATCCTGTCAGCCCATAACATTGATTTTAGCTTGGTATGCCATGTTCTTTGGTTTTCATCTAGAGTCCTTCTGATGATCCTTAGCAAATTCTTGTTCGTGGACTCTGCCTGTCCATTACCCTACGGGTAATAATTTGAAGAGGTGCTCAAATAGATTCCATTCTTGATAGGCCATTTTGTAATCTTGGAACCTATGAATGTCAATGCATTTATCGATATGATAGTGGGTGCACACTCGAACCTGGTCACTATTCCTTCATAAAAGTCTAGTATGTTAGACTCATTTGCTTCTTTGAGCGCTCTACCGCTTCGGTCCACTTGGTGAAATAGTCTGTTTCGCACTTGTGGCCTTGGCTTGAGTTTGGGTTGATGACCCCGATGAAGTCCAATCCCATTGCATAAATGGTTGGTCAACCAAAATTGGGTGCAATGGAAGTACTGCTAGTCTTTCTTTGCTGTGCAAGAGTTCACATTTCTTGCACTTTCTTATCCATGTATATGATCCGAACATTATTAGCCAATAATACCCTGTCTTCATTATCTTGAGAGTCATTACTCGTGGGGTGAAATGTCCTCCAGAATCTCCATCGTGAAAATCTCATAACACTCTCTTAGTTTGACCTGTCCCAATGCACCTCAATAGAACTCCATTGATGTCTTTCTTGAACAAAACACCATCAACAAGCACATATGGAATGGCTTGTAATCTAAAGTATCTCCTCTTTGCTTTTCTCATTTCTGGAGGGCATAGGCCTACCTGTAGGAAGTGTATCATATTATGAGTCCAACAAGGAGCGGGCACATCATCATTCTCTTGTTCTTGTCCATCATGTAATACCAAGATAGTCTCTTTTTCATCACCTGCTTCAACTTGCTAACTTGAGGCTAGTTGTTCACATAATCCTTTTCCATGTACTAGCTTTGTGACCTTGATCTCGATGTCATATTCCATGACACGGGTTATCCATCCTGCACATTTCTCATTCAGATCCTTGTTTAGAAGGAAGTCCTTGACTCCCACATGAGAGACCAACAATTGGATCTTGTTGTTTGAGACTAGGTGCTTGAATTTCTTTAAGCTCTTGATCACTGCAAGGACATGCTTTTCAATGAAAGAGTACCTTGTTTCGTATTCCTCCAAGCCTTGACTGAAGAAAGCAACTGGTTGTTCTAATCCCTCTTTGTTTTGTTGTACCAAGATTGCAGAAATCATGTCCCCACCACCGAAGGCATATAACATGAAATCCTTGGAGAAGTCTGGGTTAATGAGAGTTGGGGCTTGTGAGATAGCCTCTTTGATTGCTTCAAAACTTGCCTTGCCTTATGTTTTCCATTTGAAAGCTATGCTTTTCTTTAACATCTTGGTGATAGGCTTGACTAGGGTGTAAAATTTGGAACAAACCTGCAGATGAAATTGATCCTTCCTAAGAAGCTTTGAAGAGCCTTCTTGTAACTTGGCAATGGCAACGCTCAAATTGCTTCAACTCTTTACGGGTCGGTCGTCAACCCCTCCTTTGAAACAATATGGCCTATAAGTTTTCCTTCGTGAGCCAAGAATATGCATTTTTTGGGATTCAATGATACCCCAAATCTTCTACACCTCGAAATACCTACCTCGGATGAAAAAGGTGATCCATTTGCATTTTTGGAGAATAAAATGATGTCATCAAGATATATCGAGAACTATTTCGTTGATCAACCCCTTGAGTGTCATATCCATTGCCCTTTGGAAAGTGGCTCCAACATTTGATAGTCCAAATGACATCTTCTTATAGGCATAGGTGCCCCATTTGGTGGTGAAAGCCATCTTGAACTGGTCATCTTCTTTCATCATTATCTGATTATACCCTGAGTAGCCATCTAGGAGAGAGAATCTCTCTGAACTAGACACCACTTGCAATATTTGTTCAATTGAAGGAAGTGGGTAATGGTCTGTGAGAGATGCCCTGTTGAGGTCTCAGAAGTCCACACACAACTTGATTTCTCCACTCTTCTTCCTGACTGGAACCAAGTTTGCAACCTAGCTTGAGTGCTTGATCGGGAATATAATGCTTGCCTCTATGAGTTTGTTTAGCTCTTTCTTCATTAGAGGCTCAATGTGAGGGTTTCTTGGTCTCGCTTCGCCCGATGGGCTTAGCATCTCGGATCCAATTCTTCTTCAATACAGACCTCCTTATTATTTACTAGTTTGCTTACACGCGCAGGGCTGTTATTTTTTCTTTGTGCAGTAATAGAAAAAAAAATGTCAAGATTGGGTGTCCAATCCTCCACATAATAGCAGCGGAAAATGCTAACAAAGAAGGTTATTATGTTGGTCGGTGCGCCACTTCCACATAGGTAGGTATGCACACCAATCTTCAACATGTCCACTCCTTCATGGACGATACTTCAGAATTCCACACATGACAACATTACTTTTTTCTCTTCCATGTTGCAAATTGCCTCTTCGCCACGCAGGTCCAATGATAGCAGACAAAAGAACAACGGTTCCAATGAACAATGGCCTCCACACACAACACACAAAGAATACACCAAAAACTGTTTTCTTGCTCCAAAAACGGCACTCCAATCTTCATGCAGGCAGAGGAATGAAAAATTGGCACTCCAATCTTCA
Organism: Taxus wallichiana var. yunnanensis; assembly: GCA_018340775.1. Classification (NCBI taxonomy): domain Eukaryota; kingdom Viridiplantae; phylum Streptophyta; class Pinopsida; order Cupressales; family Taxaceae; genus Taxus; species Taxus wallichiana. Next base: position 766,619,032 of record CM031244.1, read on the forward strand.
CGCAGGAAGAGGAATGGAGAAATGTTCTGATACCAATGATGGCAGAGACTGAAATAATTTTATTCGATGCGTGTCTATTAAACAAAACAGCAGAGCCTTATAAAGGCTACGGGAGGAGAGAAGAAGAGAGGAACAGTTAAATAACTGTTCACAAACAAAAAACTAACAATGTATTAGGCTATTAAGCAATGTTTGACTAATGCGCTAACACTTATTAGCATGATTCGAGGGAAGAAATAAAAGAGTTTCCTCATTTTAGATTAGTTTAAGATATAATAAACCATGAACATACCTTTACGTTGGCTCAACTTGAGGGTCACAATGAGGAAGCAACAACCTATAAAACTAAAACCAGCCAATGTACACCCTTTACTAAAATTAACTATGAAGATAGAATGGAAGGTGAAGAACCCATACATGAATCCCAACCTCAACCACCCAAAGAAGATATCACTATGCAATAAAATTAAAAACTCTTAGTTTCCATTATGAAAAATCTAGATATAAATGTCTATAAAAACACACATAGAGATTCTCACAATGAACAAACTAAATGATGTATGCTGAAAAATACACAGAAAACTATGGCATCAAATCATCTAAATCCAATCGTGCACATATACCTCCCACACTAATGCGTGGAAAAAAATTCGAACACACACTTATTGCTCTACGATAAAACACCATTCGACACAATACTTAATATCGGTTTGAATAAATGTGTCCTAATCCCTTTGATAGGGAGGTGCTACATACTCCCTTTCCGCAAAAAATTTAACAACCCTAAATCTGAAAAATATAAGAGTAAACGTGATCCTTGTGACCATGTAATATAATTCTTCATGACATGTTAGGAAGTTTCTTACAATGATAACTATCTTATTCACTTGTTTCCATGAAGTCTTGGGGCCAAATACTTGAATGGTTCCTCCATCTCCCAAAGGATATATATGCATTTTTGTAGTGGAATTTGTTGGTTTTTATTTCATCACTTTTAATTAAATATGGAGAGTGATATTAGCATGTTATACCTATGTAGCATGAAAACATGAAATAATGAGAGCTTAGCTATCTTGTCTACAATGATGGAATTGGTTAGCTAGTCGTTTCCCTTGCTCCATTCTTGAAAAAAATTACAAGTATATTTTTCCACGTTATTAAGTGATCAATTTTTTTGAATCTATTTTTATCCATATATATCATATTGTAGGTGGAGAACTATGTGTGGTTTGAGGTCTCTTCTAAGTATTCGAGTGCATACATGGTGTATAAATTGCACTCTCAAATAATCACTAACCTTTTACATGGTCTCCTACCCATAATTAGGATTTGAAAGAGATAATTCATATCATACAAATGGATTCACATATATATGACACCTAGGATTTTAGACCAAGGAATATTTTATAAAACTAGTAAGGAATAAATAGTTACATATTCCATCTTATCTCCTACCAAAAATTATGGAACCGTTAAGTGGTTTCATCGATGGTTCCATACATTCTCAATTTTTAATTTACTTAATCCAATACACAAAGCATATTTGGAGCACTTCTAGGATTTTCATCTCTTCACTACCAAATCATCTCTTTGATCATCTAATAAGATAAATAGTATATGCACTAAACTTTTTTAACTTATACTTTTACAATGGAAAGTTTATCTTTAGTCTTATGTTAAGATAAGTACTCGTGTTCTTGGCCTATTCAACATGTCTCCACTATATTATTTCATTCATCTTTGGAATATTAAGTAATAACAGTAGTAATTCGAATTTGTGGATAATTCCTCGACCTTATCTTTTGCATGACTATTTACCTAGAAAAATTTGTATCATTGTGGTCCGTAGTGGACTATAGTTCAAGTCAAACTATATGGTCCTTAACACTTCTACTTAATGATCATTTTTCTAATTTGAGAATTTTTATGTTATATAGTTCATCTTCCTAGGTAATCTATAATGTGAATATATAACCTCTGAAATCCAATAAAAATAGTTGAATTTATTTCATAACTTATTCGAAACTCTTATGAGTTCCTAATGTAAATATCAAAGTTAAAACACTCAAGATTCTCCAAAAGTTCTCAAAAAAATAAAAATTGATTGTGTAAAATTAGTTTTATTTCATTTATATGGGTGAAACTCTATCAATGGAAAATAGTTTCTCAATCAATGGAAAAAAACTAGTGGTTTTTTATCCCAATGGAGTTTTCTACGTTAAATCCATGTCTCTTTGTATTTTTAATTATTGCATGTTTAAATGTTTTCAATAATGTTTGATGTGTTATATTAATTTAATTTGGTTAATTAATTCCTCGGTCCTAATATGATATCGAGCCAAGTATAATGTTTATTAATTAATTAACCAATAAGATGTGTCCATTGGGTTGGTTGTTTAGTTGGGTGGTTAGAAAGTGTATGTTAAATACCCCCTCCTTCCCTCGAAGACATTACACATAGGAAAAATTTATTTCAACGCTTCCAAATATTCTATGTAGGGTGAAATCTCCTTCACGGTGAAACATTGCTCGGGAGACTGCAAATAAAGGTAAGGGTAAATGTTATTTGAAATATTTCATTATTTGTCTATAGTTTCTAATGTGTGTCCATGATCAAAATTATTCAAAGGGTAAATTCAAAGTAAACAAGGCCATGATATGGAAAATCCTCTTTGAAGGCAATGTTTTTTGTTGTTGTGATGGATGCATTTGGTCTATAGTTTTGTGCAGGATTGTTAGTTGGAAAGGGGATGGATCCAATGAATTACATGGGATGGCATGTTATAAGCATTCAATTTATCTTTGAATTTATTGGACTTTGTTTGGGTATTGCTTTTGAAATCTAATAAACCGTATGGTGCTAAAAGCATATATTCGAGAATCTCGAATCAAATATTATAATCAAAGAATTGGTAATCTATTTGTGAATGTATATTTAGTGTAGGATTTGTTGTTTCCTTGTTTGTGATGTTTGAGGAAGTAGACAAACAAGATGTAAACATGCAACAAATATTTGATTGACTGGAGCTTGCTATGGGTGTTTTTGTCAACAATTGAAGGTAAGATGTTGAAGTTTCTTTGCAATTTAAGCAAACGTTTGTAAGTGTGGAAGAACTGCGTATGCGAATCGAGGTGACGGGCAGGTAGAAATTTCTATGTCTATTTCTTGTGTGAAGATATAGACCTGAAATTGGATGCACCATTCCAATTGTTTGCGGGGTTACGTGAATGCACTTTGCAGGTAGAGGGAAGTGTCAACATCTTGTTCGACTTTATATGATTGAAAGACTTTAGAGTTATTGTTTGGCAGTAGTTGAAATTTTCTTTCCCAAAGCATATCGTGAACATGCTGACAAAATTCTATGAATTCGTAAACTTTGTGTAGCACGGGTGAAGTATTAGATTGTAAAAATGGGAAGAGATAACATAAAAATTTATGAAAATGCCAATCAAATTATTTTGATTGCGGTGTAATGAATATTAATACGAGGCTAATGAAAAGGCTACTGAAAGTGTAATATAAATGCATTTTAGAAATACATGGCAACGTGGCATGGTGTGTGGCGGTTGTTAATCGTGTAAAGTAACATGTGACATGCATTATTGTGTATTGAAATTCCAGTTTTTTTGGAAGAATGAATGAATGAAAGTTTTTAATGACGTCCATGAGACCGAGTAGTCTATGGGACCTGAAGTGCAAACACCAACCAATGCCCTCTACTTTTTCCTTTCTTCTAGCTCGTTCCTAAGCTTGCTTCTTCTGCAGTGAATTTTGATCAAGAAATCTGTTGTTTTTGTCACCCTTTCCTCTTCAAACAAGGTTGTAAGATCAGCCACTGTTAAAATATCCACGTAATTGCTTCGTATGTCCTCGTAAGCTACACATTCCATGACAAAATGCCATTCTGATTCCACCGCTACCGACATATAAAACTCGGCAAATCCTTTATGACCACTTCTCTTGGGCGTTTTCCATCTCCCGGTTTCACACCTAAGATGATGTGAACTAATTTTTAATTGCACAATTAACATTTTAGCCTTCCACTTTATCATCGCTCCAATGTAGTGCTTTTCCCCATAGTCACAAGTAGGATTTACATTCTTGACATAGTATTCTTTTTTTCGACCAAGAGAAAGTTGAATGCATAATCCAGACACAATTGGTCCACTGTGATTGTCCTCAAATGTAAAATAGGAAGATTATGGTGGACGCGTTAATGTTGCACCCAACGTACGATGAAGAATATGTTTTTGTTAAGGTAAGGTAAGTTATGTTTACTATAGTGTATTTGAATAACTTTGAATGAAAGTAGTAGCACTATGTTTGTGCCTTGGTTGTGTTTCAATCTCTAAAACTAAATTGTTAAGAGGCGAGTAGAAGCGTTTTTGATCGTAATTTTTAGGATGTCGCAATCCTTAAGTGTAATTAGTTTTGAAATAATCTATTACGAATACAATAGAGTAACAAAAATTTATTGTCTTTGTTTTCGTAGTATAGACACAATTGTAATCGACTTGGATTTTCAATTATAAGATGGCATATAAAAGCTAAAATCCAGAAAAATAGACCAAACTCGAAATGTACACATTGGTAATTTTTATGCCACGCATTGATAGGTCACGCATACCATGTCAAATAAAGAAATTTGATTTTAGTAATCATCCCATCCACTATTGACATATCAAATATTGTGTAATTAAATGGGGAAAAATGCCAATTGAAAATGCATTTTGACAGAAGGATATAAACCAATGTTGACATACATCACAAAATTTCATTGTGCCATCTCTCGGGGCGGCACCTAACAATTGATGAACAATGAGAGAGGAGATTGAAGAAAATGAGTCAATAAATAATGGAGACAAGAAACAAAAAAATATATGTTTAAAAGAGGTAATGCATGAAATCTCAAAGCTCAAAGCTATTCAAGACACCCAAATTCTAATCAGGGAACAAATATTCGTGTCTTCCATGTTGATAGCCAGAATAATAAAAATATCAAAGCAAATAAGAGGGATTAAAATTTTTATAGACTAGCAATATGGAAAACATGAATTATTGTCTATGAATTGAAAAATCTATATTATGTTGTTATGCCGTAACCAAAAAGTTGAAAACTTTCTGGTGGCATGATTACCCGATCAAAAAGTTGCATGCAAAAAGAGATATTGCTTGTGGTGTTCTATGAGGGTCTTTCCTTTTCCTTCGACTGCATTTGGAATTCCAAAATACAGGCCAAAAACAACTTTTCCTTGGACTGGCTTTGGAATTCCAAACCTTCTTTCACTCGGTACTCTATTCTTCATTCAGCTAAAGGGCATCCCTCCTTCAAGCATTTTCGAAAGTGGGCCTTATGTATGGCATCGAAGGAACTTTTATTATACAACCTTTTTCTACACTTGAGTCTCGCAGTTTGGGCACTAGATGTCGGGAGCTCCAATTAAGGATCCAAATGCGTTGTTGAGATATGCTCTTCCCATTGACAATAAACCTATTGGGTATATACAAAAGAATCTTTAAAATATCAAGGAAAATCTCAAAGTTCCAGCACGAAGGCAATGAAATCATGTGGGGAAGGTGAGTAAATGATGTACAAAGAAAATGCTAAAAGAGTCTCCTTCCCATAACACTAACCTTTTCCAAATTTCTAATGAAGGAGTGATCCTTCCTATTTATGTTGCGAAAAACAAAGAGTAGGCAACAAGAAAGCAATCGATCCATAAACTTGCTTCTTGGTTTGCGTAACTTTAAAAAATTTGTTTAGTAAAAAATTCCTAGAATATTACAGAAAACACTAATCGCTACCGGAAAGGAAAGGGAGAGCAGGGAATAAGCACAAGCAATCAAAACCTTTCACAAAGAATCCAAAAGCAGAAAACACATATTCCCAAAGAAACGAAAGGAAAAGAGTTTCACCTTGGTGTTCTTGAAGCTGGTTTATCTCTGGCAGTCGATGAAAATGGCATGGGAACATGATACTTTGAAAGCATGAAACATTTCCATCCTCGAGCCACACAAAACCAACCCTGCATAATGCATAGTAAATGCATTAAATGGTTCATAGTAAATGCATTCAATGCGCAAGAGGGCATCCACTTTTCCCCTCTACAGTGGTAAATAAAGGGAATAACCAATAGAAATTTGCCACAATTACAAAATCAAAACTCAAACTTTAGTCTAGCACCATTTAAATACAAACATCAAAATCTAATTGGAAGCAATGCAAATATGTAATTGCTAGTGTGAAAACAATATCCTAGCCTTCGGTAAGATAATAAATGGAGGAGAAAAAGCTCCATCAAAATAGGGTTTCAAATTTTCCCATTGGAAGCATGAAATATTTTTTTGTCTCCTTTGAAAATATCAACTTTAAAATTCATGTGGAATTTAAATTTCTCTTGCTAGTATAGTTAATTTTTTTATCGAGACCATGTCATTTCCACCCCCTTAAATTAGGGTCTATTTCATGTCTTTATAAATCATGTATAAATACTATAGTTTGAAACTATGATTATATATATATATATAGGTTGAATGTTTATGCGGCCTTAATTATCTTTCACCAACTTTTTATATATGCTTTTGGGTCGCGGCATTCATTTTGTACCCTCCTCGTCTGCTGCCACTTGGCGGCTTCTAAAAGAACTAAACCCCCTCCATTCCATTTGCGCCATGTGCCCACTGCGCAGTCCCACCTTATCCGACCATGGTCTTTGTAATTATGGCGCAGGTTTATTTAGTCCCACATGGGGACAAAGAGTTGTGAATGAAATAGGGCTTTAAAATAATATAAGATAATTTTGTGAAGCATATAAGACAATTTTTTTCTTCATATCAGAATCAAAAATTTTGAGTAAGGCTTCGACTCAATTGGAATCAATGCGCGCAAGTACGTATATGTCAAAAATCATTAAACTGATTTTAGAATCTATGAAAAATCCCATGAAGGGAGATGAAAAAGTAATGAATTATTTGGCTAAAATAATAAATATTAAGTCTCAATTGGATTGGTGTAGTTGTAATTTAATTCAAGATAAATTTCTTTATTTCATTATTCGGTTGAAAATTCATGAAAAATTATAAAAATTCATTTCAATTTTGAATTCTAGATATCAAATAGAGCAAGACATTCTAGATTTACAAACTGTTAGGTCTCTCCTCATTCGGAAGAGAAAGTAATGAATAATCTTTATTCTAAGGAGAATGTGACTTAGGCACTTCTTTCTTGAAAATCAAAAGGTAAACCTTCTAGATTCAACAAAAATCAAAAATCAACTTTTAAACCTCCTAGTAAAGACAAGAAACCAGGAAATTTAAGAGTTAGCTTTGATGGTAAATGTCATTACTATGGAAAATTTGGCCATAAGAAAGAATAATGTAAATTTAAAAATAATAAGTCAAATTTCAGAAACCAAAAGGGAAATAAATTAGACAAATAAAAACCGAAACAAGAATTAGAAAAATCATAAAAAATCCAATGTAATTCCTTTGTGTATTACCTTTTTCTTTGTAAAGGAAAATGAGTGCATATTGGACAATGGTGCTTCTAGGAACATGACCTTAAGATCCAATATCCTATACGACCTTAGAGATTGTATTGATCATATCTACTTGGGTCATCATTCCATTCTCGACATTTCGGAACTAGGTATAGAAAATTTTTAAAATGGTTTTATTAACAATGTCTTGTTAGTTCCTAAACTTAAAATGAATTTAATTTCTTGTTCTCGGTAGACTCAAAAATAACTATAGTGTAACATTGTTAATGAGATAAGTGGTTTATTAAAAGAGAACATAATGTTTTTACATTTGAAGGCATATAAAGAGATTGTTTCTCGTGTTCAATGGATTTCCCTCATCTTCTTGTTTAACATCTCAAAGAAGTGACATGAAATTTGTGCATAAGAGACTAGGTCATGTCAACTTCGAGGAGCATGCAAAACATCTCTTGACTAAACCTATTGATTGGTCTCGCCACCTATTTCCCAAAATAATGAAATGTGTGAAGGATGCTAATGTGGAAAGCAATATGCTAATCCCTTTCATAGTCATCATGATGAAAATGTTTTTCAACCTTTTGAAATTTTACATACCGATGTCGAGGACCTTTAGATGTTCCATACCTTAATGGTTCTTTGTATTCTATCATGTTCATTGATGATTTATATCGTATGATTTGGTCTTTTTTATTAAAAATAAATCTAATGTCTTGTCAAAATTTAAGGAATTTGAAGTAGTTTTAGAAAATTATTCTAGTTATACAATAAAAAGGCTTGGGACCGATAATGGGGAGAATACGTCGGTAAGGAATTTGACTCATTTTGTGTTGAATGTGGAGTTCAAATATAACTGAATACTTCCTATTCCCCTCGTAGAATGATATTGTCGAAAGGAAAACAACACAATTTTGGAAATGGATAGATCTATGATTCATTCTACATAGGTTCCTAATTTCCTTTAGGTTGAAGAAATGAACTCGTTATTCATATCTTGAACAAAGTTCCCACTAAAGCCTTAGTTAATTCCACTCCTCTAGAAAACTGTTTCAAAATCAACACCAAGTGTGTCCCATTTAAAATATTTTGTATCCCTACTTCTCTCTTCATTCAAAATCCAAAATGGAAGAAAATTGATCAAAAATCCTTTCCGTGTATCTTCGTAGGACACGACGTCAAAACTAAATTTCTTAAGAAATTTCATACTTCAAAAAGATAAGTTATGAAAAAATGAATGTAAATTTTTTAGAAACATATTTTTTTCTTCTTCATATTATTCATCTTCTATTTCTATTATTCATGATGATTGCAATGAAAATGAAAATGAAATTGAAAATTGTGAAAATAATGAGAGGAAAACATGTATGTGATGAAGAAACTAGTAATGAGCCTATAGTTGAAAAGAATTAGTACTTGTTTCTTTTTTGACGCAAGGACATCACCTTATCAAACTAAATAAAACATGAAGAAATTTTATGTTGTCTTTTAAATGTGTTCATGAGTCCTAGAGGTCTTTAGATGTTAGTGTGTGTGGTTAGTCTAGTGTGGGTCTTTTAAAAATTCAAAATGGATCTTTTCCCTCCTTTTTGTAATATTTGAATATTTGTGTTAGTTTGAAGGTTGTGATGCAATATTTAAACCTAAAAATAATGTACAAGGGGTGGAGTAAGGTAACTTGAGGATTTAGGGCAATCTAGGATCTCATGATATGTCATGAGCAAGTCTTGCTAAATTTAGAGCTAGTAGATACAAGCAACTCCTTGAAGGAATGCCATGATAGTTTACGTTTTGTAACTAGTCTCGAGGTAGGAGCTCAAGTCGGGGTGGTGAAGAAACTATAAGACACATAATGCAAAGGTTATTACTGTTGTTGGTCGTCAAATAGGACTTTTTAGAAGAGCAACAGTCAGGGGACAAGAAGTCCCTCCTCTTTAATGGGAGAGGTTCCCTTATTCAGAAACGAACTTATTTACAAATGTACAGAACATTGTTTTATGGTCAAACTTGGATTTTACGAAAGTGTTTTCCACAAGGATCATCAATTACACAAGGACTGAGGAAAGGGAATAAGAAGATGAGCAGAATAGCAACATTCAGAATTATAGATAGCAGAATAATTCCTCCTGTATGCGAAGCTTCAAAGAATTTAAGACAAGATCATTTGCGTTGGCTGAATGAGATTAAATTTAAAGACACAAAGTTCCATAAATAACCTTCTTCAGATTTATTAATCAAGGACACAAAGTTCCTTCTTGGTTGTACAAGATCACTGTATTTGCAAAACTGAACAGTATGCAATCAGAGAGACTAACGAGTTAGGAACAAAATGATCTTCACGATATTAAAGGAAAACACAGAGATAACAAGAATTAGATAGACAAAGAATGAAAAGCCCTTTTGTATTGATTTCTTTAAGATCTATTTACACTTTCAGCAAATATTCCAAGTTCTTCCTCCTTTCAAAATGGCGTGGAAAGGCCATTATATAGCTTACAAGTCAGTTACTCTTCGTAACCGTTTCTTTTAACTAAAGAATAGTTAAGGACCGCCGGTTACAATACCTTAACTGATTACAAAGAATACGAAAAGAAAGGGAAGAAGAGGAAAGAAAGGAGAAGGAGACAGGTGGCCGGTTACTGGGAGGGACCCACTGTCTTCAGAATCCGCTGCCTGAATTTCTTCAATGACTCGGCTATATCTACGCCACGAGGGTGGCGTGTTGGCTGAGGCCCGAGTCCAAAATCCCAGACATTTCTCCATCTCTTTATCAAACTCGACGTGAGTATGATAATCTTTGTTTGCTTCTTCAATGGCAGACTGAAGAGAACAAATTTCCTTCATCTTTTCCTTAGAGATGGAGCTTTCCTTGAATAGATGATCTTTGACAAAAGCTCTGAACTGAGCTTTGATTTCTTGCAAGGACAAGGAAGCACCAGAGTTTTCATCTTGAAGATGACAATGCATATCTTTGAAAGCAAGCATTTGCCGAGTGTCTTGAAAGCTTCTCCCTTCGCCTATTGTTCTTCATTTCTCCCTGACTTCCTCCAGGATTTTGATTTTCTACTCTCTGTGTAGACCCAGGATTTTGATAGATTGTCTTTGGCATCATCGAAAATCTTGTTCGCCAGTAAGATGTTCTCATCTGTCTGTCCCATGAGGCGAAGGTCTACAATGCAACTGCTCCAGAGTTTAAGCTCTTTATCCATAACCCCAATAGTAGAGGATAGCTTCTGTTGCAAATTGTCTACCTTTCCATGTAGTTTAAAAGCTTCATCGATGAAGTTTAGCCCAGCAACAAGCATGTCATCCACCATGGCTTCAATAGCTCTGCCATAGACAGAATACTTGTGCATATCTTTGATACTTTGCACTTCATCTTGGCTTAGAATTACAGGAGGCGGTAGAGCAGTCAAGGGGGTGGGGTCCAAAACTTTGTCCTTAGACAAGAGTGACTTGATAAAACTTGTGAGAACTTGGGCTTGTTCTTCCAGCTGTTCAATAGTCTGCTGCCCTTTCTCTACCCTTCCAATGACTCTTGTGACTGTTTCCTGGAGGTTGTGAATTTCACCTTCAGGAGTAGACTCTCCCATAGGGATCCTTGAAAGCTCTAAGTCAGATGTCAGTAAGTCTGATTCTAATTTGTCTCTTTGTAGGCTTAACAATCTCCAAGAATTGCTGACCTTGGGCATCAGACACAATTCGGAGGTGGTTCTGGCTTTCTTGGCACGAGAAGGAGTGGTGCCCAACAAGGCTGCTACAGCATCAAAATTTGGTCCCAAGCTTTGAGAGGAGGATTTCCTCTTCCTTTTGTCAACCAGAGGTTGCACCCAAGCAAAAGAGGAAGAAGAATCTGCAGGAGGGGCAAGGGGACCAAGAGACAGGAGCTCGATGACACTCGGGAGGTCTGCATTTGTTGACTCAAGCTGAGATGTGAGTAAAGCACTGGAGGCGATGGCGGTAGAAGAATCAGTAGCACCTGGAAGTTCAGTGCTCTGGACTTCCTTGTCCTTATCTGCTGGATCCTCAGGAACATTTGCAGGAGTTGGCATCTCACTTTCTTCACTTTCACTGAGAACAACGATGTTCTCTGGCCCTATAGGCAACTCTACCTGTTTTCTTGGAGGATCATTCTCTGCAGGCTCCTTCTTTACCTCTTTGAGTTTCTTCTTGTATACCTAGGTAGATGGAGAAGGAGTAGATTCTACAGGTCCCTGAGCTGTTGAGGCAGGAGGGGTTTTCACTGGTGTTCCAGACTCTGGAACTGATGCCTCTCTTATGGGTGTCGAATCATCCTTGGAGCTAGATTCTCCTGAGTGCCTCTTGAATTCTCGGATCTTCTTACTGAACCAGACCCTAGTCCTGATTAAGGCTGGAGCAAGAATCTCGGCCGGATCATCTCTTTCTTGTTCCAATCCGGAGTCCTCCGAGAGGTGTGCTTAATCACATTTTCATACTCATAAGAGTATAGCTCAAATTGTCATCATGGAGACCTTCGGGAACTTGAGTACGAGGTGAGTTCTTGGATCAATTGCAGGGAGAACCTGCCACAATGCCTTCTTCTGGCTTCAAAATCATCTGCACAGTCAGCCCAGTAGTCTTCTGTATCTACCCTATGATGATAGACTATTTTGATGTTCTGTTCAATGAACTTCTTCAAGTCAAAACAGGTTCTTGGCTTGAAGAAATGAACAGTGATAGGGACCAGGGCTCTTTCTATGTTCTGAGCATCCAGAGCTGTTTTGCATGTGTAGTTTCCCAGAGAGATGGGAAAGTGCAAGCCAGAAATCTTCTTGTCTCTGCAAGTTCTGTGCAACTTGTCTAGTTGCCTGCATATTTCAATCAAAGCCATTTTATCATTACAGAACATGGGGAGCCGTAGAGGAGTGTTTTCATAGCCAGCAAGCCTGATATAGGAAAATTTCCTGAATTGAATGAAATAGGCTCCATACTGCGATATCAGGTTCATGGCTTCATCTGAAAACCTTCTTGCAGTATCACCTTCGAGCAATCTGACCACGTACATGGTGAAAGCATCATTGACCCTTCTGAAATTGCGGTTGCTGGTCTCCAAGGTGAACTGCGGGCAATAGGCATACACTGGATCATCTTTGTGTGCATCTATATAGGAGAAACCAAACCACTGCCTGGATGCTGCTAGGGTATACATCAGATATGAAGTCATGTAGAACTTCTTTGTTTGCTGGACGTTGGATAGCTGCTCAGCCAAATTCATACTGATGATCTCTGCCCAGTTGATATTTTGTGTTCCCTCGCACACCATGCTGATGAGCGGGCACATCCAGAAATGAAACTCATTGGTGGAGGGCAAACCCATAACCCGAGCCAGCAGGATTATGAAGTCTGACAGTTCTTCGTTGAAATCTGCTCGGAAGAGGGTTTTGGTTAGGCGAGAAGCACCTTTCTTAGGGTTCTTCAACCAAGACTTCGCCACTCGCGCCTTGTATTTGTCACTGTCTTGGTCGAACATAGCCTGTGCTTGATCCCGGGAGACGACTATAGCATTGTCCATCTCCGGAATCCTCAGAGCAGCGCCAATGGCGGCAGCGTCCAGCTTGGCAATGAGTTCCCCATGTACATTTGTCAATTCGCTCGAATCGGGGTCGAAGTGAGCTCCACATGAAAGCACTGTATCAGCACACTGTACTGAGATTGGGAATCCTCCGGCAAAAGCTAAACCACTATCATTAATCATCTGTGCCATTGGTGTAGGGTTTGCATCTGTCATTCTTGCCCAAAAATCACCGAAGTCGAGATGACGAGCTTCGCTGTCCCCTATATTGCTAACAGCAGATTCAAGCGGAGAAATTTGCTCCTGTCCCTGGAACTTGATCTTCATGTTGATAGCCTCGGAGCTGCAACCTAGACTTCTGGAAGGAATTTGCAAATGGAGGGGTATCGCGCAGGTTTTCAAATTGCAAGGGTTCAAGCAAAAGATAGAATGGAAGCAATGCGAAAAATGCAAAGGGGAATGCTCGTTATATAGCCGTTTGGAGAGAGAAATGACTTTAATGCGCATTGAATACACAACCACCAATTTGAAAAGCATCATACTCGGAGTGAGCGGGAAAAACTAAGTGTGAATGACACTTGGTACGCTTGGGACATGTGAGACGCGAATGCGCGAAACACGCGGCTCGGCCGGTTCGGGTGAAACAGGGAGAGGACGCACAAATGCATTTGGGACAAATGGGACGAAAATGTGCGAAGTACGCGGTTCGGGTGTTTCGGCTGAAATTGGGACAGCGGGCCCGTTTGGACTTGGGACATTCGGGACAAAAAGTTTCGAAGTACGCGACTTGACCGGCTCGGCTGAAAATGGGAAAGCTCGCACTTTTTAAAATGGGGCAGTTGGGACAAAATTGCGCGAAGGACGCGGTTCGGGCAAATCGGCCGAAAATGGGAAAGCTCGCACTTTTTAACTTTGGGACATTTGGGACAGGAAAGTGCGAAGTACGCGGGAAGGATGATTCGGCCGAAATTGGAACAACACGCAAAATAAGTTTTGGGACACTTGGGACAAAATTTTCCGACGGGCCCGAAAATGGGACAGCTTCGGGGATTTCGGCCGATCGGGGAACAGAGTGCATTTTCGTACTTGGGACAGATGGGACAAAAAGTTCCGACAGGCCCGAAAATCACACAAAATGACCCAAAACACAGATTTTTTTAATTTCACGACTTAGGCATCTCAGAGAAAAACACTTAAACTCAAAATTTTGAAATTTTACTCTTATCAGAGCGGGAAATTTTGAGTAGACAACACTGTCTCCTGCACTAGGTATAAATCAAGTACAAAGTTTAAAGAAGGATATTGAATAAGGAAAACCCAGGTTTGTGGCTATTGCATGTAATTTTGGATAATCGTGTGTGCTAGTATTCTTGTGAGATTACATATATTGAACCTGATATATTTTACTAATGAAGTAGATCTTTTTGGAAATGGATTATATTGTGTTTTGCATGTAATTTAATGATTTATTACATTGACAACAAGGTTGAAAACTTGGAAAATTTGTCTCGGCTTGGTGGTAGAGAATTTAGAGGGTTGATACAATTGTTGTTGGGAGATTGATGGATTTATTCTTATACATATGCATTCTCCATGATCCCGGAGTGGATTTATTCTCCTCGAATTGGATGGAAGGTGATTATAAGCTCAGTAATGACTTTGTGAGTTGTAATTCATTGATTTTGTGTTGGTATTTTTGCACTTTGCTAACCTTGTAATAGTTGTTGAGTATCTATGCATGAATTATAATGTATGATATATAAATTTGTGTAGATCATGTTCAAGAATAAACTTCTAGAAAGTAATCATTTAATTTGGAAAATATCTCATAGGTATGCATTTGATGTCTTTACATGCTAAAATCCTTAATAGAATGCGGTTCGCATAAAAGTGAACAAAGTATGAGATTTATAAATGTGTGGGAAAGTGTAAAATATTAATTAATTACCAAATGCATGTTGAGATGGCTTAAAAACAAGTAAAAAGTTTGAGGCTCATATTTGGTGTCATTCTTGCATTAACGATTTCTAGACAAACCCTTGATTAAAACTATGATTTTTTTAGTTGCATAAAGATAATTTTTTCTTGGAATTACACATAGGAGGTAACGGTAATTGAATTATTGTGGAAAGCATAGGAATAGGTGATTCAATCACAAAATATTATTTCATTCTTTGCACATTTCTATCTTTGGTTTGTGAAGAAACACTATTTTACTAACATGTACATAAGAGTTTTTACTTAGTTGAAGGATTTGTTCACTTTCATGAGCTAATGGAAAGATATCCTTGTTCATCAGGTTTCTACATACCTTCATACAAAATTTTAAGCCTTAAATAAAATCTTAGTGAATGTGATAGCTTATTCTTGTCTCTCGAGCAATTCTGATTTATGACAGTCAAGTTTAGGCTAGGGCATGAAATTTGAAGACCTAAATCATTTAATAGAGACCTGAAATTTAGTAGAAGAATTGCTAAGGAATTTATTAAGATGATTCAAGGAAAAATTAGACATCCATTGGTGGAATTATTAGAAAACCTTTAACAAATTTCCCTAGGATAATGGGAAGTAGGGTAAAACCTAGTGGTGGAGCTCATCTAACAAAGGAACCCAACACTAAACCTTGAGTGGAGCATTGAAACATACTAAAGTAAAAAAATTAATTAATGGGTGACAAAAAGGTCTTGTTTAATCCTCGAAAATCCAATCACTGAATATATGCATGACAATATATAGAGGTATACTTAGTCAAGGGTATAAAGCAAGCTATTGAAAATGTGAACTATAGTGAGTTATAGAAGGAGATGGATCTCAAAATTTTAGGAACATATATAAGGTTGAAAGAGAGTTATAAGGAATCCTATGAGGTATTATAGTTACCTATGAAGCCTATATACACATGTCAACCAAGCTTACATTGCCTTAGGAAAGAATAAGACAATTATGAGCAAGGAAAGGAGCATTGCAAGGGCCCACATTGAATCCATCTAAGGGTTGTGGATCAACCCTACAAAAGTTAGGTGATAATTAGGTGGAATTATGTCTTAAATGAAATGCATGTGTAAATTTTGAATGGGGCCACTTAAGGGGTGTTAGGAGATAAGTTAATTTGTGACCTTAATGTTTAGTTGGTGACTTTTAAAATTAAAGAGCCCTTGAATCTTGTAATTAATTAAATCAAATTTACTCAAGGGTAACTAGAAAACACTTAATTTAGGGATTAAATTTAATTGTATTTAACTTAATGGGAGGGTAAGTTTAGACTCATCCCTAGAGTAATAAATTAATAAATGACATTAGAACTATGTTACTAAACTATTCAAGGGGATTTTTATGTCGATCTAGGAAATTAAATAATATTAATTAAATGTTAATTAAAATGAATAAAATATTAATCATGAATTAAATTAAACCTATTTGAAGTTATTCCAGTTATGACCTCGTTTATAAAAGAAAAATTATTTCGTAAATTTTTGAATCTAACTATTCGGTTGTTTTGGGTTTTTTGCAAGAATTTTGTGGGTTTTACACAACCGACATGGTTGGTTTACAACCGAAAAAAAGTGTATTATCTAATAATTTAAGGTAACATCCCCCATTAATACACCAATTTTTTAAATGTACCCCCGAAACAATTCAAATTTCTACTTCCCCAGAGACTTGGTGAGAATATCTACAATCTAAGCATCCTGTCAAAAGAAGACGAATGTGGTGGTTCAAGACTTGTTCTCAAATGTAGTGACATTCAACCTCAATGTGCTTTGTTCTCTCATGGAAAACTAGATTCTTCACAAGCTTCAACACACCCTGATTGTCACAGTGAATGATGGGAGGCTTTTCTTCAAGAATGCACATATCTACCAAAATGCGACGTAACCAAATCACTTCACACATAACTCCTTATGCGACATGATACTTTACCTTAGTGGATGAGAGAGAAACAATAGTTTGTTTCTTACTTATCCATGAGATAGGTCTAGACCCGAGATGAAAAATATATCTTGAAGTTGATTTCCTGTCATCAATGGATCCAACATAGTCTAAGTTTGTATATCCTAAGAAGAATTTAGATATTTTTGATACTCCAGACCATAGTCAATTGTACCTTGGAAATATCTCAACACATGCTTCACTACTACCTAGTGACATTTCTTTAGATCCTACATGAAACGGAAAGATAGGTCATATTAAATCACAAGTCCGGTTTTTATATGTCAAATAATTGAGACTCCTAACATGCTACCTGTAGAGAGTACCATCTACTTGAGGTGAATCCTAGAATCTAGAAAGTTGAAAATATTTTTCCATAGGATTGGACATAGGTTTACAATCTGACATGCCATAATTTTCCAAAGAGTGTCTTAGCATATTTCATCTAGGAGATTAAAATATGATTCTTCTTCTACCATATCTCCAAGCCAAGACAATAGTGAAGTAGCCCAAAATCTTTCATGTCGAAGGATTTCTTCAAATCATTCTTAAATCTTTGATGAGATTGTCATAACTCCCTGTGATCACAAGATCATATACATACAAAACAAAGATAACAATCTCTCTCGCCTATCTTTTGATATACTCTATTTGAATCAAAGGGGCTACAAGTGAATCCATGTTACAATAGGTGATCATCTATTTTTATGTACCATGCCCTAGGTGCCTATTTAAGTCCATAAAGAGACTTAATTAGATGACATACCTTCTGAAGATGCTACTAATCATAAAATCCATTTGGATGGGTCATGTATACCCTCTTCTTTGATATCCACATTCAAGAAAGAACTTTTTCACGTCCATCTACTGAAGTTTCCATCTCTTTTTTGTTACCATTACATAGACAAGTCGATGGTTTTTATCTTCGTAGTGGGTGCAAAGGTCTCATTATAGTCAATTCCTTCCTGTTGAGCATAACCCTTTGTAACTATTCATGCTTTGTACTTTTGATATATCCATATGTAATGTATTTTTTAAAAAAGTCCATTTATAGCCAACGAAATTATTACCTATAGGAAAATTGAAAAGTTCCATGTCCGATTCTATATATCAAGGAGTCATATTCTGCATCCATGGCCTTCTTCCAATCTGGATGACTGAGTGCCTCACGAATTGAATCAGGTTTAGTGTTATCAACCACTGAACTCATGAGTGTGAGATTTACCTCATTTCTTTCTTGTCTTGTCATATGAACTCATCATGAAGTGTCCGGAAGAGAGCTCGGATGGGAGTCTCTCATTGTGATTTGGACCCACTTTAGACACTCGATGTTGTTGCTAATGTGAAGAACTATTTTCTAAATTCCTTACATCTATTATTCTTTCCGAAAAATCCTCATGCTCATCATTTGGATGTGTGATAAATATATGAGAGGAGGTTGGTGTTGAATCTTCCTTTTATGCGGAAATGGGTCAAATGAAGACTCATCACAAATAACATCTCTACTCTCATATATATTCTTCGTCTCAGGATCCATGAGAAAATAGGATTTTTATATACAATTTTTCCCCAAAATATACATTGGTGTGTTTTTACAGAAGCTTCTTCCTCTTCTTATCTGAAACATGCATATATGTAGTACAACCAAATACTCTCAAATGATAAATAAAAGGTTTATAATTACTCCATACCTCTTCTAATGTCTTGTCCTTCCGATCTTTCTAGGTTATGGATTCTAAAGATATACAATAGTCCTGGACAAGCTTTACGCCCAAAATTTGTTCTCCAACTTCACAGTGGAAAGCATGTAATGAGCCATCTCCATGATAGTCTAGTTGTGACATTATGAAATTCCATTTTATTGAGGAGTATAGGGGAAATAAGGTGTAGTGTGATGTCCTACTCTTTAAGAATGCCAATAATATCTTTGACGCCCCCTCGATCCGAGTAGAGGAAAATAAGGGGCTTCTTGGTCTCTTTGAACAAATCTCTTGACAAGGTCCGAAATGTGCAAAAGCTTCACTCTTATTTCAGAGAAAGAACACCCAAGTCTTGTGGGAATAATCATCAGTGAATAACTAGAAGTACTGAAACCCCTTAAATAAGGAAAGAAAGGGTCCACAAATATCATAATCCATGACCTCAAGATAGTTCTTGGCACATAATGTACTTTACTCAAATGGGTATTGATGTTGTTCTTCCACCGATATCCAAGACAAAGAGGTAATGAATGAGAGAGAGGAGGAATTCCCCTACTATCTCGCTTGAACTGAGTTGATAGAGGGAGTCGATAGAAATATGTCCATACCAATAATGCTAGAGTGTAATGGATTCCATCGTGGAGGAAGATAACATAACTATAGAGGATGAAACTACATCTAATGAAAATAAACAATCCTTCAAAAAATATCTAGCAAGTATCATACCTTCTTTAGATATCAGACATGATTTGATGTCATTCTGAACCAAGAACTCCACCTTGAGCTTGTGATTCAACAGTTGAGAGACAAACAGGATATTTTTGGTCAAACCAAGGACATAGAGCACCTTCATGAGAGTACATCTTCTCGGATAGACATGGATATTATCATATCATTTTGGTTTAACATGATGTTAGATGATAGAGATATTTTGACTATTGATGGGTTGTGATTCATAGTATGATTTGTGTGGATTCTTAGAGACATAGAGAGACATTTTATATTGATGATGATGATGTGTTGTTAGCATATATATTTACTGACATTTAGAATTCTCATCATGTTGACTATGATTTAGCATTTGAACTAATCTTGTGATCTCATTGATATTGATGAAATGGTAGAATTGAGATGTTGTTGAAATTATAAACAAATGATAGCATTGTTTAGTTTAGATGATGATTTAGTTATATGAGGATGTTTATTGATGGATGTGTGTATATTTTATCTTTGATGTATTTGATGCGGCCATGAGGCCAAGGAGGTATTGTGTGATTTTGTAGGTAATTGTATCACAACAAACAAAAGGGGTTAGGAGACCAACCACAATGGAATACTAGATGGATACAATGACGGTCACCATGGAAACTTGTGTAATGTTTGATGTTTTGTTATTATATTGTTAGGGGTTCCCATGGGGGGATGACCTCAAATGTGACCATGGGCTATGTGTGTATTTTTCCTTTTTTTTATTTATTGTGGAGTATGTGATTTATTTTGTGATGTAATTCATTTAATCATTGTTGATTAATGTGCCTTAATTAAGTGGATTAATCATGTTTATTAAGTTAATTGGGGATGTGACAAAAGGGGCCATTTATTAGAGTAGTTGGTCCTTTGGATCTTGTGATTTAAGTTGAGTGTATTTGAC
Source organism: Taxus wallichiana var. yunnanensis (assembly GCA_018340775.1). NCBI lineage: Eukaryota > Viridiplantae > Streptophyta > Pinopsida > Cupressales > Taxaceae > Taxus > Taxus wallichiana. Next base: position 766,639,340 of record CM031244.1, read on the forward strand.
TTTGAGTGTTGTGCACTCTACCTTACTTGGGAAATTCGGATTTGGGCTTAAGGGCCATTTTTGAGGCTTGTGGGACAAGTTAAGCTTGTCCCACACCTCTTAATTTCATCTACCAACTATACCTATGGGTTGGGGGTCAAAAATAGACCCCATTATGTGTTTTGTAAGTAAAAAAGGTGATATTTATTGCACTTTTCTTACATGAGTTTTAAATTATGTCCTTAGGGGTGTGGGTGTGAGTTTGTGTTGAGTGTGTAAGAGGCTTGTCATTTCTCTCAACCACCAATTTATTGTGCCTTGGGGTTGAGGTTTGACTTGTGATGTGGAGTTGAGGATAAGTGATGTGGCATCCTACATGGAGCCACCTCACCCTCCTCTTCTCTTTTTCTATATATGCAAGTTTATTTGTTTGTTTGGGGTTACTTCATTTTATTGTGCACTTGTATTTTTGGAGTTAGAGAGTTTTGGAGTTCTTGTTGAAGTTTTGGAGCTTTTGGAGTTGGATTGAGCTTGAAGGAGCTTGGAGTGTGATTCTTTGATCAAGTTCTTACTATGGAAAGGTAGGAACTACACCCTTGTTTTACTTTTTTTTTTTTTATATGTGTGTATTGCATGCAAGTGAATGGTTTGTGTGCTTGTTGGGATCTTGGGTAGAATGCCTAAGTATGGTGTAGGAGAAGGCTATGGGGATTTTATTTTGGAGGGAGGCATAAGAGTTTTGTTTCATGTTTTGGGAGGAGTTGGGTTGGGTGCCCCACCTTTGATAAGAAAAATGCTTTCTTTTCTTACATGGTTCATTTGAGGGAGACATAAGAGATTGTAGGGAGGCATAAGAGAATGTGGGAGGCATAAGAGGATCTTGAGGGAGGAATAAGAGTTGTGTAGGGGTTTTGAGTTGTGTTTTGGAGGGTTTTAAGGTGGGCACCTAATCCCATTGGGAGGCATAAGTGATCTCCCATAGTTCCTTGCTCCATTGGCTTTGAGTTTTCAAGCCTTGTGTATTTTGAAAGTTGCATTCTTGTGATTGTTATCTTGTGTTTGAATGTGTGTTAAATGGTTGTGAAAATGTGTATTGTGATGTGGAAGCATTGTGTTAGTTTTCATGGGTTGTATCCATTTCTTATTGCACTTTGGTTGGGGCTCGGGGCCAATGAGGAGGATAACTTCTTCTCCTCATTGGATTATTGGTTGGGTGGAGAGTGTTGCCTACTCCCCATTTTTGTTGTTGTGTTTGAAGTGAAAAAAATGGTGGAGCTCTTGTTGAAGATTTGGGACTTGGAGCATTTGTAGAAGTCAAAAAAGGAAATCCTTTATTGTAAAAACTTTCATGTAGTTCCCACTTAAGGTGGAAGGCTAGTAATCTTGCATTTAAAAGAAAAGTTGTATTGTATATTTTATTTATCAAGTTGTAATGTATTGTTGGAAAGAAATATTTTTGTATTGTAAGAAAATGAGCTATGTTCATGAAAAAAAAAAAAAAGAAAAGGAAAGTTCATTGTTACTTGTAGGAGTTTGCATTATTGTAAGAATGAGGGAAAACTTAGAAGTTGTAAATCATTGAGAATGTATTCTTAGAAAATCTGAAATGTAATATAGTTGTTTGTGTTTTCTTTGAATAAATGGTTGTGGTTGTAATGGAAGAATGCACTAAGTTATAGTGAATTACCTTGTTGAAGGATTACATTCTTGTTGTGGAAAGAAAGCAATGATACTTAGAAATAGATTGAATTTCATTTCTTCATTTGAGCTTGAAAGCAATTTTATTGGAAAAGTATTCTTGTAGTTGTTTTCTTATATACTATTGAAATAGAAAATCTATGTATTTAGTGATTTAAGTCATGGAATGAATAAATGTTGTTAACCTCTCAACTAGTGACTTTAGGCATATAAATTTAAGCTAAGGTTAAACTATAAACCACCTAGTAAAAATTGTTTTTGGAAAAATTGATGAAATGATGGTTCTATTTCAAAGAACAGAATCCGCCTTATGCATAGTGGTGGTCTCTAGAATGCTATCCTAATCAGAAGTGGTGGTCTTTAAACCGCCACCCAGGAAGGTGGAAGTTTATGAATCGTCACCGGGAAGGGTGGCGGTCACACAGACCGACTTTACTCAGGGGTGGTAGTTTCATCACTTTTGGTGGAAAAGTAAAATCTGCATTGTGTAAATTTGAACTTGATTTAATTAAAATATGAGCCTATAAAATATAAAAAGGAAACCACCAAAAAACCATAAGGGAACAAACTCATTGTTTAAACATGTCAATCCTTGAATGGGCATTTAAATGTATTAAATCTCATAGATTAAATGGAAATAGGTTTTTCCCAAATAAAGAACTCAAAGAATGGAAATAACTAAATAACTACTCCAGATTTAGGTGGAATCCTCTACAATCAACAAATAGAAGACATTACAATAACAAATCCATGAATAAACTAAACTAAGCTAGATCCAAATGAATCCCTCCATGGTTTCCTCCTTTCTTTCATGGCTTCCACTCCTCCAACTACAAATTAAAGAAAAGAAAAGAGACCAAATGAGGAGGCTAGGGAAAGGGGAAAAGGTTAAATAAAATTTCATAAGGATGGTTAGGGTTAGTTTGGAACTCTAGGATCTAGTGGCCACAATTGATTTAATCCAAGGGTTAAGAATCAACCCTACAATTGTTAGGTGAGAATATATATTATGGGCTTTTAAATAATTTAAATGTATGTGAAAATGGGTGAATGGGGCCACTTAGTACCCTAGTATGTTAAGTTAATTATGTAACTCTCCTAGTATGTTTTAGTAAATGATTCAATGGAAATTAAGATAATAATTTAAGGGGACTAAGGTAACTAAGGATAAGGGTTTAATAAATGTGGGTTTGAATGTTAATTTAAGAGGGGAAAACTATTTAACCAAGTAAAATAATTAATGGACACTTTTCTAGAGGATTGTAATTAAAATTGACTTTAGAAATGGGTTAAGAATATTTAATTATTAATCTAGACCTGATCCATCTAGTGTAATGTAGTTGATTTTGGTAAAACAAAAGAAATAAAAAAATTCTACAAATTAATTAAACATATTATAGACCATTTACCAATACACCCTTAGTGTCGTGTGTCTTTTGACACCATCAATTATCCTTTTAAGAATTATGCTTAAGAAAATGTTGTCCTTTGTAAGGATTCAACTTTTTCTAGATAATTATTTAAGGTTAAGATTGCATTTACAGATTTAGATGAGAGGTTTTAACTCCAAAAATTCACTTGCAGACAAGAGAAGAAGGGAGGGTGTAAAACCAAACATTTCAGACCTTTTAGAAAATGCTCCTCCTTAAAATATATAAGAAGAAATAGATAAGGAGATAGAAGAAATATGAATTATTTTTCAACCACCCCAAAAGAGAAAATGAATTCACCTATAAAAATGATGGATTCTACTTATGCAAAACCCATGCCTCCATGCACTATTCCTTACTGGGAAAGAAAGAAATCCCATACCTCATAATTTGGTAGGTGAGAATCTTGACACCCACACAAATGGTGGTCTATATTTCGTTGTGTAGCATATGTCGAGATCTTTCTAAAAGCTTTCTCTTTCTCAAATCCGAGCTCCCAGGTCAAAAGATATGGCCATCTAAAGGTTGAGGTGTCATTTTGCAAAAATGGCAGGTGGTTGGCTCTATCATTCTTTGAGTCCAAAATGCATGCAACCTCCGAAATCCCAAAATTCAGACTTTTGGAAATTTCCATTTCGGAGATTGAAATATTGTTCATCATGAGTTTTTAAAGTTCCAAAAGTCTAAACCCAAACCTTTGAAACCCCAAAACCTGAAAGTTTGAAATTTCAAACTTTCAGACTTCAGACATTTTGCCTTTTGGGAACTTTTTCACTATTCATCTCCCAAATAGCCTCGAGAGTTTTGAAATTCGAAACCGAGCCTCCAAACTCAAACCCACATTGACTTGAAACTCGAAACCTTTCAAGATTTTAGATATTTTTGTGCCCTTTCCGATTTTTCTCGCCAAGACTTTGAAACCCTGAATCCCACACCTCCAAAAATCCGAAACCTAAAATTCAGAAATTTTGGGCTTTCATAATTTCTAGTTTTAGGATTTTTTCTTGCCGAGATCTCCAAAACCACGAAACACGAAAGTCTGAAATTTGAGATATTTTTGTTCGAGATCTCCAAAAAGCTCCACCTCCAAAGTCTAAAATTTTAGACTTTAGACTTCTTCTTGATTCTTGAAATAGCTCAAGCTCCTGAGCTTCCCTGCAATTTTCTCGACCTATTTTAACTTTATTCACCCAACTTCAAAATGCAAGCCTTTCGCCATTGAATCAACTCCATTTTTATAGCATGCAAGGTCGTGTTCATCCAATTTCTCTTGGGGATAAAATTGGATAACACAACATGGTGATGAATTTCTGAAGGCCCAGGAAGGGAGAGCTTACATTGTGAGTGGAAAAAACAACTTATCTTCGACCTCTTCTCTCATCAGTAACAAGCTCTACTCGTAACTCCACCACTCGCGCAAGAATTACTCCACCTTCTCTCCTTTGTTCATACTCATGGTATGAAGTTTTGACTAGAAATGCAGAATGTTTGTCAAATTATTTTCTTCGTAGATCATGCACAAAGTATCGTTGGCATTATTTTATGTTGGCATTCATCATTATAAAGGATTTTGAATAGGCCTTATTGTACTCCATTTTCTCATATACGTCGGTGTGACGAGTGAGTGTGCACGTTATGATCTCGAGAGATCTTCAAAGAGGAGAATGGTTCTCATCTTTTTCTTCCATGTAGAAAAATTTGAACTGTCAAATGTTAGACATTGGATATAAATATTTTTAGAGCCGACGTGATGTCAAATTTTTTTTTATTATTATTATTTGTTAAAAGGGTAAAATGTCTTTACGGTGAAGAATAGAATGAAGGTGGGCTTGATGTGCTCTTGCAGTTAGACGTGAACACTTGTATGGGAGTTTTATCTCACGTTCATCATCTGCTTCGTATCCTTTTTCGAGCTCCACATGAACCTTCTTGGCTTGACACCGTATGTCAAACCAGAACAACTCCAAGAGTCCTTGACACACAAGCTCTTCAAATTACATATTGTTGTTGTTATAAAGGGCGTTGAACATTACGAAATATAATACGGTGATTTATTCTTGGCCTCTTAATGGTGATTCATTTCTTGAAATGTTTGCGGCATTGCTCTCGGCATCATGAATGCATGACATGTGCTCCTAACGGTCACTTTATCCTTCACGATTTTAGAGTCTTCAACACTAAGACTATGTCGTAGGGGTTCTATGACTTGTTTGTATGCGATTGATCGAAACTTCACGAGGAAAGAATAGACTCGCATGCAAGTCTTCTTCTAGTAGTCAATATGTCCTCATGGTTGAGGTTGCTAATTGGATCTCCAAACTTCAACCTAGGTTGTTTCTCTAATTGCCACTCCAAAACAAGACTAATTCTTTGTTGGACATTCACATAGGAGAATGCTTATACGTATTTGTCAATGGATTTTATTTTCCTAGATGGAAGCACTCCAATTTCAATGCACAACCACATCTACTCTCTATGTAGCAATATCTGGTCACTACCAATTAAAACAACAAATGCCAAAGCTTTGGTCTCGGCATTTTATGTGCCAAACTCCAGCAATAATGCCTCCAAGTTTCCCATGCTTGATTTCCTCCTAAATTGCTGGGGTATGATACCAATGCTAAGAAAGGAGAGATGACAAATTTTTATTCATGTTTCTAGGCATGGAAATTTTTTAATATATACATGAAAAAAGCAGTTCGGTTAGTGTCAAATAGATGGTAAGGTATCATGAAGGCATAAGCTGACATGGTCGGTTTACAACTGACTGAAAAAAATGTATTATCTAATAATTTAAGCTAACATTTTCAAATATTTTAGTGAAGGAAAAGATGAGAACAAAATTGATTGAATTCCTTCTTTAAAACATAATATAGATAGCAAATATTTACAAGAAGACCAAGGCGATTTTAGGGAGATGTTTGTCAGGGGGAGATGCCACGAAGGAAGGAATAGCTATCAGCATAATGAACCCTTAACAATGTATTAATTTAAATTTGCTAACATTCCCCCTTAATACATTGTTTAATACAAACATCATATTTCCAGATAATGGACCACCTCTTATTTCAAACATGGTAAGAATACTTTACACTCTCCGTGTAGCATGCTCACCTTTGAGGTGGCATGCCATCTGTCTGGTTTCATGGTCTTTGTGACACCTTGGTTTTTCATTGTAGGATTACCACAAACCTAGAAGTAACATGAGTACATCTCTTTGTGAACACCTTCCGTGGTTTCTAGTTTCCCTAGATTACCACGAAGCTTATTATTTTCAAATTGTAGGTTGACCACGAACCTAGAGGTGACGAGTTTTCAAGCTGTACACTTTTGTGGTTTCTTAGATTTCAAATAACCATTTACATAAGAACCAAGCGCTACTATAGTTCTTTTTCTCTTTACAATGTTCTTCATTTATGAGGTACAAAACTGGAAAATGCTCCACATTTTATTGGAAAATCCACTACACACAACAAAAAAACAAACACAAACAAATATGTCACCAAAAAAATGATGCAACCCCATTGTAGGTGACTAATGAGAGGACGTAAATTTTCCCAATTAGAATCTATTGCTTTGAAGCTCATTTACAAACTTAATACCCTTTTCAATAATATCCTTTAGCTATGGTTTTAAGCTCTCTTATCCCTATTTCTCATAGGTAGCGAGAGAACACAAGCCCAAGACTTCTTCAAGGCAACTTTTTCCCGACCTTACCTTGGAGGAAAAGAAAGGAAATTCAATAAAAATTATTGCACGTAAGAACACTCAAAAACCTTTCGCTCCCCATTAATACCTTTGAATGCAAGCATTAGGAAAGAGAGCTATATTATAAGCCATAGACAATGTTGTTGAGCCTTTTCCTACTTTTTCTTCAACAACTTCTGTTCCACCTTCATGCAAATGAGTACGCTTTGCCAAAGCTTTGATATCCTTATTAGTCAAAGAGTTATCTTTAGGTGTTTCTGTGAAAAAAGAGGAAGAATTGTAATCCCATCATGTCCACCAACAACAGGCACATCGATCCCTTCTACGGGAACTCCTGTCTTTGCAACATAAAATTTCTTTGCATGGTGTCATCACCAATCCGGCACTATGATAATTCTTCACCGGGAACTCCTCGTGCTATGATTATTTACTAATGCACAACCTTTATTTTGGTGGATGTAATCTGGAAACAAAACAACAACCGAACACAAGAATACCATTGACTATGATAAGACAGAATGACGACAAATCTGAAATATCAAAATAAATTATAATATTAACATGAAAGCTATTACAATCTCACCCATGAGATAATTCAACAAGACTATGGGAGAAACTTTACAATTACACCTCTTGATGGCTTCTTCAACACACCTTTAAGCGATGGCTTCCTTCACACACTTCCTACAATATTTCTCACTACTTCTTTCTATGCTAAAATAAGGGGGTGGCCTCTCTATTTATAGAACTTCCAGGCTTATCCATCCTATCTCTAAGATAGGATAAGAAATCCACTCTGACGAATCATATTCCATACCTTAACTCTTATCTGTACATGTAAGCTTATCTCTTAAGATAAGATAAACCTTATCATTTTACATGGGTTCCACATTTTAGACTTTTTACAAATAAAATACACAAAATATTTATGACCTCACTCCTTGTCCTTATTACCAATATAATATTTCTAATTCCTAATCATGTAGACCCTACTTCTCTAATTACCCAAACTTTGACATTTTAACATTACCGGACCACTTACGACAAATATTTACTTTTTACAACATTCCTATTGTACTTTGGTATTCTACAGTACTCCACATTATTGGCGACACCGTCTTGTGGCGGCCGTTATCTTCTATCGGGCGCTACTACTAATTATACTTAACAACATCCTATTCTAATACATACATTAATGAAATAGAAATTATGGAGGAAAATTTTAGTGTTGACATCTTCCCCCTTCCTAGCTTCTACTCCGTCCTCGGAGTAGACTATTCTAGTGCTTGGAAAATCTTCAACTTGTCGTGGTTGACCCATTTTGTAATGGGAGTGCCATCAATTCCTCCGGTCAGTGCACGTACCATTTTCATGCACATAGCTACTTATTTTGTAGGGCCCCATCCATTTTGGAAGAAATTTTCTCTGTCTTCTTTTTTTGTATCGGGAATCATATACTAGAACCAAGTCATTCACTTGAAATGGAGACCAGAGGATCTTTTGATCAAAGTATTCCTTACTGCTTCATTTTCTTCTTATGGCTTGTATCCTTTGCTATTTCCCTCATTTCTCTAGCAAATGAAGATGTACCAACCTTTCTTTTCTTGAATCACTTTCATCCATCCTTTCATTTTCATAACTCTCACGGTGGGAATATCAAACTCAATAGGAAGAAGCTGGATCAATGCCATAGGCCAATTGAAATGGGAGTATCTTGTTGCTGACTTTGATGTTGCCCTATATGCCCACAATCTTTGCATGAATCCTCTTATCCCATTTATGTACTGCAAGTTTGCATCTTTTGCTAGAATTTGACACGACACAAAATTTGTTCGTTCCACTGTCCATTTGTGCTTGGCTTGTATGTTGTTGCCTTCTGTGCTTAATAGAAAACTTATTGACTAGGGCTTCTACCACCTCATTAATGAAGTGGCTTCCTTGATCATTACAATTTCTAATGGACAACCAAATCGGTGACAATGCGTTCATATATGAACCTTGCCACTTCATCCATGGAAGTTGTTTTGATGGCCTAGCTTGACCCACTTGGTTAAATAATGTGGCAACTACAATATACTTATTTTGGCGTGATGTAGTTGGAAGTGGACCTACAATGTCTATTCCCCACTTTTCAAAGGGACCAAGGGAAGAATAGGACATAATGGAGTGATGAAGTCTTACGGTTACCATGTGTTTGACAAATATCACATGTCTTACAATAATTATAACAATCTTAAAAAGAGTGGGCGGTGATAACTGCATCAAGATCCTTCTTGCTTTGTAAGTTGTCCAGAGAAGTGCCCTCCACATGTACCATTGTGGAATTCTTCTAGCAGCTCCTTTCCTTGATCACGTCCAATTTGCCCTCTTGTCTTATCCATCGAGGTCCTATTGAAATAATGCTCCATGCGAGAATAGAATATGGATGATGGCTTGAGTAATCTTTCTCTTAGTCTTTGCATTGGCACCATCGGGAAACTTGAATTCATTCAAGATAATTCCAAATATCTATGTATTCACTAGGGATTGTGTCGAGGAGAACAATCTTTGCATCGGGAAAATCATCATCATCACAAGATGATCCTAAACCATCATAGGCTCGAGAGAGTGCATCTGCATTGACATGCTTCTTTTCTGGCCTATCTATAATATCAAATTCAAATTCTTGTAGCAAAATTATCCATCTTGCTATCCTCACGATGGGTTAGGCTTATTGACAATATATTTGAGCACGATGATCCATTACAACTATAAATTTCTGCCCTAGCAAGTAATTTCTAAACTTCTTCTGACAAAAAATGATAGCGAGCCTCTTTTTGATTCTGACGGTATAGTTTACCTCAACCTTTGCTCATTTATCTGCTCCCAAAGTAAATTGGATGTTCATTCCCATTTTCATCCTTTTGGCTCAAAGTACTACCTAGTGCTGCATCGAGGCATCGGTGTACACAATGAATGGCTTGCTCAATCTGGATTCTTCAAAATAGGTGAAGACACCGAGGGCTTCCTTGATTGTCCAAAAGCTTCATGTGCCTTATTTCTGGTTCATAAGTAACATCCTTCTTCAAGAAGCTGGGTTAGTGGGTCATGCAATCTTTGAGAAATTCTTGATGAACCTTCTATAGTAACCCACATGGCCTAAAAATGATCTCAACTTACTTCTATTCATAGGAAATGGTAAATCTTTGATTTTGAAACTTTATCGGGATCGGTACCAATACCATCTCTGGATCTGACATGCCCTAACAAAATGCCTTTAGAACATCCAAAGACACACTTTGTAGGGTTTAGTGAGGCTTGTGCTTCATCTAACCTTTGAAATCTTTATCTCCATCAGTGCGCAGGTGGTCAACTTGCTCCCATAGATGTAAAAATCATCGAGAAATACTCGATGAAGGTCCCGATGTAGGGTTCGAACACCCTATTCATCAAATATTTGGAATGTTCTTTGGAGCATTACACAACCCAAAGGCATAACTCTATAAGCAAGCGTTCCCCAAGGAGTGGTGAGCGTGGTCTTGGTGATCTTTCTGCTATACGAACTTGGTTGTATCCGCTATATCCATCAGCAAAACTATAGCACTCTGGCCAGCTACTTCGTCCAAGATCGATCGAAAATGGAAGAGGGTAATGATCCTTCTTTGTTGCCTTATTGAGCTTCTGTAATCAACACAAATGCGTAGCTTCCCATTCTTTTATTGAGATCACAATGGGAGAAACCCATTTTGAATTCTCCATGACAAATATGAATCTGCATCAAGCAACTTATCTATTTCTTCTTTTACGAGTCTTGGAAAAATTAGGATTCATTCTATATGGCATTTGCTTTATGGGCTTAGCACCATCTACCAACTCAATATAATGTTCTACCCAACTTACTTGACGGAGTTCCTTGTAATCAAAAGTGAATAGGTGTATGTACCTTGAAAGAGCTGGAGGTAGGATTCCTTCTCACTCTCCATCACGGACATCACCAATCTTTATTTGTTGGAGACGATCATCAACTTCTTCTTGAGATAATTTTATGGGGTCATGAGTTGGTGTGGTGGAAGAATATCCATATTTGAAACATCAACCTCACTTTCTTCATCTTGAGTGTCCACTTCTTTGGTACTAGAGTAATCGAGAGGATGTCGATCATCGGTTTCATCACTTGAATCCACGAGGTTCGCTTTATGATGTCGAGGATCACGTTTATCTTCACCCTCTCTCTACCACATCCAAGTGTCATGAAACCTTCATTCCGGTAGTTTCTTGCATGAACTCTCCTTAGCCATGGTCTTCCCAGCAGCATTGGAGTGCATGCAGTACCATTTTCATCACTGAAAGTCTACCACACATCTGACACCCATATGAGATATTGCCACATTTGAAACTACACCTTCTGGTTTAGTTTTTCCCTTATTTAATGACCTTAACATAAGTGTTGAAGGGCGATCAATTTTTAAACCCAACATATTCATTATAGACTCGGTCATTACATTAACTGCAGCACCTCCATCAACTAAGACATCATGAATTGAAATACCATTACATAATACCTCAGCTTGTGGAGCATAGGGATCTGCCTCTGCCTCCAAAACAGGGACCTCAACCTCCTTCCTTCTTCGAGCATTGAGTCCACCTCGCAACTCCGCCTCTTCTCAGAAGACATAGCCAAGAGTTGACCATATGTAATATTTGCAGGCCTTTTGGATAGATCTTCCAAGATGGAGTATGGTCCTTGCCCCTGTGAAATCAGAAAATCCTGCACACCCAACTTTCTTCTCCTATGTTTCTTACTAGTTTCTTCTTTCATCTTCTTAGGATCATTTCCATCTTGATTATCTTTTTCTTTCTTTCTTTTTGTTACAAACACATCTACTTCATTATTTTTGCTCTTATCTACTACATCAAAAGAATTCACAGGTGCTTTTCCTTTATCATTATCTCCTTTACCAGATGTAGAAGCTCTATCTGGACAATTATACTTATAATGACCCTTTTTATAACAACCATAACAAACAACTTCAGAAATATTTCTTTTTGGACCTCTATCTCCTCCCTGAGAACTAAATTCCTTTCCTTGAAGAAGATTAATAGTTAACTGGCCCATCTTTTGAGCGAGATCTTCATACTCGGTAGATGTATTAGGAGAAATATTTGTGCTCACCGGGAGTGGTTGTGGATTCGGACCAAAGGTCTTTGGTGTAGGCTCTACTTTAGCAACAATTTCTTTGGGCTCCTCTTCCATGCTTTCTTCTTGCCTTCTTGCAATCTCCTTTGCTTGTTGATGGTATTAGGCGGTCATACTTCACTCGTTGTCGATCTCGGCTTCATCCCAAGAATGAAGTGCTTACGAGAGGAGATTATCCACGCCATTCATCAACCCATCCGCTAGTCCTTCCTTCCGGATCACGGGCATCGAGCTTCCTCCTTAGCTCTAGAACACGAGCATGATAATCCCTTATCTTCTCCTTCTCTCCTTGGGATAGCTTTGTGATCTCGATCATGAGATCTGCATATTTACATTGTTCACCAAATTCTTCAAGAAAACTTTCGGTTAATAAATCCCATGAATTTTCACATTATCACCTAGTGTTTGAACCACCTAAGTCTTTGAACCATCCAAAAGGTAGGAAAAAATTCAGTCCATTGTTCCCTTCTTATAAGGCCATTACAAATACAAGATCGTTTAAACTCTTGAATGAAAGAAGAAGCATCTTCATTAGATTGAGCTGAAAAAATAGGAATCTTTCCCATTTTCAAAAGTAACCACCATAGTGAAATACCAACCCACAAGTACTGATTAACAAGACTTATGTGCACAAATAATTGGAATCACTATACTAGAAAGTGACTTTACACCTTTCTACAGTAAAATAGAAATGACCACGGTAAACTATGGTAAAACTTGACTTACTGCGGTAAAAACTGACTTTACTGTGGTAAACACTATTCACGATAAAAGTGACTTTCTTTGCGGTAAATACTATTCCCGGTAAAAGGACTTTACAAGGTAATACTATTCATGGCAAAAATGACTTTAACATGGTAACTACTATTCACGGTAAAAATGACTTTACCATGGTAACTACTATGCACGAGTAAAAACAAGGTTACCCTCTAATTGATTTTTGACTAAGTGGGAATATCTCTCAGAAAATCCACCAACGAGGAATGGTCCGGCAGCGGAACCAAAATGTCATCACCAATCGGCACTATGATAATTCTTCACGGGAACTCCCCGTCTTTATGATTATTTACTAATGCACTGACCTTTATTTTGGTGGATGTAATTTGGAAACAAAACAACAACCGAACACAAGAATACCATTGACTATGATAAGACAGAATGATGACAAATCTGAAATATCAAAATAAATTATAATATTAACATGAAACTGTTACAATCTCACCCATGAGATACTTCAACAAGACTATGGGAGAAACTTTACAATTACACCTCTTGATGGCTTCTTGACACACCTTTAAGCGATGGCTTCCTTCGCACACTTCCTACAATATTTCTCACTACTTCTTTCTATGCTAAATGAGGGGGTGGCCTCTCTATTTATAGAACTTCAGGGCTTATCCACCCTATCTCTAAGATAGGATAAGAAATCCCTCTGACGAATCATATTCCATACCTTAACTCTTATCTTTACATGTAAGCTTATCTCTTAAGATAAGATAAACCTTATCATTTTACATGGGTTCCACATTTTTAGACTTTTTACAAATAAAATACACAAAATATTTATGACCTCACTCCTTGTCCTTATTACCAATATAATATTTCTAATTCCTAATCATGTAGACCCTACTTCTCTAATTACCCAAACTTTGACATTTTAACATTACCTTACCACTTACGACAAATATTTACTTTTTACAACATTCCTTTTACAACAGTACTCACATTATTGGCGACACCGTCTTTGTATCTTTATCAGGCGCTACTACTAATTATACTTAACAACATCCTATTCTAATACATACATTAATGAAATAGAAATTATGGAGGAAAATTTTAGTGTCGACAGGACAACGTCAATGATAGTTACACCAAAGAGATTATTTTTATCATAGGTTACATCCTTCTTGAAAAATTTAGAATAAATTGTGCGTAAAATTTACAGGATTGTTGATCATATTGACCAGTGTCCACGGGAAATATTTTAACTATGCCTACATTTATGTTAAATATATCATCACGGCTCATACCAGGATTACGAGGTACACTAGTAAGAATGATCACAATATCTACATTTTCTAGTGCCATGGCAACTTGCTCTCGCCCATATATCCTACAACCTCAAAGCATGAGTATTGATGAGGCTATGGGGTAGGTGCAATTGTGAATGTAGTAGTTATGACTATGGCGGTGCAGAGTACACACATCACTCCAGAATCTGATTCGTCTACCACATCCAAGAGGACTTCAAATAGGTCGCTCGAGCCAAGAAAAATAAAACTCCAATCCTTGAACACGTCCACTCCTTCACAAATAGGTCTCTGATTTCCACGCATGGAAACAATGCTTTCGTCTCTTCCACACTCTAGATGCCTTTTTCCTTGGATGCATTCGTTTTCAAACAATTAAAAACTCCACACGCCGAAGCGGTGCATTTCGATACCAATGAAGGAAAATATGAGCACGAAATTTATTGAATGCCTTAATTAAAATACAACACAGATAGTGAATATATAAAAGCGAGACCGGGATGGTTGTAGAGGTAGCTATCTGTGAGGTGGAGATGCCACAAACGTAGTAATAACTTCCAGCATAAGAGACCACTTAAAAATGTATTAAATTAAATTTTCTAACATTTAGGGCGTTATTTCTTCCTCACATCACTACGATCAATAAGTATTTTTCCTGTAATTAGAAGATGGGTCTAAAGGGTTTCGGATGAAGGTGTTGGATGCATTCCTCAAATGTGTTAAACTTGTAATTGGTGCCATTATGGAATGTGTTTTTAAATAGTTAGGATGATTGTGTATATTCTATAAGGGGTCTAAATCAAAGTGAGTAGTGTAATTACCGTAAGGTGAATATTTTCAATGTGTTTGAGATGTATGATGATTTTTTTATAATTTACGAAAGGAGGATTTTTCCATGGTTCTTATCCTATTATAGACAAGGATCTAACATATTGATATAACCATGAAAATTTCAAGGAACAATACAAGACCAAAATCAAAACATCTTAAACATCCAGTCTAAGAGCACTAAAAACCATATTAATGTTGGAAATATGCATGTGTTGCATATTTAATTCCAATAGCTTTTTAGGAAAGCTAATTTCAGCTTTAGTCTTATTTTAGTTTGCTTTAGTTAAGTTAGCTTTATCTTATTTTTATCATTAGATTTAATTCAAATAAACTGTTTTAAATCATGCATAGCATGCAAACTGTTTTAAAGCATGAGTTTAGGTTTAGAATGCTCGGTTGAAGAGCTGTTAGTGGGTGAGTTATTCTATTTAAATAACGGCAATTGTAATTGCTTTGTATGCACACACAAAGGTGTGAAATCTGCACAAGCTAGGAAGGATGTGCATTGAAAGCACACGGCTATGCACGCACTGCTTGATTGTAAAGAGATGAAGCTCGAGTATGATGAAGCTTTTATTAATGGAGATTATGCACAGCTGATCTTGGTTCGAATATTCATTTGTTTATGCAAGTTATATAAGTATTTTGTTTATTTCTTTTATGTTGTTCGTTGTATAAGACTACATATTTTCTACACATTGGTATCGAGTGAGAGGTTATTCCAGCACTTATTAAATTGGTAGCAAGCTATAGCTTTTACATCGGCATGCAGACGCTGCAATTTAATGGAAAGAATTACGAATATTGGTCATTGACCATGAAGGCGCTATTCAGATCTCAAGACATGTGGGAGATCGTTGAAGATGGGTACACAGAGCCCACAAATGCAGCAGCGTATACTGCACTTTCTCAAGCAGAGAAAGATACTTTGAAGGAGTTACGAAAGAAGGATGGCAAAGCTCTTTTCTATATTCATCAGGAAATGCATGAAAGCATTCTTCCAAGAGTGGCAGCAGCTAGTCAAGCAAAGACTGCATGGGATACTTTACAAGTTGCATATCAAGGTAAGGAGAAAGTAAAAACCGCCAAGCTACAGTTACTTCGTAGAGATTTTGAGAATTTAGCAATGAAAGATTCAGATTCTGTAGAATCATTTTTTACTTATGTAGTTGGCTTAGTCAATCAAATCAAATCTCATGGTGAGACTCTTGAGGACAGAAGGATTATTGAAAAATTGCTTAGAAGTTTGCCTACGAAATTTGATCCTTTAGTTGTTCTTTATTGAAGAAACTAAGGATTTGAGTCAGTTTTCTATTGATGAGTTGCATGCATCACTAATCAATCATGAACAAAGGATGAATAGATCACATGCAAGTGTAGATCAGGCTTTTGCATCTCAGACAATAGGTATTCATGGAAAAAGAAGAGGAAGTTTTAGCCCAAGAGGCAGAGGAAGAAGTCCATCTAGAGGACGTGGCAGTGGTTCATCAAACTCAAGAGGAAGAGGACATAATCAAGAATAGAGTTATGGTCAGAGGCAAGATAAGTCTCATGTTCAATGTCATTATTGCAAGAAGTATGGGCACTATGCTTATGATTGCAAGAAAAAGCAATATGATCAGGAGAGACAAAATCAAAATCAGGTTGGAAGTTCTATTTCTAAACCTATGTTTATTGCATGCACAAGGATTACCGAAGCAATACCTTCTTTATCCCCTATTGAATGTAATTTGTCAAAAGAGAGTCCATGTGATGTATGGTATTTAGATTCAGGTTGCAGTAATCACATGACAGGTAATCTAGATTTGTTTTCTAGTTTGGATGATTCAGTTAAGAGTGATGTAACTCTTGGAAATAACAATATTGTGTCTATGAAAGGAAAAGGCACGGTTAGTATTCTAACAAGACAGGGGAGCAAACAAGTATGCAAGATGTTTACTACGTTGCGAGGTTTGAAACATAACCTTATGAGTATTGGACAAGCTGAGTAAAAGGATACCGAGTCTATATGGAAGACAATGAGTGCGTGATTGTGGACAAAGCTCCTAGCACTCAGTTGATTGCAAAAGTGAAGATGAGCAGCAATAGGATGTTTCCATTGATTTTGAAACCTGGAAAGAAGAAGAAATCAGATCTGTTTGCAGCAAAGTCATGCATTAAGCCAAATCAGTCTTTTGTTGAGTCCTGCGCTCAAACAGATGAGTCCTGCGCCAATGAAAATCAGGTCTGCGCTACAGTAAGCGAGTCCTGCGCTGATTCCTACGTAAATATAGTTGAGTCCTATCGCTGAAGGAACACAATCAGCTTTTCATTCAGTCATGAAGGATGAAACATGGCTTTGGCATCTAAGGTATGGACATTTGAATTTTGGAGGTTTGAATTTATTATATAGAAAAAATATGGTTAAAGGTTTTCCATTGATTCAGAAACCGGAAAGGGTATGTGAAGGTTGTATTTTGGGAAAGCAACACAGAGATTCATTCCCAGTTGGTAAAACAAGCAAGAGCAAGTGCACCACTTGAGATTGTACATTCAAATTTATGTGGACCTATGCAGACAGCTTCTATTGGAGGTTGTATTTATTTTATGACATTCATTGATGATTACACAAGGAAGACATGGGTTTATTTTCTGAGAAATAAATAAAATGCCTTTGATACATTTCAGCCGATTCAAGGCATTAGTGGAGAAGTAAAGTGGATAATACATCAAAGTTCTCGAAACAGACGAGAGGAGGTGAGTATGTTTCTAATGAGTTTATGAATTTTTGTAGATATCAAGGTATACAAAAGCGGTTTACTACAGTATACACCACAACAGTAACAAAGGTGTGGCGAGAGAGGAAAAATAGAACCATCATGGAGATGGCGAGAAGCATGTTGAAGGCAAAACATCTTCCAAATGAGTATTGGGCAAAGCGTGTAGAACTTCTGTTTATATTTTGAACAAGTGTCCAACGAAACTTGTTAGGAACATGGTTCCTCAACAAGCATGGACTAATAGGAAACACAGTGTTTCACATTTCAGAGTTTTTGGTTGTGTAGCGTATGCACATGTACCTGATGAGCTAAGGAAGAAGTTAGATAACAAAGGAGAAAAGTGTATTTTTGTTGGGTATTCAGAGAATACAAAATCATACAAGTTATACAATCCAGTCACTGGAAAGGTTGTGATCAGCAGGGATGTACAGTTTATTGAGAATGAAGCATGGGATGGAAGTATAGAGAAAATAGTGAGTATAGCAACATCTATTCCGCATGATGATATGACAGATGAAACTTTAGAGAAACAAGCTATTGTATCTACAAATCTTGGACATGCACCACAAGTTGTAGCACAAGCTACACCTCCATCTACAGTTAGGAGGTCACCAAGATTTCAGCCATCTTCATCCATGCAAGAGACACCACAGGGAACATCAGAAGCTACTCCATCACCAAAAATTAGTCCTTCATCAAATGCTCCTACGCAGCGGAAAACAAGAAGTCTAAGTGAGATTTATAATGTTGATACAACTAATTCATTTTCAGTTTTTGCATTATTTTCTCAAGCTGCAGATCCAGTATATTACGAAGAGGCTATAAAGAATGAAGTTTGGGAAAAAGCCATGGATGATGAGATTGATGCTATAGAGAAGAATCGGACATGGGAGCTAATGGATCTTCCAAAAGGAAAGGACGTGATAGGAGTCAAGTGGGTCTACAAGACAAAATACAATGCTTTGATGGAAAAGTAATCACGAGAAGCACAAAGCAAGGCTGGTTGCAAGAGGTTTTACAGCAGCAATATGGAGTTGATTCTACAACAACACATTTGCACCATGCACGTTTGGATACGGTAAGAATATTTTTAGCAATTGCAGCTCAAAATAAATGGCCTATTTATCAGATGGATGTTAAATCAGCATTCTTAAATAGATTCCTTGAAGAGGAAGTTTATGTAAATCAGCCAGAAGGTTATGAGATTGAAGGTCATGAAGGAAAAGTATACAGATTGAAGAAAGCACTCTATGGTCTCAAGCAAGCACCTAGAGCTTGGTACAAACAGAATAGATTCTTATTTGATTGAGAATGGTTTCGGTAGGAATAGATGAGCCTACCTTATACACTAAGATAAATGAGCAAGGTAAAATTTTAATTGTTTGTTTATATGTAGATGATTTGATCATTCTTTCGAAATCTATCTACTGAGTCATTCAAATCAGCCATGAAGAAGGAATTTGAGATGATAGATCTTGGTCTTATGCATTACTTTTTGGGTATTGAAGTTCAACAATCGAAGGTGAAGTTTTTATCTCACAATCAAAGTATGCAAGTGACGTTTTGAAAAGGTTTAACATGTTGAATTGTAAGCCAGCACCAACACCAATTGCAAAGTAGGTTTGAAGTTGAGCAAAGAGGATGAAGGATCGTTTGTGGATCCAACATTGTTTAAAAAGTTGGTTGGAAGTCTTATGTATTTGCGGCCACAAGGCACGATATCAAGTATGGTGTGAGCCTCATATCAAGGTTCATGGAATCTCTAAAAGATTCACATTGGCAAGCTGAAAAAGAATTTTGAGGTATGTACGTGGAACAAGAAATCATGGAATTCTTTATTCAAGTTCGAGATGAGTTCAAATTCATTGGTTATATAGATAGTGTGAAGTCTTTGGAAGTATAGATGATCGGAAAAGCACATCCGGCTATACTTTTCACTTTGGAACAGAGTGGTTTCATGGGCATCAAAGAAGCAGCCCATTATCATGTTATCTTTGAAGCAGAAGAGTATGTAGCGAGAATGCAGGAGCAGCATGTCAAGCTATTTGGATGAGAAGAGTGTTAATGATTTACAACGAAACAAGAAGAAGCTACACATGATTTTTGTGACAACAACTCAGCCATAGCGTTGTCAAAAATCATGTTTTTCATAAGAGAAGCAAGCATATTGATACAAGGTATCATTTCATCAGGAGCTAGTAAACAACAAGGAAATTCATCTTGAATTTTGTAGATCCGAAGATCAGTTTGCAGACATTTTTACAAAGGCTTTAGAAAAGAAGTTTTGAATATTTGAGAGATTGTTTGGGAGTATGTGATCCTGCACATGGTAGATCTGAAAAAGCAAACACAACTCTAGAAGAGTGAAAGCTACAGATTTGAAATTAAGGGGGAGTGTTAGAAATATGCATGTGTTGCATATTTAATTCCAACCGTAGCTTTTAGGAAAGCTAATTTTAGCTTTAGTCTTGTTTTAGTTTGCTTTAGTTAAGTTAGCTTTATCTTATTTTTATCATTAGATTTAATTCAAATAAATCTGTTTTAAATCATGCATAGTATGTAAGCATTGTTTTAAAGCATGAGTTTAAATTTAGAATGCTCAGTTGAAGAGCTATTAGTGGGTGAGTTATTCTATTTAAATAACGGAAATTTTAATTGCTTTGTATGCACACAAAGGTGTGAAATCTGCACAAGCTAGGAAGGATGTGCATTGAAAGCACTGTTTGCCGCATACTGACTTGATTGTAAAGAGTGAAGATCCGAGTATGATGAAGCTTTTATTAATGGAGATTATGCATGCAAAGCAGATGCTGGTTCGAATATTCATCTGTTTATGCTTGCAAGTTATATAAGTATTCTGTTTATTTATTTTATGTTGTTTGTTGTATAAGATTACAAATTTTCTACAATTAACACCATAAAACAATCTGGACTAGAACGAAAAATAAGAGGTGCCAAGGTTTTTGCATTAGTGTCATGAATCCTAGTCAAGTTCGGGTGTGACAAAAGGAATGTAGTGTTCTCTTCTTCACCCTCTTTGATAGCTAATATCTATAATTTACAAAAATATTTAGAGGCCATTGATATTACCTTAACATTTTTACCATGCTTAGCAAGGGGATCCGCTTCCATCAATGTTCAAAGAAAATCCTTACGAGGCTAATCGAATATACAAGCATTAATACCTTGTCCCACTAGAAAAACTTCTTGAACCGACAAAATCCTTCTTTTGTTATGATGCCTATAAAATCCAGCTTTCATGGTGGAGAATTTGAAATGTATAAAGGCGAGATTTCACCCTTCTTACCCGTCACCCCGTAAAACTGTTAAAACTTTCTCTCCATCCTTTCGTTCCAATGTTTCAGTATTTGCAAACTCTATCCCCATGTGAATAATGAGCTCATGGACACTAGGCATAGGAGAAACTAGGTGGGGCATAGGATTTACCTTATCCTTGTCACTCGACTTTTGACGTTGAGTTAGGTAATCATTTTTTCATTGCATCCATAAATCCCATGACCAGTCTCTTGTATTTACTATAGGAAACAGTGAATCCTCATAGCGATATTTTACTCCAAAATCCCATCTCTAGACACCAATTTTATCGCCTCCAAGGAAAAGAACTAGTATTCTAGCGAAGCATTAATACACACCTTAGCTACAATGAATCAAGACTCGGTTGTTGTGGTTTGGTTCATAGCAATCAAATCCCCAATCGCATTAGTTGTTCCTTCCAACACATCCACTTTCTAGAACTTGAGGTGCAGCCAGGAAGCCTTACCCTAACATGACATGCAAGCTGAATGAGGGTTTTCTATCATAGATTCCATCTAATAATGGAGAGATTACTTATACCATAAAACCATGGTCCACCCTACACAACATGAACCAAATATTCTTTAAGGAATAAGACAAATGCAGAAAGATTTTTTGAGACAGGAAAAATGACTAACTTTCCCCAAGATCTTCCATTTCTTCCGAGATCCATCTTAGAACTTGATCAATATTTGGTCAAATCATAGCAAAATACCCCTTTAAGGAAAAGATGAACCTCCCATGTGCTCTTTCCACCGCCATATCTCGTACTTTCAGCCATGGATAATCTCACTTCCATTAAGGATCAAGCTTTTGCAATGGCTCCTTTAGTTTTTTTTTGAATAGCTTTCGAACCCGTGAGCTCTCTTCCTCTTCTTCAATTACAATGATTCTTGTGTATGTATGATGAAATTATTTTGAAGGAAATTATATGAAATTTTACACTTGTAACAACTTCAAATGGGAAACATTCCTAGGTTTGGATGTCCTAAATTTGTTTAATGAAAATAGAAACAATTATACATCATAACAATGTCATCACAACATTCAATAAAGTTTTGGAAAATAAGCTCAAGTGTCAAAAATGGTTGATGTGATTTTGGCAACACTTCGTGTTGTTCTCTTTGATAAAGGAAGCCTAAATTATCAAAGTAGTATGATTGGTAATGGAAAGTTCTGTTGAACAACTTGGATAGAGTTTCACCTTGTTATATTACTATAATAAGGTTTTAACTCGGATTGTTGTTTTTACAATTTGTGATGAAGGATATGGGATGCCACTTGGATAGAGTTTTCCCTTGTGTTATTACTAAAAAAATGTTTTAACTCGAGAAAAAGTTTTACTTTGTAAAAGGTTTGGTACACACAAATAATATAGGATATGGTTGGCCCCGATCTTTTAAAAGTTCCTAGGGATTATAAACTATTCACTCACAAATATTTGTCTCGATGAAGTACACACACTTTGAATAAATCTTGAATAGGGACTATACCCTACAATATATGTGAAATGGGGCTATTACTAAGGATAATATTATGTATTCCTCATGGGTAATACTAGTCAAGTGGGAAATGGGGTGCTTTACCGGTTTCGTTTGTTAGTTCACTCAATGTGACAACTACTTTGGGGTTAATGCGGTACATGTAATAATGAGTTTTGGGGATTATTCCAAAGCACTTCCACATTAAAAGTTGATAAGTTTTACCCTTATCCAAACCCCCAATGATAATGTGTTTTTTGAATTTTATATGATTTACCAAAGTCTGAATTTCCATGACCGGGGAACCTGTATGCAAACTTTGTAAGTAGTTTTTTTCTTGTGTGGTAAATGTCTCCAAGCGTCATAATATTCATACACATAAGCGATTAGTAATTCTCGATGCACCAACAATGTTTGAAAAATACCAATGATCGAGGTTATTTTTGATTATCAATGTTGTTTAAGAGTGCAAGAGAAGAGCATACTTATTTTTGACCAAATCAAATGAATGGAGCTTTTAAACAAAGACATCAAGTATGAGAACTTATTTAAGTAAGTAATTTATAACTTAGAGTGAGAATTATATGTAAAACAAAAGGAAATTAAAGATGAGAATATAAAATTTGAGAAAAATTGTGTGAAATTTTAACACAATACGTTAACACATATACTAGTATGCTATCCCATGAAGAGAAAGATGCATGCTAGCACATGCAAATAAATGCAAGCATGTGAAACATGATGCTAGTTTATGTGGTCAAGAAACAATGTGATGCTAATGCATCATCGGTACCAACAGCGTGAAGCAAGAAAATAATACTACATTAGAGCATGAATAACTACACAAGAACATGAAGAATAGTACAATTCTAAAGGAAATGATACGTGGAATGTGAAAAATCAAGCATGTGAAGACAAATGGAAACACATGAAGAAATATATAAATGTTAATAGTAGCACATAGATAGGGATGCTAGTACATACATTGATACGCTAGTGCATGTAGTAGTATTGAACAAGAAATGATAGCTTGTGAACAACTACCCTTGCGTGTGAAGCCATGAAACATAGCAATGACAACACATGTACAACTACACTAGCATGTGAAGTCAAAAATAGTGTAACTATAACATGTGAATAGATACACTAACACATGAAATAGGAAAAATACGGCAATGGTAGCACATAAACAACTATGATACCACTTACAAAACTATACTTGCATAAAATAATGTTAAAAATGACTTAAAAAACAACAAAAAACACATAGTTTTCCCATCAAGATTCAAATTTTACAATACTCGACCTCCTTTAGACTTGTAATGAATACTCAAAACTACCAAACACTACTAGATATGCTTAAAACAAAGAAAAATCAACAAATTAAAAAAACTTGGATGTAAAATGGAAGAAAATAATCTTTAAACTAAGAAAACTAAATGAATGTGCATGATACAAAGGAGTGTCCCACTTTGGAATTGCCATATGTATGCATGGTAAACTTTAAACTCAGATAATTGAAATAACCTAACATCAAATATATCCTAACTTAGTTAAATTTATACAATACATCATGATAATCCGAAAAGGAAGTTAGTTAAACCACAAAATATGAATCTATAATAAGTGCAAACCTCCTTTTGATATTTTCAATGTTCTTTGGATGTATATACTTCCTTAGTGAGCTAACAATATACAACAAACGATCGATAATTTATCAAGCTAGAGGAAGAGATCTCATCAAGTATGGCTTAAATGCCATTTTAAAATTTTCTATTACTACTCTTTAACAACTATAAAGAGGGGATTTAACAAGCATTCCAATAACATGAAATTCTCTTCTCAAGTATAATGTTTGTCAAGGACATGGTATAAGGTATGACATGGTGTACTAGGCTTCTTATATAGCTTTCTATTTTGGGAAAATATTTCAACCTAATGAATGGCTGGGATAAAGTGAATGTAGATTTAGAAAGAGATAAGTATGATTAGAAGAGATGAATTAGATTTTTAACTCATGGAAGTTTGGGTAAGTTTAAATAATCAATTAGGATTAATTAATAGGCTAAGTTAAGCTTTATAGAATCTATTTTTGAGATGATTTGGAGATAAAGTAGTACAATTCGGTGTTTTGTGACAGGGTATTTAATCAATAAGAGGGTTTATTGATTAATTACGAGATTGAAAGATTAATTAACTAATAATGGTTAATTAATTAATTAAAATGAGATTTTAAGTAAGGAAGTGATGTTAATTAAAAAGTTACGAGGCTAGTAAATTAAAAACTCTCGTTAATTAAGCGAGACGAAGGGGAATGCTAGCTAATTAGAAAAAAATCACTAATTATAATGAAATTGAGGTAAAGAAGACAAATAATGCAATTTTAGTATTAAAATTACGCATTTAAAATTAGTTGTCTCAAGAATTATTTTTTTAAACTTCACAACACCAAACAATAAGATTTGATTTTATTATAATAAAACATATTGGAAAATATTTTATCTTACAAACTACTCGTTGATAGTTTTGAAGTTCATTTTTATGATAGGTATTTATTGAGTAATGTAACATTGAGTTGTAAGGAGGATATAGACTCTATACACATTTAAAATTTTATGCGTAGCTTGTAGTAAGATCAAGCCTCTACAGAAGAAGCGAGAGGTTCTATAAAAAAAAGATGTCATTATTGTAACATCCACAAAAAAATGATGTTCTAAGAACACATTAAGACCTTAAACACTTAACCCGAAAGTTGCAACAATTGTTTTTTGAAGTTAAGAGATTACTGAGGGTGTCAATCCCTAAAGTGCATTGAGTTAATTTTCATCAATGATCTCAACTTTACTGATTGGTGTACCAAGTCTAGTTAAATAATTAAATATTCTTACTTTAACTCTAAGGTCAATTAATTAAAGATCAATTAGGAAGGTACCATAATTTAACCTACTTGATTAAGTGTTTTTTCCTCTTTAATTAATATGCAAACCTAAAATGGTTAACCTCATACTTATTTATTTCAGTTTCATTATCCTATTAGCTTGATGTCCATTTCATTAATTTCCTAAAACATACTAGGAACTAATAATGACTTTGCAAACCAAGGCAATTAAATGGCCCCATTCACCCATCTACACATACCTTTAAAATTTATTTAAGACATCCACAAAAATAATTTCTACCAAACAATTATAGGGTTGATCCTCAACCCTTGGATCAATTCAATTGTGGCCACTAGATCCTAGGGTTCCAAACTAAACCTAAATATCCTTATGCATTCTTATTAAGTCCTTTTCCTACCCTATTCTCCTCATTTGGTCACTTTGTTTTTTTGTTTAATTTGTAGGTTGGAGAAATGGAAGCCATGAGAGCAAAGAAGGAAGAACTATGGAGGAGTCTACAAGGAAATCAAGCTTAGTTTAGTCTAGGTTGTAGTTTTATCTCTTGTAAATTCTTTCCTTCCAAGATTGAAGGGGTTTCCACTCCAAATATGGAGTTATTCCCAATTTGTTTGTATTTTGAGTTCTTTATTTGGGAAAACCCTACCCCCATTAATATATACAAGATTGAGTACTTTGAATTTACCATTTGAAGATTTATTTACTTTAAACAATGAGATTTAGCCATTATTTTTCTGCAGGTTTCCTTGTGATTTTTACAAGTCTAAAATTGTGTTTTGACAAAGTTAAAATTTGCGTAAGTGCGGATTTAGGTTTTACATAGTCGGTGTGAACCATTTCCCAAAGCAAGCTGGTGGTCCTAGGACTGCCACCTCACCTAGGTGACGATTCACAAAGCTGTCACATTTTTAGAGCTGCGGTTACGAGACCGCCACCTTTCTGAGCGGCGGTTACGAGACCCGCTCTGCATAAGGTGGCTGTAACGACACATTAATTCACACACGAACAACACAGTGAAATACAGGATAACTTTTTTTTTTTTTTTGACTTGCTTGACACATAACATGACACAACATGTCATCACCAAGGATACAACTAACACTGTGAACAACTTGATACAAGGATGGCCATAAAGGCAGCATGGAAACGTTCACACCTATCAAGGACAATACATTTTTTTCTTTTTGACAAGACAACATAGAAGTCCAATCACAGAACACACTTACAGTTAGGGCCAACCACAATGAGATATTCTTGAGGGTTATTTATTTTAAAAGGACATCTTGCAATTCTTAGCTTACGTTTTCAAGGATGCTCAAGGTATGATTCATACAATTCATCTTACCAAGCTAAGTTTATTCTTTTTACACTGAGTAATCATCTTTAAATCTTCTCTATTATGACATTTATTTGCTTAATTCGTTTATCAAGAAAAAGGAGTATTTAAATTCCACAAGGCCATCTGCTCACCACTAACGCTACTAAGATTCGTTCTTGCCCACAAGACAACATGGTTTTAAGTTCAAAGCACACTTAAGAGAAGAGATACAAGGTGCCTTGGAAAAGGGTTAGAGGGAGAAGGTCGAGATGAAACATCTTTAGGACCTCATTAGTTATTGCCAGTATTTAATTGAAGCTAGGGCTCTTAACCAGAATTATCAACAACTTTACTTAGGCTTCGCTAAAAGTATTAACAAGGAGTAAAAATTTACTTTCCAAATGGCGGTGAGAAAGATGGTGAGGTCTCCAATTTGTTTTCTCTGGCTTATTAAATCTTATCATCTTCAAACAACTAACAGTTCATTTCACCTTAGGGTCATTTTACAAATTTCACCGTAAAAGGAATAATGTTCACTAGAGGAGCTAGGGTTATCATGATATAAAGTTTACTTGCAATGATAGTCCTGCCCTTGTTTACTTAAAGAATTTCTTGCTCTCAAGTTGGTGACCCCTACGTTACTTTATTTGAATACAACTTTTAATTTAACTTCCAGAAGTATTAAACAATCCCATGTTAGTTTACTTATGACACTTTATTACTAAGTCATATCAAGGTTTAACTCAAAATTTATTCTCAAGGCAAGGTTGTAGCAACACTCATTTACAAGAACAAAACAAGATTACATCAATTCTTAAAATACTGATACTCCAACAAAGTCACTCAACAACAATAACCAAATTTTCTTATAATTTCAATGATGGTCAAACAATACAAGGTTTCCAAAGTTCAGATGACAAAGTCCACAATACTTTATACTAAGACATTAATCCTCTTTTAAACTTTCCACTTTGGACGTTAACAATAGTTTAACAACATAAAAAGGTTTCGAGCAAAGGAACTTCTCAACTGAGGTTGATGACAAAATTCTACAAATCTATCCCTCATCTACACGCAAAATCCATCTGCAAATTTTCTACAAAGTCGGTTCACGAGAGGCGAGCAAGATAAGGCTACACAAACCCACCATAACTGTTATCTATCAATATCATGAAAAGAAGCACTTTATTACAAGAATTTGGGTCAAACCTCTAAACACTATCAACACTTCAAGTTATAATAAGTTTCCACCATGCCAAACAAGGAAGGAGACCATGTACTTCCGTTAGGAGTAAAGACAACGAAAATATAACAACCGAAAGAGAAAGGCCCTTGGCCCCATAAGGAGAAATAACCAATCTAACAAAGCAGGATTCCCACCAAGTAAATAATTAAATAACAATCACAAGAGTGCGATTTGATATAAAGTACCAACCATCCAGAATTTTATCATAGGTACCAAATGCATAGGTTATAATATTATATTTCTAGAAGAACAAGAGTTGATCGGCCCAAGAAAAAGGAAACCACGGTTTCAAGAATTAACACAAAAAGCCATGTATAAATGAGTTTCAAACCTGAAATCACATAGAGTATCCACACAACATAAGTTTCGAAGCATAAGCAAAGTAAACTAGTTTTGGCCACTAACTCCAAGAGATTTCCCAATCATTCAAGAAGGCCAATGCCTTGTAGGCTAGTAGCAATCACGCGAGAGAAGAAAAAGAGTCCGTCAACCAAGAGTATACGAAAATGTCATCAACAACTTTTATAACCCTAAAAAATTTACAAACCTCCACATCAATTATTAAAGTTCAGTTAATTTAAAATAAATTTCCTATTTCCCAAAACAACAATATTTTTAAGGCAACCCTTGGTAACATAAACAACCGTTCAAACAAAGGTACAACATAAACTACTAAGTTCCATTATCAAAACAACTCCTTCTGCTATAACTCCATCATACTATTGATTGCAAGAAAGTTTTTCCCAAGGTTGACAACATTCAAGGCAATTTTCATCACAAAACATTAAGGTACATATGTGCATATAAGCTATCCAATCCTAATTAACAACACAGTCATAATAAATGGGAGGAAACACAAGTTAGAAGACTAGATTATTTCACCAACAATCTTCCGAGAGGGAAGAAGACCAAAATAATTCCAGAAATAGCGGGGGTACTAGAGTTGCACGATTAAGACCTCGAACATAGCTAAATAAAAAAACTAGTTACGATTCAAGATGAAGGGGGCAGTCAAAGTACCTCCTAAGAATGGCTATAAAACCTAGGAACCAGGCTGAAGCTACGTAGGAGTCTAAACACTCGAGGTTGAAACACGTTGCATGCAAACATAAACATTCTAAAAGTTTTAACACCGAATCTCTAACCTGAAATAGTCCAAGCGTTGATTACACTAATCCTACAACCTTTCCTTTTTGATGCCAAAAGGGTTGTTAGGTGGGCTTGAGAGATCATTAACAATATATGTCAAAAGACAAAGAAGGACAGCCTTGGTTGATAGGAAGGAACTTCATAGTTATTGCACGCTTACATTAACGACTGCTAAAACTAGCTGGAACAAATAATAACTGGAACTCTATCGTAGAGAAGAGTACACACACACACACACACACACACACACACACACACACACACACACACACACACACACACACACACACACACACACACACACACATATATAAAGGAAGATCGATCACTCGAGCCAGAAAAACATACACCCAAAGAAGAGAACACCTGCATGCTTTCCACTAACATACAGGCAATGATAATAGCTAAACAAGAAGAAAGCAAGTAGAAAGGAGAGACTGACTGAAAAGAAGACAACCAATTCAAAGAAATGGTGGTTCGATTTCACGATAAAATAAATATAGCAATAGTAGAAAAGTGTAGGAATATCTTTCCTGTTTCTCCAGCTTCAACAGTCATCAGACTCTCATGCAGACGGCCAAGACTACAACATATTCTAAAAACATTCATTTCCCTCAGCACGTAGATCTCTCATGCTTTGTGGTAGACACAGTACAATAAGGAGAGGGCGGCCACCATGTCTAGATCTTACAAGTGCTTAGAATATATATATATATATATATATATATATATATTTTAAGAAACTGAAATAAAATCTGGTCCCTTATTTATCACTGCAGACCTGGCACAGTGCGCCTTGTTATAGTGCCAGACTATGTCTGCAGATTGCTTCACATGGCATTACCAATAATCTCTACAAGAACATTTTCCCTTTTTTAAAGTGATGGAACCGCTTTGCATCTCTCACAACAATTTGCTTTGCAACAATCTTGGACAAAACTTGGTGCAGTGTGGCAGTCAACACATACATTAAGGTTCTTGACAACTCTGAGAGTTGTCCCACGGGGAAGGCTTAACAATCCAAATGCAATTGCCATCTTCTCACTATGGTGGCAGAGGAAAACTTTTACTTTCCCGTTCACTCAGTACATGTTCTGAATCTAAAAAATATCCTGCTACCTTCATCTCCCAAGACATTTTCTCCAACATTGCATAGATCTCCTGTGCCTGTGGGTGTGATCGTCACTGCTTTCATGGAAGCATCATCCATGGGAAAATTCCTCACCATGGAGGCCATGAGAGCAATCCCATGTTCGGAAGTGGCCATGGTATTCGCAAAGTGGGCACATTGACCACTAAACAACCAAACTCAGTGGTAGCCTATAGATCCACATTATCTATCCCCACCTCGGCATGACCCACTACCTTCAACCTGCCATTGGAAGATTCGAACACGTCTCGTGTTACCTTAGTTCCACTCCTCACAATCAGCGCATCACACAGCGATATTTTAGTGCAGAGCTCTTCCGGAGATAAGTTATAGGAGCAGTCCACATTGGCCACGCTCCGAAGCAGATCCAGGCCGGCTTCCCCCAGCTTTTCAGCGACCAAAACCGTGGGCTTCCCGTGCACATCGGATGTTGCCGCTTGAGGACATATCCTCCGTTGCAAAAGGAGTATATTCCTAGAGGATTTTAGCGTTGTTTTGCCTACGGTTAAAGTTTGCCCTAGAAATGCAGACTGAGTCGATTGCAGTGGCGATCTGGGCAAACAGGAGAGTGATTTCTGTTGGAATGCCGGGGGATTCTGGTCGAAGAGCTTAGAATTGCTGTGAAAAGGGTGGAGGCGTCCCCTTGCCATCGCCATTGCTGAGCAGACTATTGCCTTCTGCTCTGTATGTCAATACAATTTACTTCCTTCCCATCCAAAACCACGCGGCCAGGGCAGAAAACAGCAGGTAGACCACGAGAGACAGCAGATTGCAAGTCAAAATTTTAATAAATGGGGCATGTGCGGCCACCAACAGGGAAGGTTGAACACGCCAAGAAGGATGGGGGTTTTTAATGCAATGGCAGGTGGCTATTAAAGCCACCCACCTCCAGCCAACCAAGGAAGAAAATCAAAAGACATTAACATTCCCTTCCCCATGCCAAACGTGGTACACAAGGAGATCAAAAGGGAGAGACAAGGTCGGTTGGGGACATAAAAATCCATATTTAAAATTAGTAATTTAAAACAATTCTAAGATTGAGGGATCGGTCGACCCAGGAGGAGAATGGGGTTGAGTACTTAAATAAAATATTTACGCGAATGCCACCCCCAAACCGTGGTGCCACCACAAAACATACTCTTCCTCATTTGCGCAATGAGGCTCGATCAACGGGAGCGACAAACAAAATAAAAGGATAGTTTAAAGATATCAAAGGATGATGTCGATAACAATCGACATAAAGAAAATAATAACAAAATACAATCGTTGATCGATAATACAATCATAATGTCATTATTATTATTATTATTATCATTATTACTAGCAACCAACAGTTAAACTCGACAAGGTGAAACACTAACGTTTCAAAGGAAATGCAACAACGTTCAACTCTAAGAAGCACGGTCGTCGCAGAAGCAAAGGAGCAATGATGAACGGGGCATTATAGCGGCGGTCC
This sequence comes from Taxus wallichiana var. yunnanensis, assembly GCA_018340775.1. Lineage (NCBI taxonomy): Eukaryota > Viridiplantae > Streptophyta > Pinopsida > Cupressales > Taxaceae > Taxus > Taxus wallichiana. The sequence goes on from CM031244.1 coordinate 766,670,963, forward strand.
CATTTCTTAGAAACAAAATCTTCATTTCCGAGATTTCTCAAAAATAACTAAGGTCACTAAAATGTTTTAAAATTTATTTTGAACTTAAATTTATGCACCTAAAGAATTCCAGTTGTAAGATTTAACTCATCTATTCATTCCATAGTAACATTACTCCTTTTTAAAGCATTTTCTATTTTAATAGTAACAACAACTACAAGATCATTTTCATTTTGTTCAACAAATTTTCTTTCAATTCTAAAATTAAAAGGGACTAAATCTACTTTTAATATTGTTATTTTTCTTACTCTGAAATGAAAAATTTCAACATTACAACATACTTCAAATTTGTTGCCTCTTTCCATTTCCACTACAACTTATTTGTTGAATTAACTTCAACAAATTTATTCCACTTTCAAGTTTACCATGCATACACTATTAGCCTCTTACAACTTCTATATTTCTTCTTTCTCATTTACAATAATACAACTTCAACAATGAAAGTAAACCTTCTTTTCCTTGTGCATAACTCATTTTTTTTTAAAGCAAGGAACTAATTTTCGACAATATAAACTAAAACTAAAATTTTAAACATGATTTCCATTTTGGTGCATTCTTTTACATACTTTGCAATTTAAAGAGAAACAAAATTTTACAAATCTTTGATGAACTTCCTTCAAATAATATTACAACATACAATACAACATTTCCTTTAGACAAAATAAAATATTATAAGTCTTCCACCTTCAGTGGGAATAGCAAGAGATTTTCTCACAAGGAAAGATTTCTTTTGGACACCAACAAATGCTCCAAGTTTCACAAGTACCAACAAGATCTCCACCATGCTTCATTTGATCAACAACAAGAAAAGGGGAGAGGAAACAATCTCCACCAAACTAATAATCCAATGACGATAAGGAGCTATACTCCTCATTGGCCCTCAAGCCCCAACCACATTACAATGGAAAATGGATCCAACTCATGGCAATGAAAAAGATTCCACATCACAATAAAAATATTTTACAACCATATCAAAAACATAATCAGCTCAACTACAATCACGAATGCAACTAACAAAAAGTACAAGGCTTCAAAATACAAAAGCCAAAGGAGGAAAGATCTATGGGGAGGTTACTTATGCCTCCCAATGGGAATTAAGTTCCCACCTTAAATCCCTCAATAAACATCTCAAAACCCTACACAACTCATATTCCTCCCTTAAGACCCTCTTATGCCTCCCACATTATTTTATGCATCCCTCAAGACCCTCTTATGCCTTCCACATTCTCTTATGCCTCCCTACAATCTCTTATATCTCCCTCATAAAAAAAACCAAGTAAGAAAATATAAGCATTTATTATCCAAGTTGGGGCACCCAACCCAAACTCTCTCAAAACATGAATTAAACTCTTATGCCTACCTACATGAAATCTCCCCATAGACCCCTCCTACACCACACTTAGGAAATTTACCAAAGCACCCAACAAGCATTCCAAAACACACAAAAAAACATACACATATACATAGTATAAAAGAAAGCATTTAACAAGAGTGTAGGTCCTACCTTTCCATGGTAAAGATTGATCCAAGAGTCACACACCGGGATTATTCAAGCCTAGAAAATCACCAACAAGTTCCATTAACATCCAAAAAAATCCTCCAACTCTAAAAATGCAAGAGCACAAAAGAAATCAATTAACCCGAAACAAGCAAAAGAACATGAATAAATAGAAAATGGAGAGAGGAGGGTGAGGTGGCTCCATGTAGGATGACACATCACTCATCCTCAACTCCACCTCCCAAGTCAAACCTCAACCCCAACACACATTAAATTGGTGGGTGAGAGGAATGACAAATTACTTACACAGACAATCCAAGCCCACACCCCGAAGGACAAACTTTAATTACATGAAATAAAGTGCAATGAAAATTTACCTTTTTGTCTTCCCAAAACACGTAATCGGGTCTATTTTTGATCCCCCAACACATAGGTAGGGTTGGTATAGCACTTTAAGAGGTGTGGGATAAGTTTAAAACTTGTCCCACAAGCCTCCAAAATTGGCCCTTAAGCAAATCCGAATTTTCATGAAGAGTTAGAGTGTACAACACTCAAGATCACAAACAATCCACTTATAAAACATAATCCAAGAGCCATCTAATCTAATAAATGAATTCCTTTTTCACATCTACAATTATTTTAGTAACATGATTAATTAACATAATTAAGACACTTTAACCCATTAATGATAAAGGGAAAAATACACCACAATCTAATAATTAATACAAGCAAAATTCATCACTAAAATCACATAGTAAAACTAAATAAAAGAACAACACACAACCCACTTGGTCACAATTGGAGGAAATCCCCCAATGGGGACCCCTAACAAAAATAAAAACACACACACAACAAAATACATGTTTCTGCTGACCATTGTCGAAGTCACCTAGCATTCCAATGTGGTTGGTCTCTAATCCCCTATTGTTTGTTATCTCTTGTTTACCTGCAAAATACATAATACCTCCTTCGGCCTTATGGCCATATCAAAACATTCAATATAAAATATGCAATATAAATCCACAATCATCTACATATGAATCAAATCATCATCTAGGATCTTAACATTATCATTTATAATTTCTAACAACATCTCGATTCTACATTTCATCAATATCAATAGGATCACAAGATTAGTTCAATTGTTAAGGTCTACTAAAAAAGACGAAATATCACATGTTAGAAATATGTAACTATGTCAAAAAAATATCATCATCAATATAAAATCTCTCTAATAGTCCACACATAACATGCTATGAATCAAAACCAATAATAGTCCAGTGTCTCTATCATCTACCATCCTGCTAAGTCAAAATGCTATAATAATGTCCATAAGTATAGTCAACAATATTGAAATCAAAAGTAAAAAGTGTTGAAGGGAAGTGGGAACTACATCCCCCTCCCCTTAGACTTGACTTCCTCTTGGAAGTCACTAAAATAGGTGTGGAAACTAGACTCGTAGCAATGTAACATCATCTCATGTAGCCACAGTCTCATCATACTGTCCTATATTGGACTCGAACTTGGTCAATCTCTCTACCTTGAAGGCCCAAGGTCTTGTGCTCTAAAATACGGATGGGCTCCACCATCACCTACCCCTAATCCTGCACCTGCAATGAGGTCCAATCTAGCACATGAGAAGGATCTGTAATATATCTCCTAAGTATAGAAACATGAAACACATCGTGGATGCGAGACAAGCTAGGTGGCAACGTTAGACAATAGGAAAAAGGACTTATATGATCCAAGATCTCAAAGGGAACCAAAAACCTAGGAGCAAGCTTAGAACCTTTTGCAGCAGGTAGGGATCTTATGCGGCGACACAAAGAAACACCTTCATGCCCACCTCATAACTATGATCTGTCCTATGTTGATCCGCATACTTCTTCTTCCTATCCTGCGCCTCCTACGGTATTTTCTGATCATAACAACATGTTCCTCCATATCCTGCAATAAGGCTAGCCCTAAAAGAAACATGTTATCTCAATTTTTCCCTCCAGAAAAATTGATCAAACATGACCTGTGCGAAAAGAAAGCCAAAGGACATTTCCGTCGAATGAGCCTATGTTTCAGATCCAACATTCGAGAGTTACGAAAGGCTCTACAATGGAGTAGTAGGGTCGTGGAAGGGCCAAACAATGTCATAGAAAACCGAGAGGTTCAAAGGAGAGAAACAGAGAAAGGATCAAAGTCTTCGAGCTTTACAAATGTTTCAAAACAAGCCTAAATTGACTAAGTATGGAAGAATCAATGGAATATTCCATGCATCATCAATGCTTCTTCAAAGGTTAAACCCAAAAAGTGGAGGCTCGAATAAGCATGCAAAGCTTCCACTTGCCCCAGATCTAAAAAGGGATAGATTCGGCCATTGAAAAGTCCAAATGAGTGAAAGAACCACATGTCATCTCGACACAATTTCAAAATGAGAAGCTCAAAGTGGAGAATAAAACTAGCGCACCTCTCCAGGATCCAAAAAGTCAAATGGCAAAGTGGGCCCAAATTGGTTAAGTATAGAGAAACTGTGGAAGTCTGCACGTGTCTCAATGATGCAAATTCGAAAGGGTAACCCAAATTAGAGGCGAGTGAGCCCAAGGATTCGACATTCAGGTATTGAGAAAAACATGGCCCAAATTGAGATAAGTATCAAGCGTGGAAGGAGCCGTGTGTCATCTTTATGCAAAGGCATCAAAAGTAAATCTAAGAGCTAAGTCTCAAAAATTAGCGCTATCCTTCCATGTGTACAGGCTCAAAAAGGAAAAAATTCGATAGTTGAAAAGTCAAGGGTCTCCTAAAAAGTCGGTGGAAGGCCTGCCACGTGCCTCAACGAGGTAAATTAAAGAGGGGGACAAAGGCCAGTCTTAAATTGGATGTTTAAATCAACTCAAGTAGAGAAGGGTTAGCGAGAAGATGCCACGTGTCAACCCGACACAACTCCAAAGGGTAAAACTCAAGGGTAGAATCAAATGTGTGCGTTGAGCCTCCACGTGTTCCAAGTTAGGCATATGGCCCTCAAACAAAAGACTTAGCTAAAACATAAATAAAGAGAAAATCCGTGGAAGGTGCCACGTGTCTCTTTGGTGCAATTTCAAAAACAAAATCCAAAAGTGGTCCCCAAATGCGCCAACTCTACACGTGGCCATGCTTCAAGTCAAAGTCGGGTCATCGGAGGAAATTCAAACTTTTTGGCTCAAAAGGGCATAAAGTATAAAAATGAGCTACACGTCCATTGATTCCCAAGGAGCCACGTGTCAGGCCTAAGTTACATGCATGCCGGTGGGCTTGGGGAGGATTTTTTTCCCAAATGGAAAATGTAGAATGACAGGCCCGAAGATGGTTTTTGAAAAGAATGAATTGTGGGGATGCGGGGATTTTTGCATTTTTGTATTTTTGTATAAAAGGTGCAAAAAGTAAATTTCCGGCCCGCGGACCCATTCGCTAACTAGTTTTCACCATTTTTTTATGGATCCAACTCAAACATTCAAATGGACATATCTTTCGATCCAGTACTCAAAATTCAACAAATTTGGCACCATTAGAAAGGTCTCGACCTCGTCCATGCCATGGAAACCTGAAACTTTAATTTTGATGAGGTTAGGTGGGTGAAAAATGGGAAAACATCTTCACATGCCATTAATATGTAATCGATTGCTCCCAAAAACAGATCAGATTTGATTTGATCCGCCATTCTTCCTTCTTTAACACACTGAACAGACATATAGAGTGGTGGACTTGAAAGATTGTGGGTGGATTTGCAATGGCATTGATGGTTGGTAGATGAGCTCAAATCATTTTCCCACCTCTTTCTTCTTCTCTCTGTGTTACATCTATAAAAGGAAGGAGCTTAGCTCATTGTAAAGGGTTGGATTTTTTTTGCACCCTCCCTTCTTCCCTTGTCTGCAAGAGAATTTGTGGAGCTTTCAAACCTCCCATTCAAGTTGTAATACAAATTTTTTCCTCTTGGCTACTGTAGTGTATTGTATCAACTCTGGAGCAATAATATATGTTTGTGGATGATTCCCAACCCTTTCATGTGTTCATTGTTGTCTTCTGATCTCTCATTACAGTTTGGTTATCTATGCATGGTAGTTGTATTGCATTTCTATGGTTTGTGTTAAATTATAAAATGGGTGTCTAACATTCCTTTGGTGCATCACCTTGTTAGCTTAGGTTTATTTTCTCATATCTTCTCAACCATGTCTCCTTGGTAAGATAGAGTAGGTTTTAGAATAGATCCTCTGTAATTTATTTGTATGCACCTGAATAGAGGAATAGGAACCGGCCTTCATCTAGAGAGCTCTCTCAATTTCAAAGTCCCACACTTTGAGAGATGCTCCATGTTGTGCAATCACACTAGAGAGTCTCAACTCATCTAGTTAGAGCACTCAGGGGTGTTGTGATTCTACACTAATAGTTTTTGGCATGCAGTGGGACAAAGAGGTCTCCATTTTTATTACAAGCTGAGATTGATGATGTGCACTTGTTGCAAGTTTTAGCTTTTAAGAAGCTCTGAAGTTGCACATCTGGTGACTCCAAAGAGACAGAATCCACTGGTTTCAAATAGTCCAAGCTTGTCAAGTTCATGAGAAGAATACAAACAAGGTCAAGAACTAGAGAGGAGGGACTATTTTTCTATCTACACTTGTCCCTAGATAGAGGGAGAAGGGGAGAAGAGCCCAGAGGTCTCCATCTCCACCAAATAGAACCTTGTCAACACCTCCACCTATTGGTAGTCTGTTCATTCAATCAACAAGGGTTCTCAGGCCAATCATAATGGCACAACCACCCAACCCCTATGTCGACTTCACTAGCAGTAGCAGCCCACTCGCTCTCAATGCACAAAATCTAGTCCCAGTTGCAGCATTAAAGAGCATCCCATATTTCACTGGAGAGAACCAGACTTCTCCTAGTGACCACATTCAAGACATTGTAAATGTCTGCATAATTCATGAGATCACTGAGATGGACATTACAGTCAAATTATTAGCCTCTTCACTCAAGGGTAAAGCTTCACAATGGTTCAGGAGTCTAACAATAGGCTCTATTCAGAATTGGGACCATCTGTGAGCTCTTCACAACCAATTTGGAGAAAAGGGAGATAATCTATCCTTGTTGGAGCATTTAACAACAATCAAGAGGGCTCCTAATGAGCAAGTTGATAGATTTCAACTTCAGATTCCAAAGGACATGGGATAGGATTCCATTGGCCGTGAGGCCCATAGATGAAGGTGCTTTCTTATACTTTCTTAGAGCTTTAAATTCTGATATTTCCTTAATGATTCAATCAATGGGAGGCACAACCTTACCTGTAGCCTATAACATTTCCATTAGAGCTGAAAATTGTTTAATTCAGGCTGGTAAAATTTCCCCTAGGCCACCTATGCCTCTATATCCTAGAACTAGGAGCTCCAAGCACTAGTCAAACACCCACATTAGCTCCCATACCTACTCCAAGGAATCAAAGTTCAGCTGAAGCCTCACCTCATCCTCTAGCACTTCAAAAGAGCTACAAGAGGTTATGAAACAACTACAAGAACCTTGGGAATGAGCTAGTGACTATCAAAAGGAAGAAAGCAAGCTCAGAGTTCTAGGCCATATCAGCCTCAAACTCAGTATCAAGCTAGACCCCCATATCAACAAAATAGACCACCAACTCAGTTGCAAATCAAAACCAAAACCAAGGACAACCTCAAGTTGTTAGGCCTTTTCGACCATATGATCCAAACACAGCTTCAACATCAAGGGCCTTGGTTCCAACACAAAACAATATGGCACAAGAATATGATTGGTGTTTCCCATGCAATCAGCCCCACAACCAGTCAATGTGTTTCAATGGTGCACTAAACCAGCCTTGATGGTATAGACCATTGGTGTGTCCCAAGAGCCTAGTCAAGAGGAAAATCAATAGCAAGAAACTCAACAAGAGGCACCTCCAAGTGAGACTATGCTTGTCAATTGGCAGGCTGAAGACTTCTGTGGAGTTAACCAAGCCCCTTCTCAAAGTGTGGCTTGCCAATACATGATCCAAGAAAAGGAATATTGGAGAGGGATGGTTATCAAACTTAGGTAATCCTCAACCTTCTATTATTCCACAAGGTATTGGCACTCAAAGTGCAACTCCCAATGTGTAGATTCATACCCAAGCCACCCCCAGACCCACTCAGACACTAGTTGTAATGACCCATGTGCAAGAGAAAATGTACCAGGAAAGGGGAAACAAAAAGATAGCTCAACCCCATTTAACATCATCAAACAAATGAAGAAACAAATGTGAATATTTCAATGTGGGAGTCATTGGCTATCCTAGGGTAGAGAGACCTATTGCAGGCTGCTATAGCCAATTGGTCAACCTCATACCAGCCCCCAACCAACAAGAGAAAGTGCTTACCAATGTGGCTTGGCCCAAAGGAAACCATGGAGGACAACAAGGTAAGAATTTGAAGCCCCTCCATTCTATGTTTCATTGATCATTGGAGACAAATTGGTACATAATTACATGATTGATTCGGGGGCAAGTAGCTCTGTAATGCCAAAACAAATAGTCGATCAATTGGGTCTTCAATACGAAGTCATCTCCAGGGGCATAGTGCAATTAGATGGGACAATGGTAACAATGGTTGGAGTCATCAAGGATTTGACCCTCACATTACACGCATGCCCCAATGTGACTGTATTGCAAAATGTATCAGTCATAGACTTGCCACCACATTTTGCATTGTGTTTGTCAAGAGACTTCACTACTAAAATTGGAGGCTATTTTCTCATTGATTGGTCACACATGATTTTTAGAACAAGGTATGGAGCTAAGGCTATGATCAGATCTGAGCCCATTGTGGATTACCATATTGAGCCTTATGTACCCAGCCCAATCAATGCCAATTGTTCATCCTTTGATCAGGAGGACCTCCCAAACATTTGTGAGGCAAATACCAAGGTTGGGTGTATTCTAGACTTGACCCTCGATGAGTGGGTGAACAAGAAGCATGCTTTTGACCCCTATAAGGAGATGGAGGAATCTGAGCTAGGAGTCTATTGTTTGCATGAGGAGAATCATCCTCTTCTGACATCATTAAGCGGACCACAAAGATGATAATGAGGTATGAAAATTATTCTTTGATGGCTCAAGAAGTAGACAAGGAGCCGAGAGGAGGAGCTATGCTTTTTTCCTCAAGGTATGAAATATTACTTGCTTTCCATTTCCAATTTTATTTCTCAAACAAACAAACAGAGTATGAAGCCTTGGTCCATGGAATGCATTGGGAAAGGAAAAGAGGGATTAAAAACTTGCAAGTGTTTGGCGATAGTGAGCTAGTTGCGAATCAAGTTCGAGGACAAAATCTGCCAAGAATGATCTATTAAAGAACTACAAGAACCGGGTATGGGACCTCATCAAGGATTTGAAGCATTTGACATCAATTCCATCCCAAGGAAGAAGAATGAAGTGGTGGACATGATGGACAGCTATTGGGGCAAGCATTTGATGTTGTAGAGAGTATCAAGAGTGATAAGTCTCAGCCCCATATCAAAGTGGTTGTGAGACCAATTGTCCCTGATAATAACACAAGTTGGTAGGTCTTTGAGAATGATCAAAAATTGTCAACTTTCTACAAGAAGAAGCTGAGTTCTCCTCCAAAAACCAAGACAAATTGGAACAACAGTATGGTGACCAAGTGGTGTAGCTGAGAACCAACAAACTACCAAAGGGTCTTGTAACTTTGGAGTCAATCTTCAACCCAAATGATCAATTCTAAAAGGAGAAAGAAAAGTATTTTAGGTAAAGGGTGAAGATTTGAGCCCATTTCCATAGAAGAAGGAAAAATGTTGTGAATCGGCAAGGTAAGTACTCAACAAGAAAAATATGAATTCATTCAACTTTGTCAAGAATTCCCTAGATGTATTTTCTTGGACTTACAAATATTTAAGAGGTTTCAACCCAAAGTTGGCACAACACACTATCGAGTTGGATCCAAGATCTAAGCCTTTTAGATAGAAGAAAAGGCCAATAAATCCTCACATTGAGCCTCTCATGAGGAAAGAGTTGAACAAGCTAATTGAGGCCAACATCATCTTCCTATCAAGCACTCAAGTTGGGTTGCAAACTTGGTGCCTGTAAGGAAAAGAAATGGAGAAATCAGACTATGTGTGGACTTTCATGATCTGAACAGAGCATCACTCAAGGATCATTATCCACTTCCATCAATGGAATAGATCCTATAGGTTGTAGCTGGCTCTGAGAGGTTTTCATTGCTAGATGGATACTCAGGATATAATCAGATAATGGTGAAAGAGGAAGATCAATTTAAGACAACCTTCACCACCAAATGGGGCACATATGCTTATAAGAAGATGCCATTTGGACTATCAAATGTCGGAGCAACATTTCAGTGAGCTATGGACATGGCATTCAAAGGCTTAATCAACAATATTGTCTGGTGTATCTAGATGATATCACCATCTTCTCAAAGAATGTTGTAGACCATCTCTTCCACCTCAGATAGGTATTCTAGAGATGTAGAAGATTCAGAGTGTCATTAAACCCAAAGAAGTGTGTGTTCTTGGCACATGAGGGAAAATTGTTGGGCCACATTGTCTCAAGAGAAGGGTTAACAATTGATCCTGAAAGGGTTGAAGCCATTCAAACACTTCCATTACCACAACACAAGAAATCTCTCCAAAGCTTCTTGGGGAGAATAAACTTTGTTCGTAGGTTTGTGCCTGATTTTTCCACTCTTGTGAAGCCTTTAACAATGATGTTGAAGAAGAGTCTTGCATTTAAATGGAAAAAAGGAAAAGAGAGTTTTGAGGCCATCAAGCTCACAATATCACAGCCCCAACTCTTATTAACCCAGAATTTTCAAAGGACTTCATGTTATATGATTTTGGAGGGTCAAACACAATCTCAGCTATCTTGGTTTAGCCCTAACAAGGAAGGTTCAGAACATCCCATAGCCTTCTTTAGTCAAAGCTTGGAGGATTATGAGGTAAAGTACTCTTTCATTGAGAAGCATGTCCTTGTTGTCATTAGGAGTTTGAAGAAGTTCAGACACTTAGTCTCGAACAATAAGATTCAACTGCTAGTATCTCATGTTGGTGTCAAGGATTTTCTCCTAAACAAGGACTTGAATGAGAAGAGATTGGTTGGATCACTCGTGTAATGGAGTATGACATTGAAATCAAAGTGACCAAACTGGTTCGTGGCAAGGGTCTATGTGAGCAGCTCGCTTCCAAGCAACAAGAGTTGAGTCAGTGGATGAAAAGGAGGTTGTCCTATTACTTTAGAATGATCAAGAACAACCATCTAATGATACACCTATTCCATGTTGGACTCAAGCCTTGGTGCATTATCTCCAAACAGGTTTGTGCCCTCCAGAATGGAACAAAGCAAAAAGGAGATACTTCAGACTACAAGCCATCCCATATGTGCTTGTTGGTGGAGTCTTGTTCAAGAAGGATATCAATAGTGTCCTATTGAGGTGCATTGGGACAAGAAAAATTGAGAGAGTGTTGCATGAGTTCCATGATGGAGAAGTAGGAGGCCACTTTTCCCCTTGAGTAACAACTCTCAAAATCATGAAAGCTGGTTATTATTAGCCTACGGTGTTTAGGGACTGCTACTCATGGATCAAGAAGTGCAAGAAGTGTGCATTCTTCACAGGAAGGAGAAGTTAGCAGCCCCTGCCCCTTCACCCAATTTAGTGGATCATCCATTCATGCAATGGGGATTAGACTTCATTGGAGTGATTAACCCAAACTCAAGCCAGGGCCACAAGTGGATACTTACAACAACAAACTATTTCACCAAGTGGACTGAGGCAGTGGCACTTAAGGAAGAAAATGAATCCAACATCTTGGATTTCTATGAAGGAATAGCCACCAGGTTTGGAGTCCCTACCACTATTATATCAGATAATGCATTGGCATTCCTTGGTACAAGGATCACTGAATGGGCTATCAAAAATGGTGTATACCTCAAGCACTTCATCAAACTATTACCCTCAAGGTAATGGCCAAGTAGAGTCCACAAACAAGAACCTATTAAGGATTATCAGAAGGACTCTTGATGAAAATAAGAGAACTTGGCATACAAAGCTCAAATCAGCTCTATGGGCTGATAGGATCACATCCAAAAGGTCTACAGGAAGCTCCCCATACAAGCTTGTATATGGAAAAGAGGCAATATTGCCCATATCATTGGAGTTGCCCACTTTGGAGCTCATGAAATAGTTGGAACTAGCTGAGTTTGAACCTATGGAAATCAGGTATGCAGAGCTGATGGAAGTAGGAGAGGAAAGAGAGCATGCAATGTAGATCATGGAGAAGGATCAAGCATTGATCAAGAAGAGTTTTGATAAGAAAGAAAGAACAAGGACCTTTCAAGAAGGGGACTTAGTTCTAAAATGGGATGCAGATCGGGAAAAACCAGGAAGGCATTCCAAGTTTGATGCCATTTGGAGTGGCCCCTACATGATCACAAGGTGTAAAAGTAGCAATGCTTTCCAAGCTAGCTAAATTGGATGGCAAAGAATTACATATTCCAATCAATGGGATCCATCTCAAACATTTCTACTAAAAAGGAAGGTTCCACCCTTGTAAATATTAGCATAGGACTTTAATTTCCCTAAGTGTGTATGCACATTGTCTTGTTGTAGCATAGGTTTTATTTCCCTAAGTGCTCTGGCATAGGTTTTTTTGTTGCTCCAAGTTTGCGTCATTATGCAGTTTGATGTGCCTCAGGTGAATGCACCAGCCCTTCAACATTTGCAATAGGGAGACCCATAGTTGTTGTAATAGTTGCTCATTTTAAAATAGAACAAATACAAAGAAACTAAAATCGGGTCTCAAAGGGTCCATTTCAGAAGAACAGACCAACGTTAGGCCACCACCCATGACTCCATGCCCAATGGATACAACAAGGAAACTAATCTCTTCATCTAGCAGGCAGATGCCCCTGTGAGTCACCAAATTGTTATCTCAATTTTTCCCCCCAGAAAAATTGATCAAACACGACCCGCGCACAGAAATAAATCCAAGGGAAATTTCCGTTGAACGAGCCTACGTTTCAAATCGATAGTTAGGTTACAGGAAGGCTCTATAATGGAGTAGCAGGGTCGGGAAGGGCCAAACAGTGTCATAGAAAACTAGAGGCTCAAAGGAGAGAAACAGAGAAAGGCTCAAAGTCTTTGAGCTTTACAAATGATTCAGAATGAGCCCAAATTGACTAAGTATGGAAGAATCAGTGGAAGCTTCCATGTGCCTCATCGACGCTTCTCCAAAGGTTAAACCCAAAAGCGGAGGCTCGAACAAGAAAAAAATCTTCCACATGCCCTAGACCGAAAAGGGACGAGTTTGCCGTTGAAAATGTCCAAAAGCGAAAAGAACCACGTGTCGGCTCGGTGATAATTTCAAAATGAAAGCTCAAGGGAGACTCAAACTAGCCAGCTCTCCACATGGTAGGGTCAATAGAAGTCAAAAGCAAAGGAGGCCCAATCGGTTAAGTATAAGAGTGTTGGCCCGTGGGTGCCAAGTGTCTCAATGTCACAAATTCAAAGGCAACCCAAAGTGGAGACTCGAGCAAGTGCCAAGCCTCCACGTGTTTAGGGTTTGAGAAAGGCATTAGCCCAAATCTGGCTAAGTATCGAAGACTCGTGGAAGGAGCCACGTGTCAGCTTGGCACATATTCAAAGGTAAATCTAAAAGTGGGTCTCCTAAAAATTAGTGCTAGCCTTCCATGTGTCCTAGGTCTAAAAAGGGACAGATTTGATAGTTGAAAAGTCAAAATGGGGCAAGATGGCGGAAGTTACCACATGGTCACCGCGTAAATTCAAGAGGGCAACCTAATGACTAGTCTCAAGCAAACATGAAGCTTCATATGTGTCCGAAAGTTAAAAGGGAGAGAGCCACTGTTTAAAGGACTAAGTACATAAGGGTTAGCGGAAGACAATGTGTCGACAAACAAAAGCAACTCCAAAGGGTAAAAATCAAGGGGAAGAATCAAATGTGCGCTGAGCCTCACGTGTCCTGGGTCAGGCATATGGCCCCGCCAAACAAAAGACTTAGCCAAAACATAAATAAATAGAGAAAATCCGTGGAGGGTGCCACGTGTCTCTTCGGCACAATTTCAAAAATGAAATCCTGGGAGGAGCGGTTCCCCAAACACGTGCACCATCTCTACACGTGGCCATGCTTCAAGTCAAGGTGAGTCGTCGGAGGAAATTCAAAATTTTTGGCTCAAAAAGGTGTAAAGTATAAAAATGAGCCACATGTTCGCTGATGCCCAAGGAGCCATGTGTTAGGCCTAAATTACATGTAGGCCAACGGGCATGGGGAGGATTTTTTTCCCAAATGGAAAATGTAGACCGACGGGCCCGAAGATGTTTTTGACAAGAATGAATTACGGGGCTATTTTGGGCATTTTGTGCATTTTGTATTTTTGTGCAAAAGGCAATAAAAGTGAATTTCGGCCCACGGACCCCTCCTGCTAACTGGTTTTCACCATTTTTGTACAGATCCGAACTCAAACATTCAAATGGACATATCTTTCGATCCAGACTCAAAATTCAACAGATTTTGCACCATTAGAAATGTATCAACCTCATCCATGCCATGGAAACATGAGACTTTAATTTTGATGAGGTTAGGTTAGTGAAAAATGGGAAAAAAAATTCACACCATTAAATATGTAATCCGATTGCTCCCAACAACCGAGATAAGATTCAATTTGATCCACCATTCTTCCTTCTTCAATGTGCGAAGAAACATAGACATAGAGTGGTGGACTCGATAGATTATGGGTGGATTTGTGCATGACATTGATGACTTGTAGATGATCTCCAAATCATGTTTCCCACCTATTTCTTCTTTCTCTTCGTTGCATCTATAAAGGAAGGGGCTTGGCTCATTGTAAAGGGTTAGACATTTTTGTTTTGCACCCTCCATTTTCCCTTCTTATTTGCAAGAGAATTTGTGGAGCTTTTGAATCTCCCATTCAAGTTGTAATACAAGTTTTAACCTCTTTTCTACTATAGTGTACTTTATCAACTCTGGAGCAATAATATATGTCTGTGGATGATTCCCAACCCTTTCATGTGTTCATTGTTGTCTTTTGATCTCTCATTATAGTTTGGTTATCTATGCATGGTAGTTGTATTGCATTTCTATGGTCTGTGTTAAATTGCAAAACGGGTGTCTAACATTCCTTTGGTGCATCACCTCATTAGCTTAGGTTTATTTTCTCATATCTTCTCAACCCTGTCTCCTAGGTAAGATATAGTAGGTTTAGAATAGATCCTCTACAAATTTTTTTTTATTTACCTAGATAGAGGAATAGGAATTGGCCTTCATTCGTAGAGCTATCTCGATTTCAAAGTCCCACTTGATTGATGATCCATAACGTAAATCCTAAGCATGTCCTATAAGATCGATTTACCCACTTAGTATATCCATCTGTCTCCGGGTGATATGTTGTGATGAAATTGATCTTCGTCCAGAGCATGTTGTAAGGTGGTCCGAAGTGGGAAGTGTACAAAGGATCACGGTTGTAAATGATCTTCCATAGAATCCCATGCAATTTGACAATCTCATCAAGATATACCCATGGTAATACAAAAGTAGCTATGTAGGTGGCCTTCACCAGAGAAAAATGAGCCACTTTCTTAAATTTATCGATCGTGACCATGATGGCATCGTGGTGGTATCTCGATGTCGATAACTCAACTATAAATTCAATGGAAATGGTGTTCCATTTCCACTCGTATAGCGTGAGGAAATAGAAGGCCAACTAGATGTTGATGCTCGGCCTTCACCATATGAAAATCTAACACCATGACAAAAGCCAGAGCCATGTCTGGCATCCAAAGTCCTTTCCAATAATAAAGCTAGATCAAGGTGGTGTGCATATTCTTCACCCTAAGATGGGATGAATAAGGTGCACATTGAGCCTTTGTCAAAAATTCCTATCTCAAGCCTCCATCTCTAGGAATATATATCCAACCCATGTACATGAGGAGGCCATCTATATCTAGTGAAAATCCATCAAAATTCCCCTCAAGGGATCTCTAAGACTCAATCTCTCTTCTCGGTTGTAAGGTATAAGTGTTCATGAGGAAGCTACTACAAAATCCTTCTTTGCAAATGTGTACACACTAAAGTAGCCATAGCCACATTTCTTTGTCTACTTAGGGAATTTGTAACCACGTTCTCCTTCCCCTTCACATGCTCTATCTCCATATCATACTAACAAAGTAACTCCATCCAACACCACTGATGAGAGTTGAGATTGGGCTGTGTGAAGAGGTGGCAAAGAATCAAGGGATCAGTCATGAGTGTAAACCTTTGACCAAGAAGGAAGTGTCTCCATCGCATTAAGGTGTGCATAATCGCTGCAAGCTTAAGATCATGATTTGGATAATTGTGCTCATAATATTTGAGTTTGTGAGACTCAAACACAACTACTTTTCCCTCATGCATCAACACACCTCCAAGTCTTGCCAAAGAAGAATCTTTACAAATGAAGAACTTACCGAGGGTCCGGTCTTATAACAATAGGTGATGTCATGAGGCATTCCTTTAGTTTCCGAAAGGCCTACTCATATCTATCCGACCATACAAAATTCTTCCCTTTCCATTTGAAGGGAAGTGATAGAATGCCCAATCTGAGAACAATCTTGAACAAATATCTTGCAAGTATCATACCAAAACCATGAAGCTACGCATCTCAGTCACACTAGTGGGTGTTGGCCAATCCATAATAGCTCGAAAGAACACACACTTCTCCAAGTTCCTATAAATCTACTGCTCACAAAGACACTAAAGAACCTGGAAAAGATGCTCCTCATGCTCCTCACACGTATGTGATTATATCAGAGTGTCATTGAGGATGATGAGAATGAAATGATCTAAAAATGTCCGAATACCCCAATCATCAAGCTCATGAACATTACAAGGGCATTCGCATTCAGGACAAAAGGCACCACTTTGTGAACTCATAGTGGCCATATCTCGTACGGAAGGTGGTGTTATGAATATCTACCTTTGTGATCCTTAGCTGATGATACCCCAACTTAAGATATATCTTAGAGAATACGTGGCCCCCTTTATCGATCAAATAAATAATTAATGTCCTGGAAGGGGTAACAATTCTTGATTGTTACTTTGTTCACAGTGAGCGGTAATCAATACACAACCACAAAGATCCTTCCTTATTCTTGAAAAAAATCATCAGTGCACCCCAAGGTGATACACTAGGAAAGATTAGGCCTTTCTCTAAAAGGTCCCCAAGCTACAACTTGAGCTCACAAAGCTCAGGGGTAGTCATCCGATAAGGTGCTCATGAGATAGGCTCTATGCTCAGAACTAGATCTATGTGAAAATATATCTCATGTGAGGGAGATAACCCTGGTAGCTCCCCTGGAAAAACATCAGCAAACTCTCTCAAGATGTGATGGTCATCAAGGGATGGTCTAATAGATTCATCCTTAGATCTATCACTAACCGAAATAGCATACATCGACAACCTCGTCACACACACCGAATAAGCTGCATAGCCGAGATAGTGTGAATGGAAACGAGCCTCCTAAATCCTATTATCGTTGAATCAACTCCTAGATCATTTGTGCAAGAAATAGTCTTATGGTAACCGTCTACACTAGCTCGTATGCGAACAACCAGTCCATGCCCAAGATGACTCCATATGAACCCAATGCAAGGATATGAAGATCCGAGGTAGTGGTGAAGGGTACTAAATCCACTACACACTCCTTAATTATAGAGTCTACAAAATTTTGGCTCGAGAAGCTATCTCAACATCCCAAGTAAGACCTTGCCTAACTACCACAAACTTGTAACACTCTACTAAGGATGGTGCAATTAATGAATCGGATGAATCATAATCAAATAGAATGGAGGTAGGAATACCAGCAATGCTAAATGTCGTCTCTATCACGGTACTCTAGTGCTCACTTAGCAGTTCTCGATTCATTGCATAGATCCGATGGCTATATCCCATGTCGTCAATGGTAGGCTTTGAAATTTGTGTCTTACCCTTATTATTAGGGTTCTGTGGGCACTCTCTCCAATGATTTCCAACAAAACCACAACCATAAGAGTTACATGGTCCTCTCCGGTGAGATGCATCTCCGGTCGGTACTCTAGAAGGTCCAGGTTATGGATCTTGACGACCCGGCTATGAACTTCCAAGGTCTCTGCTGATGAGCTCCTACGAAATGAGCTCTTGGTGCACCTAGTGTCCTAATGGGACCCCTATGAGAAGGCCCCATACTCTTCCCCCTCCGTGCGCCAAATCTCCGAGGGAGTGCATGTAAGGTGGGCGGGTTTCTGCTGCTATTGTTGCTTTGAGGTGGTTGATATGGTGGCTTGAATGAAGACATCCATCAAGCCTATCCACCACGAGGAGGAGGAGCTAACCCCTCAACCTACTATCCTACATCTCTTTGGATGTGGCTCCAAACTCGTCTCCACTGTTGCATCTTCCCCATGTCTCCTCGCAATATAGGCCTTCTCCACGGCCCTCGCTAATTTCGTGGGAAGTGAATGCATACCGCACCACCCAACTCCAAATTCAAGCCCTTGATAAGCACGTGAATCCATACATGCTCATCCAACATATAGTCGACCTACTTGAGTAGGTCCAAAAATTGACTCTCATACTTAGCTACGGTCATATATCCTCGACGAAGGTCATGTAACTTGTTCATCTGTGCTGCTTGAATAAACCTCCTGGGTAAATATCCGGTCCTGAACCGCTCCTCAAATAGCTCCCAGTGAATCGTCTCGAGTCAACATGGAGCTTCGCTCCTTGGTCCTCCACTTACACACTGCTCCATCCCTTAGAATATGGATCGTAACATGAGCTTTCATTTTGCTAGTATAAGGTGGGTAGAGCTTGAAGCATCCGCTCAAGCTCACCAACCAGCCTCTACTTGAAAACCACATGTATCTCCAAAATAGTGAGATGGTTGTATATTCAAGATATCCTTGATATGGTGCTGGCGATGAGCCGGAATGACCGACAAGGTATCTTTGCGTGCTCCTTCCTCTACCCGGGGCTCCCAGCTCCGTCCCTATATCCTGAAATCCTATCTCCATGTCCCCTATGTGGTGACTCGCCTATTTGAATCCATGCAGAATTTCTCTATCCTATGCTCTCACTATGTCAAGGAGATGGACGAGCCTCTTTGATAGCTCCATATCATGTCTAGAAATTCATCCTCCTAAGGACCCTCCACGTATAGTGGCATTGACGTCCTGAAGCATCTATAAAATCTGAGGTAGAATGGCCACTACCTACCTGATCTGGAGGTGGTAAATCTAGATCTATGTGAAAGGACCCCTCGTTTGGTCCGTGCCTCCTGCATAGACCAAGGTAAGAGTTAGTTCATCATTTTAGGTTTCATTTCATTTTTCTATGTTTTCTATATTATACAATTATCAGACAAGTGTGGTTTCTAAGTCTACAAAAATAATATATTTGCGGTAGGTTAAATGTTCATGTCTTGTGTTTTCTAGGTGTGCCCAAGGGTCCAAGATTTTAATCCACAGATCTCGATACCAAGTGTAACACCCATAAAAAATGACGTTCTAGGAACACATTAAGACCTTAAATACTTAACCCG
This sequence comes from Taxus wallichiana var. yunnanensis, assembly GCA_018340775.1. NCBI lineage: Eukaryota > Viridiplantae > Streptophyta > Pinopsida > Cupressales > Taxaceae > Taxus > Taxus wallichiana. The sequence continues at coordinate 766,690,127 of CM031244.1, forward strand.
AAAGCTCGGGATTTTTTTTTTAATTTTTTTAAAGTTAAAAGGTTACTGAGGTGTCAACCTCCTAAAGTGCATTAAGTTAATTTTCACCAATGATCTCAACTTTACAGTTGATGTACCAGTCTAGTTAAATAATTAAATATTCTTACGTTAACTCTAAGGTCGATTAATTAAAAATCAATTAGGAAGGTGCCATAGTTTAATTTGTAGGTTGGAGAAATGGAAGCCACGTGAGTAAGGAAGGAAGAACTATGGAGGATTCTACAAAGAAATCAAGCTTAGTTAGTCTAGCTTGTAGTTTTATCTCTTGTAAATTCTTTCCTTCTAAGATATAAGGGGGTTTCCACTCCAAATATGGAGTTATTCCAAAGTTGTTTGTATTTTGACTTCATTTTTGGGGAAAACCATACCCCATTAATATATACAAGATTGAGTACTTTTAATTTATCATTTGAAGATTTATTTTCTTTAAAAATTATATGTAGCCATTTTTTTTTTGGAGGTTTCCTTGTGATTTTTACAAGTCTAAAATTGTGTTTTGAACAAGTTAAAATTTATACTGAGGCATGGATTTAGGTTTTACGTAGTCAATGACAAAACCGTTGCCCAAAGTAGGCCAGCTATCCTAGGACCACCGTATGACCTTGGTGATGATTCACAAACCGCCATGTTTCCATAGCGGTAGTTTTGAGATCACCACCTTTCCTGAGCAACGGTTATGAGACCGTCGCTCTTCACAAGGTGGCAAACTTGTTTCTTAGAAACAGAACCTTCATTTCCAAGATTTCTCAAAAAAAACTAAGGTCACTAAATTTTTTTAAAATTCATTCTGAACTTAAATTTATGTACCTAAAGTTTCCAGTTGTAAGATTTAACTCATCTATTCATTCCATAGTAAAATTACTCATTTTTAAATCATTTTCTATTTTAATAGTAATAACAACAACTACAAGATCATTTTCATTTTGTTCAACAAATTTTCTTTCAATTCCAAAAGTAAAAAGGAACTAAATCTACTTCTAATATTGTTATTTTTCTTACTACAAAATGCAACATTTCAACATTACAACATACTTCAAATTTGTTGCCTCTTTCCATTTCCACTACAACTTATTTGTTCAATTAACTACAACAACTTTATTCCACATTCAAGTTTTCCATGCATACACTATTAGCATCTTACAACTTCTATATTTCTTCTTTCTCATTTACAATAATACAACTTCAACAATGAAAGTAAACTTTCTTTTCCTTGAGCATAGCTCATTTCTTTTAAAAAAAAGAACTTCTTTTCTCACAATACAAACTAAAACTAAACTTTTAAACATGATTTACATTTTGGTCCATTCATTTACATACTACAATTTAAAGAGAAAGGAAATTTTACAACTCTTCAATGAACTTCCTTCAAATAATATTACAACTTACAATACAATATTACAAGTCTTCCACCTTGAGTGGGAATAACATGAAAGTTTTCTGAGAAAGATTTCTTTTGGACACCAACAAATGCTCCAATTTTCACATTACCAACAAGAGCTCCACCATATTTCATTTTATCAACAACAAAAAAGGGGGAGAGGAAACACTCTCCACCCAACCAATAATCCAATGAGGATAAGAAGTTATCCTCCTTAGTGGCTCTATGAGCCCCTGACCAAATTGCAATGGAAAATGGATCCAACTCATGGCAACAAAAAAAGCTTCCACATCACAATACAAAGATTTTACAACCATACAAAAAACACAATCAACACAACTACAATCACAAGAAGGCAACTAACTAAATGTACAAGGCTTCAAAATACAAAATCCAAAGGAGAAAAGATCTATGGGGAGGTCACTTATGCCTCCCAATGAGAATTAGGTGCCCACCTTAAATCCCTCCAATAAACATCTCAAAATCCCTACACAACTCTTATGCCTCCCACATTCTCTTATGCCTCCCTACAATCTCTTATGTCTCCCTCATAAAAACAACCAAGTAAGAAAATGCAAGCATTTCTTGTCCAAGGTGGGGCACCCAACCCAAACTCCCTCCAAAACATGAAATAACCCCTTATGCCTCCCTACATGAAAGCTCCCCATAGTCCTCAACTCCACCTCCCAAGTCAAACCTCAACCTCCAATGCACAATAAATTGGTGGGTGAGAGGAATGACAAATTACTTACACACACAATCCAAGCCCACACCCCCTAAGGACAAACTTTAATTACATGAAAGAAAGTGCAATAAAATTTTACCTTTTTGTCTTCCCAAAACACATAATGGGGTCTATTTTTGACCCCCCAACCCATAGGTAGGGTTGGTATAGCAATTTAAGAGGTGTGGGACAATTTTAACTTGTCCCAAAAGCCTCCAAAATTGGCCCTTAAGGCCAAATCCGAATTTTCATGAAGGGGTAGAGTGTACAACACTCAAGATCACAAACACTCAACTTACAACACATAATCCAAGAGCCATATAATCTAATAAATGAATTATTTTGTCACATCTACAATTAGTTTAGTAACATGATTAATTAACATAATTAAGACACTTAAACCCATTAATGATAAGGGGAAAAATACACCACAATCTAATAATTAATACAAGGAAAATACATCACTAAAATCACATACTAAAATTAAATAAAGGAAACTAAATAAAAGAACAACACACAAACCCCTTGGTCACAATTGGAGGTAATTCCCCCATGGGGACCCCCTAACAACAATTCAAACACACACACACAACAAAATACATGTTGCCATGGTGATCTTTTTGAATTAACCTAGCATTCCAATGTGGTTGGTCTCCAATCCCCGTTGTTTGTTGTGATAATGTTTACTTGAAAAACACATAATACCTTCTTCGGCCTTGTGGCCGCATCAAAATATCCAATATAAAATATGCAATATAAATCCACAATCATCTACGTATGAATCAAATCATCATCTAGGCTATTAACATTATTATTTACAATTTATAACAACATCTTGATTCTACATTTCATCAATATCAATAGGATCACAAGATTAGTTCAATTGTTAAGGTCTACTAAAAAAGACGCAAATATCGCATGTCAGAAATATGTAACTATGTCAATAGCATATCATCATCAATATAAAATGTCTCTAATAATCCACACACAACATACTATGAATCGAAACCAACAATAGTCTGAGTGTCTCTATCATCTAACATCTTGCTAAGTCAAAATGCTACAATAATGTCCATAAGTATAGTCAACAGTATCAAAATCAAAAGTAAAAAGTGTCGAAGGGAAGTGGGCACTACAATTATAGGTGTTTGACGATGGATGAAATTACAATGTGATACGTTTCTCATTTCAATTGTAATTTTTATCTTTCATTTTATTTCTATTTTATATGTGAAATCACATACCCTCATAAGGATTTCTACATCTCCACTATTCAAAATATTATTCTTATATTAGTTTATAAAACATATCTCAAATTTCTCAAAAAAATATTCTTACAACTATTTCTATAAAAATCAATAACATATTGCTAGAAAAATAATACATTGTCCTCTTCCATCAGTTACCATTCCACTTTCTATGGTTATTATTCCTCTTCTGCAGACCTTTAAGGTTTCACATGTCTTTTCACATCCCCCTCTCCTCTATGCATTGTATATATTCTCATGTAGTTTGTTCATTTGATCATTGAAAACAATTTCAGTCTTCTCTACTCTTTTATTAGCAAACATTGGCAACAGAGCCTTTCTCTTTTCCTCTGCCTACGTGGAGACTAAAGCGACCTGCAGAGTTCTCTCTTTTTCGTATCTCATCCTATGTGTGCAAATTGATAGCTTGTTTGGCATCTAATTCTCCTTTCCGGGGTGTAGAATCAAACCTGTTTTGGCATCTTATTTTCTTTGTCTTGGCATGGATTCCAGGAGACCATTGTGGAGTGACTAGTTAGAAGCACTTGAGATGAAGCTGGAGTGATATGTGTGGATTCTTCTTGGATGTGGAAGTGGAATTAGTTATCTTTTATTATTTTTATGTTGATTTTTGGCAGCAGACCTACCTGGAAGCTCTAGAGACTGGTGGTGGCTTTGAAATTTTGTAGTGCGTTTGAAAACATGGCTGTTGTTTTGATAAAAAGTTACTTGCATGAAACGTGGTAGTGACTTGATTGGCATGGCAGCGTGAAAGATAACCATGAAACTATTTCCATTGAAGTGGAGAAACCTTTTTGGTAGTAGTTGCTGGAAACTTGTGAATTTTATTGAAATGTATGGTTGGAAACGCGGATGTGCAGTATTTGTCTTGGATGTCCTGGCTTGTTGTGCATGGAGAACGTGGAGCTATTTGCTGGACTTTTTCTTGAAATAAAGACTTGCCAAGGAAGGAAAAAACATTGCTACTCAAAGAGACCTGTAACATGGAGATTTTTAGCATGGATCATATACCTGTGCGTGTAACCAAGTAAGAACTTGCCATACCTATTTTTTTGACATCATGTCTACTCTGAGGATATTTCTCTCCAATGCCTAGCTTTTGAAAGGGCCTTTTGCTAAATGGAAGACAAAGATGAGAATCATTCTCCTATTTTAAGATCTCTTCTAGATCATAGCTGGAACTCTTTCTCGTCCCACCAACAAAGATGAGAAAATGAAGTATGTTGAGGTCAATGCAAAAGCCTTGATGTTGATCACTTTTAGCACATCCGATGAAGTACAACATCACATTTGAAATGTAAAAACATCAAAGGTGGCCTGGAATACTGTTTACAAGATCTACATGTTAGAAAATTATATGATTTGTACTCCATTAGTAAATAATAATTACGTGAAGTAATTATTATGATGTAAATATGTGTTGGTAAATTGTTATTAGTTTTTATATAAAACAACAATAATAATTATATTTGGTTAGTGAGTTGTTTCCAACTCATGTAGGTTAGTGAGTTGTTATAGTCACCTCCTAATTTGTAGGGGTTATTTCCTATAAATTTAGATATTTATAATATCATGTTTACATGAACTTATTGAATATCATTTGTATTATGTTATGATCTCTCTCCAATTATGCTATATATATTTTATTTGGTATTAGTGCAGGGAAATCTATTAAGCTTTCGGTTTGAAGAAGAATTAGTTTTTACGATGTGAGAATTGTCACAACTAAAAATCTATCAAAAAAGAAAGAATGGTGCTATTATCTTCCTGAAGTGCAGTCCACAAGATCTATGTAGGATCAAATCAGAGACCGACGCAACTATATTGCCTTCAAAGATAAAATATATAACAAAAGATATTATTTTTAATATTCCTTCCACATTGATTATTTCACTGCATAGTATATTCTTTTCATTTGTGGACATGCGCACCTCATCTTGTTGGGTAAAAAAGGTATTTTTTCTGTGTTTAGTTGTTCACATGGTTGCATCTACCAAGAACTTATTTTTCAAATCGACCAGTTACGAATATATAAGGGATTTGTAAAGTCTGGAAGGAATTCTTTCAAGATTATATGCTTCGTCGACTTTGCGTACATATGAATTGTCTGACATCCTAGATAATCTGGAGAAATCATGTTGTTGTTGGCGTTGTATGATAATGTGCAAGTTTCATATTCATTTACTGGTTTCTATAAGGAATTCAAAGTTTTAGAGATCATAATTATTATTAGTATAGATCATAATTACTATGCTAGATAAGTTACAACTCTTTGATTTACAGTTGTCTCCTACAATTTAGTATTTGGATCGGATCTACCAACTAAGCTAGTTTTTCATTGAAGGTAGGCTTATTTTTGGGTATAGTACAAAGATTGGGACGCATTGATAGTTAATTTATGCACCACCCGGCACCCACGTGTCAAATGGAAAAGATACTTGAAATCCCATGCATTTACCTTCACCATGAAGATTCTCTTCATGCAAATTGTTCAAATATTCGTATGTGAAAATTTGTCCTCCGAGATTGGTTTCTATTATTAGTAAGTCTAAAAGGTGAATGTTTATTCCTTATTTAATTTAAAATACCATGTTTTTTTATAAATTCACCATTAGTCATGTTTTAATTATACTTCTCCTTCAGTTTTGTAGGGAACTTTTTCAAGTCAAACATCCATTTGAAGAGTTTATGGATTTGTAATTGTCTATTACAAATCAAGTATTTAAAAAATTGGTCAATTTTGTTTAGGATAAGTGTCGAATTGTTTAATGATAACAAGATAATTTATTGTCATAATCTTTCAATAAATATGTCAATAGTCATTGTCGGTGATTTTCATGTCTTTGTTATATGTGTGTTAATAGTTGAGTTGACATCATGAATTAGATTCATAAAATTCTATTAAAAAATTCTTTAGAGACACATTATCGCTAGAATGTGATGTCCAAGTTATAATTGAGTTTTGTGGTCAAATTTGGTGAACTAGCAACATGACATTGGAGGATGAACACATCGAGGTTGGAGGTAAATTAGCGATCTCTCATCGAGTTGCCAATGACGCTCGGCCGCATGAAGGTTTGGTGACATTTATGTTTGAAGTTTTTGTAGTGTGCTTTTCATTTTTTTTCAAAGTGCCGATTTCAATGTTCTTGTTTACGGTGTTCCTTTTTGAATAATTTGAAATTTCACATTGAGGATATAACATGATCGAATGTTCCATTTCCATTTTTTATTTTGTGTGTATGAGTATAAGAATTTAACATATTTTTCTATGTTATTCCCTACAATGAAATATTATGAGAGTTGGTAATATTACTTTGCACATCATGATGTGGTTGTAGGAAAACCACTGGAAAACCTTCAACTGTGATTTTTGGTAAACTAATTTCAAAACCACCAGTCTTGGTTGTTGGTAAACCATTCGCAAAACCATCACCTTGTGATTTATGGTACTCCAAATCTAAAACCACAATTCTTGGTTTGTGGTCAACCCTTTTGCAAAACCATCATTAAGGTTTTTGATCATCCTGTGAAAATTACTCGATCATGAGTAGGTGCTAGTAAAAGGGTAGTTTTTCCCCATGTTCGCACTAAAGAGGGAATGCTATCAAATTATATGATTAGTGCTCCATTATTAAATAATAATCACGTGAAGTAATTATTAAGTTGTAGGTATGTGTTAGTAATAGTTATTAATTGTTATAAAAACAACAATAACTATTATATTTGGTTAGTGAATTAGAAACAACTCACGTAGGTTAGTCGGTTGTTATATCCTCATAATTTTTAGGGGCTATTTTCTATATATTTGGATATTTTTAATATGATGTTTAAAGGAACTTATTGAATATCATTCGTATTAAGTTATGATCTCTCTATAAACATGCTATATTATTTTGACTACGAAGAAAATAATTTAATAAAAAAATTCATCTCTAGTCAATGTTTCATACCATGATTATGCAAGGAGGAGAGAAAATAAAAGAATTGTTTCTTTGAGTTGTAGAATTACGAGCGAGAGCTTAGTGCACTCAGAGAAGTGGTCAAAGATAATTTTCTTAATCTGTCACACTTCTAGCTCTTCCTTCCTTGTTTCAGACATTCATCACCACATTAACCATCACACAAAAGGAGGTGAGCTTTGCTGAACTGGTGAATTTTCTACAACAGGAAAAAACATTTATTTGTAGTGCAAGAAGAGTTTAAGGAAAAAGTGTTGATCTTGAGGTAGAAGAAGAGCTAGAAGCCTGGAAAGAAAACAAAATAAGAGGACAAAAAAAAAAAAACCATAGAAACGTCAATAGAAGTAGAAGTCGACAATGGAAATCGATGGTTTCCCATATGCACCACAAATATGCATGATACTTTGAATTGTTTGTATAATCGTCGCACACAAAGCAATTATAGAGAAGAGAGCACATCTCGGTGAGGTTATTCAAAGAAATTGAAGTGGATTCATAGTGGAAAGAAGTAGAAAGGACATGTCACATCCCCAAGATGATGACTCAGATTAGGATGTCCCGAGAATCAAAAATTTCAATTAGCAAGAATATGATTTGGTTTTAGTCTCCCAAACATTACAGCCATTAGATAATTTTTGGTTGATTGATTCAGGTGCCAACAAGCATATGACGGGTGATAGAAAGCTATTTGATTCATTAACTGATTGACCCACTGGAGATCGGGTCTGAATTGCTAGACAATAAGGAGTATGTAGCAGAAAGAATAGGCAATGTGACCATTCCTCTCGGGATAAGAATATGTACTCTCACAAAGGTTCTCTATGTCCCTGGCTTGACCAAAAATCTCATGTCTGTCTCTCAGCTATTGAATCACAAGCTCAAGGTGGAGTTCCTTGTTCATAATGATATGAAATCCTTTATGATATCTAAAGAAGGTACTATACTTACTTGCTAGAGATTTTGAAGGATCATTTATTTGCATTAGATGCGATTTTATCCCTTAGAGTTGTATTTTTCCCTTATTGGTGGAATCCACTACAATCTGGAAATATCGATATCCACATCTTTCCACCGGCTCCCTTTATCAACTCAGTTTGGAGGAGATGGTACGAGGACTTCCTCCTGTCTCTCGAGTCTTTACCTATTTTTCCTTGATTTCTTGTGGGAAAACATCATTCGGATCCATTTTATTCAATTACTTTCCAAATGAAAAACCATCTTGAGGTCTTCCATACCAATTTGTGTGGACCCTTTCCTGCCTTATTTAAGGTGTTTTAATACTTCAAGTTATTCACTGATGATTATTCCCACAAGACTTAGGTTGTCCTTCTCCTAAAGAAGAGAAAAGCAGTTGAACATTTCATTATCTTCTATAAGAGAGTTGTTCAATAGACCTGGAAGCCCCTTCTCGTCCTTCACTCACTCATATCGAGGGGGAATTTATGTCAAATAAATTCTTGGCATTCTTGAAGGACTATGTCATTGCACAACACCTTACTACCCCATATACTTCCAAGTTGAATAGAATTATAGAATGTCATAATCATACTATCACGGAGATGGCTCGTTGCATGCTTTCCCTTGTGAAGGGAGATTATATTTTGGTCGAATCGGTATAGATTGTTGTATATTTTTGAAACGAGAAACTACAAATATATTGAAGCACAAGACATGAGAAGAGGTATGGATTAATCGTAAACCTTATATTTCTCATTTGAGATTATTTGGATGTATTATATATATATGCACGTTTTAGATAAGAAGAGGCGGAATATTCATCCAAAAACATGTCAGTGCATATTTTTTGGGAACATTCCAACCTCAAAATCACATCGTCTCATGGATCCTGAGACAAATAAGATATATGATAGCAGAGATGTTGTTTGTGACGAGTCATAATTTGACACATTTCCACAGAATGAATATTCACTAGTGACCTTCTCTCATAGATTTCTCACACATCTAGATGATGAGCATGAGGATTCTTCAGAGAAGAAAGATGAGCTATAAGGAGATTTTTTCATTGATCTTAGGAATTTGGAAAATAATTATTCACATCAGTAGTAGTGTCGGCTTCAGGAACGGGTCCAAAGTACCATGAGGGACTCCCACCTGAACTCTCTTCCAAACACTTAATTGGGGGTTCATATGAGAAGATAGGAAAGAAATGAGGTAAATATCACACTCATGAGTTCAGTGGTTGATAACACCAAACTTGATTCAGTTCATGACGCACTCAATCAGCCACGGTGGAATAATTCCATGGATGCAGAATATGACTCCTTGATACAAAATCAAACATGGGAACTTATCAATCTTCTTGTAGGTAAGAAGTCCATTGGTGAGGGTGGATTTTCAAATCGAAATATAGGACATATGGATCTATTAAAAATTCAAAGCATGAGTAGATTCAAAGGGTTATGCTTGGCATGAAGGAATTAACTATGTTGAGACCTTTGCACCCACTGCAAATATCAAAACCATCACAGCTGTTTATGAACCGACAACACAAAATCGATGGAAACTTCATGAGATAGACATAAAAGTTCTTTCTTAAGTGGTGATCTAAAATAAGAGGTATACATGACCCAGCCAGAAGGATTTTTCAATGAGAAACATCCTCAAAAGGTATGTCACCTAATTAAGTATCTTTATTGACTTAAACAGACACCTAAGACATGGTACATAAAAAATAGAAGTTCACCTATTACAACATGGGTTCACTCGCAACACCTCGACTCAAATATGTATATCAAAAAGATAGGAAGAGATACTTCCATCTTTGTTTAATATGTAGATGATATTGTGATCACACGATGTTCGACAACCTCGTCGAATATGTGAAGAATGATTTGAAGAAATATTTTGACATGACATATTTAGCACTACTTCACTATTGTCTTGGCTTGGAGATTTTTCTGAGAAGAAGAATCATATTTTTATCTTTCAAGTGAAATATGCAAAGGAACTTATAGAAAATTATGGCATGTCAAAGCTGTAAACCTTTTTGCAATCCAATGGAGAAATCTAGGAAGAACTAGTTAAAATAAGGAATTTATTGATAACCATATGTAAATAAAGAGGTAAGCGTTATAGACTCATCATTGATAATAGAAATCTGCGATAGCTTAGTTTCACTTGAGATGGTTGAAAAGATAGAGTTGAAAATAATGAGGAATCCTAATCCATACAAAGTTTATTGGGTTTAGAGAGATCATCGGTGTTGATGAATCATCACTATTTAATTGATTTTCGAATTGGTAGATATCATGATCAGATTTTATGTGATGTATTTCCCATGGATGCATGCCATCTTTTTTGGGTAGACCATGGAAATTTGATAGAAAATCCATCCATGATGGATGGGAAAAAACATATACTTTTGTGAAGAATGGAGTTAGGCATAAATGAATCCCTTTAATGATAAACAATCATGGCATAAAGAACATCCTAGAGTGATTTTCATTGGATTGAAAGCATTATTTCTATAAGAAAAAGAGGATTATGTGAAAGATAGAAAATGTCGCATAGTTAATAATATGTGTGAATGAATAAGTGGAGAGAGATAATAAAAAGGAAACTTGCAAAGGAGAATATTTATGAAAGGTGAAGAAGGAGGATCTATAGATCATGCTTAGAGTGATTATAGTGATCAACTAGTAGAGACAGGTAAAAAATGGATATTACTCAAAATATAATGAGAAGGTGCAACAATCGGACTTACTAGGGAAGAAAACAATCATGATAAGAATCTATAGCTATTTCAAGAAGGCATAAGACTACGGTAGCAAAAGGAGAGAAAGTATGAAGAGGAGGTGAAGCTGAAGAATGGAGAAGAAACTCATAATTTACAGTTTAATATATCTTCTAGTGTTATTTATGTTAGCATAGTCTACATATGTTATCTTATTATTAGACTAGTTGTTTTATATTTCATTATTCTCTCTCTCTTTTAGACTAGTTGTTATCTATTCCATTATTCTCTCTTTTTTGTTTGTATCTTCTCCATCCATTCAGGGGAATATTGTTTATTCAATGTACCTATAAATATGTATCATGCTTCTTGTGTTTAATAGAATAATAAGAGATATCTAATCTCTATTCTCTCTCCACTGTTTTAGCCTCTCAATCTGGTATTAGAGAAAATATACATTCCTCATATATGTGGAAAGGATAATAATATTGTTGTTGCATTGTGATTCTTCCAGAAAAACAAAAATGTTCAAGGGTGAAGACCCTGCCTGAAGAAGAGGCATAAACTCTGGAAAAGTTCCCGTAACCTGCTTGTTTCTCAGCGTACAAAAGGAGAACACTACGTGGAGGTATAACGAATCACCAACACACCAGCGTGAAAGAATTTCTCTACTCGTGGCCACATGGGAGGAGACTCATTGGTCTGCGTGGAAGAATTCTAGAGGAATTGACCAAAATTGCTTCATTGGCCTGCAATAAAATTCTTTAATCTTTCACCTACGTGGAGTTCTTGTATTCCTGCGTGGAGTGTGTCACTTGCTGCTGTGTGGAGGAATAGACCAGAAAAGTGCGTGGAAAGCTAAATTAAAAAAACATGGACATCAAAGAAAGAAAAAGCATTGATTTTTGTTCTTTCACCTGTGCGTGGAGATCAGCACGTGGGAGACAAATCAGTGCGTGGAGTTCAAAATCACCTGCATGTAGTTCAAAGTCACCTGCGTAGAGTTTAGTATGCTTACATCGCATCTACTGTTAAAAAAATAGTTCCAATGACCTGCGTGGAGGCTAGAAGTTGCTGGTGTGTGGAAGTTTTTTTGTTTTGACTATTGCATAGAGGAGTCTTCAGCAAAGAGATCAAACCACATGTTTTTTCAGTTCAGATCAACCTTTCTTGCATGAAGTCCACTCATTGTTGTGTGCAGACCGTTGAAGCCTGCGTGAAAGAAAAAGAGAACATACACGTAGAATACAAATTGGAGGAGTTTCATCATCAAGTTGCTGAGCATTTACTTAACCAAGCCCATAACTAAGCACCAACATTTCCAGTATCGCTTGTGTGAAAGAGAAAGAAGCCTCAAACAAGCCAAAGTGGAGTCTCTCAAATCCAATACCAAATGATGAGCATGAATAACACGATCAAGACTACTGAAAGCCGCAACATCAACGAGATTTTTGAAATCCAGAACATCAACGTGATTGCTGATAGCCGCAAGATCAACTCACAAGCTGAAGAAAACAGTCCAAGAGCTCCTGGAAGCCTCAGATTCTATTTTTCTTGCTCAACAAGCTTCAAAACACATGCAATCTAGTCTTTGATGAGCTAGTTCGAAAAGGGATTCTTGAATATTTCCTTTTAAATGTCAGCTGCAAAGTAAAGTGAGTTTGGGAAGAGCTAGAAGCCACGTACGACGCCGACTGTGAATACGAAGAAGAACGCCCCACCAAGCGTCGTCACCTCTCAACACACAGTATCGAGAGAATCTATGAGCTAGTACTTCACATCAGTGAGTCATAGTTGTAATATCTCTTGAAATAAATAAATAAATAAATAAAAAGTTTTTATATTATTTTATTTAATTAAAAATTTATCCTCCAAAGTTGCTTCTCTTCAATGCTTAGTTGCTTAAAGGGCCCAATTTTTCAGCCTAAAAAACAAATAAGTGGATAATCCTTCAGTTTGAGGGATTATGGGGCATCGTGACCAGATTTGTGCACGTTCCCACAACCCCGATGAATTAATGAAGTATGAGATGGCTAGTGCCAAAGCATTAATGTTGATAATGCTTAGTATCAGTGACGATGTGCAACCACATGTTTGGAATGCAAAGGAACCAAAGGATTCTGGAACAAGTTGGTAACCATTTATGAGGCCAAAAATTAGACTAAGATCCTCCATCTTCAGTCAAGCTGCACACCCTCTCTATGGGTTCAGATGAGAAAGTTGAGTTCTTACGTCACGTGGCTGAGATGCGATCGGAGTTATTAGTGCTCGGTGAAATGGTGGATGACAAAATTCTTGTATCGATCACCTTGAGAGAACTCCCTTCTCAATTTTGAGTGTTCATTATGAAACTGAATGTATCTAAACAAACAGTGGCATTTGAAGAACTTGTGAATTTGTTATAACAGGAAGAGGCCATCAATTCAGCCCAAGAAGAGACTCAGGATAAAGCCCTATTCTTAAAGCCATACTATGTTCAAAAGAATTGAAAGGGTCCCCCAGAGAAGCCAAATCAAGCGCAACCAAAACAACAATAGAAATATCAAAATTCAAAGAGGTGGTGTCACATTTATAGAACCAACACTCATGACATTGATCACTACTGGTACAATAACTTAAAACAAGGGTCTTTAAGTCAAACAAGCACATCAGGGCGTAAATATTTTCAAAATTCCAAACGATGTCCCCACTAGAGAAATCACAAGGGACATCTCGTAGCCCAACAAGATAATGAATCTGATGAGGAGACATCAGAAGGATCCCATTGTGGTAAGAACCTTGTACTCATCTCTCAGAATTCACAACCCACAAAGAGAGTCTAGCTGATAGACTTTGGTGCAAGTAAGCACATGTCAGGTGACAAGGAGTTGTTTGATTCACTAGATGAACAACCCACTGGTGATCGGGTTTACATAGTAGATGACAAAGAGTATGTTGTAGAAGGAATTGGAAATGTAACCATTCCTCTGGGACCACGAAAATGTATGCTTACAAAGGTACTATATGTTCCTAGATTGACTAGAAACCTCCTGTCAGTGACTCAACTATTGAATCATCACCTAAAGGTAGAATTTCTTGTCCAAAATGGCATCAAATCATGTTTGATCTCGTGACAAGGTAAGATTATTGCTAGAGAATTTATAAAAGATAAGTTATTTTCTTTAGATATTGTTTCATCTTCTGCAATAGCTTTATCTACATCAACAATACAATCTACTACACTCTGGCATTTTAGATATGGACACTTGTTGGCTAGTTCATTACATTAGATGAGTTAAAAAGCAATGGTTCATGGAGTACCCAAATTTTCCAGTATGTTGCCTCTTTGCCTTGGTTGTCTTGTACACGAGGATCCATTTCAAGAAAGCACCTTTCATGCCAAGAAGCATCTGTAGGTAGTTCATACCGATCTCAACGGCCCACTACTTGCTTCATTTTTAGGATACAAGTACTTCCAACTATTCGTGGATGAAAAATCTCGCAAGATGTGGGTTTTTTCTGAAGAAGAAAAGTGAGGTTCTTTGACTAATTTTGTCTTTTAGGAAAAATTAATCAAACACACCCCTGTACTGAGAGATAATCGAAGGGTCGGTTCAGTCCTGTGAGCTCGCAATCGATCCCAAAGCAAGGGGCATGTGAATTTGACAATGAAGGGGTAGTGTCGGCAAAGGAGAAAATAACTCAAGAGACCGGGAGGCACATAGGAGAACAATGGAGAAAGGAAGCATTCACTCGGGTCCAAATCGGCTAAGTATAAGAAAATAAGTGTGAAGGAGCCACGTGCATCATTGGTGCATATTTAAAGGTCAAGCCGTAAAGGAAGTCCCAAACGAGCGCCGGCTCACAACGTAGTCGTGGTCTAAAGAGGGGGCTCATTGGCCGTTGAAAATTCATAGACCCAGGGAGGGCACCACGTGTCTCATCGGCGCAACACTAAGGTTGGGTCCAAAGAGCGGGTTTCTAAACGAGCGCGAGCTCTCCACGTGGTCGAGTCAATAAGGGGGATAAAGCGGGCCAAAATCTACTAAGTATAAGAAAGTTGGAAAAATCTTCCACTTGTCTCAAGCTGCGCATCTTCGTGAGGTGCGGCCCAAAGAAAGTCCTTGAACTAGCACCATCCCTCCGCATGTCCAAGGTCCAAAAATGGACAAAGTCGGTTGTTGAAAATTTGAATGAGCGGAAAGAACCATGTGTCATCTCGGCACAATTTTAAAAGTGAGAGCCCAAGGTGGAGACTAAATGAGCGCAAGCCCGCCACATTATCGGGGTCCAACATAATCAAATGGGTAGCAAGTTCGAATCTACTAAGTATAGAAGAATTAATGGATGGCGCCACATGTCTCATCGGGCGTAAATTCAAAGGTGTGAACCAAAGCATAGAATCAAATGAAAGTGAGGATTCAGTGTATCTAGGGTTCGAGAAAGGCATCTACCCGAATTGGCTAAGTATCTCAGACTCATGGAAGACGCCATGTGTCAGCTATGTACATCTTCAAAGGTAAATCTAAAAGTGGGTATCCCAAAATAGCATTGGCCTTCCACGTGTCCCAGGTTTGAAAAGGGATAGAGTTGATAGTTGAAAAGTCAAGATGGGGAGAGTCAGTGGAGGGTGCCACATGCCTCAACGATGTAAATTCAAAAGGGGTCTCAAGTGAGCACGAAGCTTCCACGTGTCCAAAAGTAAAAAGGGGGACAAATCCAACCGTTTAAATTGACTAAGTATGGAAGGGATGGTAGAGGCCTCCACATGTCATTTCTATGAAAATTCAAAAGGTAAAGTATGGAAGCAAGTCCCAAATGTGTGTTAGCCCTCCACGTGTCCCGGGTTAGACATACGGCCTCGCCAAACAAAAGGGACTTAGCCAAAACATAAAGAAATAGAGAAAATATATGGAAGGAGCCATGTGTTAGTATGAATCAATTTAAAAAGAAAAATCCAGAGGTAGGTCCCAAATGAGCACGAGACCTCCACATGTCTCGGGTTGAGCACAATGTCTCCACCATCGAAGGGGGCGTGGACATAATACAAAGGAAAAGAACAAGCCCACAAAATCCGCCACGTGTTTCTTGAGTGTAACTTCATGAACATAAAGGAGGGGATGAAACCATGAGATGTGCGGGGCTGCCGTGTGGATTGCATGAACCGACTTGAGCACTCCAAAATGCCTTGGTGGCCATATCATTTTTTTTTCAAAATCTCCAAATCGAGTAAGAGGAGACATTTTAGAGAGCTCTTAGCACCCGCTACCACACCGCCATGATTAATTTTTGACCTGCCATTACGAGAGGTCATCAAATCTCCCACCTACCACCATAATGTAGAATGGATTTCCTCTCTTTCTCAGCAAGGAACAATGATTGGGGCATGAGTGTTGCAGCGGGACTCATCATTGCGATAGGGGGATTCAATGCTATTTCAGGGGAAGTTGGCATAGGGTTGGATTTTCCCTCCTTTTCCCTCTCTCATTCTTCCTATATATTGTACAAGAGGAATAATTTCAAGTGGTTGGACATTCTTGCTTTGTACCCTCCCTTCTTCTCTGCTCTGCAGGTGAATTCATGGAGTCTTGAACCCCTCTATCTAAATTGTAATGCAATTTCTGCCTCTTGGCTATTGTAATGCACTGTATCAATTCTTGGAGTAATAGAATAATTCCGTGGATGATTTCATCCCTCTTATGTTTTATTGCTTCTTCTTTATCCCTCATTGTAATCTTGGTCATCTGTGTATGGATATTGTTTTACATTTTAATGGTTTGTGTTTAAAGGAAGTGCAAATGTTCACCATTCCTTCGGTGCATCACCTCTATTAGATTAGGTTCTAATTCATACATTCCCTTCAAATATTTCTCCTTTGAAAATTAGAATAGGATTTAGGACATACCCTTTGTAATCTGAACATGTGCACCTAAATAGAGGAATAGGAGCCGAACTTCATCCAAAGAACTCTCTCAACTCACAAAGTGCAACACTTTGAGAGATACTCCATGTTGTGTAGTCATACTGAAGATCTTAACTTGTCAAGCTACCGACTTTAGGGGTGCTATGATTACGAAACAACAGAGGCTCTTCAAAATTTCCACAACTTTTATCATCGTGTTGTGAAAGAGACTGGATAACCACTTGTTATACTTCACTCAGATTAAGGAGGGGAATTCACATCAAATAAGTTCTTGGAATTTCTAAACCAAAATAGTATTAAGTAGAATTTGACTACTCCCTACATGCCCTAGGAGAATGGCATTGTTGAGTGTCGCAATCGCATGTGATGGAGATGGCTTGCATCATGCTATCAACAACAAAGATAGAAGAACACTATTGGGCTGAAGTAGTACAAACATGTGTATATCTTTTCGATAGGGAACCGAAAAAGATTATAAAAATTAAATGCCAGAAGAGGTATGGAGTGGTAGAAAGCCATAAATTTCTCATTTGCGAGTATTTGGTTGCACAACATACATGCATGTCCCAGCTCAAAAGAGAAAGAAGGTTGAGCCAAAGACACTCCCGTGTATCCTACTTGGCTATAACACTACCTCAAAGGCATACCATCTCATGGATCTTGAGATAAAGAAAATATATGAGAGTCAAGACGTGGTTTGTGATGAGTCATCCTTTAACTCATTAGTATCAACAGAAGATCCAGTTCCAACCACCTCTCACCGACTAGTCTCTGAATCAGATAATGAGCTAGAAGAGACTACTCAAGGAAAATAAATGTTGTAAGGAGAGATATTTGTTGACCTTGGAGAAATGGAGAATGTGACTCCACATCAATCCACATAGAAATGACATATTTCTTCTCAAAAGTAGCCAAGTTCTCATCGAAGTGGGTACAAAGAACCATCAAGGACTCACATTTGTAAAAACTCCCAGATACATCATCTGAAGTCAAAACAAGGAGTCAAAAAGAAATGAGGTAAACTTTACACTTATGAGTTCACTGATTAATAGCTCCGAGCCTGATAATCTTCATGAAGCACTCAGTTAATCTTAGTGGAAGGAAGTCATGGATATAGAAATTGACTCACTAAAGAAAAATTAGACATGGGAGCTTATTGATCTCCCTACAAGAAAGAAACCCATAGGCTCCAAATGGGTTTTTAAGACTAAATATAAGGAAGATGGATCCATCAAAAAACATAAAACACGACTTGTAGCAAAAGGATATGCTCAGAAAGAGGGCATTGAATATGAAGAAACATTTACACCCACTGCAAAGATCAAGACCATCAGAGTTGTTTGCACACTTGCAGCACAACAAGGATGGAGAATTCAATCGATGGACGTCAATAGTGCTTTCCTAAATGGTGATCTGAAAGAAGAAGTGTACATGACCCAACCTGAAGAATTTGTTGATGAAGAGCATCCTAATAAGGTATGTTGTCTCATCAAATCACTGTATGGACTGAAAAAAACTCCAAGGTCATGGTATATCAAGATCGACGATCACATTTTACAGCAAGGGTTCACTCATATCTCCTCAGATTCAAATTTGTATATAAATAAGGTAGGCAAGGAAATTTTCATTCTTGTAGTATATTTAGATGATCTTGTGATCACTAGCAGTTTGGAAGATTAGGTTGATATTGTGAAGAATGATCTCAAGAAAACCTTTGACATGACAGATTTGGGGCTACTACATTACTCTCTTGGCTTGGAAATATGGAAAAAGGAGCATCACATTTTTGTATCCAAGATAAAATACGCCAAGACACTCCACGGAAAAGTATAGAATATCTGATTGTAAACCTATATCCACTCATATGGAGAAAGGCTTGCAACTTTCAAGATTCCAGGATTCACCTCAAGTAGATGTTACTCTCTATAGGAAATTTGTTGGAGGACTCATCTACTTGACATATACTAGACTAGACTTATGCTATGTTGTCAACTATCTTTCCAGATTCATGCAGGAGCCAAAGAAATGTCACTGGAATGCAAAAAAACATGTTTTGAGATATGTCCGAGGAAAAGCTGATTATGGTTTGGAATATAAGAAGAATGATCAATTATTCTTATAGGGATATGTCGACTCAGACCACGCCGGATCTGTTGATGACAGGAAGTCAACTACAAGATACACATTTCATCTCAGATCTAGACCTATCTTGTGGACAAACAAGAAGCGAGTAACGTATTTTCTATCTAATCAATAGAGGCAAAATATCATGCCGCATGAGGAGTTGTGTGCGAAGCAATATGGTTATGTCACATTTTGGATGACATGGGAATTCCTAAAAATAGTCACCTATTCTCTATTGTGATAATCAGAGTGTGTTGAAGCTCGTGTAGAATCTAGTTTTTCATGAATAAATAAAGCATATTGATATTGATTGTCATTTCATTCGAGATCATGTCTTAAACCATCACATTCAGCTCAATATTGTCCTATAGAAGCACAAGTTGCCGACATTCTCACAAAATCTCTTGGAAAAGTGAAATTTGAACTTTTCAGGGGTCACATTTGCAAGAATAATGTAATAAGGGGGAATGTTAGCATAGTCTACGTATGTTATCTTATTATTAGACTAATTTTTATCTATTCCATTATTCTCTCTTTTTGTTTGTATCTTCTCCATCCATTCAGGGAATATTGTTTATTCAATGTACCTATAAATATGTATTATGCTTACGGTGTTTAATAGAATAATAGGATATATCTAATATTTATTCTCTCTCCACTATTTCAGCCTCTCAATTTATGCATGTGTGAAATATGAAGTGAAGTTGGAACAATCATATGAAGATGAATACATAAAAAAATGCAAAAATTTCTTAGTCTTGCATATGAAGTGATATAATGAAGGAAAAAGGGGATGTCAAGCATAATATGAAAGCCAAGGAACAAAAAGAAAAAAATGAAGATGAAGAAAGTATATAATCTCGGTGAGAAGGTAGAAAGGACAATATAAAATCTTAATACAGTTAATGGACTCATGAAGGTTACTAATTCAAGGATTAGAAGAATTATAAAGAAATGGTATAGTCACTATAGACACTTGAAGTAACAAACTCATTTAAGGAGCACTCTCGGGAGATTAATTTTAATTAGGATGAAAGAGAGAAGAGGAAAAATGCTTGCAAGTAGAGAAACATGGGAAATACTTCTACTTTTCCATGGGAGTATGATGCAAGAGAATCACTCCTAAGGATAGGCTAAGTTTATCTAGTCTAATTATTTCTTCATAAGGTCTTTATAGGTGTCTTAAAATTCATTCATATTATCATGTAGTGCTCTAGAGGTCAAAAATTCAAATGGTGGAGTTTGCCTCCATTCGGGTGGTTCATTTTAAGAGACCTCTTAGAAATCGGAGGTGGAAAATACCTGGCAAATATCCTCAGAACTGGTTTCGCGGGAAGGAATTTTTTTGGGGTCTGACAACAAAATTTTCTCCTAATTTTTAAGTGTTGTGAAAAAAGGTTGCAGAGACACACGCGACAAAAGATTTATGTCATGCATCAACAACCTTGTTGACGCATGTCAACAAGATTGTTAACGCACAATATAAAATCTATTGTCGCGCATCTACACCTCCACTCTCGATCGCATAAAAAAATCTTCGTGTCCTACATCAACAAGGTTACTGAGATGTGCATCAATGAACCTGCGATGCATGTCAACAAACCTCTCTAACACACATCAACAACCTTGTTGACACATGTCAACAAACCTTGTTTATGCATGTTAATAACCTTGTTGACGCGTGTAAGCGAGGTTCATTGACGCGTGTCAACAAGTTTGTTGAAGCATGTCGCTGAAGTTCGTTTACACGCGTCAACAACCTTGTTGACACGTGACAAAAATATTTTATCACGCACCGCAACCTCTACCCTCTAATTGTGTAAAAAAATATTTGTGTCGTGTGTCAACAAACTCTTTGTCACACGTCTACTTCCTCCGTACTCTTATCACGCATCAATAAACTCTCCCTATCACAGTCAACAAACTCTCCTGTTGCGTGTCAAAGCAAACTCTCCATCCCACATCTGCGCAGCTTCCACCCTCTTGTCATGCATCCGTAAGCTATGCCCTCTTGTCACACATTTACTGTACTTGATAATACATATGCCCCTAAGTGGTATGAGTGAGCTAGTAGTGTTCTACCTAGCGAATAATCTAGGATTATATAGGGGATAGTTTCAAGGGTAGGTGAAGCCGACCCCTAAAAAAATTAAACTATAATTTTTAGGCGAATAAGTCACTGACCCACACCAGAAAATTCACCTTTTCAAATTTTTCAAAAATGGAATATTCGCCATATTACAAATATTCACCACTAAAATTATCCCTGCCTCCATTTTGCATATTCAAAATTATTAATCTTATTTAGAGCCAATTTTTGATTTCTTGTTAGTTTAGGTCACCTAGAGTTTATTTTAAGCATGATTTGGGGTGTTAGGGTTAATTTGGAGTCTTATAGGTCCTTCATGTGGTTTAGATTGGTTCTTTTTCACATAAACTTATTGTAGCTCCTTATTCAAAAGGGTAACCTACATATGACCTCTTAATACGGTAACCATGCTTGTAAATCAAGGTTTGTGGTAACTAGAAGGATCAAACCTTAGGAAAGAGGTATAAAGACTAATTTGTAAATGAATTTTATTATTGATCAATCAAAATAATCTCTAAAACTGAAAAGTAGAATTTTTTTAGTTTGGTTTGGAAATAGACTTCAAGAAATAGTTCAATATGTGCACTAGAGTGTCAAGATCATCTTGTAATGAAAATTTTTAGTCCTGGAATGATTAAAAACAAGAGATCCTTCAAGATTATTTTTCATGCAATATATTTAGAGTTTTTTTGTAAAAAAATCATTCTAAGAAATGAATAGCCTTAAGAAATTATTTAACTTGTCATTTGAGAGATAACTCAAATGATATAGTTTTGATTAGAGAAGGATCGAGAAAAGAAGAGTGGTTTACCTGAATAGAAGGAATGATTTATAAAATCAAACCTCTCAAAGGATATAAAGAGAGAGAATATAACCTCTAGATCATTTGAAACCATTCTTGTGGGTGTAACCCCCTTTTATGAGACTAGAAAGTATCTAGGAGAGAAAATACATGATTTTGTGAAAACCATAGCTCTTTGGTAAGATTTTAAGATCCTAAATGTTCGTATAGACCTGTTCAAATCAATTTTAACCTTTTAGGTTAAGTGCAATAGTTTTGGTAAAGGAATAATCATCCTTGTTCTCACTTTTTATGCCTTGCTAGAGTCTGAAGATTCATTCGTTTATATCTTAATATAAACCATCAAAGCTTAAAATTAGAAAGAAAGAACCTTTAGGTGATTATGAAGGATATTTTTGAGGTTTCAAGCCATAAAGGTTTTGCTTATTCTTGTAATTAATAACACTTTGAATTGTAGCACTGTAGCTCTACCTAAAGACCTAATTGATACCTTGACCTTTTGGAATTGAAATATTCTTAACAAAGAAAGATATAGTGGAAATCGATACACAAAATATTTGGTTGAATGGGTACTTAGATTGGTGGGTATTTTTTAGATTTATGTTTTTAATTAGGAGATAAGATTGATTATTCCTTGAGAAAGTGGTGGTAGGGAATGAGTAAGCCAAGGATGTGAGGTAACAATAAAAATACATATGCATTGAAATTTGAGACAAACACTTTTGCCACACACTGAATATTGAAAAACGGTACTAAAAATTAGGTTTATATTATCTCGGTTGTTTTTAGTTTATTCTAAACTATAACTCACCATCAACCTTGTTCTCAAGAAACCTAATTGATAGTATTTACAAAAGATGGTCAAACTAACCATTTCTTGTGTTTTTCAATGACATTGATGGTTGAATTAGGATTGATAGAGGGTAGTAAACGTGTTTAAACAATTGGATAAGATATTTTGAGTATTTGAATTCAAAAGATCATATGTTAAGGTTTTTCTTACATTGACAAAGAGTGAAAATTTTCAAGTTTTAATGTAATTTGAGTTTTTAATATTTCTAGCCTTGTTAAAGTGAGTAAATTTTTGTATGCTCTGCATCATTACTTAAGAGTATGAAATTACTATCCCTTAATCCTTGATGTGTCATTGTCACCCAAAATTTATTACAACCTTACAAACTTTACCTTGTTTGGTCCCTCTTGAAGTGTTGCATAAAAATTCCCTTACGATGGTACACATATCAAGTATCTCCAACAATTTTCTACTAACACCTACACATTTCATACATTCTTTGAACTAAATTGAAGGAAATAAGTGCAACCACAAAAAGAGGGGATAACGTATTCCACTCATAACTATGGACCTATTTCATGAAGAATATTTTATTCTTATAATTCATAGGAAAATATTTTTTTAATGATAACCAAGTATCGTGAGTATATTTATTCCACAAACGAGGTGACCTTGCCAATCATAATCACTCACATGATCACGGTCAAATACATGTAAAAGGGACATAAAAGAAAGAAAGATTGAGTTCTTTACAATGATTCACATAAGTCTCGAGTTTTAGATTTTCCATTAGGTTTCTTTGTGTTAACACACCGTTCCCACTTATAACAATCACCAAACCATCCATTGTCATTTACAATTTATGAGTTTCCTCATTCCTAGTTTAGCTCATCATGAGTAATTTCATTTACTTTTATTCGTATTATAATTGTCTCTTGTATTTCATTAACTAGGTAATATTTAGGGTTCTTATGTTCTATGATTCCATACTTTTCCAAGGTTCTTCTCTTTAACTTGTATTATTTCTACCTTTACATTGTGTAGTTAAGTGAACCCAATAACATTGTTTAAATCACAAATGTAAAGTGATGAATTTTTAGTTTTCTGTTTAGAGATTTAGGATCTCTAAATGGCATGGTCCCCAACAAGAAGCTTGTTTCATGGTTATTTAACCACCCAAGTACTAGAAGACATATTACAAGATAGAAAGAAAATCCTCATATATCGATCTAAGATTTCCCTAGGGCCTTGTTTCTAAGCGGTAGGAAAAAAACATTGAGGTTCCATCCACTTGAAATCCTATTAAGAGGTCATGAGACTAATTCATCTCGATTCAAAAGGAACGTGGCCCTCCAAATATATAAGGGCATAAATGGTACTCTAACCTCAACAAATTTTCACACCCTATAGTGGTCATTGATAAATTATTGAAAGATACAAAATTCCCTTAGGATTAACTCTTCACCCATTGATTCTTCTTGTGAAATTTAAACGAATTTTCACTTTTGGCTCACACACCTATAACATGCCTCTATCTTTATTTAGAGTTGAGAGTGGTTTATTTCATGAATGCGTGGTTTTTTCATGGCCATGGTGGGTAGGAAATGTTGTTTTTATTAATTGTAAATTAATTTAACCAAGCACACTTATAATTCAAATGGAGTTATTACACCATTCAACGGAATAACCACTTTACTTGTTGCAAATTTTTCTTCTCGTGTACCAAAGTAAGATGTCCAAAGAACCTAGAGGAAATATTTTTACCAAGTGGGAAGGGAAAGGATTAACCATAATTATTTTATAAAGGAAAAAAAATTGAGTGTGTTAGTATCCAAATTTGTTCTCCTTTTTAAGCTGAGCAGCATCACAGATTTGGCATGGAGCTTAGAGACATATAGATCATGATGTATGTCATTTTGTAGCTAGGGATGAGGTGTAATTGACCCTTTGTCACTAAGATTTGTGGAGAGATGGATAGCACATTCAAGAGGATTTGACCTATCCTCACTACTTTAGGTCGTGCCTTTCGACCAAGGTGAGAGGACTCGTAGTGTAACCTCTGTTTGATGAAGGAGATGGAGATATCCTTCTTTTGCACAAATTTTATGAAGAAAACCTTGGGAAAATATGGTCAATACTCCATAATTTAACTCTTAAGAGTTGTCACTTCTAAAAGATGGAGATACTTTCAAAACAAGGATAAGGTTACTGAAGATATTGTGAGATCCCGATTGTTTCGCATATTTTAGTAAATAGATTTTGTTCCTTTATTGATATATAGTACTTCAGGATGGATTCATGGTTTTTGAATGATTTTGGTGGGAGATTAAGTAGGATAAAGTTGATTATACCATTTCTCTAAGAAATTTCACAACAATGGACAACTCAACAACAAAAAACTTGAGAATAGTTAAGACATTCCCTCAACAAGAAAGTGTGCTTCAATGGAGGCCTATATAAGCATGTTTTCACACAATATTTGAGAATCTAGCATGAAGGATCGAGCTAAAAGACTCAATTAAACACCAAAATATCTAATCAATCATGCCTAAGGTACACCCAAAGACTTACCGATAATATTTATCACCAAATGACATTGGAATGATTTTAAATTTGTTTATCTCATCACGGGATGAAGGATCTTCTTGAAATGAAATTGAAAATGCCACTAAACTGTCATAGGAAGAGATCTGTGTAAGTCACAAATATTTCAATGTAAGATTGCACTAGGAACAAGGAAAAATACTTGTAGACATTCTAAAAAAAATAGACACTAATTGATCCAAGATTAACACAAATTAATTTCAAAATTGCTTAAATTCATTTAGGGAAAGCTTCAAGAGAAATCATAGTGCTTGTCAATGGCTATATATCTCGTAACCAACTTGACATGATAAAAATCTAACACAAAGGAAATTAACCAAGTATCTCACATGGGTTTCTCAGAATACGGATTTTCTCAAATTTTTCTTATGAAATTTAATCCCGACCCTTCTAAGAGTATTCTCATTGCATTTATACATTTTACTCAATAAATTTTTCCCCCAAAATAGAGGAATATTTGAGGGACCTTTGCTTACTACCAATTTGTCTTAGAAAGTGACATCTAAGAAATTCACATCGAATCTTTGCCAGTGGACCAATTATGAATTGATCACATTTCTCAGACCCTCGATTAATGACTAGGATGCCATGCCACAAAATTTTTGATAGTCCCTTTAATCATTCTGATTCTATCATGTGAGAAATCCCGTTTTAATCATTTTCAGAGGCTTTGCACAGCTAGATATGACAGGTAATCCTTTTCACTCTCAAGGCAACACCTTTTTCATCTATTGTGCCTGCAACTTTCATCATTTCATCCTTTTCCCTTTCTTTCCTCTGCAACTCTTTCTCACATCCAACTTTTCTGGTAATTCCCATTTTTGCATGTGCTTGAGCAATTCTAACTTCAAAATATCAACCTTAACAATCCTTGTACTCACAAATTAAGTTTCAAATCCATTCAATGGAATTTTACAGAAAGAGACAACAAGGAATTTCATTAAAAAATGATGAAAAATAGTGCATATTCACATCTCCAAGAGTCTTAGAGTAAAAATAGCGAAATAAAAACGCAATGCACAACAACCATTGATTTTCCCCTTCTCCACTTTATTTTATAGCTGTCCACATGTTTCCTTGGTGCAACTGCAAAGGAGAAGTACAGGGGAAAATTTCCAAACAAGCATGGGCCTTCCACGTGCCCTAGGCCCAAGAAAAATGCCTTTTGGCCTTTGAAAATATCTCAACAAAAATGATCCAGCGGAAGCCTCCATGTGTTGCCTTGGCACACCTTTGGTATGGTCCTCAAAAGTAGAGACCCTGGACAAGTGCGGGATCACCACGTGTCTCAGTCGACATATTTGTTAAAAAGTTGAAGGATTAGCGGAAAGTGCCACATGTCCAGTGGAGTGCGACATTTTTCCTTGGCCATCGAAAATTCCAAGAAAAGGTAGATGGAGCAGAAGTCTCCAAGTGTCCTCCTGGTGCTTCTTCAAAATAAAATTTAGGGGCAGTACCCAAACAAGCGCGGTCCCTCCACTTGTCTCGAGCCTTAGAAAATTTCTTGGAAATGTTTAAGTGTAGAGCGGAGCGGGGAAGCTCCACATGTCTCTCTCTGTCACAATTATTAAGGTGGGACCACGAGGCGAGATCCTAAAATGAGCGCTAACCCTCCACATGTCCATGGTCCACAAAAATTATACCGGCCGCATGAATTATTTGTCTAAGTATGGGCTAGGCGGTGGAAACCTCTACATGTCTCCCCGGTGCAACTCCAAGGCCAAACCAAAAGGTGAATTTTCAGATGAGCGCCGACCCTCCACGTGGACAAATTTTGAGTTGAAGTGGGCCTTAGAATTTTCAAAGTGCCTCACCAAGCTGCATCCAACTAGAAAGGGCCACGTTTCCACATATCTTTGAGATGTAAATTTTACCAGGGAAAAAATACAGCCGTCAAACCATAAAATGTAGGAAAATCACCATTTGTGCCCGAAATGAATCTTTCTTCAAGGAAAAAGAATTTGGAAATGATATAAGGCCCAAATATGATCCTCTAAGCCATATCCAATCATATTTTCAAAAATATTTGGGATAAAAATGACAGGGAGAACAAAACGCGACTGTGGAAAACAAAAGAAAAGGAAAAACTTGAGTTTTACACCCAAGTTACAAACTCTTTCATATGGACAGAGGAATGAAAAACAAATTCTAGAATTTTAAGTGATCCTCGACCAAGGAAGGGACTGATCATGGCAACCAAATGGGGAAAAAAATTTATGCATCAATATGGGGAGATAGAGAAGATGAATTTTAAGTGATCCTCGACGAAGGAAGGGTGATCATGGCAACCAAATGGGGGACAAATTTTTTATGCATCAATATGGGGAGATAGAGAAGATGACAGAGCCCGCAAATTGAAGAACTTTAAGGATAAACAGGGCGAGATCAATTTGAGCACTAACATCGGCTCCAACTCAGTATGGGCACTCCTATGAGTTCCACAAGAACAAATAGAGCAGACCAAGTGCCAAAAATAGACCATTGAGCAACGAGTCAAATAATAAGCTTGCAAAGTAGAGAAACCATAACCATCCTCTAGAAAATGAACCGAGAAAGTAGAAAAACCAGGTCACCAAGGACAGAATGAATAAAAACACAAAAGCGAGAACAAAAACAAAGAACTATACACTCTACACATGGAGTATACCTTGATTTAGAGAAATGAATCAAGGAAATGTTTCAAATGCCTACCATTAACAAGCAATTCAATCAGTTCCCCTGTCTAAATCTTTTAGGAAGAAGGTATTCTCACCGATTCGAATATCAATTACATAAGGGCCCATCCATAATGCATCAAATATACCATACTTTCCCTTATATTCATGCTTACTATCCCATAATAGCATAAGATACCCAATGCTGAAATCTCTTGGAGTCACCTTCTTATCAAATAACTTCTTCAACTTTTCTTTGAGCTTCACATGCCCTTTGATGGGATGCCCTTCTTTCTTCATCTAACTCAATAATCTAATTGATTCGAGCATCATACGGACTAAATTCTTTATCTTAAATTTGTTGAACAAACTAAAATGAAGATAATTGAAAATAAAGGGGCAATAAAGCTTGAGTTCCATATACCAACTCAAATGGGCTTTTACCAAGTAGCTCTTTTGATAGTGATTTTTTCAACCCAAAAACAAACTTCAGATTGCCTATCCCACTTCTTTTTGTTCAGCTCCAAGGTTCTTTTAATGATCTTTAACAAGTTATTATTGCTTTGGACTCATCTTGTCCATTTCCTTGGGGATTGTAGTTAGAAGCATATGTCAAATTAATTCCATACTCTTTGCACATTGCCACTAAAGGTTTCGCTCTCGAAACTCATGGCATTATAAGCAACAATTTTAACTGGCACTCCAAATGCATATGATTTGATTTTGCATGAAGTGCATGTTAACTTCTTGCATTGCCTTCTTGGTGGGGATTTCTTCCACCCACTTAGTGAAATAATTAGTGGCTAAAAGAATCCATTTATGACCAGCCTTTGGAAGGATCATAAATTTCTCTAATGAAATCCATTCCCATTGCTTAAATGGGGTTTCAAATGACACATCTGCGAGAGGAAGGGATCCTGAAGCTTCCATTCTTCTAGAAAAATGCTGGAAACTTTCACATTTATTAACCAAGAGAGTTGTATATTCGAAGAGATTTGGCCACCAATAACCAACCTTCAATATTTTATGTGTTGTAAATCTTCTAGCAAAATGTCCCCCACAAAATCCTCCATGGACATCAACAATTATTTTGGGGCCTCATCTTGATAATGCATCTCAAGAGCACTCCCTCGAGGTTATTCCAAGCTAACCCAAAATCAGTAATGATATATTTTGAGAGGCTAACTTAAGAATATTTTCTAATTTTTACTCAAATATTTAGGGTAGCATAGATGTCGAGATAAAATATTATATCCTTCTACTTCATTCACCTCAATTGTTTGCAAGTTTCTCTCAACCATAAGCTTAGATAGGCCCAAAAATATTACCAATTTCATGGTTTAGATATCCATGTCATACTCTTGCAACTTGTTCACCCATCTACATCTTTTACTTGAGACCTCCATCTCGATAAGATTTATTTCACCACAGCGTGGGAACATAAGCAAGAAATTTAGAGCTCAAGATGTAGGGTCTGAAAAACTTTATTGCTTTCACGAAGGAAAATTCTTTCTTCTCCATGATGGTGTACTTCAACTCAGCTCCTTGTAATGCCTTACTGAAAAAGGCAATTGGTCTCTCATCCCCTTCATCATCCTTCTGCAATAAGACAGATGCAATGGTGTTTTCTGAAGAAAAAGAAAACACTTGAAAAGGATTTTTATAATTTGGAGCCACCAAAATAGGGGCATGCTTTAGTGCTTCCTTGATCCCATTGAAATCTTAAATGGAAGCTTCTTCCCATTTGATAACTTGGTCCTTCTTCAGCATACTAGTAATGGGGATGGTTAGCTCAGAAAAGTTAGACACAAATCTTCTGATAAAGTTTATTTTTCCAAAGAAGGATTGAATTTCCTTCTTAGTTCTTGGAATTGGAACCTTGTTGATGGCTTCCACTCTCTTGGGATCAATCATGACCCATTCCTTTAAAATAATGTGACCAATCAACTTTTCCTTTTACACTCCAAAGTGGCACTTCTTGGGATTCAATGATATGCCATACTCTCTACACCTTATCAAATTTTTCTCCAAGTGTTGCAAGTGATCATTTATTTTTTTGGAAAACATAGTTACATCATCTTGATAAAAAAAAATGAAGTCATTAATGTAGCCAGCAATTGCTACATCCATTGCTCTTTGGAAAGTTGCTCCAACATTCATTAAGCATAAAGGCATCCTAACATAGAAACAAGTTCCCAAGGAGTGGTAAAGGCAGTCTTTATTCTTTCTGAATCCTTCACAACAAATTGATTATAGCAGAGAAACAATCCAGAGTGGATAATAATTTAGAACCAGTTACTAATTGTAGCATATTCTCCATGTTTGGCAGAGGGTAATTATCTTTCATTGATGCTTTATTCAAGTTCCTAAAGTCTACGCATAACCTTATATCACCATTCTTTTTACGATAGGCACTAGGTTTGAAACCCAAGATGAGTAACTCATGGGCTAAATGATCCCTCCATCCCTCAATTTCTTCATTTCTTCTTGCATATTCAAAGAAAGGAGTGGATTGATGGGATTTTGTTTTTTCTGAAAGGCCTAGCATTAGATTCAAGAGAAATTTCATGTTGGAACAAATCTTCCCTGTATGCCTTCAACTCAGAGTAAGACCAAGCTAGGCAGTCTTGATATATCTTCAGCAATTGAATGTAGGACTGCTTCTCTTCCTTGCTGAGATTGCTTCCTAACCAGATTTTACGTGGTTTTTACTTTATGCCCAGTCGTGCTCTTCCACATCTCTTAAACCGACATACTCCTTTTTGTAATGCAATCAACATTGTCAAAGTTTGACTCAAGTGCCACCAAACCTCTGGGAATTATATTTGTCTTCATTTGGATGATGTCTTTTCCAAATAAAGTTTCCTTTCCTTCAGTAACACACACCATTGGTTCCCAATCCATATTTTGGTCAGAAAACTTGCCTTGAATCTATAGAAACCGTTTCACCTGGGAATCATCATCAAACACTTGCAAATTTTTAATGTTATTAGGGATAGATGGCCTTGTTAGTATTTCAACATCATACTCACAAAATGGAGACACTTTGTACAATTCCCAAATTTGGATCCTAGCACTTGTTGACTTATCTGCAACAATATTAAACTTTCTATCATGGTGCACAATATTAAAAGAGTCAAACATTTCAATCAAATCTCAAATTGCATGCTTGTATTGTTTCATTATCTAATTTTTAGTAGCATACAATTTTCTAATTTGCTTGAAAATCAATTCTAAATCCCTTTGACAATGATATCCTTTATACCAGATTTCCATGCAATTCTCAATCCTAATAACGATTGCTTCATATTCAACAACGTTGTTAGTGCATTCAAAGTTGAGTTTGAAAGAAAAAAAAACCCTTCTGGCACGGAGAATTAAGAAAAATGCCAACACCATTTCCAAACTTGGAACAAGCTCCATCAAATAACAAGGTCCAAGGTAAACCTACTTGTTCAAGACATGTACATTGATCAATCTTGTGCTCTTTTCCATCGATGTAAACCCAATAAAGTTATCAGCATCTACATTAGCATACAACACTTCATAAGAAGCATTATTGGGATCTTGATGAGGTGAAACATCTTTTTCTCTCCATACTGACTTTAAAATGCTACCTTTAATTGGAATGGTGGCAAAAGACATATCCATCTAAACACTTCCACCTACACTTTCAGCCCACTTTATTGATAACAACATGCCCCATTTGGCGGTGCAATTAATAACAACAACATCAAGTTTCAAGTTCTTACCGGATAAGCTGCGGTTGTACCACCAAACCTTTTACACACCCTACAGTGGCACCTCTCTAGGATAAATTGTAGTACAATTTCCATAAGCTTTTTCACTTTAATTTTAAATTCATTCATAACTTCTAGAGGCATAACATTGCATGATGCTCGAGAATCAAAAATACAATTGAGCAACAATCATGTCCTTAATAATCAACGTAGTAAAAAATGCATCAACATTTAAGCGAGACTCAACCAAAGATGTTCCCAAGTAAACTTTAGGTGGTTCACCTATCTCCTCAAATTTTGGTGTTTTTTTCTAGGTCTACAATGGTTGAAGGAAGAGTGTTTACATTATTCATATTTCTGTCTTGGGTACTCCTATCTTCTTCCAATCCCAAATACTCAAAATCCCTCTTCTTGTGCTCAGGAATCCTAAGCAATTCAACAATTGGGACAGAAATCTTGATTTGACTCAAGACTTGGGCAATGTCATAAGGAATTTATTTGGGCAAAGCAACATTTGGAGAAAGATTGAAAAACTCATCAGATGGCACAATATTTTTCACATTTTGGGCATGGGTGGGAACACCAGTTCTACTTGAGACAACAAGGCCTTTTCCAGATGCATATTTCTTTGGAGTTTCTTTTGGGACATTGGTGAGAACTGGGGTTTTATTTGGCTTGAGGCCCCGCCCCTTTGACAACTTTACTTCTTGTGTTATACTCCTTTTCTTGGGAAAAAACAACGAGTAATTAATATATGTATATCCTCTTACGATGGGACTCCTCCATCATACTTCTTAATCAGTAGAGCTCTTAGGTACTCAAAATAATTATTAGAAAGATTAAAATCTTGTACCATATATATTTCTAAAGTATGAGAGGGAGGAAGAAGAGGTACCCAGTGAATGCAATCCCAAAAACTTGCAGCAGTTCTTACACTTTATTACTTGAGTTGATTGAAGTTGCTCCCTTCTTTGTGAGCTTGTAGAGAAGTCCACCATGCATGCATCATCATCAATATTATCATCATCATCAGCTTCTTCAATTTTCTGATCTACTTCACATGGCGGGTGGGGTAAGAAAAATTTGTCACACCAATCAATTCCATTTGTCTCTTCAACAACAACAACTATGGCATTTAGAGGATCATGCACTACTCTATTTTCCCTAGCTTGGGGTTTTCTAACTCCCATGGGTCCTTTACCTCTTTCATCAGATATCGAATCATTTCTAGGATGATTTGTGAATCTGTCTTGTCCTTTTTGCTTATCTTTGACTTTGAAGAACCTTGTCCAATTCTTTTCTTTGCCTTGGCTAGCTTGTAAGAGATTTATTTGACAACCACGGCCAAAGTCTTTACAACTTCCTCAAGATCCACAACCTTACTTGATTGAGGCTTCTCCGGGTTAATCAGTTTAACATCCTCACTCTTAGGAGGTTTTCTAACCGTCTTAATGTTGTTCTCAATTTGTAGAGCCATGGTGAAGGCCTTCCTCTATGTTGCTAGGTTCTTGTCTCTTAAATAATAGGTAGATTTCTTATTCAAATGAATTATAATACTTTATCAGACATGATTCATCACATGGCCTCAAATTAATAGGAAATATTCTCAATGTTTTGTTAAATCTTGTATTGAAATCATGCACTGATTCATTAGGATTCTTTTTAATATTTTCAAATTTTGATAAAAGAAATATAGGGTCTGTTTTATCTCCATACTGCAATCTAAACACATTCTTCATCTCAGTCCAAGAATCAATGGAATTATCTAGCAAAGGTTTATACCATTCCCTTGCATCTTCTTCTAGAGTATGGATAAACAATTTAATGTATACATCCTCAAATTCTTTTTCAAAGTCCTCCATCATATTGACAAAGAGCTTCAAGTGCTAATCACCGGTGATTGCCTTATTTCCCTAAAAATTAGGCAATCTATTTCTTACATCTTGTGGCACAACATTTGGATAGCCGACCATACCTCTAAAATTGATGGGACCAAAAGTATTAACAACAAATGGAGGTCAGGTGGAGGTGAGCCATATTATTTTGAGGAGGTAACCTTGGAGGAGATGTGGCGGCGAGGAGTGAGAGTTCTATGTGGTACAAGGATGCAATTTTAGAATGACTGCCCTCTAAAGGTTCTGTTTCTTGGAAAAATCTATTAGATTTGGGAAATCTAGGAGCAGATTGAGAGGAAAATGTTTCAAATACAAAAGGACCCTCTCTAGATGGAGAATTCATTTCAACAAAGAGACGACTGATTCGAAACACTTGAGGAAGTATTGTAATCTTCAATCACGAGGCTAATCCATTTCACCAATGGAGATCTCTTTTCTTGATACTTGATCTCCAACAACCTTCCAAATTATTCTTCCTTCTAAATTAGACTTTCCAAGCTCTTGAAACAACCTTCTACTATGGTCATTTGCAAAGAAATATCTTCTTTCTTTCTTACTTACTTGATATATGTTAAGAATCTGGTATTTATTAAGAATTTATATAGCACAGTAGTCGCCACTAAGGATTTTCACCTTTGTTTGTGCAAATGCACTATGAAAGACCTATCAAATGTCTTTCAATACCAGATTCATGCAAAGCTTACAAGATCTTCTCTTCTTCTACCCAAATTTTTCAATGATGATACAAAATTTAGTGCAATAACTGTATAAGCTAGAAATATTGCACTCATAGCTCACAAATTTGAATAATTCTTACGGATCACGGATAGATAATGATGTTTCAACAATGTATTTGCACTTTAAAATCTATAAAAAGCATTACCAGGGTTTGTATGTGTACGCCTTTGCTCAAATAATTCAAAGATTCCCGACAATGATGCCACGAGTGTTGTTGATGGGCCAAATGGACATGAATTGGCAATAAATAAAAAAATTATCCCCAACAACGGCGCCACGGTGTTGTTGGCAGTTCAAATGGATATGAAGCGCCAACAAATCAACAAATCATCCCGGCAATGGTGCCACCAGTGTTGTTGACGGGCCAAATGGATATGAAATGGCAACAAATCAACAAATTATCCCCGACAATGGTGCCACCGGTGTTGGTATCAAATTGTTCTCCTTTTCAAGTTGAGCATCATCATATATTTGGCACAAAGCTTAGAGAAAAATAGTTCAATATGATGTATGCCATTTTGTAGTTGGGGATGAGATCTAACGAGGCCCTTTGTCACTCAGATTTGTGGAGAGATGGATAACACCTTGAGAGGATTTGAATTATCCTCACTACTTTAGGTCGTGCCTTTCGACCGGGGTGAGAGGACCTAAAGTGTAACCTCTGTTTGATGAAGGAGATGGAGATATCCTTATTTTACACAAATTTTATGAAGAAAACCTTAGGAAAATATGGTCAATACTCCATAATTTAACTCTTAAGAGTTGTCACTTCTAAAAGATGGATATACTTTCAAAACAAGGCTAAGGTTACTGAGAAGACATTGTGTGATCTGATTGTTCTACATATTTTAGTAAACAAATTTTATTCCTTTGTTGATATACAGTAGTTTAGGATGGATTCATGGTTTTTGAATGATTTTTGTGGGAGATTAAGTAGGATAAAGTTGATTATACCAGATCTCTAAGAAATTTCACAAAGAATGGACAAATCAACAACATAAAACTTCATAATAGTTAAGACATTCCTTCAACGAAAGTGTGTTTCAATAGAGGCCCGAGATCAACATGTTTTCACACAATCTTTGAGAATCTAGCACGAAGGCTTGAGTTAAAAGACTCAATTAAACACCAAAATATCGATCAATCATGCCTAAGGTACACCCAAAGACTTACAGACAATCACGATCAACAAATGGCGGTGGAATGATTATAAATTTGTTTATCTCATCACGGATGAAGGCTCTTCCTGAAATGAAATTAAAAATGCCACTAAAATGTCACAGGATGAGATCCTATGTGATTCACAAAGATTTCAATGTACAATTGCAATAGGAGCAATAAAAACTAATTGCAGACATTACGAAACAAAGCAGACACTAATTACTCCAAGATTGACACAAATTACTTTCAATATTGCTTAAATTCATTAGCAAGGGAAAGCTTCCAGAGAAATCTCAGTGCTCATCAATGGCTATACATCTGTAGCCAACTTGACATGATAGAAAATATAACACAAAGGAAATTAACCAGTTATCTTAGATGGGTTTCTTTGAATACGACATTTCTCAAATTTATCTTTTGAAATTTAATCCCCGACCCTTTGCAAGAGTATTCTCATTGCATTTATACATTTTACTCACTCAATTTTCTCCCCAAAAGAGAAAAATATTCAAGGGACCTTTGCTTGTTACCAATTTGTCCTAGAAAGTGACATTTAACTAATTCACATCTAAATGTTGCCAAGTGGACCAATTGTGAGTTGATCACATTTCTCAGACCCTCGATTAATTACTAGGATGTCATGCCATGACCTTTTCAATAGTCCCTTTAATCATTCTTATTTTATCATGCGAGAAATCCCCATTTTAATCATTTTCGGAGGCTCTGCATAGCTGGATATGACAGGTAATCCTTTTCTCTCTCGAGGCAACACCTTTTTCATCTTTTACACCTGTAACTTTCATCATTTCATCCTTTTCCCTTTCTTTCCTCTACTTTGTCCATCCATATTTTCTAGTAATTTCAGTTTTTGCAAGTGCACGAGCAATTATAACTTCAAAATATCAACCTTAACAATCCTTGGACTCACATATTAAGTTATGAATCTATTCAAGGTTACTTCTGAGACGAGAGACGATAAGGAATTTCATCAAAAATTGATGAAAAATAGTGCGTATTCACATCTCCAAGAGTCTTGGAGCAAAAATGGTAGAAAAATAGATGCAATGCACAACAACCATTGATTCTTCCCCTTCTCCACTTTATTTTAGAACTTTCCACGTGTTTCCTTGGCACAACTACAAAGGAGAAGTACAGGGGCAAATTTCCAAACAAGCGCGGGCCTTCCTTGTGCCCGGGGCGAGAAAAATGCCTTTTGGCCTTTGAAAAATTCTCAACAAAAAGGAGCCAATGGAAGCCTCCACATGTTTCCTTGGCACACCTTTGGTATGGTCCTCAAAAGGAAAGTACGGGAAGTTGATGGACAAATATAGGGTCATCCATGGGCGTCATATTGAAAAAAACAACGAAATCTCAACTTGTAGGGATTATTATCTATATGCGCACTCTAAATTAGAAAAATTTATAGAAATATGAATAGTAGCATTTGGAATATAGTTTCTAAAATACTATTAAAAAAAAATGGACAAGTTTAGCTATATTAAACACTTAAAATTATATGACTTAGTTTTTTTTTTTTTAAACTTATAAGATTGTAGTCTAGTTTTCGCATTTTGGATGACCAAATCTTGTTTTTTTTTTTTTCCTTTGGTGAAAGCGTTAGATGTAGTTGTCTATCTTGGGATGGATTTTATTTTGTGTTTTTTTAGCAATATTTTTTTAATGATTTTTTCCGTGAAAGTGGTCTGAAAATATTTAGAAAATGGAGCGCTTTCCGTTTGCCCGCCATAACTATATCAAAAAATATCGAAATCAAATATTTTATTTTTTAACATGTATAGAATTTGTCCATGCTTGGGATGGTATAAGTTTTATCATATTTTGATAAGTGAAACAAAAGTTACAGTCTTAAACGTAGACATGAACATTCATGGGAAAAAATGTTTTAAAGACCTATTGTTAGTAAAAAATTATAAAATGATATTTATCTTATTCTATTCACTTTAAAATCAATATTTCTACGAAGCTAAGAGTCTCCCCTACGCGATGGCACCATTTTTGTGAAATGTTTTCAGTTTTTAGCATGGTTCAAGTCTTTGGAAGAGTAGATTTGAGGTTTTTACCTTTTACATTTCATAATGACCTTCCATAGCTTTGGTTGGGAAAAAAAAAAGATTTTCC
This sequence comes from Taxus wallichiana var. yunnanensis, assembly GCA_018340775.1. Taxonomy (NCBI): domain Eukaryota; kingdom Viridiplantae; phylum Streptophyta; class Pinopsida; order Cupressales; family Taxaceae; genus Taxus; species Taxus wallichiana. The sequence continues at coordinate 766,727,833 of CM031244.1, forward strand.
GAGGCTTAGGTTTGGCAGATAGATCCGCGATCGGTAGATATTTACACACATCCCAATGTCTAAATTACCATGTGATTTTACTCTCGACCTTACCATACGAATTCTTTGCGAATTTTTTTCTTTTACGCATGTTTTTCTTATCACCGGAAGCAAAACATTATGGGAGACAAAAAACAAAGTCAAAAAAGGAATTCATTAAGTAAAAAAATACCAAGCGAATTAGAGGCGAGAAAAATTTAAAATCTTTGAGCGAATGTGGAAACTTCATGAATCAAGAAGAGGTTCATCTTGACCCCAACTATTATAAGCAATGAAGAACCGGGTAATGTTTCTACTATCAATGTTGAAGTTTAATTAATTACTCGTGGTGAAGATGTTTTTTCTTGTCGATGTTGAAGAATAATTAAATACTCGTGATGTAGCAAATGTTGAAATTGAAGGAGAAAATGAAAATATGAATAAGGAAATTCATGTTGAAGCTGTGAGACAAACAAAATTTGACAAAAACACCTCCTAGGATTTTACGTAAGAAACCTAATTTTTTATTGAAATTGATGAAAACATTTTGAAACCAATGTCCGAAAAACTTTCGAACAACAAATCAAGCGAAAAGCCACTAAAATTTGAGATAATCATTTTGAAATTTTAAATGATTCCCAAAGGCGTCGAGTTATTGGTTAGTTTGATGAAATTGATTAAAATGAGACCTACATTAAACACCTTAGGATTGACAACATGTAATATACGTGGTCAAACCTCTACAATTGTTGAAAACCTTCATGATGCATATCACACTATTGGTGTCAAGAGACGCACTAGGGATAGTAATATTGTGCGTCGTGTACTTGCTACTAGTGTTGTAATTGAATCAATAAAAAACAATGTTTGATTACACAAACAAGTCGAATGTTGTAAGTTAATCGAAAAACTCTAATGAAAGCAATTGAAAGATGTAATGTCCTTCGATCACTCAATAATGCCAATTTTTGGGCATTTTCTCGCTAGAGCACCGCGTAAGGACAAAAATAATTATGATGCTTTATAAGAGAAGTTGTTATTAAATTTTGGTATGATAACACTAGACTTTTACCTAATACAAGAGATGTTATAAAGCAGAGAGTTGGTTCTACTAATCGTGAACCACATCCAAAACATTTCTTATATATGACTCAAAATCAATTTTTTCGTAAGTTTGAATAAGAGAATCTAGAAATTAAAATTAGTCAACGTTTTTGAAATGTTGAAACCATTCTATGTGAAAATCAACCACGCTCGCACCACTTGTTGTTGTAGGAAACATGTTGAATTTGCGATGCATTATGCTCAATTTTTTTCAGTAAATTTGAATAAGAGAATCTAGAAATTAAAATTAGTCCAGTTTTTTTGAAATGTTAAAACCATTCTATGTGAAAATCAACCACGCTCGCACCACTTTGCTAAATTTTTATGTATTCGTTCTAATTTTCATTGTGAAACTATGTTTATTGGATTGTGGTGTTGAAGTTCCACCAATATCTTCTAGGGATTTGATTCCTACTATATTTTGTGAAAAATAAGTTGGACAATTTTTTTATAGTCGGGATTGTTTAGATGGAAGTTGTAGTACATGCGGCGGATTACCTAAATTGGAAAGTTGTATCCATGAGCAAATTGAAGGTACAATAGGACATAATTTAGTTGAGTTTGAAAAATATAAATCAGTTGCATACCAGTTGAAAGATGAAAAAGAGTTTAAACGGTGTGAGCTAGTTACAGAACAAATGCCCATTTTCCAATTTTTGAGAAAATTGAAGGATGAAATTGTTTATGAGTATGCGGGGCATACACATAGAGCTCGATGGTTGGATGAAGCTGTCAAGCTATGCAGAGACATATTTCCTATTGGTACTATTGTTTCAAAGGTTGATTTTGCGAGAGAATTACACATTGCAACCACAAATGGAGGTTCAATCGCAATATTACAACTCGGTACAAGTTTTCATTTTTGTGCATATAGCATTTCTATATTTTCTGACAAGTCAAAGAATGATAAACTTTTCTTAAAGAAGTACCACTTTTATATTAGTGATGATTTTACTCATTCTATTGAATTTGTGCAAGGGTGTTTCGGTTATTTTATGGAAACTTGTCGATAGGGACATCCACTTCAAACAAAATTATATATGGTTAGATAATCACACTCATCAATTTAAGAATGCACGAATGTTTTATTGGATGAGAAAAATGCACGTCAAGATGGGTGTGCAACATATTTGGAGTTTCACTGAGGCTAGACATGGAAAAGGAGAGCATGATGGTGTAGGGGCATGTGTGAAAAGAGCTCTTACAAGAGAAGAGTTGAAGTACAAAGATGGTGCTAAATTAAAAGATGCAAAGATCATAGTGGAATGGTGTACTGACAACATGGCCCGAGGTTCTCAAGAAAATTCCACAGTTCACAGATATTTTTGGTTGATAGAGGAACAACATATTGCTAACTACGAGGATTGTATGACACTCACTAGGTCAATGATATGCACTCATTTTGTAGCTCGACGCATTTACTTCGTGGGCCGTATGGAAAATAAAGTTGACATGCTTTTATGCATCTTGTATCGAATTTGTCCTTTGTTGAGTGTGATTCACAAGAATGGGTGGAAGGATGGATTTGTAGGCCTCTAACTCCGCTTCCTAGTTATCAACCTCCACAAGCATTACGACTTGTTTCTGCATATGAAGTTGCAACATCCAAGCACTTTGATGAAATTTCAATTTTGGTGCGATAAGGTATTTATGGTTATTTATTTAATTTTTGTATTGAGTTATGTCCATTGAAATTTTAATATGTAATTTAAATTTGAGTTGTTCAATCCAATTATTTTTTTGTAGGACATGTGTTTGCAGTAATTGCAACAGAAGACAATGAAGAAGGAACAAACTATTTCTTATGTCGTTGCATCGAGGAAAGAAAGAAGTTGACTTCTCCTATTATAAATGGTGAAGATATTGAGTATCCTACGGGTCGGTGGTAGTTCTTGAAACTTGGCTTGACGGTATCCATTAAAAACTCCTATGTTTGGGTGTTTGAAGACTTTGAGACACACATGAAAATACTCTTATATTCGCATCTAGTTCTAGTGACAAATATTCAGCTGTATAGATGTCGAGGAAGGCCTAATAACAAGATTCTTTGGAAGGTTCAAGAGTCAGATCATGAAGCAATCTTGTCTATTATTCAGAGTAGATCCGATCCTGATGGTTCATTGGAATGAATTTACAATGCTCATGTCCGGGATATATAATTTCTTTTCAATATATATATATATATATATTTGTTAGTTTAAAGATCTAGATTTAAGTTTGAATATATTTTATTTTAAATTTGTGTATTTTGTATATATAGATAGTATATGGTTTTGATTTGAAACTTAAATTTCTTTGACTAACACTTTTATGTTTAGGTTAGTGGTGCCAGAAAAGCTTCCACCTTCATGTGGTTGGCACTGTTAGTAGAGAATTTTAAATTCTTGAAGCTAAGAGAAGCTTTCATTGTTTGAAAAAGTTGTAAATTTTGAAAATGTTGTAAATTTTGAAAATGTTGTAAATTTTGAAAAAGTTGTAAATTTTAAAAATGTTGTAAATTTTAAAAAAGTTGTAAATTTTGAAAAAGTTGTAAATTTTGAAAATGTTGTAAATTTTGAAAAAGTTGTAAATTTTGAAAAAGTTGTAAATTTTGAAAATCTTGCAAATTTTGAAAAAGTTGTAAATTTTGAAAAAGTTGTAAATTTTAAAAAGTTGTGAATTTTGAAAATGTTGTAAATTTTGAAAATGTTGTAAATTTTGAAAATGTTGTAAATTTTGAAAAAGTTGTAAATTTTGAAAATGTTGTAAATTTTGAAAACGACTCCTCCCCAAGTGTTTACAAGACCATACCTATGTGTGTGGCCTGTTATGGGAAGTAAAAATATGAGAGAGGATATTGTAGAGGGTCCTATCTTTGAGGTGTCGGATCGGGAGGCGAGACGTCTCTAGGTGTCATGGAGTCAGTATAGTCACCGTCGAACTTGAATGATATTTTGGTCTCGGGGCTCTTAAGGGACTACGCCCGAACGAAGTAGCTTGGAAGCAAAGAATTTGTTGTGCACCGAAACACCACCTCCTCTAGTGTTCACTTGGCCACCTAGATGTTACGGCGTAGTCGATTCGGTGCCACGACCCACCATTTGTAAAATATAGCGTTTGACAACCTTACACTAGCTAAAAGCGCACTATTTTGCCGTTTGCAAACAATAGGGCAATGAG